>CM053766.1:73742869-73801300 GCA_028658305.1 Pachyuromys duprasi
TGTGCCAATGAGTTCTAGGGTCTTTCCCACTTTTTCTTCTAGAAGGTTTAGTGTGTCTGGTTTTATGTTGAGGTCTTTGATCCACTTGGACTTTAGCTTTGTGCAAGGTGATAAATATGGATCTATTTTCATTTTTCTGTAATGCAGAGATTCTTAATAGCTCAAAGGGCTGGGAATAAGTGGCTATTGAAAACTCTGTTCTAAATGAACTATCTGTGTCAACACCCTGACCCAGAGGCCCATATGTAACAGGTAGAGGATGGGAAGGGTGCTATGAAATGCTGTTCTCCAGACATCGCCCTCATAGATTCACAGCAGCTATGCGTGCTGGCACAGGGCCAAGCCAGTCAACGTTCTAACATAGGTGATGGTCTCATTGGGCCTTCCCCTTGATCAGGATCTGCTGGTAGATGGTAGATATTGAGGGAAGAAGAATCATTTTTCTTCATGGTCGTTGCCTATGGTGGGTTACTCATGCTCAGGTAGATCACGCCATATTCATGTGCATTCAGGAACCACTTAGTGGACTCAGTGGTTAGTAAAAATTAATAATAATAATAATAATAATAATAATAATAAAGGAGGCCATGAATATGGGATTGTGCTGGGGCCGGGCAGGAAGTTAGAGGGAGGGGTTGACATCAAGACACACTGCCTACATGGATGAAGTTGTCAGGGCATACATTTAAAATATTTTATAAAAACAATAAATTAGTGTTTTTAAAAGATACAAATCTAGGCTTTCTACGAAATTCTTAAGGGCCAAAAAACTAGAATAATTGAGCCAGGCATGGTGGTACACACCTGTAATCCCACCACATGAGAGAGGCTGATTACAAAGATTACAAATTCCAGGGCAGGCTCAGCCACACAGTGAGACACTGTCTCAAACAAACCAAAACACTCTGCCTAGCTGAAGTAACATTCCTCCCATATCTTAATACTGATATCGTTTCTTCTCACTAATTCAATTAGCAAGTGTGTCTCCAGTACTCATTTCACACAAGGCACTACAGGAAGACAAACAGCAGAACTTCACCCCTGCAATCACATGTCAGGAAGACCTAAGGCTTTGTTGTATTTCCCCATGTCCTTCTTGCCATTTTGTGCCTTCTCTTTGCCCTTTTTGACTCGACCTGCTTCCTGCCCTCTCTCAGTCACTCTGTGGCCAATATTCATTTCTGTTGGTTTAGAAGCAAAGTGTTTTATTCATTTGACATCCACTTACAGCAGTGATTTAAAATGTTGGGAAATTTTTTGAGTTAGCTCTCTTCCAAGTGGCCTACATTATAGTATCAGCATGACCCTAACGCTGCATAAAGATAACTAAAGTATTTGGAACACTTTGTAGGAAATTCTATATAAACATAGCATGGCTTTGTTATATTTTTCACTTCTTCCTGATGCGATGTTTTCTCAAAGAAGATATAAGGTTGGAAAACTGAAATAGTGAAACAAAAGTAGAAAGAGATTATTTTTTTTCTTGAATATTCAGAGGCAGAACATTCATAATAAGTTTAATTGCACTGAGAAAGGACTTCTTTTTTCAATAACAGATTAATTGCTATCCAGAACTTGGTATAAGACAGAGACAATGAAACAGAAATCTGAAAAAAAAAAAATTTCTAATGAGTCGTCCAGGACAGACTCTGTGGTTCTGGGGTATCACTCAGTCACTCTGGGTCTCATGCACCTGCTATTTTAAACGTTGATATTTGAGAATGCCACACTTTTTTTTTCTTTTTCTTTTTCATACTCCATCGTAGTTCTGAGAGGCTCTGAGCTCATTTTCATTCTTCTTCTCTCCCTTCAAAGATATTTCCCGATGATTCTGCTTTTCAAAAATCAAGACTGCTTCAAGTTCAGCTGAGAGTAATGAAATTTCAATCTCCCACACAATAGCTGCTGCCTCCTCTTTTCTCCACTCCTGGCATGGTCGGAAGAGCGACTGCCCAGCAGGAACAATAGGACTCCTTTTCAGTTCTGAGACACTGGCTGCTGCACAGACTGCATGGAAATAATCCTTGACAATCCCTTGGGTGACATTTCTTACCCCTTATCACCCACGCCTCATATAGCCAGACTTGATAAGACACTCAGGAAGAAGATAATGCCTGCTATCAAGCCGTCTAGGTAGAAATAATAATAATCATCTGTTTATAGGAAAGCAGCTGCCCCATTGTTTGGGATTCATGAAATCTCAGACAGTTATTCTCTCTCATTCAAGCCTGTTTCCTTTCTTCATGTCTATTCAGTCACTTCGGGATCTTAATGATGGGCATTTGGCCCATGCCCTTTTGAAACAATGGACAGAGTTACATGCAAATATTTTACAATCGTATGTAGTCTCAGGATATACTTTAAAGCCTGAGAAAGAAGTAGTTTGTTAAATCATGTAGAGGCTAAGCAGACTCCATTATAAATATAAGAGAGTCAAGTATTATTCTTTAAAACATTCACAAAACCCAGAATTATTGCCACTAGACCAAGAATGTTTGCAGACTGAGATCCTAAACCCTCAAGAATCAGAAACGGGTCTTAGTTTGTTGGGGTGAAATTCCAAAGAACTGAGGTAGGGTGGCTGTCCAAGATCCAGGTCACACCCACGCGCCCTGCCTTTCATCTGTCCAGCACAGAAAAACAAGGTTGAGAAGCAGCCTGGTTGGAAGGTCATTGTCTTACCTTTGAGCCAGATCCTCCCCTGGCTACAAAAGGGTTTGCTGCTCTGAGGACACTTCATCGACCAACATTAGCAGAGAGTGACCCCTTCTTTGGAATGGGCTGAGACAGTGAGTCTCAACCTTCCTAATTCTGTAAGTCTTTACTTTATGGACCTCACGCTGTGATGAACCCCAACCATGAAATTATTTTGTTGCTACTTCATAACTGTAATGTTGCTACTATTACGAATCGTAATGCAGGAGATCTGATATGTGACTCCCCCAAAGGGGCTGAGACCCACAGGTTGAGAACTGCTGAGGTAAGGATGCACCATTTCTTTCTTATATGTCTGCCTATCTGTGGAGCGAAGTACTAAGCAGCGGTACCTTCAAGGTGAAACAAACAAGTGAGGGGAAACAATGGCATGGATTCCATTTGGCCCTCCACCCAATGTGCCTTTTCACTTCCACAAACTTCTCATCTCTCAAACAGTTGACCTATAGGATCTTATCATTTCAATGAACAGGAAGTTCAGGTTATCTGCAGTGAATTCTCTAGATGTCATCATTTCTTCTAGTTAAGCTGACCTTACCATCTTTTTTAGGGTTTCCTTTTTGCACAGCATGGCAGTGACCCAAAGGGTATCAACATAAAGATAAGGAAAGCGGAGACAGCCTTGACGAATCACCCACCTACTCGTTCCTCCCATCCTGTGTAATAGAACTACCCCTGAGTCAGAAATGCCTCTGATAACCAGCTCTTTAACTACACAACACACACCCAACAGAAGGCTTTCTCCTTGGTCACTGTTTCATGAATGCCCATGTCAGGAGGCACATGTCAGGCCCTGCATTTTGTCCACACTCTCCCATCTTCTTTTCATTCTGTATCATATACACTTCTTTCTGATCAGAATATAAATTTCCAAGAAAGGATACTAATGTCTTTTTACATTTTTGCTCATCTTTAGGAAGGAAACTTAGTAGTTGTGCCTTGTATCTGACATGCTCAGTCATGGATCCTACCCCTGATGCTGGCAACCTGTGGTCCTCTAACCTGCTGGGAGCTGAATTTACTAGGCATGGGCTATACCACTTAATCACACTTCTAGGCCTGGGGATGAACTTACTAATAGGCAAATGTGGCCATTTGCCTATTTATAAAGATTTTTTTAAGGATCAAATGAAGTATGTGAGGGTAAAGAACTTGCCGTAAATTTTTTCTCAACAAATGGTAGGCTTAATGATCATAATTAACCTGATATACCCAGCCACTCCACAGCATATATATGTGCATATATATGTATATATACATATATTTATATTTCTTATATACATGAAAATAAGGAAGAACAAGAAAAACGCCACACAGATACACAGTATGTATACCCACAGTGTACAGGCACATACTAAATAGTCTGCTCATATATTCTACCACCCTCTCACTGGGAACTGCATTGTGCTCTCCTTATCTGCGATCTGAGTCTGTTGACCTGCAAAGGATGTATGGGGAAAAGAAAGATGATCATAAGAGTTTGTTTGTTTCTTTGTTCGGTTTTTTCTCTCCAGCAGCCTTGCTATGAGGGGATGACCTTAAGGAACCCACAGAGTTTCCTCTATGATTACAGAATTTGACTCATCCTGCTGACCCAGAAAGGCCACCACATGTAAGGGAGTTAGCAAGGGGTAGGTACTCACACATCATCAGACAAACCCACAAAGGGAAAGGCAAAGGCAACGAGATCTATCCAGTCTGCTTGGAAGAATGGGTCTCAAAAGCGACCAGAAGAGGTATGATGGTGCCTTCAACTTGCATGCCCCTCTCTCAGTACTCACTGTAAAAACACGAGCTCTCTCACTGTCTGTGTCTGTAGATTTGGGGAAATGTCTGGATTCAGACTTGGTCTTTCTTCCCTAAGACATGCCAGGGGTTAATGTCTGGGCAGTAATCAGAGTCTGTCAGTGCCCACCCCACACATAATAGGCATTGTTGCTCTTGAGAGTTTGTCTGTTTTTTCTGGCCGGCTTGACTACTTGGAACAGATTCTAAAACAGGAAAGCAAAAAGTCAGCCTGCTTTTTTTTTTCTCTCGTTCTTTTGTTTTTAGCATGCACATTCAACAAAAAAAAAAAAAAAAAAAAAAATGAAGATGGTCACAGAAATGTTATTTTCCTGGATATCCAAGAAAGTTGGTGGAGATTACGACTTACCAATTTAAAATATATACATCTGAAAATGGAGTTAATTTGTGTGTGTGTATGAGGCGTCTGTATCATCTGGAAACATCTGGAAACTGTTGCCATCGAAGATGTAGTTCATATTTGTTTTATGGACTTCTCTCAGATATGAAACAACACATTACAACTGTATTAGCTGACGAGGGAACGATGGCTGGCCTATTCATCTGCACAGAAAATCCATTAACGTGACATTATTAATGTGCTTCTTCATCAACCTTCCCAGGTCACTTGCAATCTCAGGACATGTTTGTCACTCACACCTGATAGGTTTCCAGATGTTTCCATCTGCAAGCACATGAACATGTCTTAGTAAGTTACTGGAACAGCAAAAAATCCAATTACAAAGCAGTAGCTACCACTCCGATGGAGATGACTACACTTTGTGCGCTACTTTTTGATTATTGTTTTTGTTTTTTACTTCTAGTCTACCATGAAAAAATGTTTGGTGTGTTTTTTGTTTTGTTTTGTTGTTGTTGTTTTGTTTTGTTTTGTTTTGTTTTGTCCATAAACCAAATTATGAGGTTGGCAGATATTTACAGATGGACTTTCCTTGTCACAAACCAGTTTGGGGATCAACCTGGCCACTAGGACATACTTTGCTGGGCCCTAGGCTAAAGGCCAGAATAGTTATTTATGGGCTTTGCAAATCTCCCAGCCTCGTACAACTACTGGCTTCTGAGCTGTGTCCAGTAAAATGTTGCTGTACATATAAAAATGTGCCACCAGCTGGACCCAGCCCCTAGCTGTGGTTTGCCAATGCCAGGCCGCTGCTGCTGAAGGTGGTTAATTCTAATGATAGCCGGTGCTGACTGGCTAGCTTTCCTGTCAGTCCTTCCCGGTCTCCCATTGCACTCATAGATTGGCTGGCAGTGCTTGAATTTTACAGATTACAAAAAGAGGCAATGTAAGGAAATTAAGAATTTATTTTTATTCTAATTAGAACTTGAAAGATAGTCCTGAATCAAACCACCTTCTCTGGACTCAGATGAGATGGTGTGTGTCTGTGTATGTGTATCATATTGTACCACACTTGTGTGGCATACACTTTCTGACTGAGCCATCTTCCAGCTCTCCTTACTTGATTTTTCCAGTTAGGTTCCTCTGATTACATAAGAGAGCACTGAATGACAGCTAGCTCTTCTTTACATGCTACAAACATTTATTGAGTGCCACCCCTCTCCCAGGCCCCAGGTTTAGCGCTAGTATCCCACAGAGAGGAAATCACAAAGATACACTCACGGACAGTGAGGATGGCTATGGACTTCAGAATGGCTGTGAAAAATAATAAACATAAATACAGCAGAGAAAAGACAGGTGTGACAGCTCACAGAGTGGGGGAGGGGGGTGACAGTGGGTGAGAGAAGAGGGCAGGCTGTCATTGAAAATAGCAGAGTAGTGCTCACCATCAGCAAAATGTGACCACAACACCACCTACCTGAATAGCAAACCCCAGTTTCTGGTTCACTTGTTACTACAAGGAGCGTTTCAACCATGAAAGGAAACACAGGATGTCTTGTGTCGGGTGTTCTATTTAAGTGCATAGAAAGAACTGTTATTCTTTCAAAGCCATTTTGCCCTTCCCTTTCCCTTGCTGGGTGAAAACACTGAAGGCTTGGCAGCTGGAACAATGCAAAGATAGGAGAGGGGAAAGAAAGGAGACACAGCTTCATGGGGAGGCTGTTTGAACAAGGGTAAAGCTGCAGCCCCGCCCGTTTGGGGTCTCCGGGCAACCCCGCCCTCCTGGGTCCTTGGGCAGCCTGCTGAAGCAAGGAAGAGGAAGAGCCTGCTGCCAGACACTGCCTTCCCCCCTGAGAGTGGAGTTTACTTTTCTCAAGTGTTAATGATGTGCTACTATAAATTTAAATTTCACCCAGATTCAAAAGGAGAGAAAAGTGAAATTTCACATTTCTTCAAATGCAAAGTATTTCTAGACTTAGAAAAATGCCACATACAGAAAAGCTAACCTTTGTTTTACATATAAACCTGACATCCTTCCTAGGTGTTTCAGAAACAATGTGATAAAACAAAGCATTACTACACAGGTTTCCTGTGAACATTAGTTGTTCTTGAGAGATTTTTTTTTATAAGATATTCTTGAGCAACAAGTTCTCTCAAAACATGATGCACCCTTAGTATTAGGAAGAGTAATAAAAACAATCCTACCTAAGACCGAAGAAGTTCAAAGTCAAGTATGCTTGTCTGGAAAGGATAGCAAGCAGTTCCCACATTCTCCTCTGAGAAGCAATGACACAATTCTCTCAGATGAGTCATGTTACTAGCTACTGTGAAGTGCTTTTCCAGAAAGTACCTGCCGCAAACCTTTGCCATATGGAGGAGAGATTATCCTTATTCAATAGATGAGAAGAATTATCAGATGTGAAGTGATTTCTGCAAAGACAAGTAAGGTTCGATTTGAATCCATGTCTATGGTTCTATCCTCAGGACTTTCCCCCTTGCTTTTCCTGTATGTTCCTTTCCTTTTATTTTCTTCAAGGAGTATGTACTTCTCTTACACTAGAATAATGCTTTTGAAGAATATGAATGTTGTATATTTACCAAGTTTAACCAATTCCCTAAGCAACCTCTTCTGTAAGTCTCAGAATAAATTCCTCTGGAGCACTATGAGGCAATCTGAGACCCCTTGGGGGAAGGGAGATCTGTGCTACCCTCTTTGTATAAACTAGGCTGGAGTGTGCCCCTTAGTCAAGCAGTACATAGCAACTAAACCTTATCTTTAATCTGCCTCATACCTACCCTTGTAAGAATTCTTTGATCCATATTAAAAAAAGATGAGAATTTATCAAACTCCCTCATTCTATTTTAACTTTGATATTCCTTTGGAAAAATAGAGAGAAGAAAAGTTAGAGTTGAAAAAAGTATTTTTCCTCCAAACTTGGATGTTTTCTACCTGTGTGTGCATTTGGATGTTTAAATATGTATTTATTATACTTAATCGTATCAGTGAACATCTAGAGTAACAAGACAAATTCATGAGCAGAAAGAGCAATAATTTGCTATATTAAAAGATTTTTTTCACCTTAAAATATCTATCTGCACTGTATTCCTTTGCAAAATAACTTGCCGGAAACTGTGGGATGGCAATTTTTCTGTCCAACCCAGAGAAAACAAGTAGATGGAGAAACCACATACATAGCACACGGGGTCAGAACAGTCCAACCATTCTGATCAAGACATCTTTCCCAAAATACCATATCTTTTTATATAAATTAAACTTTTTAAAAGATATGCACACTATTGACTTTTCTGTTAATGGGATAAAAACACATGACCAAAGGCAAGTTATAAGTGTTTATTTTCTAGAGTTCCAGAGCAGGATTCCACAATGGTAAGGAGGGCACGTAGCAGGTGGGTGGAGCAGGAAGCTGTCTGGTCACATTTTCATCCACACATAGGAAACAGAGCAAGAACTGGAAAGATGGTAAACGCTATAAACTCTGAGAATGTGTCCCCAGTACTGTACTTCCTCCAGCAAGGCCACACCTCCAAAGGATCCAGACCCCCTCTAAACAGCACCGCTGCCTGGGGACTAAGTATACAAATACACAAGCCTATGGGGAACATATCTCAAACCACGCCATGCACCGTGTGCAACAGATCTTCCCAGGTGGTAAACTTGAACATCTGTGTCCATGGGAAGCTCGCTGGTATGTGGGTGTCCTTTAGTATTCATCAGAAATACTTGGAGAAGCTCTCAATCTGTGTACTTTGGACACCACTACTGGAAACTCTCTCTCAGCATCTAGCGGAAATTCCCAGCATCAAAATTTTAATAAATCCTCTTCATATCCCACAAGGTCATATACTTGTATGTACATGATTGTTGAACACACCTAACTCTGAAAACCCCTGGACTATTCAGTGGAAAATGATGGTTTCATCAAGTTGACGGAGACAAGGAAACTTGCCAGCCCAACTTCAATACCATAGAATCACTTCCGGCTTTTCTAAAGATGCAAACAGAGAAGGTGTATCCAGCCTTCTACAGATCAACTGTAGCATTTTAATACATGTGGCTTGCAAGATGCATTAAGGTTGAGTAGCCTGCTGCCACCCATCCCTTGGAAACATCTCCCATGTAATGTTGGCCCCAGGGTCTAGCGCTATCTCCTCCCCCATCCTCCTTTTTCCACAACCACAGTTTCTGAAACATAATTCCAGATAAAGATTGGTGGACTGGCAGGTGTTTGGTGCTCATGTTAGTCTGTTTTCCATTGCTGTAACAAAATGCCCAGTGCTGGGGACTTCATCGAAAGAAGTTCACTTAGCTCACACTTTTGATTCTAAAAGCTGCAGACAGAATAGCCTCATCCTTTCTGCGTTTGACGAGGCTCTCCTGAAGACAGTGTCACATGGCAGATGGTTCCTGGAAGAGATAACATGGTAAACAACCTTGTAAAGACTCATGCAAGCCCTCTGCTTGCCTCCTCAGTGTCTGTGAGGCCATGAGAACCCTGCTTGGTTGATTTGGTGGGCCATGTTCTCCTGCGTGTCCTCCATCCCCTCTGATTACTTTGAGATTCCATCTTCCCACGCTCAGAATGTCTGAGATCAATAGTGCAAGTGACAACTAATGCTGCTGAGAATGTGGAGTAGAGAGGAACCCTCCTCTACCACTGGGGAGAGTGAAAATTTGTAGAGCCAAATCATTATGGTGGTTCCTTAGAAGATTAGGAATCAGTCTACCTCAAGACCTAGCTGTAGCACTCTTGGATATTTGCCCCAACGACTCTCCATTCTACCATGAGGACACTTGTTCAACTGTGTTTGTCGCAGTTTTATTCACAATATCCCAAAACTGGAAACAACCTAGATAGCTTGGAGGCCAGGCTTGCTCATTTCATTACAACCTACTCTTGTAAGAATTAACTCAGTCTGTGAATCGGTGATCATTTTGCAATGCCCTCACCAAACAAATGAGCTGGCCCTTGGGCCATTTCTCTTAAAGCGCTCACCACATCAGTACTGTCACATTGAAGACTAAACTCATACTGTACCTAAAGCCTAGCCTATACTGACAGAGCTGCACCATCCCCTTCCCCCAAGAACAAAATGTTATGACTGGATTGCTTTACAGCAGACATTTATTTTCTATTGTGTTTGAAGCTAGACAATCCTTTGTTAAGGTGCCAACCAATTCAGTTCCTCAGTAAGAATTTTCCTCAACGGAAGACAACTTCCTTCTCATTGTGTACTCACAAGGTGAAAGTGGAGAGGGGGTGATGAGGTAAGGGGGAAGGAGAAGAAAAGAGAAGACACTAAAGGGATCTTCACATTGGTGAAGAGTGTTGCTTTTCCTCTTCTTGTAAATACACCAATCCCATCTCATCATGCAGAAGTGTACCCACATGAGCAGACCTAAATCTCATTAATTCCAAGTTTTAAAATATCACAGTGGGGCTAGGACTTCAAAATGTTAATGGAGAGGGATAGACATGAGTGTTCAGTCTGCGACCTGCACAATTCTCACAGAAGAGGCCAGGAATATCTCCCTACAGCGCAACCCCGGGCCATCATTTCCCTCAGATGGATCACTGGGAGGGAGAAAGTCAATGCATTTGAGAGGAGGTGAGTCAATATTTTATAAGAAGCTGCTGATGTCATTTTGCCACTTTATCAATATTCAAGAAATTGTAGGAACATAAAATAAAGACTAAACCCCAAGAATCTAACATGAGATTTATTATTTTACTTGATAGAGACAGCTTGGTCAGTGATATCAGCTGTCCAAAATAAAACAGGAAAGAAAATGAAGTCATCCATCCACCTCTTAATTCCAGGATTCTATCCATGAATTGTCCATTTTATGTCATATAACTGTCATTGGAAGATATGTAATCTTTTCTACTTTGTTTCTGTCTTAGTTCAGACAGGCTACACTCTGTATTTTATGTAAGTGCAATACAAGCTAGTTAAGTCTGAAAGATATTTCTATTTATACCTGACAAGGATGAGAAGGTTTCCTCTTTCTCTGTTATTTCCATTAATATTTTAAAGGACTGGTTAGCCGGTGTACGCTCCATCCTTTCATTATCTGCTTGCCCCAGCAGCCATCACTGGGAAGATCCTGAGCAGACATGTTATCAGATCTGTACTCCTGGAAATAAGGAGTTTGTGCAGTGAATAGCAGTTACATTCTAATTATATTAATTCAGACTGCAATTTCATTGAAATATAAAGGACCTGCTGTCGGGGTGGTGTGGACAATGGAGGCTGAACATGTCAAAGACATGACAAATTCCTCGCACAGAGCGCCAGATGTATTGTTGCCTGGGATCCTTTTCTGAGAGGAAATTTAGCAAGCACTATCAGTGTGAACCCTGGAGTAAGGAGTCGGCTCATTTGTTATCTTTCCAAGTTGCAGGTACATGTGCCAGAAGAGTCTGCCAACAGATGAATTGGTAATTAAAATCATTTCCGTGGTTGGAGGGAACGATTCAGAAATGGTTCCCCTTTTATTCCTTCTTTTCTCCGTGTAGGGCAAAGAATTCTTCTCTGAATACTGATAAGGCTCTGCTGTGGACAGTATTAGAGCCATGGGCTCATAGCTGCCTCACCGTTCACTTTAACAGTGGTCTGCCTTTGTGGGGACTATAAGCTTTTCTTACAGACAAAGTTCTACTCTTTGCTCACATCGTATCTTCATTTGTTTCATACCTGATCTTGACAGCAAAACCCAATAAGGGTCAAACAGATGCCTGACCATGCCACTTATTTTACAAGGGTTGAATACCCTTCTACCCTTGCCAGCCAATGTACCAGAATAAATAATAAATCCTGGTGATGGCCAGCTTGTTCTTCCTTTTACTTCAGACAGCTGAGAAGTAATGAGTGGACAAGGTATCTCTTTCTAGAACTATCCCTGCCAATAAATGATGAAAGAAATTATTGGTTGCTCTATACCATTTTGCATTTGTCAAGACCCACAGAATTCACACCTCTAAGACTGAGCCTGATGAAATGACGCACATATGGTGATAATTATGTGGCAACAGAAGGTCATCAGTGTGACAAACAAATATACTGCTCTAGGGATGAACGTCGATGGTGAGGAAAAACATTGGCTGAGATTGGGCATGGAACATATATCAGAATGTCAGCTAATTTTCATAATTTTCATTGAATTTTGCTATTAGCCTAAAACTGACCTAAAAATAGCATGCTTGTAAAAAAAATTTACAAAATCAATATATCATCACTTTGCAATAATTTATGAATTAACAGATCCAGTTAAAAATCTTTAATAGTTGGATTCTTCACACACACGTACCCCTACTTATGGAAATGTTACTACTTTACATACGGGGAGTTAGTGTTGCCAAAAGCAGGAAAGCAGAATCTTTTTTTTTTTTTAAGTGCCAGCTCTAACTGAATTTACAAAAACTACAAAGGACAGGATGATGAAAATGCCTGAAACGCTCAGAGAATGTTTTTGTTTTTTAATCCAGATTATCAGAAAGCATGCAGGGAAAAAAAATCTCATTTCTTCAACTAAAGATTTTAAGAAGGCATCAACAATGAAGAAGAAGCATACAAACTGGAGGAAACCCTAGACACATGTCAAGGAATAACCACAGCTTTTTAAAATAATAAGTCACAAGGCACATGGATGCCCGGTTTTCAATATGGAAAATTACTGTTTGTTAGTTTGGTAAAAATTTGGTGCTTATGTTATTTTAAAAAATCATGCTGTCAAGAGACATATTGAAGATAAATTTATGAAATAAAACAATACTTGTGTTTGCTTCTAGCTGATGGGGAGGAGCAAGTTTTGATGGACAAGACTGGCCCCGGAAGGAAAATAAGTTAGATGGTTCATTACACTCTTTCTTTCTTTTTAGATTTGTTTGAAATGTTTGTAACAAAAGCTGATACAACTTGGGTATTTACTAAACCCTCCCAAGCCTCTGTATTCCGATTTGTAAAACAGAAATAGCAATATCTACAGTAGAGATAAAATCAACTACAGGTTTGGGGTAACATTTAATGTATTTAAAGTCTCAGGCACAGAGTAAACGTTGGCATTTTTAATTATTTTAACTTTTTATGTATTTTAAAAATAAGGAATGCTTCATGGATTTGCATGTCATTCTTATACAGGGGCCATGCTAATCTTCTCTGTGTCGTTCCAATTTTAGTGTACGTGGTGCTGAAGCAGGCACTTAATTATTCATTTAAATTACATATATTTACTTATTTATTTAAATAAACATATAGATGCTTTGCCTGCATTATAACTGTGTACCATGTACATATCTGGTACCCACAGAGGTCACAAAGGGCACCGGATACCCTGAAACTGGAGTCATTGTCATTTGGGAGGCACCATGTCAATGCTGGGAATCAAATCTGGTCTGTCTAGGAGAGAAGCCAGTGCTCTCTAATCGCTGAGCCATCTTTCAGCTCAACATGAGATAGTGTTCAGGGACCAGTTTGAGCCACTTACCACTGTACTGACTGGTCTGAGCCTGGTGTTTCTGTACATTCCTTGGTGATTAACAAGACTGTGGAGGCCAAGGCATGGGAAGATGATAGCCTATGTCTTCAAGAGGCACCGTGTACAGGCACCACTATGATGCTAGTTAGAGAGAATTCTTTTCATCTGGCTCTTGTACCACATTACTATTTTTAGATTTGCTGATCCTGGATTGTATATGTAGGCACCCTGGTTTTGTTAAATAGTTATTCAATTTCCAGGTGCAGAGAGAAAAAGTGTAAACAAACCATATCTCTCAGAGCCAATGACTCCGGCCACATCTTCAATCCCAGGGTTTTTTGCTTTTCTCCTCCTCCTCCTGCAATATCGACTATCAGATTATCTGCAAATCTAAATAATTCTATGCCCGCCCATCAATCACTCCAACTTCCCCAATCATTCTCTCTCTCCTGTTTTTCTTCTTTGCTCCTCTCCCTGTTCTGCCTCACAAACCTCTGTTTAAGTTTAAAGGGGGAAAGGCCATGTTAAGTAAAGTATTGGCAGAAAAGGTTAGATACTGCAGAAGCACAGGCCTCTCTAGAAAGTGACAAGGCCCAGCCCAGAAGGAACTGTTTGCTTGGCTTCTCAGAAGCTGAACTAGTTTGGAGCGCCTGAGTTCTGCTGCAGACTCCAGTTTGTGGCAAGCTAAGCCTGGATCCTTGCCAGCTCCTGCTTGCATGTCAATTTGTCTTATTTCTAATAAAGCCAATTCTTTTTTTTTTTTTCTAACTTGCTTCCAATTCTCAAATGTAGCTCCAAAGCAAACAGAAAGTAATTAAAATGTCAACACTTCCCTGAGAAAAAACATAACCTCTCTTTGGATTTTCTTCCCACTAGAAATGTTGATTTTCTCCACGGCTCATGGTGCCATGCATGGCAGTTGGGAGTCACCCACAACAGAGCTGGTCCATCAGGCAATGCCACAAATCCCCTGGCCTATACCTTGCTTGTACTTTTTCCCTCCCTTAACATTTTCCAAATGGAGAGATTCCATAAGAGAAGTACTTGAAGCTGTCTCTTCTAATAGACTAATATGGACTCTATTGTAATATGTCCAGATTTTATGCAATGTGAAATAAGCTTCGGCAGCAATAAAAGTAATGTGGGAGCTAACAGGTTATTATCCAGTTCTGTGGGATAAATTTACTGACACTATTTTCCATAATGAGGGCCTGATTATTCCCTTCTCTTCATTTAGGTTGGTTTGGATGGATTATGAGTCTCCTAAATTAATCAGATGTGAGTGAAACAACTTTTGTTTTTAATGTCTTACATTAAAGAATGGATTAAGGGAGAGAAAACACATTCTATTCTTTTATGAGTTGTGCTCGGAAGGTTAGCTCTTCTGAAGGTAATTCTTTAGGAAGGAAAAAAAAATCATGACCATTGACTAGGAATTGTTGAACAAAAATGCTCCTGATTCTCCAGTCCCCCAGTAACTTTCTTCCCATTAATTCTCAGCTTCAACTTTATCTGATTTTACAGAGTACAGACGTTTTTAGGATTCCAAAGAGACTGGTTGCAGTTCCCGGTTCAGGTCCTTATGTAAAATGGCTTAGAATTCACATTTTAACCTCTGTAGCTGACCCATAAACCCAGTTCTAACATAAGTGCTACATAAATAGCTGCTGAGTGGTCCTGTTGTGTCAAGACTGATGAGAAAGAAAGGATCTGTGTGTGCAGTACCAATGCAATTTTTCTTGCAAGATGTTTGACCTATAGTTGGTTGTATCCCACAGCTGTAGAGTGTGCAAGTAAGTACCACTGGTGAGCAGTATTTTTAGGGAAACTCAATTCTTTTCTTCCAGCATTTCCTGTACCATAGCATCATCCTTTTCATACCCAGTTCTTTGACTCTGTACTGTGCACATCATTCTAACAGGCACCATGGGTCAACATGTGCCATGGCAGGTACATCAATGCTCTCCAAGATCCGTCAAGATGCATGCCACCAGCAGCAATGGGCACAACCACAGCAATCACTTTGGAGTTCAGAGAAAACCCTGGACATCAGCATTCTGATTTTGCAAGTGGAAACAGAGTCTGGTCAATGATGTCCCACTGAATTTACACATGAAGTAAACGGGTCAGCTCAAAATAACTTCAAAACCCATGCAAGTTACACGAGCTGTTGAATAAAAATAAATAAACAAATAAAAAATTAAAGAATAAATTTTTAAAAAACGTAGCAAAATCATCACATTCTGATTCTGCATTCTTGTCAAGGGAAAATCAATTAAAAACGGTGCTTTGTCAGGAGTACAGGTGCATATGATCATGGCAATGTAGTCGATTTTTACAGTGCTCAAAGGGTAAACCTGTGGTGTGTCTGCATTTTCCAGGGAACTTCGCATTTTCTTTATAGATTATAAACTGCCTGCGGCCAGGACACTTATTTATGTGTAACTGGATATCAGTAAAATGTAATTTCAGAGCAATAAAAGCAAAGGTTCCCATGTAACTCGATTCTGCTTAACACAAATATACTCCAGTGAGCCATGAGGGATTAGATGAAGTAAATTATATAAACAAATAGATGATGCAACTAATTAATCTTTTCTTTCTACTCCTTCCCCTTCTCCTCTCCCTCACTACCTCGCTTTCTTCCTGTTCTAGTATCTGACATCAGTTTTCTTCCCGCATAAAACTACAAGATGAATACCACACAGACAAGTATTGTGAATAAAAGAGACCTTGACTGAAATCCACCTTGCATTGTGGTCTCTTGAAATTGACTATGCATTGTCATTCATTGACACATTTCTTCAAAATATACTTATAAATGATGGTTTCTGTTCTAAAACCTCTAATAACAAAGAAAATGAAGAGCGACATTTCTTCCCTAGCTCTCTCTTGGGGCATCATCTCTTTTCTTCAGGTTGTGACTGTAACTGCTGCCAGTAATTAAAGGAAGATTTGGATCAAGATTAAAGGGACTGATTGCAAACTGTCTCTCCTGACTCTTCCCATGTAAAATTTTGAGAGGTGACGGAAAAAGCAAAATGTAGGTATTAAGATTTTTGATTTAAGGAGAAGTTAGAGAAAAGCATAAATTCTAAAGCAAAGCCTTGGGTTTGGAAGATTAATAGGAAGGGGTGACATTTTCTTTTAAAGGGGGCGACATTTTAGGATACCTAAGCAAGATGCTTGGTAACAAAAATATTATACATAACTTTTAACAGCAGGAGTTTAATTCGGTGATTATTTTCTCTACCCTCCCTGCAGAGAATATGAAATACGTTACACATTTTCTTGAGTTAGAATAAGACAGTATTTGGGTTGATAAAATGGTTGATCAAAAATGATTAAGCAAAATAGCACAATCATTCAGCAATTAGCACCAGACAGATTAGTATTTGAAACTGAGAAAGTGGAGAAAATGTTTTTAAAAAATAACAAAAAAATAGCACTTGCACTTGAGTGTCCCTTGTCTTGCCATAAAGTGATGCAGGGCCTAACTGGGTGTGGGAGGTATTTTGGTGTGTGTGAGGCTGTGAGATGTAACTTTTCATAGAAATTTGGTGGTACAAATGATATTCAAGCATTGGATCAGCACAAGAGACATACATGTGTGTCTCCAGGAACATCATACTGTATTCCATAGATTTGTAGATTCACTATGCATCGAGTCATGAAGATGAGGAGGAGAGTAGGAAGGAAGAAAGGAAGGAAGAGGAGGAAGGAGTGAATAACAGTTTCAGAACAGGAAAGATATCCCGAACCAGCTCCATAAAGCAAGAGCATAGGCAGAAGACAGTCCAGACAAACGGTAAATCTTGAGATGGAGAAGGGCTATGCAGAAACTAGATTGAGTTCCCATTTTGCCCCAGATATTGTGACAAAGAGTAAACTGTCCCTTACACAAGCAGTGCACCCTTCTAAGATGCAGCAAACGGTGAGGAATGGGTCCATTTTAATACAGAAGTGAAACCTAGTTCTTATGTTTTCTGATGAATATTCACTTCCTCTTTCCCAATTTTACTTTATCCCTTGGTGTGTAAAACCTCCCAGGATGCTCAGCATTTTGGTTCTTTGTTGCCTGTTACTCCTGCCTTGAATGAAAAGCATAAATAAGTAAGAATTTTTATCCATTTTTATCTACTACTACATTCTAAATACTGCAATGCCCAGTACATAGTCACTTCTCAATGAAAAACTATTGGCTAACTAATGAATTAATGATTAATATGCTACAAAGCAGCTTCTCAACTTCAGCACTATTGATACATGAGGACAGATAATGGGTTTGTTTGGGAAGCTATTCTGCACCTTATGTCTGAAAGGCCCTCGAGCCAGCTGTGGTGGTGAACATCATATCTCTACACTTCCACACATCCCAGTGAGGGACAAAATTCCTCCTGGCCTGAGAACCTCAGCCACAGAGGAGAGTGCCAGAGTAGTAGATTTTACCTGGACATTAGGGATCACGTTATAATCCAACAGACAATATAGTCTGCAACAGAAGGATTGTCATGAGTTAGAACTGTCACAACACACATGTGTCAAAAAATTTTTTCATAAAATTTTTTTACTGTTACTTTGACAATGAAAGAATGCAAAATTAAAGTAGCATTGGGTCACTAAATTCTCTCACAAGCTATTTAATTTGCAATAGAAAAAATAATGTGTCTATGTCGATGTTGGTTTAAAAACAAACAAACTAATGTTTTCTTATTATTTTACCAATAAACTTGTTTAAAAAGAAACAGCTTTAGAAACCAAGTAAGTGGCTGCCCCCTCCTTTTGTGGTGGTTGAATGTGAGATGCCACCTTCCTTGTCACCTCCCTGGCAAACAATAACAGCAAGAACAATGGATCCTGCCTATGGTACCTTGTTTCGTCAGAGCTGGAAAATGTATATTAAATCATCCAAGGGCTGATGCCCTGATGACAGTGATGTTTCCACCTCCACCTTCTAGCTAGTAAAGAGTGATGCAGAGCCACGGGTACCCCTGAGGGCCTTCAAGCTCAGCTTCCATTTGATCCTGTTCTTACCACTTTCTTCCTTTGCTTTGTGTTTAGATGGCTAACATTGACCTGAGACACATGAAGATCTCATAAATGAAAAATGTTTGAGAAATTGTTTTGGAAAACATGAAAAAAAGCCATTTAAAAAAAAATCCAGAACAGCATCGGCCCTGTGTTCTCTCCTTAAGCACAAACATCACCAACTAGTAAATAGCCTTTTGGCCAATAGAAAGTTCCTGGTTAGGACAGCATACAGACAGAATGCTGCCCAACATATTTCCAGTTGAAAAATGATGTCCCTGTATCCTAACTGACAGCAGCCCCTTTTCATCTTGTAGTGATAAATACATGCTCACCTTACTGAGGACACCTTGGCACTGAAATGCCTGCACAAAAGTAAGGAGGGTATAAAGGATTTGTTATGAACCATCTCTCTCCCGTCTTACCTCTGAGCCATGAGCACAGCTCGGATGTTTCCTGGGCCCCTGAGGTAAGGGCAGCTGCAGGGATGCTCCTAGCTACGGCATCAGCACGGAGATAAACTATCAGTAAGTCAATAAATAAATCCATCTTGCACCTAGTGTATTGATTTGTATGTCATTTCTCTCACCACTCCCAAGAAAAGTGAATGATAATTAGGTTGTCATATCGCAAAATCAGGCATGCTTGGGTTTTCAGGAGGCAGTGAGATTCCCAGAGGCCGGTGGTGTGAGAACTGGCTCTCAATACCTCAGAGCAGGCAGAAAGAGCTTTCCACACTACAATGTGCTGGTCAGGAAATATCCGTGCCCTATAGCCCAACACCCCTCAGATTCATTTAGAAGCGGCAGAGACAGCCGGCTGACCAAGAATGGCCTTTCCTGTTACTAGTGAGATAAGCCTTTCTTTTTTAGAACCAAAAATATAGCACAAGAGATTACATGGAATCATGGGTGAGCTACCTAACCATCTGGCCACTCTTATCAGAGACCAAGGGGGTCTGCAACATAGCACAGCTTTTGTTCCCAAATCAAGAGACAGAGATTTCACTGATCCTAAAATGGATGGTGAGATTATGTAGCCTGTGGTAGATGGCCCTGCCCACCCCCAACCCAGCTCAGCACCAGCCTAAATGCTCTTCCTTCACCTCTTCCTGTTTCAGAATGAGTTGCCTTTGCTTTCTTTCCATGTCATAGCCCACCCATCCCTTAACATACTTAATGGGCACACACTGCACTTTAACTGACATTTATTAGCCCTTAGTTCTCAGTGTGAATAAGTGTGATATGGACTCCTAGAAAACAGTCCTTGGCCTTCTCTAAGTTAGAGTTCAGGGTCCCTTCCTTAAATGTCCTGACTGCTGTAGAAGGATTTGCCACACTTGGTGGTGATGGTGTTTATTTACAATAACCTCTACCAACTTGTAACCCATTCAAAATGCGCAATGGTGTCAGGGTGTTTGCTCTTAATTTTTCCCCTGAATAATATGCAGAGTACCTGGTGGGTTCCAGGCTCCCTGGAAGCTCATACATAACAACTGCATGAGTAAGTGACCCATTAGCAAGAGCTGTGGAGATTAGAGACCTTCTCATGTGGGTCGCCCACTGTTTGCCTTCAAAAAATACATAGTTAGCTGAATGTGGTGGTGCACACCTTTAATCCCAGCACTCGGGGATACAGGCAGTTTGCTATGATATCGAAGCCAGTCTGGTCTATAAAGCGAGTCCAGGACAGCCAAGGTTACACAGAGAAACTCTGGTTCAAAAATAATAAAATAAAATAAAATAAAAAACCAAAAAACAAAGAAAATACATGTATTTGCTACTTGATAACTGCTGTTTGATAGTACCATATTAATTAAGCTTTCTTGCAACTACGGGATGTGAATATTTTTATCTGCCACTTCACAGCTATGAGAAGTGGATCCTCAGAAGCATTTAAAATAATGTGGAAGAACATGGTGAAGAGAAGAGTCTAGATAATAACTGTCTGACTCTACAAGCAAAGCTCTTTCCCTACAACACCTTGGCTCCCTAAAAGGAATAGAAGTAGGGAATGAAGAAGGGAGGGAGGGTTCAGAAATCAGGAGGAAATTAGCAAGGATGGAGTGTTGAGATTATTGTGTTTCTTCCCCACCTTAATCACTGTGAAATTCTTTAAGCAAGCATTGCCTAGCTTTCCCTACAGCACCCTTCTAACTTCACCTGTTAAGAAGGTATAATCAGTTTTTAGGCAGTGTCACAGTGAAGCAGTGACACAATGAAGCTGCCGCCTCTCTCAGACTTGATACACCAGAACATGGAAGGGCTGAAGCTCTGTCCACACTGTCCCCTCCTACACAGGGACTTCTGTGGCCAACATCCACCAGTTTTATCTGGATTCTGAACTTGCCTTGAATCCAACCTCATTCTGACTTTTGGGGAGTATCACCCTGTCCTCATGGCATAGGAAGAGCCAAAACATCTGGCAAGTAATCTCCCACATTGAAGATGAGGATCATCAATATGGAGTCCCAGACATATGCATAGAAGATGCAGGAGAAGGTCCAGGTAGCCACTGGACCTCGTGAGCTTATAACAGGTAACTGCAAAGTAAATAATGCCTGTTTCTGAAGTTATCATGCCAGACCAATGTCACCTTCTTTTTCCCTCCAGTAAGGGAAAATCCAATTCTAAAAATGTAGGGGTTTTTTCTATCTGCAACACAAGCCAGGGAACTCAGGGAGACTCTGTGTGAGCCACAGATTTTCTTTATGGAAATGACTTGGATGATCCTGAGATGGTATCTGGTCTCTGCTGCACAGGCATCCTAGCCGGCAAGCTCCTCTAGATTTCTTCCGTCGCTGAACATATACTAGACAAAAGTCTGCATGCTAAAGTCTAGGACTAGGTTGTGACAGAAAGGAATGATCCTTGTGCCCTCAAAATGAAATAATCACAGAAACATATGGATAGAGAGAAACTAAAATATTCCTCTTGGAATATGTATACATGGTACGCTGCTTTTGGTAAAGAAACATCATTTAAATTTTGGCTATAATAACCAAAAATGTTGCCAGTGATTCCCAGAATGATAGAACTTGCTATGATAATGAAGAAAAACCTAGTTCTCAATAACTTTAAGGTCCTTAAAACAAGCTATCGTCACATGCGCTTATTTCAGAGAAAAAGACAGTGCTGTCACTCAGATGGAAATAGATGGCTACTAAACATCATGCTGTGAGGATTGGTGAAGGAGCCACACTGATTTTATCTGAAAGAACTGTGAAACTTCAGGATTGGGAAGGGGTTCTGTAATGAAGTCTTATTCTCTCATTTTTCAAAGAGGAAAGTGAGACAGATGGCTCACACGACATCTCACTAATTCTCACAGAAAAAACTGGGAGGGGGACTCATGCTTTCCAGATCAATACTTCCTCAAAAACAAGTTGCACTGAGCACTGACTGGATGTATTCTTAAGAATGTAACAGTTCCTAAAGGAAGAGATAGATTTTTGTTTCCATATGTATTAAAGCCACGGCCTTGTGCGTCTCAGACAAACTTTAGCACTGTGTGAAATTCCCAGCTGTGTGTGTGTGTGTGTGTGTCACACACATGTATATAAAAATATATTTATGATAAATGTATTAACTGTGCTAATGCAGAGCTTAATACATAGACAGAGTTACATTCTGAAAACTGTTGCTAGCAAATTTTTTCACATGACCCTCATGGACTGCATAACGCATGATAGAGGTGACATCACTAAGCAATACAATGTACAGAACCACCATGAAAGATGCAGTCCATGTCTGACAGACACATCATAAGGAGACACGTGACTACACACAGCAATCTAGCTTCTGTTGCTGTACTATACAGCAAAAAGTTAAAAATTAAATATTAACAAAACCAAAATCTGTTCATTGTTAATTCAACCCTCGCCAAAAATCTTTCAGAGAATGCCCAGCAGTTTACTCAAGTGACTTTGCCTGTACTCATGAAATTGTTTGATTTTATACAGAAAACAGTTCAGGATTTAAACAAAAAGTGTGGGTTGGACAGTCCAGAACTCTTTCAAGGGCTCAAAAGTAAATATTGTACTATTATATTTAGTCTTTGGCAAGAATCATTTTTCTAAGGTGCTTTTCAAATTCTTTCCATACTGCAGTTCCACAGGGCTTACCTGAGGAAAGTACTTTATCTTAGACACTCATGAAGTGTATGCACATTTACAGTGGATGGAGAAAAATGGACAACTGGAAAAAATGAAATTTAAGCATAATTCCTTCCAAAGTAAGGCAGAGATCTGATACATATTATTTGCCTTCTGGAGCCAAGAACATGTTTAGATCTCTGAGGTTTGGCATAGTCTCTGCCTGAATCATCTGACTGAAAGCAGTGACAAGAATTATCTGTGAGGCTTTCTCCTCCCACCCATGATACACACCCTTCACACTGCTCTGCGCTGGAGCTAATCAGCTGTGAGAATGTAACTAATCATTTGCTTTTCTGCACCTAGTTTTCTTGCGTAAATCATGAAAAGCTTGGCATGAACTATCTGGTACATTCCTTGCAGGGGCAAAATACCTTAGACCATTTTATTGCTCCATTTTTGTTTGCAATCAAAACAAGAGCCAGCACATGTCCCAGGGACAAAAAGATCTTTCACGATAACGCACACAGCAAAGGACACTCCGAGTCAAATATAAAGATGTGCACGCATCACGTGTATGTACACGAATCATGGGTGTTGGAGTAAGAGAAAACAAACTCACTGACAGATCTTGAGAAGCTGGATGAAGCATCCTCCCAATGAACAGTGTGCAAGCTGCCAGAAATATTAGCATGTAATGATCTTTCTCTTTAGAAAAATACTGTTTATGTCTTGCCCTCTTCTCCTGCATAAGCAATGAAATTGGAACTGGACTCAAGAGATGAGTTTGGACAAAGCATGTCACCAATTCTTTAGTCTATGAACACTACATTAACTCAGGAAAACCATGCATCATTTTACTGCAAACTACGCAATGATGCTGACTCTAACCTTGACTTTACTGTACAAAAGGACAGAAATGAAGCTTTAGAGATCAAGCTGTATTCTTAGACTTTTACATTATGATTTCAAAAGCAGAAGTCCACAGTAAAACATAAAAATCAATAGTTCTCACCAACAGGTAAAAATAGTTTTACCTTAAAGAATTCAGAAATAGCCAGGTCTAATAGCACACAGTTGTAATGTCAGAACTCAGGAGGCTGATCAAGAGTTTGAAATCAGCCTGAGCTGCACAGTAAGAAGTTCTTGACTCACAAAATAAAATGAATGCATGCAGAAGCCCTCCTTTAAATAGTACATTTGATGGAAAACATATATTTTGGCCAGGCATAGTGACACATAATTCTAACACCCAGGAAGAAAGGCAGGAGTAAACTTGGGCTATATTACAAGACTTCATCAGAGCACTTCCTAATACAATATTGATGAATCTCTGTACTGATTAAAATGTCAAGAAATTCAGTAAGAATATTCTAGAAAATTGTTTGGCTGTCAATTAAAGGTGTGGGGAAATATTTACTTCCCTAAGGAAGGGTATAAAGCCCTTTTGAGGTGAGTACATTTAAAGAAGCTTGTTCTGGACAATGCCACTTCCATTGTGCCTGTCTTTCATACAACTGTGTCTTTTCAGAAGCCACCAGCACTGGTGCAATTTTCTCTGGTGATGCTGGAAAGATCCTGGTGCAGCATTCTTTGACACTGGATGGAGTACACAGAGAAAGTGAACATTAGAGTTAGAATTCAGCTGTTGGTTTTCTTTTTCTTTTTAATTTGTGCTTACCTTAAAAGAGCCTTCAGGATAGATTTAATAAAGAAAGAGAGATAAAGACTTAAAAAAATGGTTGTGAGTTGGCACACATCTCTAACTCCAGCCCTCAAAAGGCTGAGGTAGGAGGGTCACAAGTTTGTAACCTGTCCTCAAAACCCTGTCTCAAAAGAAAGAAAGCAAGGGATGGAGGTAGGAAGGCAAGGGGAGGGCAAGAGCAAAGAAAAGAAAATGAAAACGTAATATTCTTTTCCACAAGAAACAATTTTAGACAAGTTGGTAAATAGGGATATTATGGTTGTGTGTGTGTCTATCTGCCTGTCTGTCTGTCCAGAAAGGAGCAAAATGCAGTCTGAACAAACATTCTTAGCTATCTCAATTACTCTGATATAATCAAATAAATACATATATCCATAACAGTAATGGAAATAAAAGGAATGGTGTCAACAACAAAGATATTGAAAACAGTCATGAAATGAACTGAGAATGCAGGATTGTGAAACACTAGAACCAGTGCAGAGACACATAGGCCAGTAGCTTGGAGTGGGTGGTGACGAGAGCTTCAGGCAGAAAGGGGTCACAAATTCTCTATGGCACTGATGGGCAGTGTGCACTTAGAATGAGTGTGCTGGTCTACCAAACAGCCACTCCATGTACTAAACTGAGTGAGAAAATAGCAATTAGCCCAAGGACTAAAGCAGTCAACTATAGCTCAGACTAAACAGACATGATCTGCAACAAGTACCCAGGGGCACTCTTGAGACCATCTAGAACTCAGACGTCCTCCTAGTAGGCTCTGTCTTGTCCCCGTCATCACTGCAAACAAGCTCTTAAAATCTGAATCAGCATGCACTGAAATACATATCTCAATAAAAGTAAGAGGCCAAGAGAATATATTCCATATTAGAAAAAGTTAAAAGCACAGTTCAGTTTAAATCATTTCAAATCACTGATGCATAATATAAAGTTATTATTCTATTATAACTTGGAATTAAAATTTCATATATTGCCAAATTTGTAGTCGGTGAAGCATAAGAAAATGAAAGTACCCTTCATTTTGTTTTCTAGAAACCTATAAATGCTGATAAACTCTGTAGTCAAAACTAATTATGTTTAAAAACCTATGAGGCTAAGACTAAAACTTACAGTTAAACAGAATAGATTAAATTTGCTGTTTATTTTTGTTTCCTTCTAAGATACTGCTTAAAAAATTAAAGGGAAATTAAACATACACACAGGCACAGAAGAGAATAGGACAGAGGAGTAGAGAAACCTATTGAATCAGTAGGAGTCAGAACAAAGAGAACTAAGTCGTAAAGTGACAACAAATGAGATTTGTAACGTGAAAAGGAAAGGAGCAAGACCCACTGGGAAAGTGACCATTGATTCAACAGATCAGAAAAGTTCAACATTATCTGATGTCAACAGAATGACACTTCGTACGGCAGAAAGGTAATATGATGCAGTCAATCAGAAGTTCCCCTCTCAGGGTTAAGGTGATAGTTGGAGCGGAAGATGTTTTCAGAGAGGAGTCTGACTCAGATGGTACCAGACCCTGGAAGTCCTCCTCTCCCTAGAGATTCTAGTCTACCTGAAGAGGACAGGAGAGCAGCAATTCTGCAACATCAATTTTGAAATGTTCTGTATTCCTGGAGCATGAAGCACGATGGTTAGATCAAATGAAATCTATATTCAGAGGTTTGGGGAGCCCTCCAAACCTCTTTTTTTTTCTTCTACAATATGACTTCATTGGTATTTCCCCACCTCAGTTTATTTTTATATGAAATAACTATTAGTGTCTTTGAGTTTAGTCTTTAGTTTCTTCCTTCTGATATCTTTTTTATTTATTTATTATTTTCATCTAATTTTCCTGTGTGTGTGTGTGTGTGTGTGTGTGTGTGTGACCAAGATAGGGTTTCTCCAGGACGGACATCGGAAGAGGGAGAAAACAGGAAACAAGACAGGATCCTGCCACAGAGGGCCTCTGAAAAACTCTACCCAGCAGTGTATCAAAACATATGCTGAAATTCATAGCCAAACTTTTGGCAGAGTGCAGGGAACCTTATGAAAGAAGTGGGAAACAGTAAGACCTGGAGAGGATAGGAGCTCCACAAGGAGAGCAACAGAATCAAAATATCTGGGCACAGGGGGCTTTTCTGAGACTGATACTCCAACCAAGGACCATGCATGGAGATAACCTACTTCCTGCACAGAAGTAGCCCATGGCAGCTCAGTGTCCAAGAGGACTGTCTCTGACATGAACTTGTGGGCTGGCTCTTTGATCACCTCCACCTGAGGGGGGAGCATCCTTAACAGTCCACACAAGAAGACAATGCAGGGAGTCCTGATGAGACCTGATAGACTAGGGTTAGATGGAAGGAGAAGAGGACCTCCCCTATCAGAGGACGCCTCAGACTCAGGAGATTGAGGCAAGAGGATCTCAGAGAGTCTGAGGCTAGACCTGTGCTAAAGAGTAAAACCCTGTCTCAAAGATAATCTTTTTTCATCCTCTACACACAATGTTCATTCAGCTATTTAGAGAATCCTCCCGGAGCCCCAGATATTTAAAGGAAGCTTCTAACACAGAAAGCAAACAGGAAAATAATAAATAAAACAAGATGCAGATGAAACCGACAACATAGCAGAAAAAAACCTTTTTATTTTATTTTTATTTTTGCGGATCTAGTTTGGTGGTAACGAGCCTAACATGCCAAGGGCACTTGCCTTCCATCTCTAGCACTGTGAGAAGATGAGAAAGCTGCAACTAAAGAACATTTAGTGTGACGCAGCACTGAGTATCCACGGAACAAGAAGAAGATGCTTTAAAAAACTGGAACTAGTACAAACATGAGAAGGAATTCTTTCTGTACGAAAATGACAACTTGTGGAGACTACACAAGTTACATGAGAGACAGGGGCGGGTGACAGCGCCGTCACTAAAAATGCTTGCTGCCTAAGCATGATGACCCGAGTTCTGACTTCCAGCACGCACACAAAAAACTGGGATCTGTACCCCAGTTTGAGGGAAGAAGAAACAAAAGGATCCCTAGAGCTAGTTTGGTAGATTTGGTGAGCTCTGGGTTCAGTGAGGGACTCTGTCTCAAAAAAATAGAGATGAGAGCAGAAGATGCCTGATATCAACCTCTGGCCTACACACAGAAACACACACAAACACAAACATACAGAAACACAAACACACACATACAAACACACAAACATATACATATACGCACAGAAACACACAAACATACACACTAAACACACATACTCACACACACAAACACACAGAAACACACACTCACAAACACATACAAACACACACACAAACATACATACTCACACACACAAACATACATGAACATACATACACAAGCATACACTGAACACCCCCCAATACACAAACACAAACAAATTAAATGAAAACGATAACAAAACCAAAAAGGACATCAGAAGGAAGAATAAAAGAAAGACTAAACTCAAGAGACCAAAGACACAAATTGTTTCATATAAAAATAAACTGAGGTAGGGAAATACCAGTGATGTTGTATAAAAATGTATCGCAAATGAAAGATTATATGGAATAAAACCTTCAGAACAACTAGAAATATCCTTGGAGTAACTCCGTGCAATTTGCTGAAACTGAGTTTTGTTGATAAAGAAATTCCAAATGCTTGCATGAATAAAGTTAGTCACAAATCCAAAGGCTTTATCGCAAGCTAATGCTAATTCACTAGCTGCCAGTCTTCCTGCGGTGGGCTACTGTAATCAGTCACAAGACCTCACCACACCCTCCCTGAGCAGCTGAATGAGAGATGTTGTTTCTGATAATTCTTCCTTCTAGATGAGGAGAGCAACAGACTCAAGGCTATTCTAATGCTCCAGACATCAGCTGTCTGAAGGCTCATGCCTGCCAAAATGCTACCCACTTGGGGCTAAAACACTATGAAGAATTCATTTCTCCCTCTGTCCAGTGTTCATCCAGGACAAACATTTTGAATAGTTCTAGAGAGGCAATGCCCACAACAGCAGCAGACTTGTTTCTAAGCATGTGTTGAGAGCTTCTCACATGAGCACACAAAGGCAGTGGAAAACAGGACCATTAGATTACAGGGCAGAAAAAAAAAAAAAGAAGAAGAAGAAGAAAGTGATTGGCTGGATGGTCTAAAACACTTCTAAATGAAATTTTTCAAAAATGCACAGAGAGCATAACAACATAAATGCCATTTATGAGACTTAGTAATTATAAGTCCCAGATTAATTGTTTTATTTTTATTGCTATCTAGTTCCCCTACCCTCCACATAACTAGATTATACTGAAGTTGAACAAGGACTTTGCATCATTATACAAATACACAATCAGATGTGTACATACACATGCATACACAAAGACATTCATGAAAGGGACAAGTTTGCTTTTAACCACAATTCGTTGTCATAACAAAACATAATTAACAATAAGACAAAGCATGGATAACTATTTAGTCCCCTAATAGGTTTTTTCTCCCCTAATCATCTACATTCACTTTAATTTTGAGGAAGATATTTGCTATCTGGTTGCCCTTAGTGACACATGTGGAAAGAGAATACATATTGAATCTTTCCCCCTTCATTCTGAATTTTAAACTTGTGAGTCGCTCAATTGTGTCTAAAAACCACCAACAGATGGGTCTTGAAGGGTCGTGTTGACTGTGAGCATGTGTGTATTTTAATATCTATCTAAACGTTTTTGACATATTTCAGCTCCTCGACACTATTATATTATGGCATATCGAGTGTCCAGTCTACCCAAAGTCAGACTTTCACAGTCAGCTCTAGTATTTCAGATACATGTCATTCATCACTTCCCTGCCCTTGCTCTGATGGATGCTTACAGGTTCCTGTTACATAACTTCAACCCCCATGTGTGTGAATGTCCCCTCCCAAGCAGCCCTGGTCCCTTTGAGTGGGGAATATGATGGAGAGATTCCAGTCAGTGTATATCGTTCTGACCCTACTGAACGAACAAACACAGTGAGCTCTCATCTCAACTGCGTATTGTTATTTCAAAGTCTCCTGTGGAGAGGCCTAGGGAATCCATATTTTTCCGATTTAAAATCTGTCACAATTATACTTTGTAAGTACTACTACAGTACAAATTCCAAACTGCAGGATTTTGCTAATGTTCTTTGGTCTTAAATCTTCTATGCCAAAAAATCCTTCTTCATCTGCTTTATCCAGTAGCATGCCAGCAGTCAGAGAGAGTGTGAGACAGAGAGAGGCAGAGATAGTAAGGAGAGGAGAAAGGAAGGAGGGAGGGAAGAACTGGGGGGGGGCAACATAGTAAAATATTTTCAACAATGAGATTAGAAAGATCCATTTAATTCTGTTAATAAGGACAAATGACTAAGTGTGTTTATGGTGTACCTTGTGATCAACTCAGAATAAGCAGCACACCGACCACCCCCAAAATTTAAATTTTCTGGTGATGAGTACATTCAAATCTCTTTTAAAAGAAAACCAGCTGGAAGGGGGAGGGGAATGGCTGAGAACAAAGTGTGAGGGTGCATATGTATGAGGGTTTCCATGAAACCCAATGCTTTGTGTGCTGACCCAAAATTATTTAAAAAA
Organism: Pachyuromys duprasi; assembly: GCA_028658305.1. Classification (NCBI taxonomy): domain Eukaryota; kingdom Metazoa; phylum Chordata; class Mammalia; order Rodentia; family Muridae; genus Pachyuromys; species Pachyuromys duprasi. The sequence goes on from CM053766.1 coordinate 73,772,619, forward strand.
TAAAATAAACAATTTTTTTCTTCTAGATATTTTTCAGGATATGCTGTAATTTATTGTGGTCTCCTGTAACCACACTGCCCTACAGAACATATTCCCTTTATGACGCTGTAATTTTTGTGCCATTGATCTCTTCCTTTACTCTTCCAGTACTGATTACCATGATTCAACTGCACGCAATTCACTTAATCAGTTCAGTGAATCAAAATCTGTGAATCAAAACTTCCCTATGAGTGAGACCATAGAACTTTTGTCTTTCTGTGCCCAACTTATTTTGCTTAAGGTAAGGTCCTTCAGTCTCATCTACATGGCCACAAAGGACAGGACTTTGTCTTTTTAAGGTTGAGAATATACCACTGTGTGTGAATATCTTGTTTATCACTGTGATGGACAATTGGTTGACTCTAATTGTTGATATTGTGAATGGTAGGGGAGTCTATTTGATACACTAATCTTCTTTGGTATGAGGCAGTCATGAGTACAAGGGCCATGATTGTTGGGCCCAATGCTTTTCTCCTTGCAGTGTTGTGAGGACCCTTCAAGCTGTCATTTATATCAATTATATTAATTCACATTCCCATAATGGTTAATAGTATTTTTCCTTGGATTATGTCTATAAATTACATCACTGCAGTAACTCCTGTCTGTGATAGTGACACCAGTTTGAGATTCAGTTTCCTCTGAGTCTTTCAGCTTTCAACTTTTTAAAGATGGCTTTGTCTTATACTTAATTTTTTATAATCACGTTAAACATTTGCAGGCTTTTGAATTCAGAATGAAAACAAAATATAGTCAGACTCTGGTCTCTAATTCTGTCTCTCCCAGTCCATTTCCTCACTCTCCCATAAATAAACTTTCCCTGCAATGTTTTTACTTAAAACATTTACATTCAGGTTACTTTTTTCTTAGATGCATATTGACATATCAGATACATTTTCCCCACCATATCTATTTTTAACAATAAACCCCAACATCTTTGCAGACACTATTTTTTTTTCTTACTAGCCCCAATGAGAATCTTAGGCTATAAAATAGGACCATGAGCAGGCAGCTGCTGGGGGGGAAGAGAAAGATTTCATCAAATTTTTGGTGAAAAAAATTTTCTTTTTTTCTTTCTTTTTTATCTTTTTTGAGGAGATTGGAACTTTGTAGTAAACCTTAAAATGACTCACCAAGTTCACAGCCTCCCAGCGTCGTGCTGGAAAAGCTTCGAGGAGGTGGCTGCGCTCTGGAAGGCAAGGGTGCACGCCGTGCACGATTTCACCAGGCAAAATCCTTCACTATTACAATTTTCCTTTGCTTTGCCTTTTCGGAAAATAATGTTCCTTTCCTATTTTAGCCGCACCATTTGCATTCCTATTATTCGCACTGAGCTGTTATTTCCATTTTTATCTTCCCTTTGTTACTTGTTTGCATTTCTCCTCTGAGTCTTTGACTTGCCTTTATCTTGTCTTTAAACCTCGTGCTAAGGGAACAGTGCCACGGACTTTCTAAGCCATCCTGCCAGGCCTGGTACTGATGTAATGATAGAAGTTCCCTTGAACCGTTGCCAGCAAAGCGAGGCCATCCCACACACATTTGCTATGGAAACACCTTCATGACTCTCAAAAGAAGGCGTTTGAAAACTAAAGCTAGAAGTCTTTTTCTTTTTTCTTTTTCTTTTCATTTTTTTAAGTATATCCTACAGTGAAGGAAAAAATAGAACAATTCCCTCAAAATTGCACGTTGCTATATTATTCTAGAGGGCTTGTTCGCAGAGTGGAGTCCTACAGCCTGAAACTCAAGACACGCATCATGAAAGCTCATTCACTGGTGCTTTAATGCCCTGGTCTCTGTTGTTGTGTGCTTCTGGGTTCGGGCTTTCAGGCTGTGACATGTTCTTTTCCTCAAAACAAAAGGTAAAACATTTACTCCTTTTCTCTTCATTTTTGAGACAGGGTCCCATGTAGCTCAGGATACCCTCAGGTTCACTAAGTGGCTGAGGATGGGTTTGAATGTCTCCTCCTCTTGTTTCAACCTCCTAATGCTGGGATTCCAAAGGTACATCTCTATCCCCCAAAGCAGAGACATTTAAGATCATGCATGATTTGGATGCTATCAGGCCATGAATTCACACCACACAACTTCTCCCTTTAACATGATACTACTAGTGAATCACAAACTGGTGCAGAGGCGCCAAGCCAGACTCTACCGTGGCCCCAGCTACGGTCCTACACTACACAGATGTCCTCACTGCCACACCCTTGCACAGGTACTACCTTCTCTGGGAAGATTTCCTGGCATACCATCTATCCGGAGAGAAAGATGGTCATTTCCTCCCTTGGATGTTTTTGAAGCCAAAACCATCTCCAGGGCAAATAATGTATTCTGGTTATTTGTTCCATGCCACCTGGCACCATGCCTGACAAGCACTGGCTTCGCCCCACACATGATTATTAGTTAAATGGCTAAGAGTGAATAGGCACAGGATGTGCACAGCAGGTGGAAAGAGAAGACTGTACTACCTGCAGGCATGGTGTGCTTAAGTAGCTACGTTTTCATCCTTTCTGCTTCATCACTGAAAGCGACTATAGGCTTTTACAGAGCTCTGATTCTTTACCACTACAACACACATATGGAGGGTGCCTACAGACAGATTTTCTTTTTTTTTAAGATGAAGGAGCTAAAGCGGGCTCTGTAATTCTCTTCTTTTAACAACCCGGTCTTCAAGACTGAGACAGACATCCCCAGAATCCTCTTTAGCATCTGCTAGGCCTTACTGTAGATGGCTCAGTGTTGCTCACATCCACTCAGACATCTTTCCATCATATGCTTCTAATCTCCACCTTCCATCTTCGCATTTTATACACTGCCTCCTGGGTAAGAACTGCCCTGCCCTGGAGACATTCCTCCACACTCTAGTAACCAACGTTGCTCATCTCATTGATGTATCTATTCGGTGGAGGGAAGACCAAAGCAGTTACCTCCCCGGATGGCTATAAGGTGCTGGGAATCGCGTCCTCTGCAAGAGCAGCAAGTGCCATTAACTGCTGAGCCACCTCTCCACCTGCTCCTAAGCACTCTTTTACGGTGCTGAAGCGCGCTGTGGAAGTACAATGAGAAACAAAACCATGAGGCATGCATTGTGTTTTCTAAAAGACAACAACATCAAACCAGGTGCTGGTGGCACCTGCCTTAAATCCCAGCATTCAGGAGGCAGAGGCAGGTGGATCTCTGTGAATTTGAAGCCAGCTGGTTTACAAGAGTCCAGGATAGCCAGGGCTATTACACAAAGAAACCCTGTCTCAAAAAATAAATAAATAAATAAAAGTCAACATCAAAAACATCCCGTTCTGTGGCACTCAGCTCCAAGATGGCAAAGCAAGGGGGACTTTACAACTCAGTGAGTAAAACAGAAAGCAATTGCTTTCTTCTTGTGGAACCAGCAGAAGTCATTCTTATTCTACATATACATTCTGGATCTCAGACGAAATGAACTAATATCAGATTGGCTGCTGGGTATGGAAGCAAGATTTTATTCCTTATCAGGTTTATATATATGTGGAAGAGCTATATTTTGTAGACAGAGTTCATTGATCTTTTTGACTATTTTTCCCCCAGAGATGAGAACCTAACCCATCACCTTGTGCTTGCTAGGCAAGCACCCTACCACTGAACTAAATCCCAAGTCCTGACAGAGTTCACTGAAAAGCTAATAAATGTATGGCCTAAAAGCCATTTCCCAGCTGCTCTTCTCTGGCCTTTTGAAGAGGAAGGTCAGCTCTCAGAAATCTCATGTGTAGGGAGGGTCGGTTGCTTCTTTTACACCTACTACTTTTAGGTTCTGCATTGTTTGCACACCTGGCCGAAATCTCTTTACCTAACCCTATAGGTCCACAAGGCAGCTTCCTCTTATGCAAAGCATTCGACTTTCTTTTTGTCTGTTTTTGAAGACTTTCTATTCATAAATATTTTCAGGACTCCTGAGTAAAACCTTACCCTGTCAAAATATTCCCCAAGGACTTAAAGAAGAGACCTTCCAGAGTGACAAAGATGGAGGGGTGGTGGCCCATTTTCAGGGTCTCACAGAGCTGAGCTGCACCTTCTTGGGAGGAGCTCAGCCCCGGCAGGAGGTGGGGGCTGTTATCTACCACATCACAGTCTTCTGTGAAGAACTGGGTGTCATGGGTGCACTGATGACTTCCCAGCTGGACGCAGAACCAGAGTTCCCAGCTAGTGTTTACCTCACCTTCTTCCACTTTCAAGACAGAACTCTGTGCCGTATAAAACATAAACACACCAAGAGAGGAGAGGGGCATCAAAAACGGTGCCTTCATGTTTTCACTTTATCACAAAAACAAAGCTCCTCACTCAACCGGCCCTTCTGTGGCCCGGACAAGATTAACAACTGGTGCTAAATGTGGGTTTTCCTCCTCCGTAGGTTGTATGTAACTTGAGGATGCAGAAACCACTGAGGATTATTCTTCTGTTAAAAACGGCCTGCTACTCTGAATGAAGACCAGAACAAGGGAAGAAGGCCCTCTTGGCAATGTTAGGGCAAACAGCACTCAGCCCCTCATACTGATTATGTTTACTAATAAATCATATTCGGCACATCTGTTTGTCAACTGCTGTTGAAAACTGAGAAGAGAAAGTCAGCTTTCTCTCAGAGAGTAGCCCCTGGTAAAGTAACCCACTCTGCAGTTTCTGCTCTCCAGGCATCCAAAAAATTGTGGACAGCACAAATTGGTCCTGATGGATTTTAAAAACAAACAAAAGGTTCAGTGGGAGGGGAACAAGAGGATGGACCTGGAAAGAGATGCTTGAGGAGATGAATGTGATCAAAACACATTTTACAAAACTTTCAAAGAACTGATTTTAAATATTTTTCAATGAACCTTTAAGCTCAGCAAATTGTCAGCTGCTACTGAACAACCTTGCTTAGTAGACTCATGCAGGCTGAGGCCAGAGTTTTAGAATTAAACGTAGATGAGTTTGAGACTAGATCTGCCACTTCTTATCCAAGGAACTTTTATGCATGTGCCTGGACCTTTCTGAATCTGTTCCTTTCTTTAAAAGAGGTTTTGTGATAATTAAAAGGAGAAGGTAGCATATTATTCAAAGTATTAATCAGGAAACAGACCCAACTTCACTTGCCGCAGTGAAGAAATGACCGCTACACATTGGATGAGCACATCAGAAGCAAGCTGAATTCAGTCATACATGGATCTGGAACTTTTACATGAAACCTTAGGCCTTGATGTTCTCCAAACCTCCCTTTGGATGTAGCTATCCCTGAATCTATCACTACGGAAGAAAAAGAGCTGGGTAATGAGAGAGCAAGAGACAGAAAAATGGAGACCCATCCCGGGGCTAGAGTCCCACTAAAGCCACAGAACGTGGGACACGAGCGCTTCCCACAGGACGATGGTGATGCCCTTATACCCTCTTTTTTCTTTTCCTTTTTCTTTCTTTTCTTTCTTTCTTTTTTTTTTTTGAGACAGTGGGCATGTGCTGAACCGATATCCCTCCAATCCAATATTATTTTGTCTTTTCTAACAGACACTTTAAAGGGGAAGAGTATGTGAAAACTTCCCCTTCACAATTAGACAGCAAGGTCTGCAAAGACAAGGAGCCTTTCTCTGGTCCTCTTTAAAGTAAAAACAGAGATGTCCAAACCATAGAACCTGGTGACACTGAGTTTTAAAAGTAACTTTCATGATAGACTCCATGAAATACTGTTAATCTTCAGGTCATACTAAAGACTACCTGTGGGCGAGCTCTGCTTGTTTGCATGTGTGGTTTTGACAGATATGAACTTGTACTGACTTCTGTGAATTGCTTAGGTGTGTTGTTTTTGTCTGTCATGTCATGTTAGAAGTCTGCTGTGGTATGAAAACTTGGGGTTTATGTGTATGTTTCCAGGGAGATGTGATAGGTGTTGTGAAGTTCTCTGAGCTTCTTCCAGCTGAAATTTAAAAGGCCACAATTTACACCTTCGTTGTAAATGATAGAACAGATAAATCTGGAAAGGCATTCAGGTACACAGCACAGTTTATTTCATTACATTCTTCTGGCGGGTACTGAGGTCCATTCCAGAGTTGGACTAGTAAAAGAAAAAAAAAAAAAAAAAAGAGCACTGTGGACCCGGCATGGCAAGCCTTGACCACATAGCTGTTTCCCTGTCATACTGACAGAAATGGTATTGCAGGAAGTTGTTAGAGGGAGGAATACCATAGACTCACAAACTGCCATAGCTCAGAACGGAAAGATTTTCTTTACAACCCAAAGACCCCTCCTGTTTTGATTCCCCCATCATAAAGCTCTGGAAGCAGGCTGTGGGAGAACCCAGAGACTGCAAACACAGCAACTTGAAAGGAAGGAGCACATTTCTGGGTGTGCCCCCGGATTTTTTCACTGGCCCCAAGTCCCGCCCTTCACCTTGGGCCAGAGTTGTAGTGCTTGTGTTTGCATTAGTGCAAAGCTGCTGGGACAGGCCCAGGCAGAGCTAAGCTGCACCCTTGAGCATCCATCACACGCTGAGCAGAGAATGAGTCTCTTTGGGGAAACAGTGATTCTGAGTGTTGGGGTGTTGCCAGTGGGAAACTCACATACATGAAGGAACCAGTTCCTGCTGCAAGACTGAAACAAGGAGAGAGAGGGGAGGAAGCAAAGGAAGTCAGAAGCAGGAAAAGCCCAGCCCCGCCCCCCCTTTCCCTCAGGTGGATGAAAAAAAATTGAACTAGGGTTTGAGAATACAGGAAGTTAAGAGAACAAATCCGTTCTGTGCCACAGATATGTTTGCATCAGAGGTGTAAGATAGGTTTTGTCACCCCCTAATAAACTCTTGATAGCTTCCAGGAGTATTTCATGCCAGCTCAGGGAGATCTGGAGCTGTCTGGACCGTGATAGGACAAAGCCAGGGCGTGCTAACCTCTGCACATGGAGGAGGGCTGGCTGTGTGCCTTCCGGCGCTTACTTGATGGTTGTAGACAACAGCTTATAAGCCAAGTTCAAGACAAGATCGACCAGAGCAAGCAAGGGAGACTGGGCCATCTGTGTTCTGAAGCACAGCATGGAAAACTTGTCCCAGTTGTTCTGTTTGGCTCGCCACGTTCTACCTATTTCTGATTGGCTTGTTTTGGTAGTCCAGGTTGGCCTTGAACTGGTAAAGATGAACTTCTTGATCCCCCTGCCTCCACTTCCTGAGTGTAGGAATTAAAGGCACGCAGGACCATACCAGGTATAAGTCAGTGCTGGGAAGCCCACCCAGGGCTCCTTGCATGCTAAGCTAAGCAAGGGCTCTACCAATTGAGCGAGCGACATTCCTGAGCTTCACAACTGCAAAGTCTTGGGCTAATAAAAAAGGGCAGTCCTCACGAGCCACCAGGACAGTCACCTGCAAACTCGTGAAAAAGCAGGAATGTATTTTCCTCATACCATCTTGCCATAGAGACCACCTACAGTCTTTCTAGCAAACTTTTCTTTCAGAAGAGCCCCCACGTGACACGCCTCCCATATCCTGCCCAATAGCGCTTCACCTAGAAACTTTCTCTGCATATTCATGCTTTCACACACGGAAAAGCTAAACCCCAAAGCATCACGTGCTTCTCTCAGATGACCAAGTCAATCGCCCACCGAACATGTGACCTCTGACTACTTAGGACATGTGAATGCTCCTGCTGATACCCCCTCCTGCACTCTCTGCGGAAACAAAGGAAGGAAATTCTTCACTGGTCACAAGGTTACGGCCAGACCCCCCAACCCCACCCCACCCCTGCCCCATCCCACTCCTCACCCTGCCTCCGGAGCTGTGGTAAAGGTATTTTTAAAACTCACTAAATCTGGCCTGACAGACTCTTCATTGGATCTCACAACCCTGCCCATAACAGCCCTGTGAGTCCTAATTGCTGACAACTCCATACAGTGGTCATCTCAGAATCAGAAAAACTGTAGATTACACACTGACATATGAACATCTCCCAGTGTGAGAAACTGGTGAAACCACACAGTGTCGCATAGGTTTATCCTGTCCAGAGAAGTACCCTTTCTCATGGGCTAGAAGGAGACCAAAATAACCCAAGTCACTTAAACTGGGAAAAAACAAAAATGTCTCAGGCTGCGGTGGAAGCCTCTTCTTTTGACACTGGATTCCAGGGCAGTTAAATTCCCATTTCATAGATTTTACGTTTTCTTTAAAAAAAGAAAATTTGTCTCACCATAGACTCTCTCTCTCTCTCTCCACAATGTAATCAAATTCTGTCACTTTTTTTCAAAGGTGGTGCCAGCCAGACCAGCCGATCAGATAAGTAGTCAATGACCATTGAACTAATGAGAGCTGAGAAGGGCCAAAAAGCCTGCTTGCCAAGGTGCCAGGACTCCACCATTAAACTCACTTGGATGAATGGGGCATCACATTTCCAAAATGCTCCAGTCACAAATACTAATGGAGACCCAGCCCAGGACCCAGGCCATCACAGCCACTCAGTGTTTATGGAACAAATGAAAGAATGATTGTTGCCTCAAAGGATAATAAGCTGTGATTATATTGGTGAGAGCTAATGCCAAAAGTCTGAATATCTGGACCACATTAACTCGTTTACTCCTGCTACACATGATCATGAAGTAAGTTCTCAGCTGGCCACCTGCCAGGGAACCTCGGCCAGCTCTTAAGAAATAGAATGTGGGAAACAGAGCTGGACAGAGGCAATGGGATATGAGAGCCAGGGTCTGGAAAGATCCTGAGATTTTGCAGCAGCAAAAGAAACCCAGTAAGCTCACTCTGTCCTTGGCAGCCAATGTAGCATGGGGTCCACGCCATTCTCCAGAGGCCAGGAGGAAGAGTCTCCCATGAGCAAGCCCTGCTGACTAGTGTTCATCAGCCAAGTTTAGGAGTTCAAATCCCTGCTCTCCTACTTTCTTGTTGCATGGCCTACTGAGCAGTGTTTTATTAATGCTACTGCCCTGAAATAAACATAATAATGACTCCTTGGGGAATTTAGTTGTGATTTAAAAAGATAACATGGATGCTCTTTAACTTACACTAGGCTTATTCCCTGATTTGGAAAAATAAAAAATATTATACACCAAATTACTTTCAATAAATCTAACTGGCTGAACACCATGCCTACTTGAAACATGCTAATAAAACTTACAGTAGTCAACAGCTAGGCACAGACATCCAGATCAAAGCTTATTTTATTCCAAAGTATGAAAATATCATGTAAATCATTGATTATCAATATCCAGCAAACACTGGCAACCCTGCATGCTGAATATCATTGACTGGGGATCACATGACTTGGAGTCACATGGCTAACTGGGATCTGTGTGTACCTCACTGCCACCATCGTTACCAGAGAGGATCATACTACATGATCCAAAACCCAAAGTTTGGGGCTGGAGATGAAGTTCAAAAGGTAGAATGCTTGCCCTGAGTTGAGTCCCCAGCACTGCAGAAAACAAGCGTGGTGATGCAAGCCTGTATCCCCATCACTCGGGAAGTAAAGGCGGGAGGGTCAGAAGTTCACAGTTGAAATGGATTAGAGAGAATGATGGTTAGAGAGATGGGGCAGCCATTGCAAGCACATCCTGCTCTTCCAGGGGACCCAATTCACAACTTCCTGCAACTCCAGCTCCAAGATATCTGACACTCTCATCTGTCTTTGAGGGGCACCTGAACACTCAGGTACAGGTACAGACATACACATGCACAGTATGAAAATAAATATTTTAAAAATGAAGTTCAGAGTTACCCTTGGCTACACCATGACATTGAGGTCAGCCTCACCAACTTGACATGCTGCCTGAAAGAGGAAAAATGGAAGATTGACACATGTATGCTGAGTGCCTATCACTCTGATGTGACTACAAAGTAAAAAGCACAGGATTGACACGAGTTACTTTTATCAATAAGTATAGTAAGTACTCATGATACGTGAGCAATTTCTCTCTTACCCTCATCACTTACACAGATGCACAATAGAGAACTATCTTTGGTTAATGTCCTGCTTCTCCAAGAGTCTCTGTGCCTTCTGCACTTGAACTCCAGTCGCCACACCTCTCCCTGCCTGGGTAGCACAATAGAAAATCTGGGCAATAATAGCTCATGTCTTGGGCTCGGAATGTAGGGCAATAGTAAAGTACTTGTCTAGCATACATAAGTTCTGGGTTCTGTCGCCAGAACCACATAAACCAGGTGAGGTGGCTCATGTCTGTAATCCCAGTACTCAAAAGGTGGAGGCAGGCAGCAAGACCAGAAGTTCAAGGTCATCCTCAGCTACAAAGGAGTTGAAGGCCAGCCTGAGCTAAAATCCCTGCCTCTCCCTTCCCCAAAAAAAGCTGTGTCTCATTGCACAATTAGAGAAGAGTTAGATGGCTCTAAGGTAGATTCTAGGACAGACCCAAGGGAGACCAAGCTTGTTTGCTGTCATTCTATGTTCTATGTGTGTTCTGTTTTTCTAATGATGAGTATGACTTCAATAACTTTCAGTTTTTGATTTAAAAGAAAGAAAAATCTGGAACGTGTGGGGTTTTCCCAAAATGGCTCTTTGCCACAGTCCATGGTTCAACTGGGACACATGGCACCGTTCAGCATTCACATTCTCACCAAACTGCTGGAAATGGTAAGAGCCTGTGCAAGCCATGACTCCTGTTACTGAGGTGCCATGACATGCTGTGGCCAAGGTCGAAATCACCTGAGGAGAAGATGACAGGAGCTGCATTGAGCCCGTGAGAGAGAGATGGTGATCACTAAATTAGTCGGCTCGCTTTCTGTGTGACTCTGTGCATCAGCCTACGGCCCCGCAGCTACATACTCAATGCCTGCTGTTCGGTTGGTACCTGAGAGAAAGGGTACAGGCCATTCATTTCCAGTTGGTAGACAGACTGGTGATTTCCAACACTAGAAAAAGAAAAAACAAAACACCGGTAGGAATGCAACCACATCAGAGGCAACAAGTGGGGGATGCTTTTTAAAATCTAAGTTCCCCATGAAGACAAGGCTAATTTAAGAAAAGAAAAAAAAATCTATCTCTTGCATTACACACAACTTCAGAAACTAAAGAGTGAATCTTCATAGCCTAATTTTACCAGTGAGGGCTGTGGACAGGCTTTACGGCCTGACTTCAGCTCCTCAGCAACCATGTAAAAGGTGGGCACTTTCTCTGTGTATAACCCCAGCACTGGAACATGGGGAATTTATTCTAAGGGCTTGCTGCCAAGCCAGTGTGGACAAAAGGGCAGAATCTCCAGCGTCAGTGAAAGACCCTGGTGCAAATAAAAAAGAAAAAGAAAAAGAAAAAGAAGAGACACCTAAGACAGGAAACAACAGAGGAAGACAGCCTCCACGCATGTTTGGGTGCGTGTACCGCCCATACGTGCACGCAGCGCATGCTCACGCGCGCACAGTTACTAAGTAGTACAGCTGCCTCAGCCACAGCCACCTGTGCTTGGGAGATGTGTAGGAATGAATACATGAAACATGTAGTTCCCATTTTAACACTGCGCAGTTCCCAAGTTAGGGACATGGCAGTCTGTGTACTATCCAGAGTGATATGCAAATGACGGAAGCAGCGTTCTGCTCTGTTTAAAGAATCCCATGACTGCTCCAACCATAATCAGGTTATTAAAGTGAAACAAGGCTATTTTGTCCCTGGTGAAAAGCAGTGGCCTTGCCCAGTGAGTGGCACGTTCGGGGCTAATTACATTCCAACCAACAACCGACAATAAGTCAAAAATACTCCTTCAAACGCATTTTTGTCTTAGGAGAGCAACAGCTGTTCACAATCACAGGATCACGTGAGGATCAGAATCAAACAGAGATAATTTTTATGTAGCATCCCATCAATTCAGTTCAATGTGTCATTGGATTAGTCATAAGGAAAACCCTAAGAACAGTTATTCTGAACCTACAGGTTGAGAGTCCCCTGAGATCCAAGGACCCTTTCACAGGGGTTGCATATCAGATATCCTACATATTTGATATTATATATTAGATATCTCTATAGATGTATTTAAGAGAAACCTCATCTTGAAAGCCTAGAAACGGAGATCCAGCCATACTATAGTAGGTGTTAGCTGCACGCGGCATCACCGGTTATGTCTCTGCTATTTACTAGGTGATGGAAAATAAGGTTATTGAGGTAGGTATGCTGCATGTGGTCCATCATTTAATAGCCACGTAGCATTATTATGTAATGTACTTACTATGTGATATTACTGATGACTGGAGAGGTGGCTCAACCAGATAAAGGCACTTGTTCTCAAGCATGATTACCTGATTTGATTGTGGAGACCCACCTGATGGGAGGGGTGAACAGACCTCTGCAAGCTGTCCCCTGTGCGTCACATTTGTGCCATGGCATACGCACACAGAGCTGCGCAAAAACACGGATGGATGGATGGATGGATGGATGGATGGATGGATGGATGGATGGATGGATGGATAAATGAATGAATTAATAAATGATGAATGAATGTTTTTTAAATAAAAATATATTCTTGAGATAGGCAAAGCACATCATTTAATCCTCACAAAAGGCCCATAAAACAGACAGTATCATAATCCTCACTTTAGAGATAAAGGCATTACAGGTGGAACTTGAGAAACTTGATTCAAGCCAGAAGGACTCAGAGGACTGCTTCTTCTCCAGCATCGCCTGCAATGCAATGGCACCTTTAATCATCGCACACAAACCCTTTCCACAGAGATTCAATGGCAGAGACAGGATATCTACATCCTGGAACTTCAGGATGCTTTGCTCAAGTTGGATTAACTATAGACTACTATAGTTCAATCTGTGAGACCTTTTATTTGTATTTTTTTTTACAATTTATTCACTGTATGTCCCAATTGTAGCGCCCTCCCTCAACTTCTCCACTCCCACCCTCCCACCCTCTTCCCCTTATCCTCTAGACCACTGAAAAGGGGAGTTCTTCTCCCTTGCCATCTGCCCATAGCTTATCAAATCTCATCAGAACTGCCTGGATCCTCTTCCTCTGTGGCCTGGCAAGGCTGCATCACCAGGTGCAAGTGATCAAAGAGCAGTCAATCGAGTTCATGACAGAGGCTGCCCCTGCTCCCCTTACTCAGGGACTAAGTTGCCTATCAGCTACATCTGAGCAGAGGGTCTAAGTCCTCTCCATGCGTGGTCTTTGGTTGGTGCATCAGTCTCTGTAGGACCCCTTGGGCTCAGATTTTTTTTGTAGCTTTGTTGGCCTCTTGTGGGGCTCCTGTCCTTTCTGTGTCCTTCTATCCTTCCCCCCTCTTCTTCCATAAGACACCCTGCACTCTGACCAAAGTTTGACTGCGAGACCTTTTTAGCTCTCATCTAAAAATCATTGTGAAAAAAAGCAAGCTATCTGTTGGACATGATGATAAATAGCTATCATTGGAGCACTCGGGAAGTGGAGGCAGGAGGACCAGAAGTTAAGTCATTCTAGGATACATAGTGAGAAGTTTGAGATCAGGCTGTATACAAAATCTTGTCTACAAAAGGAGGGAAGGAAGGAAGGAAGGAAGAAAGGATGGAAGGAAGGAAGGGGAAGGAGAGAAAGGAGGGAGGGAGGAAGGAAGGAAAAGGAAGGAAGGAAAGAAAGAAACAAAGAAGAAAAGAAGAAGGGAGGAAGAAAAGGAAGGAAAGAAGGAAGGAATGAAGAAACAAAGGAAGTAAGGAAAGGAAGAATGGACGGAAGGAAAGAAGGAAGGCCTATATTACCTATAATAGTTATTTATAACATGCTTTGCCATTTGTTAACTTTTGTACTCAGTCTATATTTGTTGAACGGTTAACATGTGAGGCATGTGGCAGAACTCTGTTTTAAAGCTTGAGCTAGGGAGATGTGCCCCCCCCCCCTTCACTTGTGCTTTCCCTCAGGGATAGGAATGTTAAAAAGAATCATTCACTACAATCATGATGAAGGGAAAAGAAAATCCTCAATGCAAGAAAGCCAAGGAAGGCCCAAGCTCATCTGGAAAGTCATTAAGAAACCTCTCAGAGGAAACTATGTTTAGGAAGACTGGAGAATGGGTAAGGTCTGAACAGGTTTGTGAGGAGCAAGAACAGTATATAAGATGCTTCAAATCATCTTCAGAGTGTAGAAAGCAACAGAAAAATGCTGAGATCCAACACCTGAAAATATAGTTTGATCAAGCATCTGGCTTTGTTTTTAAGAGACTCAAATTGTCTTAAAATTATATATACATACAAATATATATATATAATCTGCCTCTGTGCTTCTATAGTAAAAAATATCCACCAACAGTCAGAGCTCACTCATGGTTGGGAGAAGAATGAGAGACATGTTTTTATGCTGACTAAGTCAAACCCAAGGCAGACCTTGTAACCATTAAATGCCTGAAGCAACCACCATGGTCAAAAAAGGGTGGATCTGTGTCCCTTTAGATTGTAGCGTGCATCCCTTCCATGTAAACCATGTGGCTGCTAAGCATGGGTGGGATGTGTAAATAGGAAACAGCCACACATCACTCTTAGGTCAGAGACAACACTACTCTGAAATATGAAAAAGATCTGTAAAACCCCCAGGAAGTAATGTTAGATGTTTGGGGATCTAATGCACATCCACTGTGGAAAACAGAAAATGAAGGAAACAGTGTGAGGCTTGTCACACTCTCAAAATGGAAGCGGGCAGATTTGGACTGGATCCTGAAGGTTCTGTTAGAATGGGGTATTGGACTTTTACCCAGGCCCCTAACAGGCTGCATTTAAACCAAAATTGTGCAAAAAGAAAGCCTGGGTCATCATTAAGAAGTACTCTAAGCAACTGGAAAATGGCAATGACTTTCACATCCACAAGCCTGTGTGTGAGATAAACAAGTCTTCCCAGCAAAGATCTCTACAAGATAGCAGACTGCCACATACCTGCTGAAGCTGATTCAGAGAGGCAGTGAGAGGAATCTCCATCAAGCTGCTGGATGAGGAAGAAGAGATTTTTATATTCCTCAAGTCTCAGCCCAAGATCATAGGGGTAGACCCCAACAGCGAGCTAATGCTATGGCTTCTTGTGTCTACACCCTGCTGCTCACTCAGCCTACAGTGGAATGAATGTCCAGACACCACACGGGGCTGTTTGGATCTTTTCTGCTGTTTGGTAATATATTCAGCAAACCTGGGATAAGAACAACAAAAGGTAGGGGGTTACTATTGAGGCTGATGAAGAGCTTCTCTCATGTATACAAAACACATTCACATATAGAAGACCAAATTGATAAATGTGTGTGTGCCTGTGTGTATACACAAAAAATATTTTTGAAAATTATCCATTCAATTGTAAATATGTTTTGTGGTGGTTTGAATGAAAATGGCCTCCATAGACTCATAGAGAGCATTATTAGAGGTGTGGTCTTTCTGAAGGAGGTGTGGCCTTGTTGGAGGAAGTGTCACTGGAGGCTTTATGATCTCAGATGCTCAAGCCAGACCCAGGGTGGCAACTCTCTTCCTGCTGCCTGCTGATCTGGATGTAGAACTCTCACTACTTTTCCAGCACCATGTCTGCCTGTGTGCCACCATGCTTCCCACGACAAGGATTATGGACTAAACCTCTGAAAATGAAAGCCAGTCCCTAATTACATGTTTTCCTTTACAGGAGTTTCTATGTTCATAGTGTCTCTCCAGAGCAGTAGAAACCCTAACTAAGACATGATTGCATTTAAGAAGAGGACCTCAGAAACTAGTAGGCAGCTTAACGAATTTATTTTTCATTACATGTACTTTTTGGTTTTTTTCCTAGTAATAGACATTCACTTTTAATAATAAAAATAAGTGAATTAATTAAGAGATTATTTCTGTACATTTGGGAAGAACTATGGAGGTGGGAGAGAGGGCAGGGAGAATAGTTAGGCTTCTGCAGTTGAGCAGGAGATGGTGATAGGTTGTGGAGAGCTGTGTGCCACGCCTTAAAGATGGCGCCGGTTTCTGCCTTCCGCCACCCTGACGGTGAGTGCTCTTGTGATAAACAACTCCTTATTTGGCTGTGCTGTGCCTGATGATCCGCCTTCTCTTACGTGTACCTATCCGCACTTCCCACGTGGCTACCCAGGGTTGGCTGGCTTAGGGGTACTTATTCCTGGGATGGGCTCTACTCCGGGAAGAAGAGGAAGAAGAAGAAGAGGAGGAGGAAAAGGAGGAGGAGGAGGAGAAGAAGATTGTTCAAAACTCCTGAATAAACTGCTTGAAGAAGAGCTCCTGTGTAGTGTCTTTCCTTGCTGGTCGAGGCGGATGCAACAGTAGGTTAGCTGCGAATGGAACTATAAGTGGGACTGAGCCCAGGTTATCTGAGCAGCAGCATCTTTAATTCACCACCATATCCTGCAGCTAAACTTGTGTTTCTAGGAAGGCTTGTAAATGTGAGGCAAGACCTAATACAAAACTAACATGTTTGTTTTATTTTCTTATTTAACATGTAAAACCATGTATATTTGCCACACCCAACGTGATGGTTTGAGGCACATGCACACAGCCCAGAAGGATTAATCTATCCACTGCACTGGCTCTTTGTGAAGGGGACACAGCATTCACTCTGCAGTTTTTAAGAACACAACAGTCTATCATTATCTACAGTCACTGTACCAGGCCACACACCTACTAAATCTCATTAACTTATTTCCTCCTGCCTAATTACAGTAACATACCCTATCACCAACACCTCTCCACTGGTGTTTTATCCTAAAATTTCCCAACCTTTAATATTTACCATTCTGGTTTTTTCTTCAATTTGTTTAGATCCCATATATGTATGAGATCATTTTGATATTTGTCTTCCTGTGTCTGATATATTTCACTGATCATAGTGCCCTCCTGGTTTACTCATGCCGATCAAATAAATAAGAATAAAACTGTTTAAAAACCATTACCTTCTTTGTAATGGTTGAATATCATTCTATTACATGCATGTCACATTTAGCCAGTCCTTTGTGTGTGAACACTTAGACTGATTCCATACTTGTCTGTTGTGAACAATGCAGCAATAACTGATGTTCTATAAATAGCTTTGACATACTGAGTCCATCAATAGTTCTGAATGCCTATCATTTTATAAACAATAGGCAGAGTAGTAAGGAAGTCTGAAAAAGAGCCAGATGCCAAAGAAGATAACCTGGGGAAAAGGGAACAAGATTTTTTTTTTGGAGAGTTGCAAATGCATTTCATTTACCTGTGCTGCTGAGATCCCCAACTTCAGGGTTATGCAATAGTAACACATCTGGAAATGAGATTCTGCATCTGAGTTGAATTCCTGAGATTCAGGAACACTGAGTAACACTGGAGCTCTGGAAGCCCTTTGTCCAGCTACCCATACCCAGCAGGAAGGTGGGAAGTTATAGAAGACTTGCCTGCAGATAGCTTCATGAGCTCAGTTTGCTCTGGGTAAAAGCCAACTAAGTAATGTGTGCTATGTCTCCACTATTGTCCAGTGAGTGACAAAATGATATTACAGGAATGAATGATGTCTGTGGCAATTTTGACAACTACAGACAATGAGCAAAATCTAAAATTGCTTCCAGTTAGTTACAAGTGAACAGAGCTAGTAACTGACCACTAATCTTAATCCTCCCAGGTGTAGTTCACTTTCACTGCAAAATCCTATGCGTAGGTGTCAACTTGGATATACTCCGTCCTATGAGCCTCTTATCAGCTCATCATTATTTCCTTGTCTTGTTTGTGGATTCAATAAAGTACCTAGGGGGTTGGGGGTTTAGCTCAGTGGTAGAGCACTTGCCTAGCAAGCGCAAGGCCCTGGGTTCAGTCCTCAGCTCTGGAAAAGAAAAAGTAATAATAAAGCACCTAGTAATAACTTGCATTAGTTAATTTTCCTTTGCTGTAATAAAACAGCATGACTAAAGCAACTTATAGAGGAACGACTTTATTCTGGCTTATCTTTTAGAGGGCTAGAATCCATAATAATGGAAACAGTATGGCAACAGGGGGCAGAAAAGCAGTAGCAGGAATGTGAGACTGTACACGTGTGTACACACGCACACATAGACATATATATATATGTATGCATAACTGGCATCCAGAACTACTGATGGGCTCAGTGTGTCAAAGATATCTGTAAAACCATGGTTCTTGCTGCATATATATATATGTATATGTATATATATATATATGTATGTACATGTGTGTTGCAATTATACTTCAACTTGTGTATGTGTGGACACAAAGTTGAGAGAGTATACAGAGAAGATTTAGGAGGAGTTATAGGAGGAGCAGGTGTAAACATTATCAAAATGTATATTTGTATGATATTCTCAAAGAATAAAAAGAATACCTTAAGCAGGGCATGGTGGCACACGCATGTAATCTGAGCACTCGGGGAGACAGAGGCAGGCAGATCTCTGTGAGTTTGAGGCCAGCCTGGTCTACAAAGCAAGTCCAGGACAGCTAAGGCTACACAGAGAAACCCTGTCTCAAAAAATCAATAATAATAATAATAATTTAAAAAGAAAGAAAAATATTACCTTAAAAAAATAAGATCATATTGTCTCATTGATTGAACGGGTTAAGGATCTGGCCAATGTTTGCCACAAACCTGTAACTGAGATGTTTACCAAGGTGGCAGTCATCTGAGGTTTACCTGGGGAAATGACCCGCACCTGGGCTCCCTTGTTTGTGCGTGTGGACAGGCCCCAGGTACTCAAGGGATCCCGCCTTGACTCCTTGGTTCTCCTCCGTAGAGCAGTCAGACCACTGCTGCTGCTTCCCAAGGAGCAAACATTTAGAAGGAGAAATGCAGACCTCACTGCCTTTCTGTCTCAAAAATAACAGCCTATCACTTTTACTGTAGTCTGTCGGGTGAGTCAACATTCCCAGCCCATGCTCAAGATGAAGGGATGGTACAGGAGCATGAGCAGCAGAAAGTGTGGCCTTCGGAGTCCATCTCCGAGGCTCCCATCTATTCAGAGAAAGAAGTCGGGTAAGGACGAATTCATAAATGATGATATCATATCCAATAACCCTTCCAGTTCTAAAAGACTGCCTATGGCAGGGACTGGATGTGGGACCTGCCCAGAGAAACAATATTGAAAAGAAACATTCATTTGCGTATTCATTTAGTAAGCACGGACTGACTCCAGTTACACTGTAAAGACTGAAAGATGCTGAGATTCAGATTTAAGGTGAGGACTAGATAGGCCCTATCCCAATGTACCCATTAAACAAATGAAGCACAGTTGAGCTGTCCCGAGTCACAGGGTCACAAGGCTAGTGCTGGCTGGTACGTCCGGACATGAGTCTGCCTTCTTCCCTGATTGAAACATAGGATGTCTGTCTCACTCTGCCCTGCAACTGAAGCACCAGATAACCAGTCTCTTTAGATTCCTGTGATTTTACAAAAAAAAAAAAAAAAAAAATTAACAAGTCTGGCCATTTGTATCAGAACACTCATTAAGTGAAGAGAAATTATAATCCCTCAAGTTTTGCCGGTTCTATTTTTTCCCATCTCCCAGCATATGCTGGTGTTTCATCTTGGCTTCTACACGTCACCTGAAAGACATCCAATGTTAGACATCTCTTGCACAGAACAACCCCACAGAGAGCAGATGCCTTTCTGCTGGAGACATGGCTTCCCAGCAAACCATCCAGCCATCTTATGTTAGTTTTGGGTTTGGTTTGTTTGTTTCTTCCCTGTTGTTTCTTTGTCATTTTGCTTTGCTAAACTTCTACCTAAAAGCTTTATGCCACTTTCCCCTCCTGGGAAAAAATATCAAATAACCCCTGCCCTCTTCATACCTGGAAATGGAGTGCACTTCAAGAGGCAAATACAAGAATTTCATGAGATATAAATAGACTCCATCCATTCAAGGAGTGGGTGTGGAAAGGGAAACCTTGACAGGTAATTATCAAAAGCCCCTTAGAAAAGCAAGTTTCTGTAGATGATAACCACAATTTATTATTATTATTGTTGCTAGCCTCCCTGATGGTCTCCATTTATGATTCCAGTAATCTTGTCTCTTTTGATGAATCTACCTTTTGTTTTTCATTAAAGTGTCAATGCGTTAGACAAAGGGCCTGCTGAGTACAACAAAACCAGGCTGCCTTACAGAGAGAAAGCAGGACTTTGCACTTGTAAGCCAAAACGCAATTGTCCTTGCTGGATGAAACACACACATGCAAAAAAAAAAAAGTGTATAAAACATGCATTCTCTCTCTTCCTTTCCCTCTGTAAGTGTGTGTGTGTATGTGCATCCATCCATCTGTCTGTCTCTCTCTGTCTCTCTCCCTCTCTGTCTGTCTCTCTCTCGTGTGCACACACACATACACACACTCATATACACCTGTTTAATAGTTAGTGACCTTTGTAGGAATCTCTTAGCCTGGCTAATGTATAACATGTCTAGGTTGACCATTCTAGCCCACACATAAGGAAACCAGTAAGCTCCTGCTGGTACCCATGCCTGTTTCATGATGGCCTTCAGGAATCCCTAGATACAGAACAGATGGGAGAATCTTTTCCAAAGTTGCCCAAGCCCCTTCTCAACCTCCCCCAAGTAGATAGCCTAAGCCGACACTATTCTTAGGGGCATCATGTACCCATTGCCTGTCTGCTCCAAAGCCAAAGCAACCTTTTAAATCCATCCCTGGCCCTGCACGTGAGAAGCCTGACGGAGCATGAGGTGGGACATCCTGCTGAGGAACCAGGACCAGCCAGGATGTCAAAGAGCATCTCTGAGAGGTTCCTAAGGATAAGCCTACGCCTTCTGAGACCTGTGGGCTTTTGTCAGCATGCCATCCCAGGCCAGTGATACAATCTTGGAGAGTTGTCAAGACTAATACCAGTCACCACAATACCTTCAATGAGGAAAGTGGAATGGAATTTCCCCGGTACTGAAGGCCAAATGCTGGGGGAAAAGGGAAGGAATTAATTCACAGCACACTTAAAATCAGAAAAAAGATCCGTGTAAATTAAGCTCTTTCCATTCTCAAGATAGGGGGAAATGTTAACCCTATATGTACTCTCAGAAAGGAAAGAGACATTAGAAGAAAAATGGGGGATAGAGGATAATATTTTAGGCAATTAAGAAAAGTCATTTTTTTTGTCAGAAACCAAAAGTATATGCATTATGGATGCAGATTTTACTACCGAACCATAAATAACCATAGGATATGAAACCGACTCTCAGTATTTACACAGCCCTTTGAAACCTATCCAGTACAAAGAGAAAATAAGGAAGTGAATAACAGACTTAAAAGAAAAGAAACTATTTTCTTTATTCCTATTGCCACTCAAAAAAAGCAAATATTTAAGAACAAAGCTAGAAAGGAGTTCCACTGTGGTCCTTCAGCTTTGCCTCTGTGGTAGCTAGCTATGTTTTCATTTGTTGCTTAATAAGCATTCTGAGAGCTTCCTTATCTTTGGACTAAGCATTATAATGGGAAGACTATATGAGGGAGTGACTACCAACAGGTCCCTACTGAGATGTGATTTCTTCATCAATGAGAGCAGTACAGATATGAACAAAGTCTTCTTCTCTAAGACTTTCTTCTCTAAGACCACCCTACACAGACTACAGGCACAGCACCACAGAATGACCAAATGCTAGGAGTCTTGACAGGTCTCTAAAGAAGATGGGTCATTGAAGCAGGTCATCAGTGCTGTTGGGCAAAGTAGGAACTTCACATGAGTTGAGAAAGGAAGACATAGTTGGTTCGAATACAGCGCATGCATGGGAATGGATGAAGGAAGTGGAACTTGATGGGGAAAGATGGGGGCTAGCTTTTAACTGACTCACACTTCAATGCTAAAATATTTGAACTTGCCCTATGTGCCATAGAAGGCCACTAAGATTTCTTAAAAAGAGAGAGAGAGAGATTTTATTTTTATTCACAACTTTAGGTGATATAACACATAGTATAGATAAGAACACCCACTAACCACCAATGTTTGGTATCTAGGATGCCTCTAATCTGAATGTCTATAGCTGTTCAGTTCTATTTCTCCCCTTTTTTGTAATGTTCACCTTTTTTGCTTTTATTCATCTCCTACTGATGCTGCATTCATCATTCTGTCATTCTGTCACTGAACAATATATATTGAAATCTTACTAAATGTTAGCATTCTGGTGAGAGCTGGAGACCCAATGACAGACAAGGAAGATGGCGTCCTTGACAAAGCTGAGTCTAGCTGGTCTGACAGCTGAAGACAATGCTATGAAATATAGTAAGCAAGATGACCAGAAGCTCTGGGAAGAAGTAGTTAGAGGGCCTTCCCTCAGGAAATGACAGCCAGGTTGTAACCTAAGCAATAAGTAAGATTTAGGGGGGAAATGTTTATATTAAAACTACAAAGAGGATGAGATGACATGTCCAGCAAGTGAGAAACAACCAATGGCAGGTGAGCAAGTGAGACTTCCACACACCTGCATAGCAGAACAGGCTAGAAGTAGGCTTGGGTAGCACACACAAGGCTGTCGTAGTAATGTGCGCTAACAAATGGTCCAAGTGGTGAAGAAGAAATGGAACTCTAAAGCTTAGTGGCTTAGCCAGAAAACAGTTCTTTCTCTGCCGAATGAACTCTAACCCAGGTCAGATGACATTACAGGGACAAAGTAGCTAAGTCACAAGGATTCTGCTATCATTTATTATTCGCTTCTCAATATGTGGTTTTGGAGGTGACCACCATTGGTGGAGACAGAAAGTAGAGATGGCCCTCACCTCTAATACGCTTTGGTTCCAAAATGGTAGTTACTTTCTGCTGGACCTGCCTAGCAACACAGGCTCAAATAAGTGCAGGAGAAGTTAGAAACAGTAAGTGGGAAGCACGTAGGCTATTTGGGCCACAGTCATATCTCTGTCAGGACATACAGGATCAACAGGCTTTATCCTAAGTGTAACGGTTACTGTTAATCTTAACAGTCAACCAGATAGAAAAATACTTCTGAGCTTTGTTGAAACACACCTCTTTATGTGTTTTTGAGGATATCTCCAGAAGCTTTTCAGTTATGAGGGCGTGACATAATAAATAAATTGCTCATTGGATTTGTAATGTGATGACATTATTGGGAGGTGATGAAAGGTAGGAGATGGGAGACCTCATTGGAGGAAATGGGTCTCTGGAAGCATGTGCCTAAGAGCTATACTTCCCTGGCTTCTTCCTCTATGCTCCTTATTCAGCCTCCTGCCTGCCATGTTCTAAGCTGACCTTACACGCTTTTTCTGCCATGGTAGATAAAGGCCTCTGAAACTATGGGCCCAAATAAATCTTTCCTATTTTAAATTGGTACTTTCAGAGCTTTGATCACAGCTATGGAAATGCAATGAATATAGTAACAGAGAACGACAAGCAGAGGAGTGACTGGGGTCAAGTTAATGTTGTAAAAAGTTTCCTTGGCTTGCAATGGATGTGGCTCAGAGGAAGGACATTACATTGTAAGAAATGCATTGACTGGACAAAAAGAAACCAATTAGGAGTTTCCTCAAAGATTCACGCCTAAGTCAATACTCACTTGAAATGGTGTATCTGCTTAATGAAAATCTCAGTCTAGATATGTTTATTAGAACCCCAGACAAGCAATTCATTTAAACTGGTACTTGGAACAAAAGAGCATTTTTATTACAGATAACAATTGCAGAACAATTGTTCTAAATAACAATTGGCTGAATTCACCTGTTGGGCGAGGGGATGGGGGGAGGAGGAATGTGGTTAACAGTATAGTAGGTGAATTTTTCTCCCAAGAACAAAGGGAAATGGGGCTCTGGGTGGTAAAGGTTCTTAGGGATGTTTCTATGGAATGATAAAACAGGTCAAGGAAATGCTGTATAACCACACAGAGTGTCTAAAAGCTGAAGCTAACGTTGAGACACAACTATGGAGATGCAACATGGATGTAGTTGACATCGGGTGGAAAAGGTGGGTAATAAGAAAAAGACAATGATTTTTTTTCCAGTACTAAACAGAACAAGACAAAGCCAGAACAGGGAGACAGAAGAATTGGCAAATGAGTTCAAGAAACAGTGGGCAATAATTTGTGTCGTCGATAGGTTCCAGGAGGTAAGAGCTCCAGCCACAATGATAGAGGTGCTTTGCAACAACCATCTAGGAAAGAAAGTCCGAGTTAAGGGCAACACCGATAACACCATCGGGGACTTGAAGAAACTGACAGCAGCCCAAACTGGCACCCATTGGAATAAGATCGTTCTTAAAAAGTGCGACATGATTTTTAAGGAGCATGTGTCTCTGGGAGATTATGGAATCCATGGTGGGATGAGCCTGGGGCTTTATTACCAATAAAGGAGAATTCCTCCACCTTGCCCCGCCCTGCCTTCCTCTCCCATGGCTCATGTAACGCTGTTGTAGGAGCTCATTTTTAACAAGTCACATGAATAAAAACTTTGATGTCGTTTTTAAAAAGGGGGGGGGGAGAAACAGTGGGGAAGGCAAGGACAGAATGCTCCAGAGTGATTTCATGTGGGTTTCATAACCTAGAAACTCGTACAGCTGTATGCACAAAGCTGGAGGTGACGTAGGGAGTGAATACACTCCCCCATTAATCTTCTACTGACCAAGCAAGGCAGAACTCTTGATTTATACATACCTCCACTCTTCCCTATTTCAATAAAATAATCTGCCATCCACTCCAGGGTTGCAGCAGTAAGTGCTTGCTCATTCCTTTTCACCCTCACACCTAATCCATCAACATGTCCCTTTACTGTACTCTGAAATATGGGCTGATTTCATCTTCTTTTCATCATCTTCAACGGAGTCCAAGCCATGCCATCACTTGTTTTGACTCACGCAATCACGTTTTTAACTGGCCCCGTCTCTTGTCTTCTGCTCCTGCCTTCTACAATATATTCTCACAGTAACAGCGAGACCCTCCTGAAGCGTAACTATGACCGAGTTAGTCTCAAAATTACAGCAAATCCTTGACTCATAGACACCTTCAAGATGTGGCTTCTGCCTTCATTTGGGATCGTGTTTTTCTTCACCTTTTTGCCCTAGATTCTTTGTGTTGCGAAATGTTGCAAGCTCATCTTGGGGCTACTACACTATCCGTCCTCTTCCCACTCATCCTCACACGACTGGCTTCCTCTTGTCACATAGTCCACAGCTTACATTTCAGTTCCTCCGACCAACAGTCCTGAATATGCAATCTAGAGTTTGTGTGTTGCAATCACAAAACAGTGTGTTCGTTTCAGTGTTCTGTGTACAAAACATCTTCCTCTAGGAAGTTTTCGTCCTGAGAGTCTTTCTCCGTGTCACGCTTGTGTCTTCGTTTTCTTTCTCTCTTTCTTTCTTTTCATAAAAGTAATGCTGGCCCTCTTTTCTTCTTTCTGCCACTTCCCCCAGAAGCTGCTTATGTGTGTCCCCCTTCCCTAATAAACCTCTCATGTGAGGCCTGCTTTGTGCTGTGACTTCTTGGATTACATCTTTCAGCTTCAACATCTAAATCCCAACATTTGGGCCGAAACCTGGGATAGGCTCTTCGGAGTCTGAGCTCCCCATGGTGGGGTAAATCTGCACAGTCCACAGGCCCACTTTCTGATTACCCAATCACTACATGGTACATCCAACACCTGTGGGTTGTATCCTGCTGGACCCAGGTGTTTGCCGCAGCCAAGACATGGCCAAAACAGGTATTTCAGTGTAGCCTCACAGACTGTGTCAAGCCGGACCTGCACTGTCACTCCCAGCCATGGATGTTCTCACAGATCCTGGACAGCATTAAAACAGCCTACTGTTCCTAGGCTTGGCCAACATTTGACCCTTTTGACCTCCCTATCTTGGCCCCAGTGTCAGCAGGAAGTAGCTCAAGATGATTGGTTTCTTTGTCCGTGATCCACTTATTATCAACAAAAGCCTGAAATGTTGTGCTTCAGACCCAGGACCAATAGCTCCCGGTTCTCCCAGCATTCCTCGGTCCCAGCTAGGCATGGGACCACTCCACCCTGAACTTTTCAGACCAGGACTTCCTCTCCTCCTCACCATGTAATCTGGACATTTTGGTGTTCTTACTTTTTTTCTCTCTATCTTATCCCCTTGCATGGTGACCAAGAGCTGCTTCCAATGAACCTACATTTATATACATTAACTTGCCTTACATGAGGAGCAGCCCAAGCTCCTCCTTTTTAATTAAACAAAGAGAAATGTTATGCTGTGCAGGCAATTCAACTAGCCTTCCCTTAGGAACCTTTGGGGTTCTGACAACGTCCTATGTCAGTATCTGTGTCCTATGACATCCTCTGGGCCAGGTACATAGTGACCTGTCTGCCACTCCCCCCCCTTATTCTTTTACTCTTTTGCTCTTGATTTTCTCCCTCTCTTCCTTCTCTCTGTCATAGGATCTTCTCCCCCCCACCATGTCTCTGTCTCTGTCTCACTGTCTGTCTCTCCTTCCTCTCTATCTCCATCTCAATCCAATAAACCTGTTTCATATAATAAATAAATACATAAATAAATAAATGCAGTAATTTTTGACCCACAGTTTCAGATTGGAGTCCAATATGCCAGGCAAGTCATGGCAGCAAGAGCTTGAGGCAATTGGCCACACTGTAGCCACAGTCAAAAGGCACAGAAGGATGAACGCTGCTGTTCAACTCACTCTCCACCTTCTTATAGGATTCAGGGTCTCACTCAGTGCCACTCACAGTAGCAGTTCTTACCACCTCAATTAACCTAATAAAGATATTCTTCCCCAGGAATGCCTGGAGACATTTCCCAAGTGATTCTCCACCTCGTCAAGTTGACAACTGAGTTTAGCCATCATATCATCAACAAGTGGCAAAAAACCCTGAAGGTTTATTTGACTCTTGCAACAGAGTTTTAGAAGCCAGCATCCCATCACTGGCCCAGCCATGAGGCCGTAGGGATTCAGCCCGTTCCTATCTTTCAGCTCTGATTTCCTTTATACACCGACTTCAGTGAATTATGTTGGTACATGTTGGAATCCCAGCACTCTAGAGGTGAAGACAGAAAAATAAAAAATTCAAGGACAGGGTTGGCAAGATGGCTCAGCAGGTAAAGGTGCTTGCCAATCAAGCCTGGTTACCTGAGGGGTTTTTGTTTTGTTTTGTCATCTTTAAACAATTATTTCCCTACCATAATATTTCCTCTCATGAATGTGAAACTCTGCTGCCTTGATCATTACATCAGTGTGTGGAATAACTCTGAGTGCACAGTAGGCATTTCATTTCTAGGATGTTGAAGAAATCAGTGAAAAAGTGAACAAATCTCTACATCCTTTAGAAAGTAGCGTCCTCCCAGGGTCCCTCCTGGCTTCTTTCAAAGCCTTCTCATTCCATGTTTCTTCACGTTGTGTTCTTACCTACCTTCTGGCCTTTTTCTCCCATGAAAATGGTAGAAGTCGAGTAAACAACAGATCTCCTCACCCATGGCCACTGTTTCATTTTAGCTTCACCGTACCTCACAGCTCTGTGTGTGGATGTTCTCCTCCTTCCTCAGATTTTGACCTTTCTTCCCATGGTTCTTCCTTCTCTCTCTGATTGTTCTCTGAATCAGTTTCCTTAAAAATATCACCTTGGCTTTCTCCACACTATTTTCATTCCCCTCTCAGCCTTCCACTATTTGTTCTTATTCTTTTTAGGTTTGGTTTGGTTTTTCTGAGGCAAGATCTCCTGAGAAGCCCATGTAGCCGAGGCTAGTCTCAAACATGCCGCAGTCCTCCCGTTTCAGCCTCCTATGTACTGAGACAGCTTGTGTACCATCACACCTGGCTCCATCTGTTCTTTACACTGTGGCTCTTATACTTGTACCTCCCCTTCCCTGACTTGCTATATGCCATCTCAAATTCTTGTTTCACTGCCTTGCTCTTCTATCATCTCCTGCTTAAACCCACCCTTTCTTAGATGTTCAAATATCCTTTCAACTTAGCTGATTGTAAAGCCGCCTCCAAGTCTAGACCCTTTTGCCCTTGTCTATGAAGATTTACACAGCCCACAATCATCTCTAACTCAGCATGCCTCTCTGGAACAGCGTAGCTCCACTACACAACTGGCCCCAACATACCAAAAAAGGGACCTGAAAGAGGTTGGGGTTGGGGAGAGGTTGACAGATAATTGCACCAAAGGCAGTGTATTAGAAGGACTTACTGATAGAAGTATGGGTGTTGGCTTTAGCAAGAGCAAGCAGATTACTGTAATGTGGGGTGGAAGGAGGGCCCTGCTTATTATTTAGGAAGAAAGTGACTTTTTCCTAATCAGAATGGACATGGCTGATCTTGCTAATATCAAAGCACCAACCACTTTCATGGAGCCAGGATCTTGCTTCAAAGATCCTCAACATTCTAGTGATGTTCTCCATTTATAGATTTCTGGAATTTCAGGCAAGAAAAGCCAGCTTGGGTTACTATGGGACAACCCTGGTGATTATAACTCAAGTTGGATGCAGTCATGTCAAGTTGAACCCATATAATGTCCACATTTGCATGATATATTTTACAAGCCCTACAAGTAAGAGCATTGGAATTCAGAGGTTAGACATTTTAGTTAAGAATACTTATCTAAAACTTGGTGTAGGGCTGAAGACCCTAGTGAGGGAAACAGGGACTGTTTCAGTCATGATCTTGATGGCTGACTCTTTGACCCTCCCCCATACAAGCCTGGGAGTGACAGACTGGCTAGATCCCAGGGGAGGACTTTGCAGCCAGCCCTGAGGAGACAGGATAAGCTGGGGTTGGATGGAAGGGAAGGAGGTCCTCCCCTGTTGGTGGACTTGGAGGGGGCGGGGAAGAA
>CM053766.1:73808087-73827291 GCA_028658305.1 Pachyuromys duprasi
ATATATATATTTAAATGGATTTTAAAAATGAGATTTCTGATCCTGGGATTTTAGTTTTTGGAAAACAACATGCAATTTAGATACAGCCAAGATTTCTGTAAGAGGAATTATTCCATTTGCATTCCCGTCTGCCTGTTTGTTCATATTTATTTCCTGAGATGTATCGAGCACCTTTTAAAGTTCTCCTTTTATTTGCTTTCTCCCTGTGTCAGCTCTGATGGCATTTGCTATGAGCTATGTGGGACTGGTGGCCTCTAATTTGAAAACAAGTGTCTTTTCCTTTCATCTTAAAGCTCTGTGTGTACAAGTGGAAGAAAATATCCCTGCAAGTGCCAGCGCTTTCTGTGACTTTCTGGTTTGAGGCTGCTGTCCATTTTAGCCACTCTTTCCGCCATTGCCCGCCCTATCCCAAGACTAGTCACATCAAAGTTCCTCGATGCCCTCAAACTCCCCACTGTCACCTTTGCTCCGCTGCACGTCTGTCACAGGCACTGCAAGCCCCACCCAGAGTTCCTTTTAGTATTTCAGTCCTAAGGTCACATTCCCTGTTCTTTTGAAGTCATCAGCTCCCAGAGGGACGTTGTCCTTCCTGCAATAGGCTCATAACTCCCTCCCCACTCCCTCTTTTCCTTCCTTTCTTCTTTTTCCCTCCCTCTTTCACTCGTGTCCCCTCTATGTCTTTTTGGAAGACAGGATCTTACTAAAAGTTCCCGGCTGGCTTGAAGTTCACCTTGTAACCCAGGATTGTCCTTGAACTCACAGAAATTCTTCTGCCTCAGCCCCCCAAGTGACATATATATTTCCAGTTGGTCATTTTAATTTCCATCATTGAAACCCCATTCTACGTCTTCCTTCCTAAGCTCTGGCTAACCTGGACGTTTTTTCATCTTTTTTTCTGGGGTCACATCTCAATCTGTGCCATTTTTATGGCACAAGTGGAGTCAAAGCTCCTAGCGGCAAAAGTGCAGTCTTCACCATCCACACTAGCACCCCCTCTCCTTTCTGTTTCATTGGCTGTTGGTCCTGATGAGTACCTTCACGAACTCCCAGCTTCGTGCTCTCCCTGCATGCAGGGCTCTTCACATTTGTAGGGTGTGCTGGGAAACAGGCAAGCTCAGCACCCTAAGCGCACTCTCTCCAGGTACTCCCACGAGCATGAGACTATTGTGTAAGGTCCTTGGAGCTTCCTGAGGCCCTAGCCATCAGCTTCTAGGCTGGATCTCCTTTTCGTCAATGGTCCTTTAGGGCAGGCAGTACTCATGATTAGAGCCCCAGATCTCATCAGGGTCCTGACATTTCCCTTCCCCTCCACACATGGACACAACCTTCTCCTATCTTTGACTCTTCTTGCTTTTCACACTCTGAGGAAATGGTTAGTGGACTGTGAGATGAGGGGATATGGGACCAGGCAGCATATGAGAACTCTTTTCTAACCCCATCCTGTGTTCTGTTAGGGCTAGGCTTTTGAGACTCAAAAATCTTTGCTGTGTATGCCCTGAAATAGGGCAGAAGGTGTTTTAAGTGGGAAATGGCACTCCTGAACTAAGATGCCATCCTGCTGCACTAAAGCTTGCTTGTACAGCCTTAGAATAGAGCATGTTTTCTCCATCTCCAGTAGGCTGTGACCTTATACCTTTCTTTTAGTACCTCTCTAAATCAGTGGTTCTCAACCTTCCTAATGCTGCAACCCTTTAATACAGTTTCTCACGTTGTGGTGACCCCCAACCATACGCTATTTTTGTTGTTATTCATAACTATAATTTTGCTACTGTTATGAATGGTAAAGTAAATATTTGATATGCAGGATAGCTGATATGTGACTCCTGTGAAAGAGTCAATCAAATAGCAAAGGGGTTGTCACCCACAGGTTGATATAAACCCAGAATAGAGGAAAGGCTCCAATGAGTCTGTATTCAGGTGGTTGCCAACATGTACAACGAGGACACATGTGTCAAATAACAGAAAATTTGAATTGTTTGCACTACATCCAAGTATGTCCCGTGTCCCCTAAAGTCACAATGACGAGAAGAGAGATGTATCTTACTGTTTGATAAACCAGCTAGTCAGCTACATCATAATGCCTAACAGCTTTCTGGAATGTTGTCTGCCATATGCCAAATACATGCCAGTTTTTCCAATCAGATTACAAAGCGTGGTGTTATTTTCTCCATTTTTCCTTTAGGAAGGCAACTGAGACTCGTGGAGATGATGTTTGTTGCTCCAAACCCAATAGTTGCCAAGTTGCAAATACAGAACTGGAACCAGATCGCAGGCCTGTTTGATATCAAATCCTTAATGCTTCCCTGTGGTCCATCCTATGTAATCAATTTTGTTTGAATTGTTAGGTTTTTAACGAGTAAGATCCAATATGAGGTATTTGTGTATGTGTGTGCCTATGTGCACGCACACATGTACAAAGATATACTCACATGCACTCTCAGTAATGAAAGCAAAAGAAACAGAACCTTATTTTCAGGATTCCCCAATGATACCAAAAATTGGAAGATGCTCAAGTCTCTTGTATAAAATAGTCTAATAATGGCATGTAACCTAGGCACAGCCTTCTGTGCAATCTAAAGCATATCTAGATTATTAACAACTGCTGATATGGTGGAAGTGTTATATAGATACTTGTCATACTGTATTGTTAAGGGAATAATGGCAAAGAAAAAATCTGCCCATGTTGTATGTGTGTGTGTGTGTATTCATGTATATTCATGCATGTATATGTACATGTGTGTTTGTGTATGTGTGTGTCTGTCTCTCTGTGTGTGTATTCAGTGAATTTCCTTGCTGTCTAGGGAACTGAATGTGGTTTACAACCATCCTAGAGGAAAGAATGAATATATTGTTTTTGCTGCTTGCTGTGCGAATCTGGGTGCTGTTGTTTTCTTGAAACCTTTTTATACATCATGATTTTTTTCTGCCTCAT
This sequence comes from Pachyuromys duprasi, assembly GCA_028658305.1. NCBI lineage: Eukaryota > Metazoa > Chordata > Mammalia > Rodentia > Muridae > Pachyuromys > Pachyuromys duprasi. The sequence continues at coordinate 73,811,020 of CM053766.1, forward strand.
CTCCTTCCAGATCCTTTTTATCCCCCCATCCATCCAGATCTTAATCTTTACCACCTCACTTATTAATAAACGCAGGCTAAAGTCTTATATTTCTTGGTATATTTTAATCAAACATTGAACTTATCAAGCCTTTTAGATATGGAGAAGAAAAAGAAAGAATGTCTGTCTGAATTCCATGGGAATAAATGTTTGCTCTCTGCATTGCTTGGCAAGATGGTGACAGTGTTTTTTTTTTTTTAATTATTATTTTTTCAAATAAGATATGTAATTGTGAGTATATTTCAGGAATCTTGTTTATGTTTTCCCCAAGGACTTAACTTCCTTAGATGTCTAAAACCCCCTGAAGGAAGGGAGGGAATGTAATAAATTTTTACAATCAGACATTGTCCCTGTGTCCCAGGGAAACTCAATGCACCTTCTGTTGGGTGTTTGGAATCGAAGAAACAACATGAAGTATGTTTGACAAAACTTGAATGACTGTATTTAGAATAGAATAGCAGAGGTTTGGAAACTCAAAATATTTATATGAGGAAAAAGTGATTTAAAAGGCACAATTAAGAGGTCCTAACGTGTTGAGTCAGTTACAGATGGTGACATGCGACACCTTAAACACAGGTACACAAGCTAAGTGTTTCCAGAAGCCCGTGACACTCCCTGCTCATTTCTGGAAGGAATTTCCATTGGAGTTTGCTGGCACTGCACTTAGTTCTTGCTGGTAGGTGTGTTTGTTGGGAGGGCATCATTACAAATGTACGTTAAAGGGTCAGGAGTGTGGCTCCGCAGTGAAGCACTAATTCTGGCATGCATGAAATTCTGGTTTCTACCCAAGCACTACAAAAAAACACCAAAAAAAAGAGAGCTCAATTCCTATTGGAAAACATTTGTTTAAATATGTTTATAGACGTTTATTTCAGAGAATTGTTGCCTTTTGACCTTTTTTCATTAGTTTTATAGGAAATGGGCATTTGAAGAGCTGTGAGAATCACATTGAATTGGGTGTTTGTTTATATGCAGTAACATTTTATTTTATTTTAATATCTTTATTTTTGAGGCAGTGGTGACACACACCTTTAATCCCAGCGCTTGGGAGGCAGACAGGCAGGTCTCTGAGTTTGAGGCTAGCCTGCTCTACAGAATGAGTTACAGATAGCCAGGGCTATACAGACATTCCCTTATCTTGAAAAAACATAAAAAACTCCAATAAATAAAAACTTTATTTATCTATAGTTTTATGTGTATACATGTATTAACTGGTGTGTGTGAGTGTGCGCATGTGTGCCATTATGTGCACACATATGCATGCATGTGCACGTGTGTCTTTTGAACACTTTAACTACTGTTAGATTATCTCAGCAATTCTATGCTTGTGGCTCTAGAAAGCAAAGACTAGGTCCCATGCTGTCATGAGGACCAGGTAGATCATCCAGGCCTACTCCACGTGGTCCTATCTGTCTGCCTGCTTACCTGCTTGTCTGTCTATCTGTCTCTGTGTGTGTGTGTCTTTCTAACTATCCATCCATGTATGTATGTATGTATTCATCTATTATCTACCTCTTTCTATCTATCCATGTATGTGTGTATGTATTCATCTATTATCTCTCTCTCTCTCTGTCTCTCTATCTTTCTATCTATCTATACATCCATCCATCCATCCATCTGAGGGAATATAGGACAAAAAAGGATGTTGAAAGGTTGCCTGTTTCTTTAAGTGGACTGTGTGTAAGGCATTCTGAACAGATAACTGTATATGTTGGAGATGGAAATGGAACTCTTTCCCCTAAGGGAGCCTTAAATATATTTCAGTTAGCTCATTTACATGAGTCATTTACATTGATTTCCAAGAAACATCCCGGGTTTTCAAATAACCCTTGACTTAACGAACTCCTTTTCCCTCTTTTTCACTTTCTCTTATATATTATTCATTCAGTTCATATTTGGTGTCTATTCTGGGAATGGTCCTCTGCAAAGTATTAGGAGACTCTCAGGGAAATAAAGTGCACACTGCTACCTCAAAGAAATGACAGTCTTCCAGAGAAGCCATGGTGTGAGCCTAAGGAAAGGTTAAATGACTATACAAGATGTGTTTACAAGACAGCACGCATTGAAGGGCTAATGAAGGATAATAATAGATAATTGTGAATAATGCTGATGACAGAATAGGCAGCTGTCAAGTATCTTTTGTACACCAGGCCCCTTCCCTGTGTTATCTTTTAAAATTCTCAACAAAGTTTGAAAGGGCTATTTTTATTCTCATGTAGGTAATTATAAAATAAACACTTGCGGAGTGACTGTTGAGTGGAGTGGTGAAAACCCCCTCTGTCCCGATTTTGTGATTGCTGTCTCATGTGGGTCAGAGATATTTCCCCTGTACATTCTCCTGGAATGTTCCAGAGCCCTTCCAGAGCATGCTGTGCTTCAGACGCTGTGGGAGGTCCCAGGCCATGGGCAAGGAAGGAGTTATTATTCACCCTGAGCTACTCCTTATCTTCCTAACTCTATGAACTACATAGAATTTTCTCCAAAGCTGTGTGTCTGAGGACTAATCTTAATTTTTAAATATCATCCATGCATTGACAAAGACTTTCCCTGGACAAATTTCAGTCAGGTTCCTTTGAGTCGTCATCTTTAATAGGACTCTGCCTTTCCCTGTGAGTCCAGTTTTAGTTAATAATACCACAAAGTCAACTTATAGTCAAGGTTGAATTTTCTCTCTCTTGAGGCAAATCTCTAAAATAATAGCATCTCTTGCTGTTTTAAATAAATTTCCTATGCACATTTTTTTTTCTCAAACAGTATTTTCTTTCTTTTTTTCTTTTTTTCACATTTTCTTTTTTAGTTTTGGAGACAGGGTTTCATGTATCCCAGACTGGCTTTGAACTTTTACGTAGTTGAGGATGACCGTGGATTCCTGATCCTTCAGCCTCCACTTTGAAGCCTGGGATGACAAGTACACACCACCACACCTGTGTTGTGGCTTACCGGGGATTGAACCCGGAACCTCAGTGGACACTACCAACTGAGCTACAACTCCAGTCTTAAATTTGTTTGCAACGCGTCATCTCTCCATTGACTTTCCTAGTTGGTCATTTGAGTTCATCCTTGTGGAACACTCCTGTGCTGTGAGACATTTACTGCATCAAAATTTAACATCACAGTTTGTAATTTGTCACCAATTAGGAAGACTTTTGGTGTTTGGTTGCTAAAATATGTTTTAATGAGAGGGTGTAGGAACAAAAATGTTTAATGTTCCAGAGTTGCCCAGTATGTTCTGTCTTGTCTCACTCTGTAAGCTTACGTTACTTTCTTTGTCTACTTTGCAAACATGGGCCGTGAGTTGGTACTTTGCCTCTCTTCAATATAAAGATATTCAAAAACAAGAGAAATTCAGAGAGAGGGAAGAACCAACTCTTCCTATACACTGCCCAGGGAAATGCCAAAGAGGCTTGAAGTTTATTGCTCTGGTAATGAAGAGCTTGGTTGTGGTTACTGTGATAATCTTTGTTGTTAATTTCATTGGCTTTAGAATCATTTAGAAGGTTTCCAATGGGTTTTAACAGAGGAGGAAAGAGACACAGTAAATATGGCTGGTACAAGACCAGGAACATGAGGGCTCAGACAGAATCAAAGAGTAAAAGTTGAGCACCAGTATTCTCTTCTTCCTGCTTCTTGGTTCACCCAGATGGTAAGCACGCAGCCTCCGTACTTCTGCTGCAATTGCTTCAACATGCTGATGTCAGCTCAACCATGAAGGACTGAACCCCCAGACCCAAATAAGCTCTTGCTCTTAAGTTACTTCTTGTCAGGTATATCATTAAAGCAAGAAAAAAGTAAGCTACGTACTGTGTGACTTGTGGAGATTTTTCAATTATTCATCAATGAGATGTATTGGTCACTTAAATATTCAAGAGAAATATTTTGAAGGAAAGGATTTATTTTGGTATATAGCTTCAGAGCTTTAGTAGATGTTTACTTGGCTCCATCATTGTCAGTGGGTGGCAAGATGGACCGTCTTCATGGGAAGGATGCAGCAGAGCAAAGGCTTTTCTCTCATGATGATTAGAAAGCAGAAAATGATACGAAGAGGCAAGGAATGAGATGTAGCTTTCAAAGGCATGTCCTAAGGACTAGCTTCCCCTAAATAATCTGATCTCCTAATAGCCCATTCAGCAATGAACCAATAATGGGTTAATCTACTGATAACTTCATGATCATTCACTTCTCAATAGCATCTCCAGTTGGGACTAAAACTTCAACACATAAACATATGGGATTGTTTTACACCTGAACTGTATAGCAGCAGGCATAGCCCATTCCGTTGGTGCTGCTGCAGCCATCATGCCTGGAGAGAAAGAACATGCTAGACATCAAATCTGAGAAGAAGACTTCATGTTAGTGTTGACTTTCTGCTTCTATGACGTGATTGGATGATGTGTACAATGAAGGCTAAATACCTGGAATAGACCAAGGTGATCAGGTCAGAACAGCCACTGGTTCCCTGTTATGGCATCCATGCTAACTTTACTTCAACATTTGAATAAAGTCAAGCTTTATTTGAAAATTTCTGAAAGACATTTCACCTGTCTGTGTCTTCCTTTCTTTTCTTTTCTTTTCTTTTTTTTTTTTTTCATTTTTTAAAATGGGGACCTTACTAAATGGCCCTTGCTGGCTTTGGACTTTTAATCTCCCTGCCTCAGACTCCTAAGGGCTAGGATTTTAAGTATTTGGCCATACTTAGCATTATGGCTCTTTTTAAATGGTTTGTGTCTATTTGACCAATATCAATTGAGAGAAAAATAAAAGAATTTTTTGGCCATTTTTTTTAATATTTGAGCAGAGGACATCCAATTCCTAAAAATACGTATGTATAACTTTGAATAAAATATTTAAGAGAATTTCGAGTTTTGTAACTGTTGAGTTCTGATACATGGGTGCACACACACACACACACACATATTCTGATATAGTGTGTTCCCACTGAAGAATCAGCATCTTGTCATTCCACTGTTCCATTGGAGCCCTGTTTTATTTTTCACAGTTTGCCTTTTGCATTTCATTTGCTTTTATTCTGTCCCACACAACATCTTTCTTTTTCATGTTCCACATAACGTCATCCATTCCCCAGGAGTGAGAAGGAAAAGAGGACAAGGCAATGAAGTGTTGAACTAAATCAGTTGGCAAAGTGATGAGACTCCTCCCACTGGAATAAATACCAATGGTAGAACACATATCGGGAAGCTTCTAGACCACAGCTTCATGCTGGAATCCTGGCAGTGATGGGAGAATGTGTGTGCAGGTCCTTCCCTAAGTTGCTGGGATAGCTAAACCACTGTATGTAGCATATAAGAGTATAACACATGCCAATTCAAATCCTAAGATTCTTCCCTTTGAAAGAAGAGACACAAATAGAATTTTGAGTCATTGCTCCAGGGAGTGTGCTTGATAGTGGTGGAGATAGGCATTCTCCTGGGAAACCAATGAACACAATTATTTCTTTAGCAATTGTTTGAGTACGTTTATTTATGTGTTTATGTGCACAGAAGTCAAGAGACACATGTAGAGGGCAGAAGATGGCTTTTGGGAGCCAGTTCTTCCCTTCTACTTTTACCATATGGCTCTTGAGGGCTGAACCCAGCTCATCAGTTTTGAAGCAAATTCTGTCACCTGCTGAGCCCTCCTATCTCCAAAGATGATAATTTCTGACAATGCTAGCAAGGAGCTAGATTTAAGAGTTATGACTGAAAGAGTTGAAGGCAATGTGGATGTGGAACATACCCAATAGGGACCAGAATGGAGAAAAACATAAGTAGCAGGCAAGGGTGACTTTTGCTTTTTTTTTTATTTCCTCAGGACAGAATTCTGACATCACTAGGAGGTCAAAGTCTTCCAGTTAGCTGGTGTTTAGTGTCTAGGGAAACATAAGTCTTCCAGACAGCATGTCACTATCTAAAGGCAAAGAAGGAAACTAAACAGTTCACCTTTTGTTTTCTTTTTGTCATCTTTGCTGTTTTACCTCTCAGTCTCTACCCTCTGCTAGAAAAATCTCATCATTAAGGCAAAATTGTGTTTATGGTCCCCATGGAAATGCTGAACAAAAGCACTTGAGAAACTTCTGTAAATAATGGAAATTGCGCCACTAGGATAGTGAGGTTAGAAAAAACTGCTATGCCATGGAACAGTGGGCGTGAGTATATTGAGTCAGTAGATCTTTCCTGGGCTGGGGTTGCTCCTCTCCTGCTCTACTAAAGACAGAGGAGGTTGGCACTGCACCACGACAAGTTTGTGTGCCCCAGACAGAAACTGCATAAAGGAATCAAGTGAATAGAAGTCAGTGAAGCCGCTAGACAGAGGACAATGCGCGCAAAGTCTCCCAACAAAGGATGATATGGTCTTACATTAAGTGGTGAGGTAAGACTCATGAACTTACTTACTCTCCACACCAGCCTTCCATTGTACAAGAGAACACAGTGAATTTGGATTTTCTAGAGACTGTTCATCTTCTCTTCTGAACCAATCATTGGTGTTTGCATCCTTGCTGTGTCTCCAGTTTACTACATATGTTTACTAGAAGCAAAGGACAGGCTATTTATAACTCTGCAACTGCATTTCCTTGTGCAAAGTAGAGGTCATTGTAGACTCAACATCATGATTTTATTTTTAGGAGAATGTGGGTGATCCATTTGAGTATTAGCAATGTCTGGCATGTAATCATCAATCAATAAATATTTAATATTCTTTATTTTCTCCTACGGTATCCTGTTTGGAGAGACTTTGTTAAATATTAGAAAGATTGGGAAAGATCACCCAAATTAGCCTCTCCTGTCCCACAAATTCTCTGTATTGATTAGCTGTCCCATGAGAAATGGAGATGGATTGGTTAGAGAGTAGATGGAAGTTTGCTCCTTGGAAAGAGAAACATGGTGACCTAAAAGAAAAGCAATGGACAAAATCTGCCTTTTGACTTGAGCTGATAGTTTAAAGCCCTAAGACATCTTGATGCTCAGAGATGTGTATGTGTCATTGTACTCTTGCCTGAAGAAGTAAATTCCTAAGGCATTGTTAAAACTTCATCATCACTGGCACCTGCTAACAGGCCTATTAGACAACTTAGAGACCAGCAACTAAGAGTGGTAATAACATGACGATCCATTACTAGGCTGTAACGAATATTTGAAACTGGCTTCATTCAGAAGCAGAGAAAATTTTTGAAGTGTCTTCATCAGTGTTCTCTGAGGACAACCAGCCTCTTGACATGTACCCCCTTTCAACAACATGTATACTATAATGCACGAAGCCCTTCTTACAAAGGATAACAGCATCCAGGGGATTTTTATAGATATGCTAAGCACATTTACTTTTCCTATTGACAAATCATGAGCCCACGTTTTAGAACACCAAGCCTGTATGTTAGTTTTTCTGTGATATTGTCAGTGAGAAAGAAGACTTCTACAGTTTCAATTATTGTTTTAGATTCCTCATCTGTTTTCAGAGCTTATCAATATAGTGTCCCAAAGGGGTCCCATGATCATATTTGAAATCACAAATCAAGAATTACTATTTAGGAAAAGTCTCTGAGGAAATTGAGCAGAGATAGGAAAAACAAAGCATCATTTGCTTATAATTAAATTCATTCCTCTTTAATATGTCATATTGGAAGCTTCCAAAAAGAGCCTCAGCTTGCTGTTCTCCCATGACCTGGACTTAAAAAGCATTCTATTCACTCATGCTTTCCAGCGTTAAAGTCCTTGCTAGGAACACCCAGCATGCACTTCCATCTCTCACCTCGTAGATGCTTGACCCGATTCCCTTGCTAAGTTACTGCTCAGATGCGCTCTTTCCTCAGAATCAAGAGTCCTTCTGGGAAGAAGATAGGAGCTAATAAGACTCAAGAAGTTAGAGAAACATATGAATTTCATGAAGTTCATGAGATTGTCGAGACTCACGGAAATGAAAAAGGAGCACGATTCACCATGTCCCACCCCAATTTGTATAAAGCAGTAAATAGCGGCCCCACTCACCAGCGCATTTGCCTGCAAGTTGTTCAGGAAGCTTTAGAAATGCAGCTTTTGTGAGTTGTCAACCATGCTGAGGTGGGCTTTATTGGGCCTTAGCTGCCTGGGAGTCCCTGTGCATGAGGTCACTAATTCCCCAAGCTGGACTTGAGTGGAGTAGGCTCATTCATTTGTGGTTGTTCTCTTTAGGGGTGAACAGAGATCTTCTTAGATAGTTCAATGTATATTTGGGAAAATCAGACAAAAACCCATCTCTGAATGTCCTCTTGTCTTGTCTTTTAGGTAATTGATAGCACCAACCTAATTTCAGGTGCTTCCAGACACTTAAGCCACTCATTATTCTCCAAGAGGAAGCAACAAGAGCAAAACAGGGACATTAAACTGGTCTAAGCCAGCTGTTCAAAAACTGCTGTTTTCCAGTTGCCTGCACAAGACCTGCTCAAGACATCATCTGTGGGGGCGGGGCTTGTGCAGCTCTACCCTTTCCAGAGGAAATATCGACAGTTATTGGTTGGTGGGGTTAGGGGAGATGGGTATCATTTTCTTTAGCGGTATAGACACTGGAAAGTTCCTCAAACTCCAATAACTAGCCTCCTATTCATGCTTCAAGCAACCTTAATTAAATTGAGTGGGTTGCAAAAAACAAACCCCCAAAAGCGTGAGGTGGAGTGGGGCTCTTTTAGGATGAAGAAAGGTCTCAAGTGGGAGATGGATGAGAATAATTGGGGAAAATAAAGTGCATTATACACATTTGAAATAGTCAAAGAATAAAGACATAATTTAAACAACAACAACAAACATGGGAAGGCCAGTGCTGCATTCTGAAAGTGTGTCCTGCCGGCAGAGTGTCTGAATGTAATTAGGTTAATTCACACTGAATTTGAACTGAAGGGTCCTTTGGAGGTAAATTCTTCCAAGTACTGTGGAGGTAAATACTCTCCAAGTACGATGAGCCACTTAGGCAGAATCTTCAACTTAGGCCCTTGAATTCAGTTCCCAGATCAATTCAACAGCTGTTTTTTTTTTTCATTTTCTATTTGGTCCACAGATAGAATCAGCCATTTTTTTTTTAAGTTGGGATCTCCTTATGACTATTTCTTTAAAATTAGGAAAGTCAGGATTATAGGCATGGAAAGCAGAGAGAACCTCTGACCCTACTTGAGTGTTTCTTTTCCTTGCTTTAGAGATTTTGCAAGCGTAAGGAGAAAGAAATGAAATGTGTGCCCCAGAGCTTGATCTTGAGGGAAACTATATGTATCAGCCTCCCGGAGCTGCTATAACAAAGTGCCAAAAGCCTGTCAGCTTCAACAAGAGAAGCAGGTCAGGGCCAGAGGCCATCTCTCCAAGGTCAAGGCTGGCAGAGTGTTTCTTCCCAAACCCCAGGAGAACCAGCCCCATGTTTCCCTTCCGGCTTCTCATCATTTGCTGTCAAATTTTGGGTTTCTTTGGCCCTCAGATCTGTCATCCCAGTGTCTACCTGCGTATGTGTGAGTCTTCCTTACCACCAACTCCCCACACTCCTGTACATGAACCAGGATTTCCCGTAATGACCTAATCTTAAAATAATCTCTTGCACAGATGGTTTGTCTAAGTAAAGTAAATTCCGCAACTTGTAAAGTTAAGGACATCAACATATTTTAGGCTGGAGCTGGAAAAGGCCATTGTCTTTTTTCTGAACTCAGACTTGAATGTGAAGGTTTCCGGTTGGCTAGGACTACAGGCATCTTTTGGCATTCTCCCTGAAGGGCTCTCCCTTCCCCGTCTCTTTTTCTTCTTGCACTGCTTCCATGTATAGCTATCACTATTGCTATTTTGTTATTTTCAGTGTAGTTTTCTAAAAACGAATAGCTACATATGGGACTTGCTATAGATCAACAAATGAAACTCTCAATTTCAGTGTTTGCCAGTGTAAAAAAAATATATAGGAAGAGCTACTTGGAGTCCTCAATGTTTATTCCAGGGTCTTTTACATACAGTTCCTATATATGTACACACACACACACACACACACACACACACACACACACACACACACAAAATGATTTCCTGGAAGACATCCTTACGAAGTCCCAAAGAAGACTTCCTAGGTACTGGCTTTCATTTCCATTACATGGCAATAGTTCCCTTTGTGTCCCACTAGTTTTTAATAACTGTTAAAAAGTTCTCTCTCACTGTCATATGACTATATTAGAACTGCCGCCAGCTGTATGCCAGTGAGGGACCAAAAAGAGAAACAGTTACTGGCTTTCCCCAGAGAAACCTCCTTTATCTCAAAGAACTGAATTGCCAGGTGGAATTGAGTAAACTGTGTGGTTGCAACACAACTGAGGCTTAAAGTTCACCATGAACGTAAAATGGCCAGGCCAGTTCTGCTTTTTAATGTCTTCTGAACTGACAGAACTGAGCAGTATAAACAAGGGTGAGGCAGCGGCCACAGGGGAGTGAGAGCCGTGTTATATTGACAGTTAATGAGAGAACAACAGCTCTGTCATCTTTATGTGCAGAAGACAGTGCTGTTTATATGTCCCCTAAGCCTGCCTTGGAATAGCAGCCAAGAAGGGGAAAAGTTGTGTGGAAACTAAAAGAGGGGTTGTTTGTTTCTTGCTGGGTTACATGAGTCACAGGCTAACAGGATGAGAAAAGCCTTTCTGAGAGCAACAATTTGACACTCTCTGCTTACTTAAATAAAGATGCTCAAATATGGGCAAAGTTGAAAGGCTTTGGGTTTCAAGTCTGTCATTGTAAAATGGGAGCTAAAAACACCTAGATTGTTACAATGAAATGCTTCTAACCTGTCTGTTTATGAATGACCTTCTCCCTTGACCCAGGTCACTCAGCCTATGTTAGATACAGAGAAGTAATTAGATATTATTTTGGTGTAGGGTCTCATCTGTGCCCAGGTATCTCAGTATACCTGGATAAGATTCCTTAAGGCTCCCAAACAAATGAGCTCTGAGATTTTCCCAGTTAGTTCTTTCCAACAGCCTTACCAGCAGCTTTTACCAGAGCTGCTAATGATTAACCAAAGGAATTGCCTGGATGGAAACTTTTTCAGGCCTCTCCAGAGTGACGCTTGCCAAGAGTGGTACAGGGGGCAGCCAGAATAAGGAAGAGAAGGGAAAGCCAGGAGCCTGCAAAAACACACATATGCACTTGAATGTCTTGGCTCCTGGACAGAAAGTGCTGTGAGACACCGAAGCTCTTTCTCCATTTGTATATTTACAGATTCAGGATCCAAAGTCACAGCAGTGGACGATGCTCTGGGTTTTCTCAGTGGTGTTTACTTACTAAGCCTGTTAGTGACTGGCTACAGCCTCACCTCAATCATTGCCTCTATTTCAACCATCTTGATCTTCTGGGGGAGACCCATGCATAGAGTCCTGCAAGAGGATGAAGAAAATTTGATTGGGGTGAGGGAGGCTGGGGGCAGTGGTGGTTCATGGTGTTGGAGCATAAAGCACTCTGTTTCTTTATAGATGCTAGCAATCAAAGAATGCTTGAATTAAGTATGAAGATAGAAGAGAAACAAGTAACCCATAACATCTACCTCAAACACTAATGAGAAAGAATTTGTTTTGCTTATGTGCTGGTCGTGGACTGCAAAGCGAAGGATGCTTTGGGACCCCTTCACTCATTACTCCCTTCCTCTGATGAAGTTGGGTCAGAGAGAACTGCTGGGTCCGTGGAAGGTCCCCTTGGCTTTGGCAGGATCCTAATTTCACCCTGTGGTATTGCTAAAGAAAGGTACCCCCACACACTCTAAGTTTCAGAATAATGAAGTCAAAATACACTGGTACACTGTGAATGATCACCTCACTCCAATCCATCAACTATTAAGAGGCTGTCATGGCCACCCACAAATCCTCAAGTTCTAGCACAGAATAGGAGGGGTGAATTATTTCTAACTGAGCAAATGAATGTCAGAGAGGCTGCTTTAAAGCCAGTTACCCCTGATTTAAGTGATTTGCACCAGCGTTGGCTGGTTGGATAATAGGGCTTTATGTACAACATCTGTATAAGCATCATTTGCCACGTCATAATGAAATGCCTGGCATAAACAGAGGGTGAGAACAGATTGCTTAGCCTGGCATGCTTGGGCAGAGAGAGCATTTGATAGAGACTGCTGTATGAGAGAGAGAGAAAGACAGAGGCCTACGGTTTCTGAGTAGGTTTCTTCTACCTCTCAGTAAACGCCATCCTGTTAAGAATCCATCAAGCTATTCATTAGATCAGAATCTGATTGCCTTCACTGACAGCCCACTGTTGTGCTTTATTTCTATCCTCAGTGTCTATCAGTATCATCAAGTTGACAATTAAGATTAACCATTACAATGGAGGAAGAGACATTTTCTTGAGCGGTGGAACCACTGCTCTGGAAGCAACTCTAATGAAACTTACTGGGTTACTAAAAGGAAAAAAAAAAAAGACATGTGAAGCAAAATGGGGACTAGTTGAGAATAGTAAAGGATTCAGTAGGAACAGAAGGGGACAAGAGAAGGTAATAAGAGTGAATGTGATCAAAATATGACAAAATTAATAATTATTGCAGTGTCTTAAAATTTGTCTTCTAGATGCAGACACCAAAGAAATCAAACATAATCATCAAAGAAACAAATAAGATGCTTGTTTTCATTTTACTTTGTCAAATGTTGTTCTTTGAATTTGTAGAGAAGTCAGTTAGATTGCCATTTGATTGAGGGTGAGGACATTACTATCTTTCTGATAAGGCTGTCTTGAGGGATAGTGAGATGTGCTTAGAATATTCCAGAATGAGATGTGCATTCTTAGAGTATGCCATACTCAGATTGAGGGCTCAGTAAATAGTTGATATTTTTATTAATATGGATGTCAGGATTTGAGCTGGCTTTTGGAGTAGCTCTTTAATAATTTTTTCATGTGCCACCTAAGGAATACATATGTAAGCGTATATATGAATGTATATATAATTTTGCATAAATACACTCATTTTGTTGCACCCGTATTGTATATGTTGTATATGCATTGTATTTGTTGTATATGTTCCTCAGAGAAAAGGATCTTTAATTCTTTGCTTAGCTTCTTCTTCCCTCCCCTTTCCCCCTTGCATTTTTTCAGCTCTTCCCACACCCGGGTATGTAAGTCTTGTTGGCAACTGTAAATGTACTTCCATATTTTCCCCCTTGCTTATTAAATTGCAGTTGTACATCCCTGTATGCAGACGGCGGGAGGTTGCTACTGGTTATTTTGTAGATAATGTACATTTTCTGTATCTCTTTATTATCACTCAAAGTGATAATGGAAGAAAAACCCCTCAAAAGCAACTGTTTATCTCAGAGAAGCCCAGCTTTTTCTCTGAAGATTATACACTGTGAGGGTGAGCTGTAACCTGCTCCCATATACACCATGAACTGATGTTTGCTTTTATCTCATCCTCCCTCCTTTTCTTGTCAAATGAATGTCTCACATTAGTGTCCCTTTATTCATGCCTTACATACCATTGATTTGTGAGAGCTGCCAGTGAGAGAAATTACAGGGTGAAATAGCACATGCAATCTCTAATTTTTTTAATTGCATACTGCTAAATGGCTTTCTAAAATCATTTTGGCAGTTAAATTTGTCTTAGTTATGCCTGAGCATCCATTTAAAAAAAATGTACACAATTGTACACAGAACAGGCTAAGAAGCACGTGGAAGCTCAGGGTTTTTTGGAATGTGTGATTGTGTATGTCTTCCCATACATGTCTATTTGTCCCCAATATAACATCTGTACTTCCACATGTACCTGTGTGTGTGTAGATAATGCTTTCAAATATGTCACTCAGTTTTTTTTTTTTAATGTACTTCCACAGACATCTGCTGGTTCCAGGCCTCTGTTTGCCATTTGATCCTGCAGCCAAAACAGCCAAAGGTTGTGGATAAGAAGAAAGCCATGTTCTAGTGTAGACTTCAAGTTAACAGTGGATCCCAGACCTCTCCCTTTTAAGCTTTTGACTCTGTACAAATACCAGACGCACCTTTCTCAAAACAAGGCATTGTATTTTGCAGTGGTGATATCTTGCATTGCTCATCATTCATGGCCTTTAGATAAATTTGTTTGCGTTATTATGCTCTAAAGATTCCACACGTCTCCCCACGTACCCTGACCACATACTCTTTCTATAATAAGTAGCTAGAGAAGGCAGCAGCAAGGCACACTGTTTATCAGAGAAGATAAGCGAGAACGGAAACACCCCCCTTAATTTCCTTTGCTTAGATATTCTGTGTGTGTGGTTTCTTGGTAACACAGACCCAGTTGTACATGTATCAACAATAACCTTTGAGTATCACTTCTGGGGATTATGTAGGTTCCATCCATGCAGCATCCCTTTTCACCCTGGCTGCCTTTTTTTCTTTTCTTTTTTTTTTTTTTTACTTGAATGCTATTTATAGTCATGGGGGGGGGGTGTGCTCAGGATGGTCCCATTTAATAGTTTAATCCTTCCTCATTCTGGGACAATACGTCTCATGCATTTGTGACTAAAGGACATTGCTGTTTTATGGGTTTTCCCTCCTGTGACCTTTTCAGAGTCTACAGGAGAGTCGGCTCCCTACCTCCTCTCGCTGCTCTACAAGTCTGGAGCTGACACAGGGCCAGAAAGTTTTAAGGAACTGAATTCTATGGGCAAACTTCCTGGCAGGAGACATGTTTCTAATTCTCAGGACAAGCGTGTTCCTTGGCCGTGCCAGGAGTTGGAGAAGAGGTTCCTTGTGGTGGAGGCTTACTGTATGGAGTGCACCCCTTTTCCTTTCTTTTTGTACTTAAACAGCATGTTTGACTTTCCCCTTCATTAGAACATCCAGGGATGGCAAAGGATGTTATGGCAGCCCGTAGTAGGCACCTCTGCCTGAAACTTCTTGCTAAATGCCCTCTCCCCACTACCAGTTGATTTAAGGGAAGGCAAGATTCTGGAAATGCCTGGACTCTATTTCATGTCTTACTTCTGTGTTCCCACGAACTTTCTTTAAACGGCTTTGCCGGGAGGACTTTCCAGGGGTGGGGCTTTGTGCTTGAGTCCTTGTGTCAACTCATTAATGCCCAGCATGTTTTGAGGGAGGAGGTGATGGCAGACAGGGACTTTTTTTGCTTCAAGAAGAGAGTGGGTACGAATGCTTTTTTTTTTTCTTTCTACACACAGCTGGTAGTTCCCTGCTGACTGCTGTTTGTTTTGAAGTCACATGGTAAAGGGAGTTTCTGCCAATGTTTACTCATTACACATTCAAATATGACACCCTGACACCCATTCGCTGAGCACTGCCGTGCTGCTCTCTATGTCTCTTGCCAGAAACGGAAAGTTTATTCCCAGAATGAAAGTTGCTTTCTTTGCATATGGAGAAGGCATGCCACTCGTCAGGCATCATTTGAAAGAGCTCCTTTTAAAATAGTAAAGTGGTTTAATTATTTAGTGCTTACGTAATTTAAGATGACTGCTTGTCTGGACATATATGAAATATTGCCTAATCCGTGCACCATACAGGGAAGGAAAACTCCCAGCCTGGTTATACATTATAACAGTGATGTAATTAAAAGCTTTGTCTCCTCAGAGGGTTCCTCCCTGTTAAAGGACAACTCACCTTGCCTTATTTTGTGTGGACAGGGCCGTGGAACTGGCTTTGAATGAG
Organism: Pachyuromys duprasi; assembly: GCA_028658305.1. NCBI lineage: Eukaryota > Metazoa > Chordata > Mammalia > Rodentia > Muridae > Pachyuromys > Pachyuromys duprasi. Next base: position 73,826,667 of record CM053766.1, read on the forward strand.
CTGAGAGAGAAAACCGCTTTCTATCCAGGGGTGGGGAGGTGGGTGTCTTGACTGGCAATGCCCCAGGTGCAGCCTGCAGACTGCTGGGGCATTCTGAAGTAAATTTCACAAAGTGGAGTGCAGCTAACACTCATATTGGACTTACCTTCTTTAGTTTTTACTTTTGTAGGTTGGCATACAAAGTGATGGGTTTCATCATGGCGTTCCTTACGTGGACACCATTAGACTTTGTGTGCGGCCGTCCTCCTTCCTCCCTGCCAGCTTCCTTATTGTGAACCTGGAGATCTGAAGACCATCTTTTACCATATATCACTCATCTTGACGTATACAGATTGCACACCTCAAGGACAGGAAAGCTAGGCCCCGATGGTGATTCTGTCAATCAACAGTGACATTGACCCACTCTCTCTTCCTCCCTCCCTTCCTTCCTCTCTCCCTTTCAACCTCCCTCCTTTCTTCCTTCAAGATAGAGTCATATCTTGAATGAAGCCATATATTACCTTGCTGACTTTGTACTCACTATCAGGTCTAGCTGGCCTCCAACTTTCAGCAATCCTGCTGAGCAGTGAGATTGCAGGACTGTGTACCATGATGCTAAGCGTTGGGCATTTCTTCTTTTTTTTTT
>CM053766.1:73827791-73881456 GCA_028658305.1 Pachyuromys duprasi
TTCTCATTCTGCATTCCTTAGGCAAATGTAATGCAGGGGGCAAGCAGAGAGCAGTGATGCAAAGGACTGGCCACCCTGCTTCTAAGGTGTACAAATCATATTTTCTTGAATGAGTCTCCCTTAATATATTCATTTCTAATATAATGGAGTATAATATACTCCAGTATAAACAGGAGAGGGTGTCTAGAGAGATCACTTAGAGGTTAAGGGCACTGGCTATTTTCCAAAGGTCCTGAGTTCAATTCCCAGCAAGCACATGGTATCTAATAACCATCTATAGTGAGATCTGGTCTCCTCTTATGGCATACAGGCACACATGCAGGCAGAACACTGTATAAATAATATAAATAAATATATCTTTAAAAATTTTAAATAAGCAGGAGAGAGGGTAGAGGAAAAATGAAGATAAAAAGAATTGAACAACAATAACAAAAATTATGTCCAGGCCAGAGACACAAGGAAGCCAGTGATCATAAGTGTTATAATACACTTCAAAGAATATGAAGCAGGGCCTGGAAATGACACAGGAACAGGCACATAAAAACTACATGTAGGAGTTTAAATAATCCTGGGCTATGTGTGAGGCCTCCAGGGTTCTACAAGCCAGGGCAAATGGGGACAGCAGTCATGCGCAGGAGCATTGAACCAGCATTGTAGCGTATTGACACTGCGGCAGTAGGATCAGGCTCTGAGACATTCTGTTCTGGGGTGACACATAACACATGACAAACTGAATGGACCGGCTGGGTGTGAGCCTTCAAGACAGACATCTTGGTTCTTGGATGGAAAGCTTTTGAGTTACATAATTAGGACTGAGTCTCAAGTCTTCTGGCTTGATCAGGGACCAGGAAAAACAGCAACATGGCGCCCAGGACTATCCTCTCAGCTCAACTTTAATGTCTTGGGAGAGAAGTCAACACTGACGAGAGGGTAGAAAGCCCAAAGCTTTGCAGTTGATCTGCATGATGTAGCAAAGGTGTCAGGAGGATGAGTTACCTGTCCTTCACAGAAGACGGCCTTACCTCATTTCTGGGTCACTGCATGTGACTCAAGCTCAAAAATTCATCCTAGTGAATTCATCATCTGGGGATGATGAAACTCCCTGCAGTAACTGTTCTGTTTGTCCCATGCTGAGACAGACCCAGATTTCTGGCAGAGCATTTGGAGGCTTCATTTGCCAGACTCCCATGCAGGAAGCCCTGCTATGGCATTCTGTGGTGCAACAAAAGTGTCACGTGGCAGCTCCTGCCTTAAGAGTGTGCGTGTGTTTGTGTGTGGGGGGGTTGGGTGTGTATGTGGATGTGTGTGGGTGTGGGGGGGTATGTGTACATGTGGAAAGAGGACAGTGTTATATGCTGTTCCTTGGAGATATTCGGGGTTTTTGTTTGTTTATTCATTTATCATTTAAAATATTTTTCATTCCATGTATTTTGATCTTGGTTTTTCCCTGTCCCATCCCCTCCCTTAGTGTCCCTCCCTCCCTATGTACCCAACCTCGTGTTTTCTCTTTCTTTCTCTCTCTTAAATAAAGCAACTCCCCAAAGTAAATACGCTGGTTTCTATTCAGATCATAGAAATCTTTTGCCATTCACTTTATTTTTTTAAGACAGGGAGTTTCACTGGCCCACAGAATGCTGAGTAGGCCAAGCTGGCTGGCCAGAGAGCTACAGACATCCACCAGTCTCCATCTCTCTGTTACTAAGATTTCAACTGTGAGTCACAACACAACACATGGCTTCTTCACATGAGTTCTAGAGACTAACCTCAGGTCTTTTAAAGCAAGTCTTCTGACAGAGATATCTCCTGTATATGCTTTTTTTTTTGCTTTCTAATTCATCCTCCAGCCGCTTCAGAATATCCCAGAAAAAGAAACAAGATATGAAGGGAGCATGGGACAAAGGAACACTGTGTCTACTTTGGATCCAGTCATCAACCCAGACTTAACACTTGAATCAGAACTGAACATCAATCTTGGTTTGAATTTTTCTGTCACTCACACCTAAATAATTCATGGGGACAAGTTGTATCCAGGGCAGAGCATGTACCCGCCAATGTGTGACTTAAGCTCAAAGATTCATTCTAGATGCTCAGGCTGAGCCAGCCCCTTCTGCAATGAAATGGACTGTGTCTGACTCCAGTGACCTTTAAGGATTAGCATCACTGCAAAAAACCTCCCTGGGTCTGATCCCACACTTCATTATAATTATAATTTGACTTTCTGAAATCAGGAAGAGAATACTCTGACCTAAAGATGGGAGGGCCTGGCTCCCCTGACACGTAACGATTTTCATTGCATACTGATAACTTGCTGTGCCGGTTTCAAAAGTGATTTCTAGAAGCCTGGCCCAGAGAACTGACCCACAGGCTGACCAAGGAAGGCATCTGCACCCTGCTGAAGGGCTATGCAAATTCTCCAAAATTATGGCAACCTGTACGTGTCTTAGGGTAGTCACACCACGTCTCTTGTTACCATGCCTTTCTTTCCTAAGCTTTGACAATCATAATCACTCAGAAGGATTATTTTGAGTATAGTCGATTATACCGGTTCCCATTATCCAAGAACATAAGGAACACTAAGAACATGGGGGAGGGTGGCATGCATTTGCAGTGGCCTGTAATAAATTTCCACACACATTCCATTTTTAGCAAGGATGTTCGAGATAAAAAAAATTTATATTAGATCAATTTTTGCATGACTAATAAAGGACAATTGCAGAGGCTACGAGGACCTTGAGTTTAACGGCAGGTAACACAGCTTGGCAGCCATGTAGCACTAGGTTCTGCAAGCCTCTTGTCTTCATCTGCAAAACAGGCAAACAATGGTAGCATTTCAATAAGTTCTCAAGTATTTCAGTAAGTGCTGATTAAGTCAAGACTACGAAGCTAAGGCTCCCAGAACTATGCCTGTCATATACTAAATGACACTCAGGGCTATTCTTTTGAGGATTGGGACAATCCATGTAAGACACATGGAATTCTGCCTAGAACAAGAAGTACAGTCATTATATGTTGGACATTACCATAATTATTAGCCAAAGTCATTCAGTATAGCCTCCCTGTGTTCAGCCATCAAGGAGCAAAGGATGGTCACAGCAGGGGACCAGGCACTTGCTGCTAAGGCAGCCGGGCTGGTGAACAGCTGCAGCTTTTACTCAGTGCCCTCCCAACAAGGCTGCTTCCCGGAGATGGGAGAAAACCAATCTTCAGGCAAGCCCATTTAGAACCTCCAATGAGAAGCATCCTTCTCCAATTTCCTTCCCCAGACTTCTAGCAACAGAGGGAGTGGCGACAAAATATTCACAATGAGGAAAACTGGATTGCTAGCCAAATGGCCAGATGAGGCTCACACTGCAAGAGCCCCATGAGTTACTGGGCATCACCTTCAGGGTTTTGTTTTCCCCTCTCTTCAACAGAGCTGAGTAGGTCCTCCCCAGCTGTGGCAATGACGCCACTCATTTGTAAGGGAAAAAGTAAATAAATAAAAAATAAAATAAAATAAAGGCCCGGCATAGCTGAAAATGTCTCTAACTCCAGGGTTGAGATTTGAAGACAGGTGAATTTCAAAAGCTTGAAAGTGTGTGTTAGTTCAATGAGAGAAGAGTGACAGAGGAAGATACCTGATTTTACCCTCTTGCTTCTACATGTCACAAGCATGAGTGAACATAACTGCACCCCCACGTGCATGCAACACACACACAAAGAGCCTTCCTCATCATTTCACTCCAGAACTAGAACACTTGTTATTAATCTACCTTGACCCTGTCAATCAGTCACAGTTTGCATTAGGGTTCACTTCTGGTTAGGAAACTTCCATAGGTTTGGGCAAATGTATAATATGTGTCTGCCTGTGGTACCCCACAGAATTAAAGAACCTGCTGTTCTCTACCTACCCTCTGACAACCACTAAGTTTTTATTGTCTTCAGGAGCTTGCCATTTTCAGATGCCAAACAATTAGAATCCTAGACTATAGAATCTTTTTAGACTGGCTTCTTCCATTTACTAATATACATTGAGGTATTCTCCATGCCTTTTATGGCTGATAGCATTTCTGTGTGTAGTACTGAGCTGTACTCTACCCTCTAGCTATAACACAACCTATTTACTCCCCTACAGAAGAACAGCTTGGTTGCCTTTCAGTTTTGGCAATCTCACATAATCTACTATAAATAATTGCATGAAAGTTTTATGCATAAATTATTTTCCAACCTTATTGTGTAGATACCAAAGAGTAATGATGATTAACTCATATAAAAGTCATGTGTTTACCTTTAGAGGAATTGTCAAACTCTTCCAGACAGCTATACTGTTTGGTGTCCCTACTGAAAATGAATGACAGCTTTGGGGGCTCTACATTTTGAAAAACATTTAATAGTGTCAGCGTTTGGGATTTGATTCGGACTAATAGGTATGCAGTGATAATCCACTGTTAGTTTAATTTCCAAATCATTGATACCATGTTTTTGAGCATGGTTATTTTCTATCGATATCACTTTGGTGTAGTGTCTGCTCAGATGTGTTGCTCATCCTTAAAGTAGATTGTTTTCTCATTGTTGAGGCTTAAGAGTTCTTTGTATCTTTTAGATGATGCTATTTTATTTAGTATGTTTTCCACAAATCTTTTCTCCTGTTATGTGGTTTGTCTTCTCATTCTCTTGGTAAGACTTTCATGAAACCTAACAAATATATAAATACTTTGCCTAATGCTTTTGCATTTTTCTTTTCTTACCTTTTCTTTTTGTCAGCCATGAAAATAACACATGTGAGTGGCAAATTGGACACAGGCCAAAGAAAACAGCACACATTGCAAATGGACTCGACTCAGAAAGTACACAAGAGCTCTTACTGGATGTAAATGCAAGGTAGTTACCTTGAAACAGTGCCTATTGGCAGAACTTGTGATACAATTTGTGATTATAGTATACTACAACCAGCTAAGTTAAATACAATTCATTTGATGAGTGTATTTCAAGGACAGCTGTCACTCTAATGAGTCAACCATTTGAAACTTAGGTTAAGAGGGATGTCTGAGTTGGGTAGGGAAAAGGAATTCCAAGAACCCCACCCCTCCCGGAGCTTTGACCACAGCCTCAAGTCCAGACAAAATCTTCCTGGAGAATATCATGAGATCATAATGAGACTCTAAAAACTTTCACACACACACAGCAATGTAAGCTAACAGTTCCTAAGTTTCAGAATTTGCTGTAGAGTAGAGGATGCTCTGGGTCTATGCTTGCTGCTAATGAGCACAGGTATTTCTCAGAGAATATTCAGAGACAGATGGGTGGGTCTTGGGTTATTCACAGAGACAGGTCTTGAGCTACCTGAGTACACTGTACCTGACACACAGTTGTTACAATGATACAAGATACTTGAAAGGATACTTTCCTTTTTATGTAATGTACAGTGTCAGTTGCATACCTGTGGAAATTTAATATGTCTAATATGAAATGCTGAGCTCTTATTTCAATACACAGGAACTTCCTTATAAAGATCATTCCTGTTGTCAGCATCAGCCATTAAGACACATGATGCTTTCTGAGGACAAAGTTCCTGGGATGCTCAAACCAGCTCACCCTAAATAAAGGCTGTGTGATGCTAAACATCCAAGAGATAATCTCTAAGAATCTTGTAACTTCAGGACACTTAATGTTCATGAGATTGTAGCCACAAAGGCCAGTAGAAAACAATGTGTGACACACACACACACACACACACACACACACACACAGCTCTCAGTTTCAGGTAGAAGGAGCTGTATTAAGTTTGCATCTAAAACTGTGCTTCCAACTGAGTGTCTCCACTCCCAGCTGGACATTAACAGGGAGGAGCCCTTGAAACACACCCTTTCCCTGTCTCTCAGCGATGTGTGAGTAGAGGAAATAGTAAAAGAGACTGGGAAGGCATCTCAACCGGAGCACAGTCCCTTTTATGGGACTTGTGACTCTGCAGTTAACCAAAAGGTTAACCAAAAGGTTGATGGTTCGAACCCACCTGGTAATGTGTGGGTTTAGGGCTAGAGAAGATGACTCGGCCGTTAAGGGTACTTGCTGCTCTTGAAGTACCCATGTTCAGTTCCAAACACTCATACCATCTGTGACTCCAGTTCCAGGAGACCCTATCCCTCTTCTGTCGCCTGTAGGCACCAGGTCCCCATGTAGTATACAAACTTGCATTCCAGCAAAACACTCATACACACAATATAAAAATACACATTTTTTTAATTTACTAAAGAAAAGTTTATGTTAGGCTTGTACCTGATGATTCATGCTGTCTCCTGTGCCCAATACTAGCCACTACTCTAAAAATCAAATGGGAATGAAAAAGAAAAGCCCCTTCTGTTCATCCAGAGGACCTATGTTTGGTTCCCAACACTCACATTAAGAGTTCACAACTATGTAATTCCAGCTCCAGGGCATCCAATGACCTCTGACGTCTACAGGCGCTTACATGTACTTGGTGCACACTCACTAGGTACACACTCATACACATAAGTAAATAAATCTTTTTATTTTTAAAGAAGACTAGACTTTTTTTTTTACTTTCCTTCAAACAACTAAATTTAATTCTCATCCCTTTTTAAAAATTTCAGATTGCTTAAAAGCAACTGAGTAAGAGAGTATAAATTAGGATCTAACCTTAAACATCATGAGTTCAACTACTCTATTCTGACAAGAAGAGGGATTCAAGAGACAATGGACCTTTCTGGGCACATCTGTTATACAGCTCATGCCATCGAAGAGTTTATTTAAACAGCCAGACCTGGCATGTTGGGTTCTTGCTGGTTTTGTTATCTAAAAACCTACATACCCTTCTCTTGGTACCCTAATGTTCCTCTGGGGAACATCTCTCCCTTTCCTTCACCACCCCAGACCCCACCCAAAAGGGAATTTTCTTGGTATTCATGATCAAGATTAGAGACAAACACAGAGGCTTTAAAAAAAATTAACAAACAAAACAAAAATAAAGTCAAGTTAGAAAATCCCAAGGCCTGAGAATTCTCAGTCTTTCTTTCTATGCTGTAAATAGACTCTGACTACCCACTGAGAAGGTCTCTGCTATCCAGAAACCTAGGTCGCTTCCTCGAGCAGTGAAGTTTGACCTCTTTTTTTCCCCCTCTCTCATCTGGTCTTTAACTTTAAGAAGAAGAAACACATGGTCTCGCCTTCAGGAAGTCTCTTCCATCCAAGAAACAATTAAGGAAAACACTAGGCGTGTGTTATAAAACTGAGTGACTTTGATCTCAGAACCCTCGGAGTTCTGGACAGTACCTCCCTCGTTCTGACTGTAGAAGAATACCTTTTTTAAAAGCATTTTCTCACTTTCCTCAGCAATTGAGAAGACAAATAGTGTAAGTCTGTTATCATGCTCACTTCCACCACCACTCTGACGGTTAAGATGAGAAAATGCTTCAAACACAGCCTTCAAGGCTGCACTGATACCAGCGCCCTTGAAAGCTCCAGGATACGGGGTAACCTCAGCTTTTCCTACTCCGTCCTGTCTTTTCCTGTAATTTCAATTTTACACCTAGGCCCCAGGAAATTTCCCGAACCCGATGTTGGTGTCCAAAGCTGATGGTGTGAAGCCACATCTTAAAAACTTTTTTGTTGTTATTGTTTTTGTTTTTCTGGGTTGGTTCTAATAGACCATCCGTGAGTTAAAGCGGAACGTTGGCAAAAGCTGGCAACTTACCATGTTTGGAGTAGGATTTAGAGCAATGAACTTGTAGAGTTGGTCAAACTCCACATTAAGAGCAGATTTGTATACACAAAGACAAAACTTTTCCATGAGGGTTGGGTGCAGTTGACAGTATAAACACGGATTCGTTAATCATTATTCTGTCCCATTTCCTGGATATTTTTATCTGTTGGACTTTATTAACAAGATTATCGAGTTAGGTTTGTAAAACAAAACCAATTGTTGTAAGAATACTACGTTATTAGCTCACCAGCACTGTTCTATCGTTCTGTTCAGTACCATCCTAGTCTCCCTAATTAACACCCTCACATACTCTGAACTGAGTGGCTATGATTAAGGTGTAACGAAAGAGCTATTTCTGATGAGTCTTTGTCTCAGCCTCTGGTATCATTAAAGAGAGAAGGAGAGAAAGAAAGAAAGAAAAAATAAACAAACAAAAATACCCCTTGATATATTCTGAACATTTGAAATTTAGCCAAGATTTTGGCTTTTACAAAACTTTATTACTTACTCCTGTAAAGCCTGTGTGTGCTAACAACCATCCCTAAACAGGGCCCTGACCATTTTCTATGTGACTACCATCTATTAGAGAATCAGCGAATGTGATGGGATTAGAGGAAAGAGAGAGATGAGTTCAAAGGGGAGACTCAGACAGTTTCAGAGGGTAAATGGGGTAAGAGGCAGGGACAGGAATTTGACTGTCACGGATGCATTCACCCACTGTGCATCCTGTGGGGGTATAGGAGCTGGGGGTGGAGGGTGGGGGTGACGCAGCACAGATTACAATGTTTAAAGTGGAGGTGATGGTCCTTAATCAAATGACCTCAAAAATACGTGTATAATGAAGGATGCACCATTTGGTACTTACATTTCATTGGGAGGAGAGTAAGAGGGAAAAGGAATGAGGGATCACGTAGGCTTTAAGAAGCGACTAGAAGGAGATCTGGGAAAAGTGTGACTCAGCTGCTGCTGAGTAGGTGGGAGACAGGCTGAGGAAGATAGTGCTCTCAAAGACTGTAGGGGAAGAAAGGAAAGCGCGTGGATGGCAGGGCCACAGGGCTGGATGGCAGACAGGCCGAACAAAGTCGGCAGCTAAGATGTTTGGGGCCTATCCAGGAAGGACAGCAACTACTGGCTAGAGGATACTGTGTGGGGACGGACAGAGATTACAAGAGTGAAGACTATGCAAAGCAACTTGGAGGGAGAATCCCTGGGCAACAAGAAGTCCTGATGGATAGATACTTTGACAGGATCAAACCTGTTTAAGGATGGTCTGTTTCAGACACGCTGTAAGGCAAGAGGTCAGATCAGTCTTTGGTTCTGATCATCTACCAGTCACCAAAAGGTATGTTTAAGGACATCAAGATTAAAAAGAATTCTCCACTAGGTCTTTAGCATCTCTATTACTTTGTGAACTGAACATGGAATAGAAATTTGACATAATATTGGTCTTTATGGACTATGACTTCCACATGTAAATCAGTTTTACACACACACAAAACAAAATACAGAAAGGAAAGGTCACACTGTTAAACTGAAAATAAACCATAAACAAGTGGTATACAAAATATTGGTCTCCATTTCTTTCTTTAAATTCTCATAATAAAACACAGTGAAGGTTAAGGCTGTGCTCTCTCTCTCTCTCTCTTTTTTTTTTTTTTTTTTTTTTTGGCTGTTCTCTTAAGAGCCACATTAGAATGCAAATTTAAATCACCAGCCATCATCAGAGGGGCCAGCTCCTTGTGAATTTCATCCAAGAATCTAGAGGACATAGCAAAGGACAGAACAAATAATAGATCCTGTTCTTTGTAAAAGAGAAAGAAGGCAGACACAGGGGAATCCCAGGAGCAAGGCCACTTAAACATTTTGGCATTTCACCAGCACTCAGAGTGTACTGAATTAAAAAAAAAAAAAATAGACGCCATCTTTGCTGTTGTTACTTTCAAATCACACCACACTGGAGCATTGGAAGTGTTGAGTTTTCAAGACTTTTTTTTTTTTAATTTATAAGAAGGGAACAATATAGAATATGTTAACAATAACTACAAAATAAAAGATGTTAACAATAACTGTCTTCAAGAGGAATGAACAGAAAATGACTATAAGGAACTAAAATAAGGACAAAATGTGAAATTGAAAGGAAAATAAATTTGATTATTTTTGAAGCTTAACACTAGGCTAGAGGAATACATATCTGTTTACACCTATCTATACACAAAATCAGCCCAAGGTATAAGAAAGGAAAAGAAAAGAATAAGAATAGGTGATTAGAACTCCAATGTGTGTGTTGTGAAGCTTGTCAGTGGCTTATTAAAAATCTGGTTTAAGGGTGAGCAAGATGGTTCGAATGCTAAGAGTTTGCCACCAAGTCTGATGACCTCAATTCTAGCCCTAGGATCACACAGTGCAATGGTTCTCAGCCTTCCTAATGCTGTGACCCTTTAATACAGTTCATGTTGTGCTGACCTCCAACCATAAAATTATTTTTGTTGCTCTTTCATAACCATAATTTTGCAACTGTTATGAATCTTAATGTAAATATTTGATATTTCCCATGTGTTAGATGACCTCTGTGAATGGTTCCTTCAGCCCTCAAAGGGGTCATGACTTACAGATTGAGAACCAACTCTTAAAAGTTGCCTTCTGGATTCTGAAAACACCATTGCATGTGCACTCACACATATACAAGCACACACACACAATAAATAAATAAATAAATAAATAAATAAATAAATAAATAAATAAATAAATACATAAATACATAAAATAAATAGAATTAAAAACAAATAAAAATTTGGTTCATTGTAACTGGTCAAACTGCCGAGAATGCATGACTTTTGAACATTCAGCCCAAACTAGGATATTTATCTTACCCCACACCAAGAATCAGGAAACACCTCAGATGATGTCACAAAGAATAGAAGGGCCAGAGGAAGGTGTGGAGCATTGTGGAGCTCTGTCTTCCAGGTATGACAAGGACTTAGCTCCCTGGGAACCCTCGATAGCTGTGACTATCTGCACAAGAATAACCCTGTCAACATCCTGCAAAGAGAGGGGAGGGCCTCAAAAGGCCCCAGCTCCTCCTGAGGACCTACAGTTGTGGATACTAAATGATCGCTACAGGAGGTGCAGACATTTTCTTTGGTGGTATAGCCATGGCAAACTGACCATGCTTATGTAAATAACCTCTCACTCATGTTCCTAACTAAACTCAGACAGCAGGCGTGAGGGTTACAAGAAAGGGTGATAAGGGATAAATACAACCCCAAATAAATACACACACTCATTATATGATACATATATATATCATTTCATATATATGAAAATATAATGGAACCCATTATGTGAAATTAATATATGCTGATAAAAGTCTCAGAAAAAGCAGTTCAATCTAGTCACTGGCTATAGTGTCACACAACTTATTCCCAGCACATAGAAGTTTGTGGCAGAAAGTTCTACGTTTAAGGCCAGTCCAGGAGACCTTAGCTGAACAGTGTCTCCAATAAGTAAACAAATATGAGTGTTCAGAAGCAGGCCGATGGATATTCTATGACAGGAGGAGAGTGTAGGGAAAGGCCTGTGACCATGTGGCCTTGATATTGTGATCATGTCTCCTCTCTGCCATTTTTATGCAAATTTTTCTTAAAGGCAATGGCCTGTGCTGGTGTTGTCCAATGCAATCCACTAGAGTGTGGAGTGGGAGTGGGGGTGAGTAGAAGGGGCTCCATCCATGTGGCCATGGGGGAAGCCATCTTCCATGCTGGGTTGAGACTTTCCAAGAGGGCTGCTTTTTAGGATCCCCTAAGCTCCTGCCAGCAATCCCTCACCCAAGCTTTGTAAGTAAACCCAATGAACTTAACTGGCTTGTGGTTCAGACCTTATCGGGGACAGTGGTTAGGCATTGTTTACATCTCTCCAGGGAAGGAATTTTCATAACAGTGAGCGAACAACTAACAATATTGAAAAATAATTCTCTAACAGGAAGAGGGCTTACCTAACTGGTTATCCGGTACTATTTAACTATTAAACTAAATTTGGCCCCAGGCAACTTCTTTAGTTAATCTTTACAAAACAAACTGCAACCTAACTTGGTAATTAACAGAAATCTAAAACAGAAATTCATTTTTGTAACAAAAAGCTGAGTTTCAGCTACTCACGGAATCTGAGCTTCAGCCATTCTCAGGCTACTCATTGACTGGCTCATGTCCATATAAGGAATTCAGCCAATTACAGGCTCCCCACTGGCTGGCCCATGTTCATGTAAGGAATTCAGCCAATCACAGGCTGTCCACTGACTGGCTCATGTCCATATAATGAAGACAGGGGCTGTAACCATAAAGAATGCTGTTCAAATCAGCTGCCTGAACTTGTTTTGGTTTGAGCACTGTGGGACTTGTAAGTTGTTCTTTGAGCAATTAAATTACTCTTCAACTTGTCTAAAGTTTTTCTTTTAACACTACTTTAAAACCACAGTGACTAAGAGCACACATTAGACAAGCTTATCCTTGAATGAATCTGAGTCCAGACACAGACCCATGTGTGGGAACTCAAAGAAAAGTTGATCTGAAAAGAGTTGAGGAAGGATGGATTAACGCCCATGTAAATGGACTAAAAAGTCTGCCACTCTTTCAGGAAAATTATGATCTCCCCACAGAAGGAGAGCCATCAATTTGGATCAAGACTATTTTTTTTCAGCTGGGTGTGGTGGTGCACACCTTTAATCCCAGAACTCAGAAAGCAGAGGCAGGCAGATTACTGTGAGTTCAAGGCCAGCCTGGTCTACAAAGCAAGTCGGAGACAGCCAAGGCTACACAGAGAAAGCTTGTGTGTTAGGGGTGAGGGGCTGTTTTTGTTGTTGTTGTTGTTTCCTTTGGTGTTGCTTTTATCCATATAATTTTCTAAAAACATAATTTATCAGCATAGGTGAATTGTCTTTGGAAAACCATCTGGGACTAAATCAATTCTAATTTCTTGAATAAGTTTACATACGGCATAAGTTCAATGTTTTTTAGTTATCAGCATTCTCACTTTTATCTTACTGAAATTATTTTTCATTAAGTGCCTAAAGAGAAGGAGGAGGAGAAGGACCAGAAGGAGGAAGGGGAAGAGGAAGAAGCAGAGGAAGGAGAGGAATTTTAAAAGGTGGAAGAGGAAGAAGTAGTCGTAGTAATAGTCAAGGTCCTACTAGGCTTCCCAGGCTGCCCTTCAATTCACTCTGTGAATTCATCCATACACATTGAATTTTCCATCCTCTGGGTTTGACCATCCCTAAGTAGCTGTGATTACTATGCAAAACAAGCTGGAGTTCAAAGAGACCATATTGGCCCCCTAAGGTAAGGCATTATAGACCTCATGTCCAGTACACCTGGCAGAGGGGAGGAAGAGGAAAGGTGGCCAGTTTACTTATATTGAAAAACATGCTGTTAGTTGGATATGATGTGCCTCTCTTGTAGAGGCAGCAATCACTTTGGGAGGCTGAGGCAAGAAGGTTGTGAGTTCAAGGCTACCCTGAACTATATATCAAGCCCCTGTCTCAAAAAGACCAAACAAAAACCCGGCATGGTGTCATGTGCCTTTAATACCAGTATTTGGGAGGCAGGGGCAATTAGATTTCTATGACTTTGAGGCCAGCCTTGTCTAGATAGTGAGACTCTTGTCTCAAAAATAAACAAACAAGCAAAAAGAAAACCAACAAACAGAATTCAACACTCTGTTGGAATTGTCAAAAGCAGCAGATTCAGGGGCATAATACAGGTTCTAAGATGGACAGATACATTTTCTGTCCAGATAAATCTGCAACCTTGGGCTATGAGCCCAGTCCTGTGGATTGGCAGATGGAGACTGGAAAGTAAAAAATGTCACCAGGAGAAGTTGTATCATCAGAACCCATCCGTCCACTTACATTTCCACTCAGGCAGAAACGATGCCCTTCAGGTATTTCATACCCCAAGCATTTGTTTAAAGGCTATCATGTAGGTTGACTGTAGACTGAGGCCTGGTTCAGTAGGGAAGCTTTAGAAAGAACTGCAAAAAAAATAAAATAATAATAATAATAATAATAATAATAATAATAATAATTGGTTTCATGTTCAGCTAGATAAAAGGGAAAGCGGCTTTAACCAGTAAAAGGAAAAAAAAAAATATTTTTTAAGATAAAGGTGATAAGAACCCTGGGGTTGTGGGGAGCTTCTGCCACAACCACACTTAAGGCTTCAGACATGGGCTAAGGGAATCAATCAAGTCCTACAGGAGTTTTGGGTATGGCCCTTTGAATATTGTCTTCCTTAGAGACACTAAGACACTAATATTCCTAAATCTCAGATAATTACCGTAGGTCACAAAACATGCTGTGGGGTGTGTGTGAGAGAGAGAAAGGGAGAGAGAGAGAGAGAGAGAGAGGATGTTAAGAAGTCAACTTCTACTGTCATTCCTCAGGAGCCAGCTTACTTGTTTTCTGAGGTCCCTCGGACCTGGGGCTGCTTGATTGAGCAGGCTAGTTGGCCAGAGAGCCCATCCGTCAGCTTATTTCAGCCTCCACAGCACTGGGATTAAAAAGACAAACTCCCACATCCATCGCTTAGCCAGGGTGCTAGGAACTGAACTCAGAGCTCATCCATGGGAGTTAAGCACACCACTGACTGAGTTGCCTCCCAGCCCCCACATAATGTTCTTTTAAATATTTTTGTCCCATTTGAAACTACTTTTTGAAAGATCGTTAGCTTTGGCTGGTTGTCCACCCACAGGGTTGGCCCATAGTGTGCTGTCCCCTTGCAGAATTCAGGCTTACATTCTAGGAACAAAGGAAATAATTGGAGTTTGGCATGGTGGTGCAGGCCCTGAAATCATAGCACTCTGGAGGCTGAGGCAGGAGGATGGCGAGTTCCAGGCCAGTCTGAGCTGCACAGCAAGCCCCTGTCCTAAGACAACAGAAAGTGCAAACATGAAGACCTTATAAAGAAGATTTGTTGTTGTTTATATCAGGGGAAAAGAGGGTCTAGAAGCTGAAATCACATTGGGGCCCAGCAATTCAGCTTGCAGTTGGCACTGAGTTGGGAGGTCTACGCATCCAGCAATTCAGCCGCTACTCTCAGGGAACTGTGGAGGACGAGGAAGGCAGGACCACTAGATGACCAATGAGTCTCCCGGGGGGGACGTTGTCCCACCAGAGCAAAGGAGAGAGGGGTGAGAAAAGGGCCCCCTCTTCAATTAGCCATGCTCTACTTGCCCAGTGAACAGGCCACGGAATGGATCAGCAGCCACACAGTTAAATTTACACACTCTCCCCACCCCCGCTCCCGTTTTTGCATAAAGATGAGGCTCTACTTTGTACACACAGGAAAACCAACAGTTCTCAGATCACCTTCCCACGTCAAGCAGTCTGAGGATGGCTTTGTTTACCTGTAAGCACCAGACTAATGTAAATTCCAGCAGCCAGCTCAAAGTAAGCGGGCGCTTGAGCTCTGATGGATTTATTTCTCCTCCGCGGCAGCAGGCACAGACCGCTTCAATGTGGGGGAGGGGGAGCGACACCGCAGTCGCTTGCCCAGGAGTTCAGGGCCTGCCTGGCAACCAGCCTCTCTGCCCCTTCTGCAGCTTGGGACTGACTACCTAGCTACTGAATGGTCGGATGGGAAGGGTTCAACTCAGGGTTTGCACTTTCCCAGCCATTAGCCAGCTGCCAACGCATTTCATTATCTTCGGAGGGCTTGTACATCAAAGAGAGCCCCAAACAGTGTGATCGAGTGCAAGTAACATTGCCTGGTCAACATAACTCGAAGCATTTTTTTTCCCTTCACGGATATATTGCCATCTGGCACCCGGGAACAGCAAAGGCCAGCGATGGAAAAACCCACCTCTTTGCTTTGCTTATTGGTGTAACAGTTAATCCTGATAAAGAACGCAGCGCGACTGCCCGGACTCTATCTAGAATATCTATTATTTTACGCAGGCTGAGCTGCCCCAGCCGCCAAAGGCAAAAGTTGCTCACTGGATTGCCAAATGGGTGGGGGAGGGAGGGACATCAGGGAGAGCTGGGGAAAACACCTATTTGTCCTTTTACACACACACACACACAGAGGAAGAGGAGCTATTCTTCCCAGACAATGAAGCGTTTCTGAGGAACCCTCAGGAAGCTGGCTTTGAACGTCTCTAACTGGACACTCTCTAGTTCTCACATAACTTCTTAACGCCAGCTATAAAAACTTTCTTTTAGAGTACGTTGAAAATTCCTCTCCTTACCCTCCAGGGATTTTGGCTTACAGCGTACCAGCCATCCAAACACCTCTGAAATCACTGTTCTCTCATGATTCAGGAGACAAAAAGAATCTGGAGACTGTGGCTAATAGAAGGCTGAGTGAACTCACGCGCAGTGGACAAGGCTCTCAGCAGCATGTTTGCTGGGTAGGTGATTTTCAACTAGACAAGGTGGGGGTGGGAAGCAACTTGAGTCTCTCATTGTTTTTATTTTGATATCAATCTTCATATCTGCCCTGCTGAAGTGAAGACGAATGCCCAATTTATGTTTTATTTTTTGTTTGTTTTTAGTTTTGTTTTGTTTTGTTTTGCTACTGTGTGCTTTGCCATTGTTTAGAAGATTTTATTTTATTTTTCCCAGTCATTACACCAACTCCTCCCTTCTGACCAACTCTATGCTCCCCCCACACATCCAGCCCTCCCCTTCCATCTCTTTCAGGGACAAAGCCTGATGTTTTGAGTAAGATGGTTCCTTCTGGAGTAAAGTCACGTCAAGACTGGATCTCCTGTCATTTCGGCTTAAGCAACTGATCCGCCTTCAGAGAGTATAACCCTCCTCAGGCAGCTGTACACCAACGGGTTCTCAACCTTCCTAATGCTGCAATCTTCTAATACAGTTTCTCATGTTGTGGCGACCCCCCCAACCAGAAATTTTTTTTTTTGTTGCTGCTTCATAACTGTAATCCTGCTATTGTTATAAACTATAATTAAACAGATAAAGGAGGCAAGAGGTCATGACCCACAGGTTGAGAATCATTTCTGTACATATTTGTAACAGGATGATTTTAAAAGTAAGGAGGTGCCTGCCAATAGCTGACATGCGGCCTGAAATCACTCAGAAAATCCATCATAATCTCTGGCCTGCTACTGCTTTTCTCTTCCATGGCATAAACTACAGAATTAAAACCCTGGGAAGAAAAGGGACTCTGCTGTCGCTGTCATTTCATGCGGGCATGAATTTTCCCCTCCAGCAGAATTGACAGTTAAGTTCCTTGACCCCGACATCCTCCTACCCTGTCACTCTTTCCCTCTCTTCTGCTCCCTCCTCAGAGTCAGGAGAAAAGAGACGAAATAGAATTGAGTGAAGCAAGTACAGCTGAAATCCCTGGCCAAGAGGGAGAAATGAATGTGGGAGTGAACAAATGCTCAGATTTCCAATACTAGGTGATCAAATGGCAAAACCCTAAATGACTCACACTGACCATTGGCAGCTTCACATCTCATGAGCACTGGGAATCCTTAGCACAGAAATTTTTTTTTTTTTTTTTTGCCAAGAAGAAACTTGCACAGAAGGTGAGAAAACGTTAAGCTGAGTATTCCAAGTTTTAGCCTCCATAATCACACTGACACACACACACAAACATTCATTCACCTGGGCTTTTGCCCACACAGCAAAAATCATTTTAAAAAGAGCTAGGGAGGTGGCTCATCCGGTAAAGTACAACTATGTGGACCTGAATCTGATCTCCAGTACACTCACAAAAAAAGCCTCATTGAGAAAAAAAAAAAATGCTTGACCTATGGCTTCTGCATAAACAGATGTACACATCCATAAGAATATGTGCATAGAGCATACATACACAAAGCATACATGTGCACATACACAGAGAGAGGAGAGGGGAGAGGAGACAGGGCAGGAGAGAGAAGTGGCTTCCTTAATGGGACCTAGTATGTGTCACAACTGGTCCTGCTATGTCATAGGCACTGTTGCATGCCACATGGTGACAGCTAACAATGGGACCCCAGAAGTAAATGAGGAGAGAGATTTCTTCTCCAGTGGACAGGGGTCTTAAGATAACTGTTATTCGCCTGAGACATACTGCCTCCATATCACCTAGGCCTGGTTCTGAAAGGTCTAGCTTCTGTACCGTCTAATCTAGTCCTAGAATGCTCTCAGCTCCTGACAGTTAAGACTGAATAAGCTCGCCCTTTCTAGCTCTTTCTGAACTATGGCTGGTTCTAGTCAGCTGTTCTGGCTCAAACTCTTCTCTAAGCTGACTGATTCAATTTGGCTCCTCTCAGTTTCTCACTGAATTGCTCTGCTTGGCCTCAAACTAACTCTATCAATCTGTTCTGATCTTCTGGCTCCTCATTCTCTGGCTCATCTCTCTTCACCTGTGTCTAGCTTGTTTTGTCTTTAACCTCTCTTTGTAAAACTCTCCTGGTAAAAACTGCCTCTGAATTCCAGGAACTGAACCGCCATGAACTCAACTCCACTGCACGGCCTCTCCACTCTCCACCAAACTGCTTAAACACAACTGACTAAAACTCAGAGATCTACTTGCCTCTGTCTCCTGAGTGCTGGGGTTAAAGGTGTGTGTGTACCATCACACCTGGACCTAAGCTTTTCTTCACTTGAAACTTGTTCTACACCAGGCTGGCCTTTAACTCAGAGATCTGCTTGCCTCTGTCTCCTATGGTTAAAGGCATGTCTGTATTCCAGTTGGATCACACACACCTAGAAAGTCTTTGGATGTGATCTCTTGCCAGAGCAGCCATATTCTAAATTTGAATTCCTGGGGGATGGGAGAGCACGACCCACCATGTCCTGAGTCATGGTGTTAGGGTTCCTCAATCAAGCCAAATCAAACTTCTTTTAATATGTAAATAAACAAATACATAAATAAACAAGCAAATACAACTAGTAATTTTAACTAGTAGTTAAAAGAGAGGAACTAGTAGCATTGAAAGCAAAAAACAAAAATAAAAAAAGAAAGACGGTTCCATCAGAACTGTCTTCATGGAGTTCACGTTAAAAGAGTGACCTGCTATTGTATTTAAGGCTAATAAGCTTCAGCTCTCAAATCATCCAAGAAAAAAAAATCAGTCACTTGTGGGATGTCTTCAGTTCTACTTTTGATATCACTTAATCCTTCAAATGCTTTCACTGATTATTCTGGATTTGTTGGTGCCTAATTTTAAAGATGCGGAACTGTACAGTTTCCCTATTCTGCCTGTTGAAAGGTGGTGTCCACTGCAGGCTCTGGCTGATAGGCTAAGTGGCCAATATTTGCAAAGGAGGAGAGAAAAGAGTAATGGGTGAGAATATTATGCAGAATTCCTTTCTTAAAATGTTTCGAACATCTGACCCATAGCTGCTACAAATTATAGGATGCACAAACTCATTTCTACAGAATTTATGCATTTTGTTTCCAGTCAGGACCTCAAACAGCCTAGGCTAGCGTCAACTCAACTCAGTACCTAGCTCAGGGTGACTTTGAACTTCTGATCACCTGAAGTTCCATGTCTGATTTCTATGGTGCTGAGGATTAGACACAGTTCTTCCTGGATGCTAGGCAAGCACTCTTCCAGCTGATTTACAGCCCTGCCTGTATTTCCAGTTTTTGAAGAGAAGTCAAGTTTCCCATAACTAATTAACTATTTCACCATCACGTCCACGTGGAATGAATCCTGTTCCTGACCCTTGTTTTAGACTCTCAAACAATCGTTCTACTTTTTCCTACAATCACGTACGTTTTCCTGGGAACTCCTCAAAGTGACACACATTTCTGTGCTAATGTGGTGATTCGGAAGGGGGATGATCAACAAGCTCTGTTGACAGAAAGATACAGAAGACAGGCACCCAGCGTGTCTTCCAGAGTCTTTAATTCTATACCAGTTTCAACCTGGGCAAACTCAGTGAGACAGAATATTTTTATAGGGTTGTACTCATGTTTTCTTTCTGAGTTTTAAAGAGAAGAAACTCAAACTGCTATCAGTTAGGGATAATCATTTCCTGGAGAGCTTTGCTTTCTCTGTATCACTATTTCTGTCTCTCTCTGTACTTCCTCCTCTTCTCTTCCTGCTGTCTCTGTCTTTCTGCTTTTCCAACCTGTAGTTTAAAACCAGATAAAAGACAGGCAAATGCCAGGAGGTGGTGGAGCATACCTCTAATCCCAGCAGTTGGATCTCTGAGAGTTCAGCCTGGTCTACAGAGTGACCTCTAAGACAGCTAGGCTACACAGAAAAACCCTGTCTTAAACAAACAAAGATGGGCACATGAGAAAAGCAAGAGGCAGAAAAGGCCTGTGGACACAGGGGAGAAAAAAAACACAAGGTACTAGTGGTAGGGTCTTTTTACTAGTTTACAGTTACTTTTCTGATAAACATAGCATCTGCCTTTAGCTGTGAACACTAAACGTGCTACTGGGACTTAAAAGAAAATTCTACAATAGTTCCCAGCACATTTAAAGCTGTCAACAGATGTTAGATAGCGCTATTACCCACGCTATTTTTACCTCTGTTATTATAATCATAGCTTACATAACTACATGCTCAAAACGTTCACACTCAACCCTACATTTACTTGGTCACAATGTAGCTTAAGAATTATTTTGTTTTTGTTGTTGTTTGAGACAGGGTTTCTCTGTATAGTCCTGGCTGTCCTGGACTTACTTTGTAGACCAGGCTGGCCTCGAACTCACAGAGATCCACCAGCATCTGCCTTGTGAGTGTTGGGATTATAGGTGTGTGCCACCACACCCAGTGAACCATTCTATTTCTAACCCCTAAATTTCTAACAACATTTATTAGATTATTCAGGAAACCTGTATCCTGGGTTCCTCCACATACCCAAAAGTACGAGTCTGGTATGACTTTATTTGAATGTTTATTATAAAAGATTTGCCACAGGACAATGAGATGGGTTTGTAGGTAGAGGTATATGTGGCTAAGCCTAGTGAACTGAGTTTGATCCCAGAAAGCCACATGATGGAAGAGAATTAATTCCTGCAAGCTGTCCTCTGAACTCCACACACACGCCATGATATGTGTGTGTGCGTACATTTTTTAAAAGATTTGTCTTTAAACTAACTTTCATCAGCTCCAAATTCCTTCACAAACCACTCACAACCCAGCTCTGCTGTTCTCTGGCTGTACCAAATGTCATTTTTCTCTCTACTACCTCACAGTAGTTGCCAAGGTTTCCAGCTTGCCAACCTGTTGTTTTTTTCCTCTGAAACTGTAATGAAGTGTAAAGTTTCAGGGCCACTGTAAAGAAGCCCTCTAACATCCTTCTTTCCTTTTGTAAACTAATTTATTAAGGATACCAAAAACAAGTAATTCTGGTTACCTGGGGAACAATAGCTGGTGAGTGGGTAAAGTCCTGGTATGTGGAAAAAACATAATATTCTTTATTAGAGCAGCACCATATGCTGGCCTTGAACTCCGAAAGCTCGTTTCTTCAGCCTCCCTGATGCTGAAATTATAGGCATGCAACGGCACCACAAAAAAAGTTTTTGACCTTTGTACCAGTCAGCTTCATACACACACACACAAAAATCCTCTTAACTTCTACTAACTTACCCCTCCAAAACGAAAAGTTTATCTTCACAAAATGTCAGGCCACTGTGAGAATGCCTGGCTTAAAAGCATTTTTATAAGTGCTTAATTCCAGCTTTCTCTTGCCAACTTTTTTCAAATATCTGACCTGCAGGTTCTGTCCCAATTCAGTTTTTTTCTCATTTGTTCCCTTCATAAGAGCAAATCAAATAAATCTATGTCTCCCAGGTTACTAAGTTCCCCCTTCCTCCTTACTTCCTCTACTTACTAAGTTCCCCCTTCCTCCTTACTTCCTCTACTTCTTTGCAGCATGGACGTATAGACAGTGTGGATCCTACCTCTCAATTCTTTCCAGTCTTCATGGCCCTGAGTTGTTGAGTAGACTTCTAAACATCTTTCTCAATAATTTCTCCTTGTGAAATGTGAATTCTGTATATTTAGTAAAATGATCAGTATAATAGCAGGTATTTTTTTCTTGGAGTGTGTGATACGAAACTGGCTTTTCCATCTGACTTGAGCATCAAGATAAACATGGGATTTCATGGAGAATAGGACAAATCACACAGTAGAGCATGTGTGTACATATGTATGTGTGTGTACAAAAACTACATGTAAGCATTGCTTGTATACATTGCTTGTCATCAAACTGAATGGAAAGAGAGACATCTAAGAAAATTAGTAAAGCCCGCTTCTGGTTGTGTCTGTGAGGGTATGTCCATTGATGACTGGCATGTCTGTCAGCAAACTGAGTGGGGAAGAAACACCCTCAATACAATGGCGCATCTAATGGGCTGAAGGCTTAGACGAAACAAAGCATAGAAGAGAGAAGCTGGGGTGTGTGCAATTCTTCCTGATCCCGTGCATTTCCACTGTTGCCATCACCCACAGACCTCACTACGGATCCCTTCTCATCTGTGGCTTCTACCTTTCTGACTGGTATCTCCAACCAACTTCCATCTTGCTGAGTTTGAGAGTATTCTGGCTTTATTTTTGTAAGCCTGATTTAATGAACCTCCTTCCATAAATGCATATACATTTTGGTCATTCTCTTCCTCTGGAGACCCCTGACTATGTATACATATTCCTGTCAATATATATTATAGAAGACTTGTATGAGTGCATGAACATAAATCCCAACTTATTACGGAGACTTGGGGCCTCATGATATGCTGGTACCGAGGTGGAGAAGAAGCACAGCTTGTGATGCAGTTTAAAGGACTGAACCTTCAAAGTGGATGGAATAATAGATTCCAGTCCAGGTCTGAAGGGTCAGAACCAGGAAAATCAAAGGCAGGTTTGTGCCCAGCTCAAGCAGTCAGTCGGAGAAGGCATTCATCCTACCTGAATTTAGCATGTCCTGCAAGGATAACACGTCACAGACTCGCCTCTGTTACTGAGGCCATCTCTCTTCAACCCTCCAAATCAAATGAAATACTTTTAATGGAACAACATCCAGACACACCCACATATAATGTTTGACCAGATATCCTGGTATCACATGGCCCAGTCAGGTCAATAAAACTAAACATTACAGTCTATAATCCTGCCAAGTCAGACTCATAACCAGGAAGCAGGGGATTACTAAATGATGGAAATATATATATATATATACATATATATGTATGTATGTATATATATATGTATATATATATATATTTTTTTGAGACAGGGTTTCTCTATGTAGTTCTGGCTGTCTTGGACTCAATTTCTAGACCAGGCTGGCCTGGAACTCACAGAGATCCTCCTGCCTCTGCCTCCTGAGTGCTAGAATTAAAGGCGTGCACTGCCACCACCCCACAATTATATATATGTGTGTGTATGTAATTGAAAATTATATAATTGTATATGTATGTATAGATAATTGAAAATATGTATCAAAGTGTGCATTATATTGTAGTCATGGCACTGTGGGTTATCTTAGTTAATTCTCACAATGATCCTGCAAGGTAGTACTGTCTTCTTTTCAATTTGCAGAGAAAGAAACCAAGATATGGAGGGGCAACTTGCTGGAAAGAAAGCATTTAGCAAGTGACAGAATGGAGCACTCAAACTAGAGAGTGGCAAGTGGAAACCTCATCTTTTCCAAAATCGACGGCAGTTGACTCACCGTGAGAAGCGGCACTCCCGTGTGCTGTGCAACATTTCATCCATGATGGAAAAATTCCCAAGATGGAATCATTCCACCCAGTAGCGGAGCTCTTGAGGCCTGAAGATAAACAACTCAAAAGAGCTTCAGGAAGTCCCTAAAACTGACTAGATTCACTAAGCAACTTCTTACATGAGTAAACTATGATGGCTGAGTCTCTCTCTCAGATGGAGAAGTTGAGCTACAGAGAAGACTTTCTGAGAAATAAAAGCTGCAAAGACTATGAAACTAGACCAGCTGCCTGGAAGAAGAATATGGCCAAGCTGCTTGGAAGAGATTAGGCCAGAGTCACTTGGAAAGGACATTCTCCAACCTGTTGAGCTGCCTGCAGGCTGTGCAGTGTACTCAAGGTTCCCAGATTTTGTGAGCTCTCGTCCATGCTGTGGTGGGGCTTGGGGACAGAGCTGTCATTGAGTCATTTATGCTCCTGTAAATAACCCCTGACCCGTAATCCTATAAGTAGCCCAAATAAAACTCTTTGGTTCACAAAGTTAGACGTTGATAGTATCCGTACTTTGGTCTGTCATGGGTTCCCTATCTGGGGTGAGCAGACGTCTGTGTTGGGTCTCTGAGGAGAGGTTTCGTAACAACACTGTCGTCACAGCTTCATACTTCTCTCTGCTTCATGAAACAGGACGGCTGTTGGGAAGATCAGCTGTAAGTTTTCTCTGGCTTTTAAATTAGCTCCAGGACATCCAAGGAACAAGATGGGGAAGAGAGAGATAGAGACAGAGAGACAGAGAGGAAGACAGAGCCAAATAGAGGTTTAGTAAGAAAGGGGGAAGTGGTCAGCGCCAGTGAGGAAAACATTAAGAAACTGCTGAGAGAGAAAAGCAGAACCTGGTGTCCTTTACACCCCAGTTTAAAGGAGGAAGGACTGCAGCACAATCATGAAATTGACTTTGCTTGGAAAACTCCGGCAGGTTTATGATTGACTACCACAAGGCCGTGTATGCATTTATATACGTTGGTGCTGAGTGCAGCCAGGACTCTGCATGCTTAGTGGGCGATGTGTGATGACCCATCTTGTTTTTACCATGCAGAGGATTACTCACTCACTCGCAGCCCATCCTCCCCCCACTCCACCGACGGCCCAGACAGTTCTGTCTTCTCTCCCTGGTCCAAAGCCTTCTGCATCATTCACAGAAGCTCAGCCTCCAGGGTTGCTAGGATTACAAAAGTGTGCCCCCATGCCTGACTAAGAAAAATTGTATTTCCTTGACCTCTAAAAAACAACTCTCAGCAAGAAATGACTTGTGGCTGAATGCAAAAGAAAGAGAAGAAGAAAGAATAAAAAAGAAAGATGAGAGTGTGTATTATATTACAATATTGTTTTTATTTAAATTATTTGTTATCATATGTACATGTGTGTAACTGCAAATGTGAGCATGTGCACATGTGCGCGCACAATAGGGAGGGGGCTTTACATGCCAAGGTATGTGTGCAGAGATCAGGAGACAGCTTTGTAGAGTTAGTTCTCACCATCTTTAAGTAGCTTCTTACGCTAGAACCCGTGTCACAGCGGTTTGCATGGAGAGCAAGCATCTTTACACGAGGTGCCATCGCCTCAGCCTGAACTGCAGTTTCTGTCTCTAGCTCCTTTCACTTCCAGGGACTTATCCCACTCATCGCTTCAGAGCTGTTTTGTCTTAATGAGTACAAAAACAAAGGAATTTGAATCTTAGAGCAGGAGCTGAGAATTCATCTTCACAGATGAAATAAAAACACAACAAGCAAATAACTGAACATATTTAATGGAGTGTATCCCCAACCAACCAAGTCTCCACCGGAGAGTTCACGAACCCAGTACAGACAGGCAAGATGAATTCACAACTTTGCGTTCTGAATTTTTAAAAAATTTCTAAACATCACTTCTTTTTTCTTTACACTAAAAAGATGTTTTGATTATCTTATCACCTCTACGACCTAAAACTTCATTTTTTCAGTCAAAGAAGTTATACAAGCCTACAGCCATCTAATCTTCCTCATATTGAACTTTCAACATTTATATTCAGGAGAAAGAATTGTATCTACACAAAGCAACAGCGCTCATAATAGGGAAAACACTAAACAAAATATCATTCTCCCCAGGCTCCAAATCACCCTCCATTTATAACAAGAGTTTACAGTCTATGCTCGTCTCCTATTTCCTCCGTGGAGCTGTTCCTGTCAAGAGACTCTCAGCATCTGGCCCCCAAGAGGGTGTTCTGAGAGCTTCACTGAATGGCTGTTTCACAGAAAGCATCTTTTCCCTGTTAATCACTCTCTCAGAGAAAGCCTGGTGGTCTCTGGAGTAATCAGCTCTCTAGTTCCCTGAGAGCCATGGATACCTGAGGCAGGCAACATGAGGGGTGACAGAGAGAGACAGGAAGGGCAAGGGGCTGGCCAGCTAGTGCAATGAGTAAAGTGCCTGCTTTGCTAGCCTGAGGACCTGAATTCAGGGCCCTGAGAATCCACAGCTTTGTCCCTGAGGGCTGAGAAGCCGAGACAGGAGGATCCCTGAAGCTCACTGGCCAACAAGTCAAGCCAGATTTGAGTAGTCTGTCTGAGATCTTGCCTCAAAAGGCTGTACACACACACACACACACACACACACACACATTGGGGGAAGGGGAAGACAATAAAAGAAAATGACATTTGGTCCAGGTCCACGACAAGGGCAGATTTTCACATCACTACTTCCCCTCATATACGGTTCCATTTAGTATCTGGTGAGAGAGAGATCAGTTGTTTAGTTTTGTTTGTGAGAAAGGGGCTCATATAGCCCAGGCTGGCTATGTACTCAAGGCCAACTTTTCATTCTCGAACAGTCTGCTTCCGCCTCCCAACTGCAGGAACAGCAGTCATGTGACACCGGCAGTCTCCTTGGTTCTTTAAAATACCTACCGACCCTCACCCCTGTGTACACCGGATGCCTCATCAGGTCGCCTCCCTATGGTCCATGTCTGGTGTGAGGAGAAAACCCAGGCCCAGTGAACAATGATAGCCTTCCATAGCAGAGGTTCTCCACCTGCCTGATACTGAGACACTTTTATACAGCTCCTCAGGTTGTAGGGACCCCAACCATAAAAGTATTCTCATTGCTAGCTCAGAAGTGTAACTTTGATATTGGTTACGAATCATAATGTAAATATCTGTGTTTTAGGATGGTCTTAGATGACCCCTGTGAATGGCATCCAAACAGGTGTCCATGTGCACGTGTGTCCTGTGTATACATTTTAAAAAACAAACCAGTATCCTGTACTAATTTCAAAGAGAACAAAAATGTTATTTTGTACCACTTCTTAAAATGTTTATTTATTCTTCTTTTTAAAAATGTGTGCATGAGAGAGAGAGAGGAGAGAGCGAGCCACACCGTGAGTGTTTAAGTCAGAAGCACACTTTGGCATGGGTTTTCTCTTACCACTGGGGGTCCCTGGGATTGAACTCATGTCCTCAGGCTTGGCAGCAGCTGCCTCTACCTTCTAAACCATCTCCCCCGAACTGACTGATTCTTTTCAATGCTAACTATACTCACCCTACTCTCCAGCAAACACGTGAACCCCTCCA
Source organism: Pachyuromys duprasi (assembly GCA_028658305.1). Classification (NCBI taxonomy): domain Eukaryota; kingdom Metazoa; phylum Chordata; class Mammalia; order Rodentia; family Muridae; genus Pachyuromys; species Pachyuromys duprasi. The sequence goes on from CM053766.1 coordinate 73,854,716, forward strand.
ACACAGGTGTCTGTATTTTGTTCCCTCAAAATAAATTTCTAGTGAAAAAAAATATTAAAATGGTAAACATATATCTAGGCAAAGGCCTGCACTCCAAACACTTAGATACTATTTTCACCCAAACACTCTAAAACCTTGAATCGTGAAATAGTCAACTAAGCAACCCCATGTCAATTAGCTTTACCATAACTTTAGTGTATAGCACAGTTGTGCTAGATTTAAATTTAGAAAGAACTCAGCCCAACCACACATTTAGGTGTTTCTATTTCATTCCACACGGGGGAAAATTTTCCTACCTGGCAGAGAAGTTCAGAATGAGTGGGCGGGAAGAAGGAAAACACAGGGATTCTTACTAAGAAATAAAGCAGGATGTTTCTCATGAAAACCAAGGGCAAACCCACTTCTCATAGCCACAAGACCCCAGCCAGCATCTGGATAAAGAGCATGAACCTTGAGACACCGTGACACATCTCAAAAATCTTCTGGGAAACATAACGTAGACTGGAAGCAGGTATCAGCAGATCTACAAGGCTATAATCACCATCGGTATCCATGGCACTAGGTTTCAAATTAACATGGTTATTTTTCTTGTGTTGCCAAATTTACCATTGGGGAATTTGGGTTGTGGGCTTATTATCATTAGGCAAACACATATACTGATGTTGAAGAGAATTTTTTGATAATTACACAGCATTTACAAAAACAGGATTGGGGATTTAAGCATATAATCAAATACCCATGTTCCCGAATAAATACAGGTCTCCTGTCACCTTTGGTAAATGTTTGTTGTGGGTAAAATGTCTAGTTCTGCATATAATCCTAAATAATATGGCTATTGGTTTTCCGAATATCTCCCTACCTTTAGTTCTTTCCTTACGTCATTCTCCACAATGCCATCTCATCATTTTTAGTCAAATGGCCCCAATTATCCGTTAATATTAATGAACTTTCAGAGGGAGTCTTTTGATGTGAATCCACATGGGAGGGGAAGTTTGGAGGAACTGAGGGATGTAGGGAAAAACCATACTCAGAAATCAGAAAATGAAACCATCATCAGAATATATTTTATATTAAAAAAAAACTACTTTCAAAAAAAAGAAAAAAAAAAAAAAGAGGGATCCTTTTGTAAGATCCAGAAAATATTTCTGCCGCCATTTCCCCCTTGATCAGATTCTCAACAGAGGTGGGGGAAGACACATGACAGGTTTAATCTCAACCTCAACCTTCGAAAAAGTGCTCGGGAAATTCTTATATAGTCAAATGAAGATCACCTAGAGGGAACTAATCAGCCACTGTGAATAGGAACAATGAACCTTACTTCTTGTGCTAAGGAGTTCACGAGCAGGACAGATATCGTGGTACAAAACATTTCAGAAAGTACCAAATGAATGAATCAGGGAAATACTTTAAAAATCTTCACACCAAAGGTGGTGATTTATACCTGAAGCTCCAGCTCTTGAGAAACTGAGGCAGGAGGGGTATGAGGCCCAGGCCAAGTAACAAGATCTCAAAAAACAAAAACAGGAGCTGGAGGTCCGGGTGCACAGTAGTGACACAGGCCTTTAATCTTAACCAGCACCCTAGAGGCAGAGGCAGAGAGGTAGAGGCAGAGGCAGGCAGATCTCTTCGAGTTCAAGGCCAACTTGGTCACATATGAGTTTTTTCCTGGGCAGCCAGGACTGTGTAGAAAGAACCTCATCTCAAACAAACAAAAACCAAACCAGGCTGGGGATGTAGTAGGTCAGCTACTAGAGTGCTTGCCTAGAATGAATGAAGCTCCTGGGGAGAGATCCAGTACCTCATAAACTGGCAATGTTGTATATGATTATAACCCCAGCGTTTGGAGGGGTGGAGACAGGGTCATCAGAAGTTCAAGCATATCCTTGGCTATGTAGTAAATTCACACACAGACAAACAAAACAAAACAAAACAAAAACCGGTGGCTGGAGAGATGGCTGAGTAATGAAGAAGGCCTGCTCCTCATCGAGAGGCCCCAAATTTGAATGCCTTTTAACAACTTCCTGGAACTCCAGCTTCAGGGAGGCAAACCTCTTCTAGCCCATTCAAGGTAACCTGTACACATAGCATTCACATAAAATAAATCTTAAAAATCAAAACAAAAATTCCAGGGAAACAAAACCAAGAATTAAAAAAAAAAAATACACACATAGAAGGTCCTCTGTAACTCAGGAATAGGCCAGACACCTGCCAGTAACTTAAAAAGGTGTTTCATAACGAGATAGCTCTGAGGATGAAGACTCCTGGTAACCTGAGTTCGACCTTTGGAACCTATATAAGATTGAAGAGGACTCCACAAATTTGCTTTTTTACATCCACACATGTGGCCAGCACACGCACACACTGGAGAATGCATATACAGACACACATAGCCACTAATAATACAAAAAATAAAATAAGTGTTGTTCCAAGATTATTTATTTATTGCATGATGAAAAGCAATGCACCCTTGCTTTTATCTCATCTCATACACAAAGGCCAAGGGCTTGAAATGATAACAAAGCCCTTTACTGTAATCTCTGATTGTGAGAACAGGCTTCTTGAATAACTGAATTTTCCGGTTACCACGACAGTGTTTTTGTTTTCAACACTTGCCTGTATCATTATCCTGAGCAGTAAATCTCATTTCTTATTTAACTGCAGATGTAGAATTTAAAGAAATCAGAATGACGTTTTAAAGTTCACTTCTTCTTATCAGGCTGTCTGTTTTGATTTGCAATTTCTCTAAAGTGGAAAGGCAGGCTGGGGTGGAAAAAAATCCGCTGCTAAGGCTTTCCAGTAATCAAAAATGTGCTTACTCCTGCAAAAGCCAGCGATCAGGAGGGAAAATGAGCACGAAGCAGGTTAGCTGACACTATCTCGAAGGGGTCTGGATGCAGAATCGCGATACTGGATCTGGGGAGAGGTAAGCCGGGAAGGAACGGAATATTCTTTTCCCAGATTATCTCTGAAGCTGTTCCTTTGGTCTCCAGGCTTTGTGTTCAATGTGACCTTCTCAAGAAGGCCGTCCCTGACCATTTTACTTAAAATAGCAACCTGCCCCAACCCCTACCCCAGCAACAACTCCCTATGTCCCTTTAATGTGTGGACCACACACAGTGCTGTACAACTCTGTATGTCCTTGTCCCAGAACTAACCCATCAGCCTTGTTCTTAGCACCCTTGCTCCCTGATACCACATATATTTTCCTTGCTTCTTCAACTTCCTCTCTGAAAGCAGAGGACTTTTTATTTTCTTCACATGACAAAAAGAGGGGGAGGGGAAGAAGGAAGGAAGGAAGGAAGGAAGGAAGGAAGGAAAAAAAAATCCTGGGACCTTGATACAAATTTTAAAATGTAATGTACACTCTTTTAATGTAATTTTAGCATTGTCTAAAGATGCTAAGTCATCCCTTGACATTAAAATCTTCCTATTGAAGAACATCAGACATGAAAAATGCAATGCCTAGGCAGGAGTGGTGGCTCAGCAGGGAAAAGCAATTGCTGGGAAAGCCTGGTGACCTGAGTTCGAACCCCAGAACCAGTATGAAAAAAAAAAAACAACAAAAACTGGATATGAAGCTGCAAAGCCCTTCTAAGGGGAGATAGGCGAACCGGTGCAAACTCACGGGCTAGCAAACAAGAGGGCCCCTGCCTCAGAAGGTAGAAGGGGGAACTTATTCCTGTAAGTTATCCTCTGACGTCCACATGCACACAGTGGTACATGCATGCCCACACATCACACACACACACACACACACACACACATACACATACACACACACACACACACACACTTAAAAGTAACAAAATAAAAGCCATGTGATTGTAGGTAGACCTGGTGGCGCATACCTGCAATCTCAGCACTAAGGAAGCTCAAGCAGGAGTGTTACGAGTTCAAAGCCATCCTGGAGCTACAGAGCAAGACCCTGACTGAGAGGGAGGGACCGGAGAGCAAAACAGGCAATGCTTGAAAAGGTTACAGTGGTTAGCTGGTACGTCCCCTGCGGGGTTTGGGGGGGGGGGGGTCAATAACAACCCTGTCCAAGTGACAATCACAACTCCCTTGTCTTACCTGCTGGTGAGGCGTCATAGAGGGCACGCACCATGCTTAGCACAGCCCCAGCGGTGAGCAAATCTACAGGAGAGCCACAGAACGGGAAGGCTGACACTGTCTGTGGTACCTGGAACTTGTAGGTGAGAGACTTCAGGTAGGCAAAGAGGAGACAGCGAATAGAGGGGACTGATGAGATCTTGCCACCAAGGCCGACAACCCGGGGTTCAATTCCTGGATGGCACGTGGTGTGGAAGGAGAGAACCACTTCCTCCAGGTTATCCACTGATCCACACAGACACGTGTCACACACAATTGCATGGGCACAAACACATGAACAAACACACTTAAAATCATTTCATCTCAAACAGAACAAAACAACCAAACAAAAAACAGGGGGCTGGAAAGATGGCTTAGTGGTTAAGAGCATATACTGCTCTTACAGAGGACCTGAGTTTGATTCCCAGCACCCACATCAGGAGGCTCATACCATCTGTAACTCTAGCTCCAGGGGATCTGAAACCTCTGGCACAGGTGCCCATGTACACAGGCCCAGATGCATAATTAAAAATAATTTTTAAAAAGAGAGAGACAAAGAGGGATAAAAATCAAGGACTGAATCTAGTACTGTTAACATGTAGCCAAAGCGGGGGATTCTCCAGATGAGATCAGGTGGTTTTATTTTATTTTTATGTGTATCAAGGTTTTTGTTTTTGTTTATTTGTTTTGCTCACACGTGTGTAAATGCGTCATGTGTGTGCCTGGTGTCCTCAGAGGCCAGATGCCTTGGAACTGGAGTTATGGGTGGTTGTGAGCTACCCTGTGGGTATGAGGAACCAAACCCAGGTCTTCTGTAAGAGCAGGAAGCTCTTACCTCCAGAGGCATCACTCTGGCCCTGCAATCAGGTTATGGGCTAGGCTCTCAAATGGAGAGATCCAGCCTGAACCATACCTCCTTCCGCACTGACTTGCCATTCTTTCTAAACTGGGGCTGCAGGGGGTGGGGGGTTGGGCACCGGCACTGAAAACAGTTGTATTATCACATTGAGAAAAACATGTCTGTAAAGCAGTGTCGGGTGTCACAGGCCACCCGTGCTGTGTGGCAGGACACACTGCCCGCCCTGTTCAGGAAAAGGTTAACCAAGGCTGCTTCCAGAGCAGGCTCCAGCTGGTCTAGGAGCTTTCCAAGCCCGGGGAGGGGAGCGGTGGCCTTTCCCTGCCCCTCAGTGGATTCCACTCTCACCAAGTACTCTACACCACAAGGGCCCAGCATTGAGGCAGTTTCACAACTGCTTACGCAGGGATTTGATTCAGGATTCTGATGGCTCTAGCAACTGTTGATGAGAATTTTGACACGATAGGAAATCCACAAGACTAGGACGTGGTTACACACACACACACACACACACACACTTGACACCATTGCCTCATGGTAGTCGCAAACCAACCACAGCAGAAAGCGCAAAAGTGGAGAGGGTGAGCAACAAGATTAAACACAGCACAGGGAAAGGGTTATGTGTGTAGAGGCACTAAGTAAATTTGGCACCGTCACAATCTTTTGGGGTTGACCAAAGGTAGGTTTTGGCCTACTAATAAATAAGCAATCGTTAGTAAGCCCCTGAGTCAGAGAACGATCTGTGAGTCAGAGCTTATGACTGCCTTTGGATGTCTGAGACAGAGACCAAACAAGGGAGGGGCCTGCCGCATGAGCAGCCACTAAGTCATGACTAGTTGAAACGCAAGGGTTTCTTCGCATGACAGCTTATTTCATGTTTGGAGTAGCCATTGTCACAGGTTTCGGAAGCAAAAATAAAGGCATACAAGGAGAAGTAAAACGACTCTTTTCCAATTTGAGGCTTGCCTCCACAACCATGTCTCTTAATCAAATTGTAAGTATCTCAGAGGGAATTTTCTGGAGTGGAAGAAATGCTCACTGTCTGATTGGGGTGTAGATTAGGTGAGTGTGTAAAACTCCCTGAGCTCTATGCATTTATCTATGTAGATGATTTTTCACATTAAAGAGTGTTCCGTACCTTAGACGTGAAATACTTAGCACATGAGAGCCCTTAAAATTGTGATAAAGATGACAAAGTGTGGCTCTGCACAGTTGATGGCTTCTGGTTGGGGGTGGGGGGAGGGAAGGACTCAGTATCTTTAAGGGGCTGGCCACTGGGAGTTTGACCATGCTCCAGCGAGTATATGGGTAACACAAATTGGACTTTGTTTTAGGTAGGATTTTATTGCTGTGAAGAGACACCATGACCACAGCAACTCTTACAAAGAAAAACATTTAATTGGGGCTAGCTTACAGTCTCAGAGGTTTGGTCCATTATTGTTATGGTGGGAAGCATAGCAGTGTGCAGACAGACATGGTGCTGGAGAAGTTGCTGAGAGTTCTACATCTTGATCTGCAGGCAGCAGGAGACTGTTTCATACTGGGCAGAGCTTGGGCATATGAGACCTCAAAACCTTCCCCCACAGGGACACACTTCCTCCAACAAGGCCAAGACTAATAGCGCCACTCCCCATGGGCCACACATTCAAACACGAGTCTATGGGGACCATTCCTATTTAAACCATTCTGTACCTGTTAAGGTGACATTCCCAGGAAGCCAACAACATCATCAACCCTAAAAAATTAATACTGTGGATACAGCCTACAAAAGGGAGGTGGCCATAGGTCCTGGCCAATGCTTGTGGTCTTTAATTGCTAACAACACCCTTTTTATGCACGAGTCACAGTTTGGTTAATAAATGTTATTGATTACTTTATTATTTATGGTCAATCAAATGGTATGATCGCTTTAGCTATGCAATGGGCCTGGCTCCCTCAACTTTTCTTCACTAATCTTCCTTCCTATTTGCCTACACCTCCCTGCAGATTCTACTGGCTCTCTATTGCTTGCCTTCTCCCTGACTAGCATCTAAATCTTTCAGACTTAACTTCCAGTGTCCCTCCTCTGGGAAATCTTTTTGGAGCACTCAGGCAAACACGGCTCACTGTGCTACCTCGACAGCTTGTCCTTAGCATGTTGCAGCTCTGGTAGAAATTCTGCAAATTGTCAGTCATCTCTTTTCTCTCTCCTCCTCCTCTTCTCCCTACCCGGCTCACTCTGCCATGGCACTGTCAGGCTTGATTTTGTTTTGTTTTGTTTTGTTTTGTTTTGTTGAGACAGGATCTCTCTGTTAGGTAGCTCTGGCTGCAGACCAGTAGACCAGGCTAGCCTGGCCTTTAACTCACATAGGTCTCCCTGCCCCTATTCTCCTGAGTCCTGGGGATTAAACACGATTCACATCTGCTGGCCATAACTAGTATTTCAAAGGACAACTATTAACAACACTAGCCAGCTAACTTGTTCTATTTGCTTCCAAATGCATAATTTCCTACCTCCTTCTTAAAAATTATAGGACATAACTGATTCATAACCTTGAACCATGCAGAGAGTTTAAGAAGCAACACAGACCAATGAGATGGCTCAACAGTTTTACCTTGCACTTGCCACCAAGCCTGAAGAACCTGGGAATCCAGGTAGAAAACGAAAGGACTCCCAAAAGTTGTCCTCTGACCTCTGCATGTGTACCACAAACACACCAATACATTTGCACAAGTGAAAAAATTAAAGGTTAAAAATATACAACAGGCATGGTGGTGCATGCCTTTAATCCCAGCACTCAGGGAGGCAGAAACCAAAAATAAACAAACAAACAAACAAACAAATAAATAAAGTCACATTTTTTAAAGGCATAGGCAACACCCTAAAAGGGCAAAGAAGGAGCCTTTTCTTTTCTTTGCTTCTTTGTTTGTTTTTTCTTTCTGCCTTTTTCAAGACAGGGTTTCTCTGTGTGGCTTGGCTGTCTTGGACTCAGTAGATCAGGCTGGTCTTAAACTCACAGCAACACCTTCCTCTGCCTCCCTAAGTGCTAGTATTACAGGTGTGCACCACCATGCCCGGCTGAGCCTTTTTCCTTTAATTCTTAGTGTTCTCTTGAGAATGAGACCCACACCCAGATGTGCCAAGGCCTTTAATCCCAGCTCAGCACTTAGGAGGCAGAGGGGCCCTGGTCTACACAGTGAGTTCCAGGAAAAACAGAGCTACACAGTGAGACCCCATCTCAAAAACTAAACTAAATGATCAAACAAACAAACAAACAAACAAACAAAAAACTCTTTCCAAGTCTGATGAAAAAGACCTATAATACCAGGATGTTCAGAAGTCTGAGGAAGATCTGAGTTCAAGGCCTGCCTGGGCTAAGGTGAAGTCAAGGCCAGCTAGGGCAGCAATGAGACCCTGTGTCAAAATCTCAGTAAAGAGATATAACTCAACATCTGAGGACTTACCTACCAAATAAGTCCTTCCAAGATTTTATTTAGGCAGGTGGGGAGTGAGGCTTTCCCCCTACAATACTGCAGAATGAATTAACACAGACTTTGCTGGCTGAGCATCTGCTTGATGCCTGTACATGCGCGGTGCTGACACGCAGAGGCAGCCCACAGCACTGTGAAGCTACCTTTACTTAGCAGTAGAGAGTAGAGTTTCGTCCAAAGAGCCCACAGTCAGTGACTCATTCCTGACTGACAGGGGCAATCAGTGACACTAGAGGTGGCTCAAGTAAATCTTGCACTTGGTTACATGAGAAGAAACCCAACTCCAAGCAATCAGTGTCTCAAAAGGCTGCCTTCCTTTGCTTTTCTTTATTCAGACCACTGCAGAGTAAGACTGAGAGCCACTATTCTGTCTCTTAAACAACAACCAACAACAACAAAAGTAGTGAATACAAATGGCTCAGGGGACCGCAAGACATGGAAAAAATCACCTTACCACCATGTAGCGGCAACCACTGAGAAGGAGCCGCAAAATGGATGCAAACTGTTTCCGCAGGGATTACACTATTACACTCCCTGGCCAGAATGACTCCATCTCTCAATTTAACGTGCATCCAATTTAGACAGAAGTTCTGAAAGGGCCTCACCTTTTTAACTAGAAAATTAGCTCTGAGCCATTTAGATAAGAATCTAGCTCAGGAAAAAAGTCTGTGAAATAAAGATCAAGGCCTGGGCTATCTGGAGGTCCAGTCTTCCAAAGAGAGGAGCAACTCATTTTCTTCCCTCTATTACTTTAAGTACACTTCTTGAAGTTCTCATGTAAAGTAGACCTTAAGAAACGCTAATCATTTGGATGGGTGGTGATGATGCATGCCTTTAATCTCAGGAGAAGCAGCCAGTTCTCCATGAGCTGGAGGCCAACCTGATCTACAGAGTGAGCTTCAGGATAGCCAAGGCTACTCAAGAGAAACCCTGTCTCAGGGGAAATTTTTTCTAAGCACAGTCATGCTACGATTGAATATTTGAGGTGAAAAATGAACTTGCTGTGTTTAACTGGCATCCATGATAAAGTACACAAACATCCAACTTACAATGTCCTGCTACATGGTTTCACTTGTTTATTTGATCTGGACAAGCGAACATCTCCATTTTTCTATACAGAATGACGCCGAAAGGTTAAGGGACTGTTCAGTCAGGGGCTGGCTCAGGCCAAGGAGCAACTACTTACTCATGTGCACGCTTTACGCCAAAGCCCAACTGTCTGGGAAGGAAAGAGGCCTTGTTGTAAACAGTTACCACCTGGTCATGCAATTTCAGCACTGATAATGACCAGAAATGACCAACCAGCAATGAGAAGTTCTATTACACACAGGCCACAAAGGCAAGGCAATATCCCTGTGGCTATAAGCTTGGTTCTGGGCTGAGAGACTTGAGTTCAAATGACACACTAGCTGTTTACTAGCTTTTTGGGGTTTGGACAAATTACGCTTTCTTAGTTCTCTACCCAGAAAATGAAAATGAAAAAGTACTGGCCTACCTGTCAATCTGACCCAGTTGGTGAAAGAGCAAATGACTGTATCTATTGATCATCAGAAGGCTCACAAGCACAATTTATAGGAGTACAAATTCATTTGGTTTATTGACCTAAGGGTACAAAATTGCCATGAATGAGAACTATAAATCCAATCCTGTTTATGGTGTAACTGTCATGTCTAACCAATTTATGCTAATATCCACTTCTGGAATCCTTTAAAATGCAGTCCATTTATTAGTCATCTTTCCAAAAAAAACGTAGGGATGGCTTAGATTAAAAGGAAAAGGTACAGAGACCTCTGGCTACCACATGACTGCTAGAAATGATGAAGCATAGCTCTGACTTCATTACGTCAACTATCTTATGGACATTACAAAGACCGTGACAACCTTTGCAAGACACAACTGAATACAGGAACAAACACATTTTGAATTGGCAGTAACAATTTGGGGTACCTGTTGACTGAAAAAAATGACTTAATTTTATGTAAACAATGATGTATGCCAATAAGCTAATTTTGAATGACTTATCCCTTAAAGGACAAAGGTCATAAATGTAAGTTATCCTTGGGAGAGCAAATAATCCTCTGCTTTGGTAAAGATCTAGAAAAACAAATATGCTGATAATGGACCCATCGATAAAATGCTTAGTTTGTGCTTGCTTACAAAGATTATGACACAGATTTGGTTTCTGTGGTTTTGAAACAAGGTCTTAAACTGCATAGTCCTGGCTGACCTGGAACTGGCTATGCAAACTAGGCTGACCTCAACTCAGAAGAGTTCCACCTGTCTTTCCCTCCCCAGTGATGGGATTGTTAAGTGGTATACTTCTATGCACCCACCCACTTCAATACCCATGAAAACTGCAAAAACATTCTCAAAAATGATATGTGATGAGATGACCATCTAAAGAATCACTAAAGACAAACGTAGCCATGGTGAGTGTCTTCAAATGCAGGAACCCATCTAACTCAACTGGTTCTTCCTGCCCCGTGGTCCTTATTCTGGTACTGTAGGTCTGGTCTATAATGAATCATCCTTGTACTACCAAGAATAGGGTCACAAACGGCCTTCACTACGTCAGGGTAGAAGAGAGGAGGATATAATTGGTTTTTTAATAACTAGTTTCTAAAAAGTATCTTTTCAAATACCAAAGAGCAAAAGGTATATGATCTTTTCTAAAACGCCCTCAAGCGTAGGTTTATGCACGTTTCTTATCTACACATCCCTCAAGGTCAGTTTCCATGAGGGCCCAATAACCTATACTGTCACTTTGACCTACCTACATGTTTAAAACAGTTTGCATTTTGCCTCAGCTTTGTGAATTCTACCCCTATGGTTTGCCAAACTCTGACAAGACTGTTAACTACACCTCTAGACACACAGTGAGTGAAATGCCACCAAACCTTTACGTCCCCAGATTCTAGGTCCCTCTATTTGAACCTTACACAATTCAAATCAAGTCATTCTTTGCCATCAGTGTTCCCTGTGACCACGCAAGTTTCCAAATGAACACTGTGTCGTCAGTGTATAACGAGCAGCATGAAGGCTCGTGGATATCACAAAAATGGGACCTCAGAATGTTCCTTAAGAGTATCTAACAAGATGGGCTGTAAGTATTCAAAATAAGAAAAATGAATACAATTCTATAATGGAAGGCTTATTTTTTTTTATTCCTGTTTGATAACCCAAGCAATAAAGTAAAATAATAAGCCAATTTAAAACTTCAGTCAAAGCTGGGCGTGGTGGCACCTGGAGGCCAGCCTAAACTCCAGGGCCAGAGTCCAGGGCAACCAAAGCTATACAGAGAAACTGTTTCTCCACAAAACCAAAGTCAATCAATCAGCAATCAATCAAACTACACTGATGTTAATAGCGTAGAAGTGGTTGAAAAAGTAGAAGTGGTTGAAAAAAACGTGTCAACTCACTCCTAACAGGAGGCTTGCTTACCTAGGAGCAGTGTAAAATCAAAATGCAACACCTTAGCAATGTTTCCTTTTAACCTAAGCAAAAGCTTTAAAGATACCCCAGAAATTACAAATGACACACTTCTCTCTGGCAGAAAGCCTGTGATGCAGCTAAATCCAACCTGCAACACAAGGGATTTTACCCTAAAACATGTTTTAATACCGCTCCATCCCAAACACAAAAGTTAACTAGGTTGATTGACAGAGTCCATGTAAACGTTTGCCTGCAAAGACTGAGCAGCATCTGGGCTCTGTGTGCTCCCTGTCAGCTAATTAAAATTTGGCCAGTTTCAGGGGACGATGCTTTCTAAAATTACTGGCAAATTCTCTCCATGAAGCTTACCAGAAGCACCACCACCTGAAATCGAAAAGGATGGAGAAAGTGTCTCAAAAACCTTCCACATGCAAAAATGCAGCTTGCTAAATTTATAAAGAGGAAGAAGTCTAAAACATGTTAACACATGACCAGGGAGAGTCTAGCATCTTGGGTATTTATACCAAAGGTTGAGAGGAACCGGGAAACCTTTACTCAGTAAACATGGACATCAGGATCACTGCCTCCTTCCTTGGAATGTGAAGCTCAATCCCATAATACTTAATGCCTCCACTAAACCAAAATCACTAGCCAGGCATGTTTGTGCACGCCCTTATTTCCAGTATTTGGGAGGCAGAGGCAGGTAGGTGTCCAAGAGTTCTTAGCCAGCCTGGTCTACATATTGAGCTCCAAGCCAGCCAAGGATACATGGGAGGAGACCCTGTCTCAAAAAGATTTCTTCCCAAAGTTTGAGTAACGGTGACATACAGAAACCTCATATGCAATTCTAACAGAAAGCTGCTTTCTGGTGGCCTTCCCAGCCTATAATTACAGAAGTATCTCAAAGGTAAAGACAACATAGGGGACAGTCACATCCTGTATCAGTAGGATTACTCTTCCTATAATCATGTCAAGCCAGGCTTCATCTCAGGTAGAGAGAGGAGGATCAGGAATTTCAGGCCTTCCTTAGCTACATAGCAAGTTCAAGGCCAGCTTTGAGCTACAAGACATCGGCTCAAAACAAAACATTAACACATCAAGGCTTGTTTTAGGATCACAAAGCAAGCCTAAAAAAAACCTAAAACCTGTAAAATAACATTCCTCAAACTTACTGTTAATCTTAACTATAAATTCCTAATTTTCAGTCATCTTTGCAGAGGATCTCTAATAAATGACTTTTTTTTTCTAAATTCAAGCAGTGTAAAATCTTTTTATATTATACCACTTCAAATAAAGAAAGCCTGCTATAAATGAGCTGCATGTACACACACATCAGCAAACACTCAAGGTTTTGTTTAAACAGATATGCTAAACATTGGCCCAAAGCAATGAGCAGGAACTATCACGTAGCTACTGTGCTGCAGACAGAGGCTCCGCTCAATTGTCTGGGGAATGGAGGGTTAGAGTTACAGGAAACAGCTGGATGCTGGGTCTGAGACATTTGCATGCCTCACAGGGCCAGACACCACCTGAATTATAAAGAGCGGTTTTGTTAGGCTCTCATCTTTTTCAAGTAGCAAAGTCTGATAGCACCATCAAAAACAGCCCTTTTCTTTTATGGGGAAGAAATATGAGGTCCTCAGCATAGACCTGAACCATCTGGAGGGTCCTCCTCTGCTTTAGGTCTGAAGAGTCCTGTGTCCACTACTGCCTTACCAGTAAAGCAGCTTCCAAGGATTTAGGAATGATATACACATTGGTCATTGGAAGGGTGTGACCCGCTTTAGTAGTACAGTGTTCAAATTAAAGTTTGATTACGGAGAGACCTTTTAGAGAAAGGACTAGATGAAATGTATGTATGGAAAAAAATGTCATGATACCCATTATTTTATAGAAACACAAAGCATTTGAACTGAGGTGTGATATACATCCGTGATCCCTGCCTTCTGGAGGCTGAGGCAAGATCTAGAGTGGGAGGCCAGCCTGGGCTACAGTGAACAAGGGACCATCTCAGAAACCAAAATAAATCTAAACTCACAAACAAGCCTTGCTAATAAATGAGTATCATTTGTATTCTTAAATACCTGGCATGTTTAATGTTTACTGATGTATTCCTGAATCAGATTTTTAAAAAGTCAGAAAAATTTAATTTTACAAATTAAAAAGCCATCAAGTTTGTTTGGAACTACTGAATTAGAGCAATTACTGACTTTAAGCCATTTAAATTGCATTAATTTATTCCTAGTGTTAACCTGTTTGCTGCCCCTCCCCCAAGTGCATTAACTATAAAGCAGAACTGAGTTTCTGCTTTCAATTCCCACCAAAATACCATGTTTTTACTTAATCCTCCACAAGCCCGACAGCAGCAGCAAATCTTCCGTATGTGAGATGCGTTACCAACCTGCACTCCAGCGCTCAGAATTCCCCTCGCTATGGAAATCGGGACTGAAGCCATCGCTTCAGCTTCTGAGGACACAAGTTCATCAACATAACTGTAGTCGAATTCCAGCTTATGGGATTTTTATAGAAATCTTGCGGGTGATGAAAAGCAGAAAGCAACAGATCTCTCTGCTGTGAATAGCCTTAAGACTTACAGGTCACTTGCCCCAGGATTTTCTGACAAATCCATGGGACAAATAATTGTTTCTCCTAGGTGGGCCAGAGAGGAACATAGCTATTCTTCGTTTCACCAGGAAGCAATGGCTTGTGGTCCTTTGGGCAGCATCACTTTTGGAAGAGGTTACCTTTTGTCTCTCATCCTCATTTCATGAGATCATAGCTTGTCAATGTGTCCATGTCTTTGCGTTTAAAAAAAAATAAAAGCCTTACTCCTGTTTTCCTCTAACTCACGAACACTCTGTCACCTTCATTCCTCATCCAACGTGTTTTTCTGTGTGACCAGTGTGCAAGTGACATTCACAAAGCTTACAAACCTAAGACCTTTGAGAAAAAGACTTTAGCTGAACCTCTGTAATCATGACAAGAGATTGATTAAAATGCCAAGATAAGAAACAATTTATTATAGAGAGAAGAAAAATTTCTCATCCAAAATATAGAAATCTGTACAACTTTGCCACAATCAATATACATGAACTGTACAAATTTACACCAGTTCATAATTTACCAAATAAAAGATGACTAACAAAGTTCACAAAATAGATGGTGGTTTGTGGAAAAGACTTTTACCCAATTGAGTACAAGGAAAGTTACAAACCAGACCTCCACTTTCTAAAAATAAGAAGTTTACTCACTCAGTCTTAGAAAACTACAAGCTAGCAAATGTACAGAGAGCTGGCTGGTGCTAACAACCACAGTTGAGACAGTGTCTTTTTTTAAGGGTCTTTTAAAAGCCTGTTGCCAGGGCAGATTCTGGTCACTTGCTACTTTCAAAGCCAAAAACACAATACAAGGTCTGACCATTTCCCCGGGGTCATGCGCACTAGTGTCTTTATGTACATTTATACATTTAAGTGCTAGGTAAAAGTCTCCGTGTAAAATTTCCAGTACTACTATGCTTAAAACATTGAGCTTTCCTATTGAGCTGCCAAAAAAGTTACTGATAACTTTCAAGTGTAATAGTGCAAATTCCTCTGTAAGATCATCTGCAAAAGAGGGTTCTTTGAAATACAGATTTTCCTTAAAGGGACTGACCTGACAAATTGGGTCTAAGGTCTGGGAGAAACTGAAACCACCCTGCGACTTCACTCCCTAGCAAATAAAGTGATCCTAAACTTGGACTCACAGGCTATTTAAATCACTGAAAGGTACTGTCCAAACTATGGCACTGTCACTTTAAAAAAAAAAAAAATTATTACCACTCTATCTTGTGCCAGATCTTCACAGCTGTGACATGGTTTAAATTCCATAATCCATCCCCAAGAGGAGCCCACCCAAAGCAAAAAAATCAAATTTATCCATCCATTATAAGATGATCCATCCATAGACTATATCTTAACCTGATACAGTCATCATATTGTAGTTTTTGGAAGGGCTTGTTCTGCCCAAGAGAAGTTCCTCCTTACAGCTGATTCTGCTGTCTACCATTTGCACGTTGGTGCTGTTTTGCGTGCTACCTCCTGCTGGTGAGGCTTCGTACAGCACACAGATGGAGCCATCCTCTCCAATCCTGTAGGACACTTCGTAGGGGTCAACCCAGAGTGTGAGTTCACTTGGGAGAAGCCTGAACAACTCTTGACTGCTCAGTCCAATCCGCTGGGCTGCCTGTCCAATCAGAGGATCCATCTTATGGTTGATGCGAATACAACGGTAACCTGATCCCTTGCACGGCTTTTCTGGGAACCAGTGATGTTTATAATGTTCTGTGGAAGAAAAGAACAGAGAAACAATGCTTAGATCAGTAGCTCTGGCTGCCGTACTACACTTTCCTCCTCCTGCTAGCCTCTCGGAGGAGCGAAAATGAAAACCACCAACTTTTACAAATGTCCGGGATTGCATTCGCTGTGGTGAGACACGATGGAGAAAGCGCAGACAGGATTTCGGAATTAACACTGTGGCAAGCACTGCCCTGGTACTGACCGGCTGAGCCGCCAAAACAGGAATCCGCGCGCAGCCCCAGCTGGCCAGCTATCCGGATGGCACAGGCGACCTGTTTACTTTCTCCACCCCACTGGGGTCGCACACAATAGACTTTATGGCTTTGGTGTGTGTTGGGGGGGGAAGACATCGCCACTTTTAACCCCGAAGGGAAGAAAAACATGAGAAACCCTAAACCGAGATCTGGGCTGGGCTGTAATTGTACCGGTGACAAATCCGATGATTAATGGGCAAGAGGCAAAGGAGGTGCGGAGACCTGGCACGTCGGGCTGGCTCCGGGGCACGGCGGCGACAAGCAACGCGGGGACCCCCGAGGGGAGCCCCGCAACGGTCGCGGCGACGTGGCGGGGGGGGGGGACCGACGGGACGCCGGGCCCCGAGTCTTTTGTCCCCCGCGACCGGCCGGGAGCCGTCGGGGCGCAGCTCCCCGTCGCCCCGCTTCGGATCCTTTGTTGTGCGGTGTCGCGGCGCCCCGCCGCCCAGCCCCCCAGCCCCGGCCGGGACGCGCCCGTTAGCGGCGCCCCGCGACGGGCCCCGCGCCCCGCTCACCTGCCAGCAGTTCCTGGAGGCTCTGGCTGAAGGTCTGCAGCTGTCGCTCGCTCGTGAGCCCCTTGGTGCGGAGGAACTTGGAGATGAAGGACACCGCGGCGGCGATCTCGCCTATCATGGTGGCGGCCCGGGTGTAGAAGGGATGCATGGGGGCGGCGGACGGGGGTGGCCCGGGGCGGCCGGGGCTCGGCGGAGCGGCCCCGACGGCGGAGCGGCCACCCCGGGCTTCCGCCCAGACCCGACGGCCGAGAGGAAGCGAGGGCGCGAGGCGCGGGCGGCTACTGGTTCTATGGGATTTTTTTTTCTCTTTCTTTTAGAGTAAAAAAGTTATTTTCAAGCCAGGAGGCGGCAGGAGAGAGAGAGAAGAGAGAGAGAGAGACGAGCGATGGCGGCCTGGTCACATCGCTCGGACCTCCCCAGCCGCCTCCGCCTCCAGCTCGGTAGCCTCCGAAGATCCCGAGAGTTGCATTTCCAGCTCCGAGGGGCGAAGAGCTGCCGCCGCCGTGCAGCTCATTTTATAGCGCTGCGGGAAGGAAGTGGCGTACCCGGAGCGTGACGGCGGACGCCAGCCAATCCGGAGATCGCACCATTGTGACGCAGGCAGGTTCGGGGCCCGAGGGGCGGGACAAGGGCCGCCGGGGGGCGGGCCCAGAGGCCGGGAAGAGAGGGAGGAGCTGACGTAATCTGCTTGTAAACAAATAAACCCCGGAGTGGCAGCCTGAGCCGCCGGAGCCGTGAGGGGGCGGAGGGAGAAGCCGAGGAGGCGCGTGTGAAAGCTCCGCCCCCGTGCTAGCTCCGCCCCCCGCTAGCTCCGCCCCACTTCTGGCCAGCGGGGACTCTAAGCTCCGGAGCACCGTTCCCTAGGTGGACTCCTAGCTCAGGAGCTGCCGGGCCGGGGCTCGGTGTCTGCAGCCGCAGCCCCTCGTCCCTGTGCGTACTCCATGTTTACATCTGGTTCCAGTCTGCGTGGCTGGCTGGTCTGGCGGGAGGAGCGTGCGATGACGGGATTGTGGGGCTCCGGAGGGTGCGAGAATGGAGGGACCAGATGCCGAGACCTATCCTGGTTAATCCGAGCCACTGCCCTAAGGGGCTGCAGACAGCCGGGAACCTACTGCGTCCCCGCCTGGGGAGACGGGTCTGTTAAAAGTTTAATTATGAAGCGGGTTAGTAAGTTTAACAGAATCTGTAAAGGAAAAGAAAAGAAAAGGAAGGCATTAAAATAATTTTTGAAGTCTGCATATGTATTTTAAAACTGTACACACAACCAAAGTGTTGTGTTTTTTTTTTCTAGTTCAAGTAATATCAGAACCTTAGAGTTGGGCTGCTGTTAACGCAAACAAAAGATTAAACCTTAAGCTTGTTGAGAGTGTTAAACACAGAGACCTTACTTGCCAAGGCATTTGGAAACGGCCTGAAAGGAAGGCATGAGCTTGCTGAAACCATTGGACCCAAAACAGGGTTAACCCAATTCTGTTAAAGCAAGAGAGGGAAGAGGGTGGAAAAAAAGTGAAGTCCAGGCAGGAGAGGAAAGCAAACAAGAGACAGACGTTAACTCTACCAAATAGAAACAAATACCCAGAGTTTAGTTGGTCATCAGTTACAACACACACCACTTTAAAGATACATGGAGCTAGCTAGCCAGGGGAGAGGAAAAGCAAAGGGCTGACTGGTTTCTCAGCAGTCTGTTTGCCTAAATGAAATCTAAAGCTGGATTTGGAAAAGTGACTTGTACATTTTTTATTAATACACAATACTTGTGAAATGAGTCCTCTGAAGATAATATTGTTAAAAAGCACTAACTTGTTAATGTATTGATTTTCTTGGTAGAAAAGTGAGTCAAAAATAGCATCTTTGTTTTTTCCCCTTGAATTGTCAGCTAGAACTTTCTGAAAAACAAACGGAACAGCAGGGTTTTCACTGGAGCCGGGAGTCCTGTCTTAACCACTCAGGAAGATAACCCAAAGTCAGTGCTTGAACTCCCACTGCAGTGAGGTCTATGCAACTCTTAACCACCCCTCTCCCCACCTGTCTGTCCTTTCACTTTCAGTAACAGTCCTTACAGTCTGGATTAGGAATGAAGAAAATAAAACTGCTGACTCCTGTGCTCCTCTCCAGTACTGTGCCTGATCTCCAGTACAGACCCCCAGGGATTCAGAGAATAGACAGACTCCTCTTCAAAACAAAAATAACGCAACTAACAAAATATTAAAATTTGAACTTGGACATCTCCCAATCCCTGGCTCTCTCCACAGGTTCTACTGCTTTTCCAAAAACCAGCAGGACCTCATCTGAAAACTTTAAAGTTAGTTCAAGGACTGGGCATTGTGATACACGCTCCCAGCACTCAGGCAGAGGCAGGCAGATCTCCATGAGTTCAGTGCCAGCTAAAGCTGCATAGTTGAGTCCTTGTCTCAAAACAATGAACTCAGTTCAAGAAGCTAAGCCTTTGAAGTTTGCCTGTAATACCATCCTGAAGCAGGAGACCTATGGACAAGCCTCAGTAGAGTCTTTACCTAGAATACAGAAAGCCTGGGTCAGATCACCAGCACCACATAAACCAAGAGTAAGTGGCACATGCTTAGAATCCCAGCACTGAGGTAGAAAAGAAATTCAAGGCCATCCTCAACTAGTGAGTTTTGGAAAGTCTGAGTATATGTGAGACCCTGATAACAGCCAACTCCTTAAAATCTGTCAAGACAAATGTAGAAAATGAACCTGAGGATTTTGTTTTGTTTACTTGACAAGCAGTACAAACATCAGACTAGCAGTGGTGCCCGGAGCTCAGGAAACACTTTCTTTAAGGGTAACTATAAGGCAATTAAACAGAATCCAAAGGGCTGAGAGTTTCTGTTCTCATGTCAAATGTTTTTAACCACAAAGAAAAGAAGAAAATGTATATTTGCTTAGAATAAGGGAATGAATTTCTCTGATCTACAGGCTACTTAATTTTGGGGACCAGCATAGTGTTGAAAATCTTGAAGTCTGCTCTGGACACCCCAACATCAAGTTGTCAACACAAAGGAGGTTTGTTTGCCTCAGGGGGACAGAGGGCAGGGAGTAACAGACAGGCAGGAGATAAAGAAGGCAGGGAGGGAGGGGGAAGGGCAGAAGAGAGAGGAGGCAGGGATATTTGTCCTGAAAGGATAAAGGTCTGCCTCTGGATAGAGAGGAGGCAGACAAGGCATATAGGAAAATGACAGCTTAGAAAGGGAAGAGGGAAAACTTGATAGGATGAGGTGTTTGATTTTAATTGGGCATGTTAACTAGGTGAGCCAAGGGGGCTTTTGTTTTCTGGACTTCAGTACTTTGATAGCTGGACCTTGGTAGTCAGCCTCAGGAGGAGGAAGGAGACAAATAAGGGAATAGACTTTAGTGAGTCGCTTTAGGATGTAATCTAATAGGTTTTAGCAAGGCAGAGGAAATGGGAGAGAAGGGCAAGGCCTGCCAGAGCCATGTTTGCAAGTTGACAAGAGTTCCCTCGCTGTTACCGTCGTGGAAGGGTGTGTGTGGCAAAGTTATCAATATCAAAATATGCCGTCATGGTTTAGGGTTGGTTTTTTGTGTTTTGTACTTTTGAGATGGGGTGTGGGTCTGGGGGGAAGGGCCTCACTATGTAGCCCAGGCTGGCTTAAAACTGGATAAGCAGTACAGGCTGGCCTTGAATTTGGAAATCTTACCTGCCTTGGCCTCTGAATGGGTACGATTAAAAGATTGTACCACCATACCCAGCGGCATCCTGTCCAAGGCCAACCTTGGATTCAAAGAAAACAAACAACCAAAGAAATTTTTTTAAAAAATGAGAGTGGGAAATGACACAAGTTCTTTAAGGGTCTTGAATTCTGTATTCTCCCGCTTCGGCCTCCAGAGTGCTGGGATTACAGGCATGTATTACTAAACGAATAAATTTAAAGTGACTAAATACTGCATGTTAAATATTATCATGGCTATACCCTATTAGCCTATGGGAATGAAGTGATTATATGATTACAGTTAAGTCACTGTGTTAGCACTAAATTAGGCTGTTATGCTACGCATTTCATATTTTGTCCTCACTGCAAAGGATCTCTTTCCTTTTTCCACTTCCCTAATATTTGTTCATACTTTTCCCAGAAAGCCTTCCCTGACCCTCTGGATGTCAATAAATATGTACAGTGCTGCCCCTCATTTCATCACTTACCCAAGTTGAACATCACTAATCTCCATATACAAAACCTTATATGCTCCCTGGGTCTTTGGAATTTGAACAGCATGGTGTGAAAGTAGACAACTCCATCTCAAAGCAAACACCACACGAGAGAGTTTATTCAAAATCCCCAAGCAATAAAGGATTTCCTTGTCCCCTTCTAATGCAAGACCCCCTTTTCCCTGCATTCCCAAATTCCCCACCCCAGTAGGTCCATCCACAAAAGTTAATAAGATACCCTTAGCTCAAGGCCTCATGCAGAGAAAGCCAGAGTGTTGGAGAAACTGGACAGCAGTAAGAGATATGTCCCAGCATGGTGCTGTCACGTCCATCATACATGACATAAGGCACATTGTCAGAGTTCTGTATTGACAGTTAAAAAAAAAAAACAAAAAAAACATAATAAACCAGAAACTTCATATCCTAATATATGCTGAGAGGATCTCTCCAGCAGTGTGAGGAAGGTACATGCCACTCGAAGGAGCACGGTCCACGAAATGCCTGTCACCCCAAACTAGAAGTGAAGGAGACTGGGAGACGAGGTACAGAAATCTAAGGAAATACCCATGATTGCTTTTTAAAGACAGGATCTCCGAGCTGCAAAAGGTGACCTTGAAATTCTGACCCTCTTGCCGCCTCCTCGTCCCTAGTGCTGGGATTACAGTTAGCTGACCACAATCAGAAGCTGTGGATGGCTGGAGATACAGTCTCATAAAAGACCTCTTGCACAGATGTAGGCCACGGCAGCTTGGTATCCAAGTGGGTTTCCTAGTAAGGGGAACAGGGACTGTCTCTGGCATGAACTCAGTGGCTGGTTCTTTGACCTCCCCCTCCTCACCCCTGAGGGAGGAACAGCCTTTCTAGGCCACAGAGGATGACATTGCAGCCAGTCCTGAAGAAACTTGATAAGCTAGGGTCAGATGGAAGGGGAGGAGGACCTCCCCTATCAGTGGACTTGGATATGGGCAGGGAGGAGATGAGGGAGGGAGGGTAGGATTGGGAGGGAATGAGGCAGTGGGCTATAACTGAGATACAAAGTTAATAAACTATAATATTAAAAAAATAAAAAATTTAAAAAATAAAAAAAGAAAACACTGTTATGGCAAATCAGGACATAATCAACAAATTAAAATATTAAACTGGTCACCAAAAAAAAGAAGCTGTGGATGGAACCTAGGTCATTCTGAATACTACATAGTCACCCTACCAGCTGAGCAACATTGCCAACACACCTATTTTGTACAAAATTTAATTTTATGGAATTAGTATGTGTCTGTGTGTATGTGCACATGAGTACAGTGCCTGCGACAGCCCCAGAAACATATTTTAAAGATTTCTTCATTTAGTTTTTTAATGCATATGACTACTTTGTGTGTGTGTACATCTGCACACCACAAGACAGCATCCGATGGTTGAGCTGCCATGTGGGTGCTGGGAATTGAACTCAGGACCTTCAGAAGAACAACAAGTGCTCTTTACCACTGAGCCATTTCTCCAGCCTCCACCCCTGAAACATTTCTAAAAGCTAAAAATTAACAAGAGAACTACCATCCCATCCCACAATTTTTACATTGGTGGTACAGCTATTTGAAGTAAATAATTAAAATTTAAAAATATAAATTTATAAAAATGAAATAATTTCTTGACCTTGTTTATTCTTGTCCTAGCCACAATACTCAATAAATAAAATTGACCTAAATGTCCACCAACTCAAGAGTGCATAAAGAAAATGTGGTACTTTTGAATAGAATACTATTCACTCATAAAAAGAATAAAATCCGAGCGGTTTGTGACAAATTGGCTGGTGCTATGTGGCTTTTCCTGGAGAGAAGTTAAGGAAACATCTGTTCAATCCAGAAAGGGCATGTGTATCATTTCTGTCACAGAAAGGGTGACAGAAAGGATAAATTCTTCTACCCAAGTCAAGCTTGTGAAATAGTGAGTTTAATGTGATTGCTTCCAGAGCATGGGTAAGTGGTTGCTTGGTGGGTAATGGGTGACTCAAAACGGCAGCTGTGTCACCGAAAAGCTCAACCCAGCCTGGCTGATGACTACAGCAACACCAAAGTTCCATCCATAGAGCATTTTACAAGGCCTGCGTCTGGGATGATCAGAGGCCTTCTCACAGACTGTTCCTACTGCTCCTACAACCTTGGGGAGGAGCCTTGAGAAGCTTATACGTCTCAGGAGCTTTATGAGAGGGCAAAGGTTGTTTGCTTCTTTAGCCTGGAAAGTTTTCATGTACTTTCTGAGTCTTGTTTGTTTTGAGACAGGGTTTTTCTGTGTAGCCCTGGCTATCCTGGACTCATTTTGTAGACCAGGCTGGCCTTGAACTCACAAAGATCCACCTGCTTTGGCCTCCTTGAGTGCTGGGATTACAGGCATGCACCACCTTGCCAGGCTATCTTTCTGACTATTTATGGTCCTTCCCTCATGGTGGAATGTTTCACATGGGAGGAAATACCTACATGGCAGATGAAAGTAGATGTCATTATGTTAAATGAAATCAGTTAGAAATAGGTTCTAGACCCGATGACACAGGCTTGTAATCTTATCTACTCAGGAGGGTGAGGTAGGGTGACTGTCCTGAAGTTGTGGCTAACCTGGGCTACCCAGTGAGTTCTAAGCCAGCCTCGGATAATGAAAAATATAGTAAACTGATACAAATGAGAGTACATAGCAGTTATGAGAGAGGCAAGAAAGGATAAAGAGAAGAGAGAAGGGAAGAAGAGTAGGCTAGAAAATTCAAGTATACTTTTTCTTTTTCTTTCTCTTCTTCTTTTTTTTTTTTTAGATAGGGTTGTTCATGCTCTGTATGTAGCCCAGGCTGCTCGTAACTCACAATTGTCGGGCTAATCTTCTTTGTTTTTCTTTTTTTATTACTATTTATTCACTTTGTATCCCAGCTTTAGTCCCTTCCCAATCCCATCCTCCCTCCCTCATCTCCTCCCATGCCCCTCCACCAGTCCACTGATAGGAGAGGTCCTCCTCCCCTTCCATCTGACCCTAGTCTATCAGGTCTCATCAGGACTGTCTTTCATAGTCTTCCTCTGTGACCTGGTAAGGCTACTCCCCATTCAGGGGGAGGTGATCAAAGAGCCAGCCACTGAGTTCATGTCAGAGACAGTCCCTGTTCCCCTTACTAGGGAATCCACTTGGACACTGAGCTGCCATGGGCTATATCTATCAGGCTAATCTTTTAACTTGGCAATTTTCCTGTCCCGGCCTCCCAAGCGTGAGTATTATATGTTCAGTTTGGTACAACATTTCTTGATAGATTTTTCCGTGGAAGAAAATTGCAGTTATGTACTTGTACAGCTCAAAAACTACAAAAGCCAGAAGTAGTCAGCTCATTTCTATAATCCAGCACTCAGGAGGCTGAGGCAGGGGGAAAAAAAGGAAGACTATGAGAATTTTAAAAGAAATGTGAACATTTCCTTTTTCCTTTTTTTTTTTTTTTGAGACAGGGTTTCTCGTATATCCCTGGCTGTCCTGGAGCTCATCCTGTAGACCAGGCTGGCCTTGAACTCAGAAATCTGACTGCTTCTGCCTCCTGAGGGCTGGGATTAAAGTCATGTGCCACCACTACCTAGTGATTGTGAATATTTTCACTGGACAGAAATGATAGCTGGGGGCCATCAGGATGGTTTATCTAGGAGAAGAAACCTTCTGGCAATTCTGATGACCTCAGTTTGATCCGTGGGATCCACACCTTGGAAGAAGAGAACAGACTCCTGCCAAGTTGTGATGTGACCTCCATACTCCTGCCTGTTCATGTGAACACACACACACACAGTAAAATGGCTCCGTGGTTATAGGCAAAGCCTGACTACTGACTTTGACCCCTGGACTCCTCATGGCAGAAGAAGAGAACCAAGTTCTAAAAGCTGTCCTGCGATCTCCACATATTGGACAGGTAGGCTTGTGCTCACACACACAGAAAAGCAGGAGGGCAGAGGTTACACATACCTGTAATTCCAGCCTCGGGAGATAAAGGCAGGACGATCAGAAATTCAAGGTCAGACTCTGTTATAATGGATGGAGGCCAGCCTGTGACACAAGGAACTCTATTTCATAAAAAACAAAAATAAGGTCAATTAGAGACAAAGCCGCCATCTTTGAATATGTGATTTGTGGCTCAGGAGTAAGGAACACCCAATGTGAAACAAAATATGATGTATGATTTTGTCTTCCTGGAAGGCATACATAATAAATAAATAAATAAAGGGTCCTGGAGTTGGAGTATTTTCAAAGCTTACAGCAACGAGGATAAAGGTGATTGAAAGCACATGGGGATGGGGGTGGGGAGTAGGCTATTTGGGACAGAAAAGTGGTGTGATCAGATTTATTCTTTTGAAAGCCAGAAGGATGATAGACTTTAGAAGGTTAAAGTTGAAATATTTTTTGCCTCTGTCTAATTCAACCTTTCAGTACTTTAGTACTTTATGTTTATCTCTTTATCTAATGTTCCATATTTCTTTTGTTATGGTTTCTTTAGATAAGGGTTTGCTGTACCTTCAAGGCTAGCCTCAAACTCTCTATCCTTCTGTCTGGGCCTCCTCGTGCTGGGATTAAGAGGCCTGAGTGTGCTACCCTGAGACGGAATTCTTTCTTCACTTACTGTGTTTATTCTCTGGGAGTTACAGGCAGTGGACCCTTCTGGTAGCTTCCATGTGGTTCCCGGCCTTCCTTTGCTTTTGAACTAAGGTTTGAACTGAGACATTGGAACGGTTTAAATGTGTGAGGTCAAAAAATAGAAAAGAACTATTCATCAGAGGTGACAGATTTGGGGGGGCGGTGCTCTGTTTCTATCTTCATTCTCCCCCTTTGAGACAGCAAAAGTTGACCTCCTGCCTCTACTACCCTAGAGTAGTAGGATTCTAGGTATGAGCTACCGTGTCTGGTTTATGTGAGGATGGATCCCAGGCCAAGCCAAGTAAATACTTCACTAATGATGCCACATCCCCAGCCCCACACTTGGCTTCTTCTGACTTAAGTCCATGTCCAAGTATCAGAGGTGGCTAACTTCCAAATGCCTTTTCCTTGGTTCCTCTCAGAAGCCCAATCCCCGTGGACTCAGTTGACAACATTTCATGTCTGAACAAATGACAAATTTTATTTTTACATTTTTATTTTATATTAATCACAGGTTATGTACTTTGTATCCCAGCCGTAGCCCCCCTGCATTCCCTCCCTATCCTTCCCATCCCTCCTTCCTCTCCTCCCTGCCCCTTTCCAAGTCCGCTGATAGGGGATGACCTCCTCCCCTTCCTTCTAACTCTAGCTTATCAGGTCTCTTCAGGTCTGGCTGCAATGTCCTCTTCTGTGGCCTAGCAAGGCTGCTCCTCCCTCATGGGCAAGGGGGTTGAAGAGCCAGCCATTGTGTTCATGTCCGAAATAGTCCCCGTTCCCCTTACTAGGGTACCCACTTGGATATTGAGCTACCATTTGCTACATTCAAGCAGGGGTTCTAGGTGACAGTCTCATAAAAGACCCCTGTGCCCTGATTGGATGTTGGAGAAAACAAGTAGCAGGACAAGATCCTACCACAGAGGGCCTTGGAAAGACTCTACCTAGCAGTGTATCAAAGCAAATATTAAGACACAT
>CM053766.1:73889831-73938124 GCA_028658305.1 Pachyuromys duprasi
ACAGACTGGCTAGATCCCAGGGGAGGACATTGCAGCCAGCCCTGAGGAAACAGGATGAGCTGGGGTTGGATGGAAGAGGAGGAGGTCCTCCCCCGTTGGTGGACTTGGAGGGGGCAGGGAGGAGATGAGGGAGGGAGGGGAGGGTAGGAGGGAATGAGGAAGCGGGCTACACCTGGGATGCAAAGTACCTAACCTGTGATTGATATAAAAATAAATAAATTTAAAATAAAAAAATAAAAAAAATAAATAAAAATAAATCTCGGCATTCGGCAGGATGAATTGGGAGGTCTCTGTGAGTTCAAGGCCATCCTGGTTACATAGTGAATTCCAGGACAGCCAGGGTTATGGAGAGAGAGAGAGACACAGAGAGAGAGAGAGAGGGAAAGAGAGAGACCCTGTCTCAAAAACAAAAATACTACAGCTCAGCTGAGCGGTATTTATGCATAAAGTCAAAGATGGAAGAGACCAATGAATCCCTCAAGAGCGTTCAGTTCTTTTCAGGTGGACCCTCACCTCACTAAAGTATAAAGTGCTCCAGAGGTCAGTGGCAAAACCGTTGTGCCATGAATGTTCTTTCACCGTTATGCAGAGGAATAAATGGAGAAGCCAGCAGGAAGCGTGTTATCCTAGCTGTTCAAAGGAGGAAGTGGAGGGAGAGGGAGATGACGCTATGCTCAAGAGTACTTACTGTTCTTGTAGAGGAGTGGGGTTCAGTTCCCAGCACCTACACGGTAGCTCACAACCATACACAGGTATGGTTAACATATGTCAACAATTTTTTTAAAGGACGAGGTAGAGCTATAGCAACCCACGTCAAGTTCTTTTCCAGTTTTGTAAGCTTCCTAAGGAAAGCACACTAAAAACTAAAAAGCAGGGGTGCTGTGCATATAGCTGAGCTCCCGGCGGGAGGGATAATTTCAGAGCTTGAGCTTGAGTGCTTATTTATTTTACTGAGTCCCTTACCCTGGCCCTGCAGAGGAAACTGAAGAGTGCTACATTGTATATAGAACAAATTCCACTTAGCTTACATTGCTAAACTAAAAACCAGTGGGAAAAAATGTAAGTAATGTGTAGCTCCCCAGGGGAGGCTGTGCCGCTCTCTACCTCCAGGGTGTGGCCCACAAACATGAATTCTCTGGGGTCCAGAATCTGGGAAGTCCGCAAGCCAGGCACCAGCAGGTTTGGTGTCTGTTGGAGATCTAATTCCTGTACAGAGAACCACCTCTTGTGTGTATGTAGCACACATATGTATGTATGTATGACATATACATACATATGTATGTGTGTGACATATGATATCTATGACATACAATATGACAATATGAATGTATATTATATTTCAATATAATATATATAATCAGTCTGGATTACATAGTGAATTCCCGGCCAGCCAGGCTTACATATGTACACACTCTATCTATTGAAAAAAAAAGTTATGTGTAGTTACTGTCATGAGATAGATGGTTCACGTGTGGAATCATCCTCTCATTTATAGTAATAGTAATTCTATTCCAGATTGTTATCATTTGGAGATCTTTATTTTAAGACATTGCAATAGGGGCTGCAGAGATGGCTTATCTGTTAAGACCACTGGTTGCTCTTACGGAGGGCCGAGCAAGGTTCAATTTTAGCACCCACAAAGAGCCACCTGAAACTCCAGTTCAGGGGACCTGACGCCTTCTTCTAGCCCCATCAGGTACCTCACATACATGATGTGCTTGAACTCACTCAAGCACATACGCATGGAAAAAAAACATTATTTTCAAATATTGCAAAAACTAGATATCATGGGCAGTCACGCAGAAACACGTATGAGTGCATATTGTATCTATGCTGAGGTTCCTCCATTTCTCCCTTTTGCTCCCTTTTCTTTCTTCTTCAGCACTGAGGATGGGACCCGAAGCTCCATGTTCTTTGGAAACTGTACCTCTGAGCCATGCTGCTGGCCCAAGAGATGCTGCTGGCCTGTATACCACTGGCCCATGCTATGCTTCTTCTCAGCCAGGATATCTGTTTTGTCTGATGTTTGTCATGTTTTCCTTTGTGGATTCTTGAGTTCTGGGGCTCTGAGTTACAGATGATGATGAGACTCTGTGTGGGTGCTGGGAACTGAATCCAGGTCATCTCCAAGCATAGCAAGTGCTGTTAACCACGGAGCCATCACTCTACCCCAGTAGCCTAATATAACCAAAGCTACTGCAGGGCTGAAGCAAAGGCTCAGAGCTTAAGAGCACTGGCTGCTCTTCACAGGACAAAGTTCTCAGAACCCACATCAGGTGACTCACACCTGCCTGCAGCCCCAGTTTCAGGGGGACCCAACACCCTCTTCTGGCCTCCTGGGGCACTGTTTGCACATGGCACACATATGTATAAGCAGCTACTCATACTTGTAAATAAAAATAAACGGGTAAAATATTTTTGAAACTACTGTATGTGCCTTTCAGCAGTCTACCTTTTCAACTTTGTAAACCAGGTTGGTCTTGAATTCACAGAGACATACCTACTTCTGCCTCCTGAGTTCTGGGATTAAAAGTGTGCACCACATTGCATGGTACTGCAGTACCAGTGAGGCTAAATTTAGAGCAAGACTGATTACCTGTGCTCACAAACTTTTGTCAGAGATGACAACACCCCCCCTTTTTTTGAAAACCCCCTAAATACTCTCTCATGTTTCTCCCTTACATTTTAGCAGGGCATGGCGATTGAAAATGAGGCACGGCCAATGATTCACCTCACTGGGATTTTCCAACCTGGACACTCTGGAAATCTAAAGGGCCTCCTCCTGAACCTGTATGTGCTGCAAGTAAAATCTTGCAATCTCTGCCAATCATTCTTTCCTCTTGTTTGAAGGCTATCCAGAGAGAGAAGAAACTGGATGGGTAAAGAACAGCCTTGGGATGTTTGAGCTCCTGGCTGGAGTTGTTCCAGAAGGTTCTACCGCATTGTAGACTTCTTTTGACTTGACTGTGCACCTTGTCCTGAACCTCTGTGAGACTTCGTTAGTCTTTTGGTGAGGGCTGCCACCTGCCTTTGGTGGTGCAGGAGATCAAACCCAGAGCTTTTGTGTGTGCTGGCTCCACCGCTGAGTTTGCCTGACAACCTTTGAGTTTCTCATTCAGGCAACACACTGCTACAGAGGCACACATCCTGTGTGGACATTACGTAGACAACGCAGCAAGAATAGGTGGTTAGTAGATTCCATACCTTAAAGGATTCCTTTCTGAGTCTGTCCTTTTGAAGATAAGGGGCTCGTGTCATACCCAGTGTGACTAACAGCACAGAGAAATCCGACTTGTAACCCTCCTCGCAGGCAGGCACCAGCAAAGAGAAAACTGAGGACGAGGGTAAAGAGGGCATTCCCAGATGAAATCGAATAAAGGTGGGACTGAGAAGCGAAAGAACAGCAGGGACAGCCACAGTTCCTGGAGACCCCGCCCTTGGCTAGTGAGCTTCTGGGGCTGATTTTCCTGGCAATTTCCACAAGCTGTGGGGGCTACTGGCTTTTCTCCTCAGAGGAGTAATTTAGCCTGTGGTCTTCCTAAATTACCTAGGATGTATTTTTAACCTGGAGTTTTAGAGTTCTTTCCCAGGCCTGGGAAGAAGATATAATTTGAAGGGCAGGAAGGAAGTGGGCAGAGCTGTGTCTGAGGCAGAGCCTTCTGTTTGGTGCTACTTCCTCTTTCCCACTGCTAAATGAACTATTAAAGGTAACCTGAAGTTTGCTAACAGTTTAATTAGCAAAGCAATGAGATCGACATTATCAGCAGAAGGCAGAACTAATTTAAGGCTATGTGACTTGTCCCTGGCAGCGAATGAGACATTGAAAGCAGAAGCATCTGTCACTCAGAGCTACATTGTTTCTGAGGCCTCAGGACAGAGGTCTCAGAACTCTTCCATGGACGGCCCCAAAGTCACCCGCTTTCTGATTTACCCATGGGGCTGAACAGTCTCAGCAGCAGCTTGCAAGTTTTCTGTACTTTGTTGACTCCAAAGGCATAGCATGCTGAATTCACAACCACAGGGTTCTGTGTGTTCCCCTAAGAATGAGATGACTGTGTTTGGTACAAATCAGGCTTCAGTCCTTAATCCTCCTGCACATGGTCATGTCCATAATCTCATACAACCCACGTGCAGTTGTACAGAAACAGCTCTATATGCAATTTAGAAATGACTGTCCTTTGTTTTTGTTTGCTTTGTTTAAGGCAGGGTCTCACGTACTACAAAGCAGGTTCCGACCTCTCAAGTACTGGCAATGCAGTTCTGTCCTATCATGCCCAGCTGTAAAGAATTCTTTTATGAGCACATGAAATTTATAATATTTGTTAGCTGTCTCAGAGACAACCTTCCTTACTGAAAGCTTCATAGCCCTTTCTGTGGCTCCTCTGTTTAGAATGTTAGAGGATACCAGCTTGCTACAGTTGGAAGAAAGCATATTGAAGTTTGTGCAAGAATGAATGGTGTCTTGGAAGAGAGCTATCTCCCACAGTCGACTCACGCATCTCACTAAAACCAGAGACCACCCTTGGAAACAATTGCACAGGAAGCCATTTTTCGGTGATGGCTGATTGGCTGTCGGTGATACTGCATTTTAGTTACAGTTACATTTGGGATTGAATAAATCATGCATCTGCTTTTCACCTCCCTTTGACAATAGCCCATGTCAGTGGAGCCCAGAGTAGCCAAGCTGAAATCTATTCTTCCAGGCTTCCCTTATGCCTTCTGCAGCTTAGCAGGTGAAACAGCAGACACAACATGCTACCAAGTCATTGTTCAGCCTCTGGCTTTTGCTCTGCTTTCCAGAGGAGAAGGCTGAAACTTTCGATTCTAGTTTTGATGTCTTATTGCTCCAAATCCCTGAGAGTCCATGATCTTCACCAGCATTTCCCATATAGAGCTTCCTCATAGAAATAAGACAAGCCTAGATTCAAGATAGACAGTCAGAGACTAAACCCATAAAACCTGTTAAACGAGAGACAGGACCAAAATTTCAAATCATGGAGAAAGGGGGAAAAAAACCTTGCACAGATGTGACATGTTTGTTGTGAGAGCAGCCAACTTCTATTCAGCTAAAAGGGTCAGTGTCAAAAAGGGACAAATAATACCCGGCGGCGGGCAGCGGCTGCCCATGGAGCATTTGAATTTCCTTCCCTGACCTGGATTATAGAATAAAGAAGATCCTCTTTAAATCTGTTTGGATCACTACACTTGAGCCCAAAAATACTTAATGAGGCAGGACACTTGTTTTAAAACTCATTGCAAAAGAACAAACAAACACATGGGGTCCATGTGTAAATAGACCCCATACATCAATTGGGATGTGTTTATGCTAAAATCTGTTTATTGCTTTCTTTGAAACTCAGATTAATCTATTTATTCCTTTTTTGTTGTGGTTTGTTTGTTTAACCCAGCAACTTTAGGTGGGAGAGTTGTAGGGGGAAAACATGCTTGGTATTAAAGAAAAGAAATGTGATTCAGAGTATCCTCCAGGGGCTGCAGAGATAGCTCAGCTACTGAGGGCACTCGATGTCCTTGCCGGGATTCTGTTCCCAGCGTCCACAGAGCTCCCATCTGCCTCTAACGTCACTTCCAGGATATCTGACACCTTCTGGCCTCTTCTGGCCTCTTCTGGCCTTTTCCAGAATCTGCTTGCACGTGGTACACATACATACACAAATGCAAAGCACGTACACATTAAAAAAAAAAAAAAACTTTCTAAAAGTTCAGAGTTCATTGGAAATTCCTCGAATTCCTTTTGGGGGGGGAGGGGTTGAGGTGGAAAGAAAGAATTCATTCACCTTAGACTTCCAGGTTATAGCCCAGGGAAGTCAAGGCAGGCACTGTGAAGCAGCTGGTCATGTGATGTCCACAGTCAAGAGCAAAGAGATAATAAACTCATCCTTTCTTGCCTGCCTGATGCTGTGCTTCTTAAGCTTGGTGGTAGGCACCTTTACCCACTAACCCATCTCAACAGCTCCTGCCTGTTTTGTTTGTTGTTTTGACAGAACTGGGATTAAATCTAGGATGTCACAAGAGCGAGGCAAGTGCTCTACTATTGAGCTATACAGCCTTAGCCTTGGCTTTCTTATTTTTCTTTTTTAAGACAACATAAGATAATGCTTAGAATCTAACAGGAAATACCAGAGCTGGATGCAGGAGTGTACCTAGCTTTACCAAGACACAAAGGCAAGAGGAATATTTGAATCCAGAAGTTGAGGGCCAGCCTGTGCAACATAGTGGAAAAATACACAGAGAAAGTAAGAGCCTGAATTATCAGGAGTGACATGGTCCTGTGCCCTTGGGACATGAACACCCAGCACCAAGGCTTACTGCTTACAGCAGCAAGCCAAACACTTGACCATTCTCTCTAGTCAGCACTGTCTCACCTGAGCACTGAAGGCTTCCTTGGTGAGGCCTGAAGCTCTCTCTGTGGTGTTCTTCTGTGTACCTTGAAGGCTCTCCTTCCACATTTTTTCTTTTTCCATTGTGTGCATGCATGCATGTGTGTGTCTCTGTGGACGCTTGTGCACATGTACTCATGTGTGCATGTAAATGGGTATGTATGCATGTATATGTGTGTGCACATGAGTGTATATGTATGTGTGCATGGATGTATATGTATGCATGTATATATGTATGTATGCATTTGTATGTATGTGTGGTATACATGTTTGTATATGTGTTGAGTTCTACCTAGAGAGAAAAAGAGCCTGACTTGTTTTGTTTTATAGTTTAAAATGATCCCATAAAGTTGAAGATGTTTTCAGATTACAAGACAATGAAGTTGAGTGAAAGAAGGAAGGCAGATGGCAAAGAGAGGAACCTAATGAGAATCCAGGCTGTGAGGCCCTCGAGAGCAGTTTTGTTGTCTCTCAGATCATCTTTGTAGCCCAGTCTGCAGGCTTTTGCTTTTAGTTCCTTAGCTGTGAGTGTCTTTTGAACTGATCAGAGCCTTTTCCTCGAAGATACCCCTCTTTTCAATCCCCTAACGAGGGGATTAAAAATTATCACCTCTGTTCTGTAAGAAATTTGTGACATATACCTTTCTTGTGTGAAAAGGATCAGAGATTTTTGTGTAGTTTCAAGTAAGAAAATATTCAAGTTTGGGTGGGTCTAGAGCCATTAAGAAGTGCAGGATGCTACAGGATATAAATGACTGGCTCCAGACAAAGCGACTCTAAGGATTGCTGTCAAAACATCCAAGTTCTTCCCAGAGAGAAGAAAGAATTTAACCTACAGCTAATGGAAAATAAATCAGGCAGTATTCATCCAAGGATGCTCTCCTGAAACCTCTTAATAAGGCGTGAAGATGGTGTAGAAGGTGAGCCCTAGTGCTACTTTCAGAATCCTTTTGGCATTGCCTCTCCCAGGATGCTCCCACAGTGACTGACATACAAATCCTTAACATAAGAGGGATCAGTGGGCCTCTGCAGAAAGTGATGGCATGAAAACAAGACATTCACAAGCTAGGCTAGCATGGAAGAGAGAGACCTGTCACCCCAACCCAAGAGGCCAGCCTGAGTCTTAAGAGAGGATAATAGGATTGCAGTTTAGGAAAAAGCTTTGAGACTGATGTGAATCCATCAAAAATATTTGCAAATTGTATTTATGCAAACTTTTGCAGAGTCTCATCTTTTAGTGTGCGTATGTGTGTGTGTGTGTGTGTGTGTGTGTGTAGCTAAGGGTAGTCTTGAACTCCTGTCATATTGCTTCTACTTTGCCCCTTGAGAGCTGGGATTACAGACATGTGCCACCAACCCTGGCCATTTATTAATTCAATTTGTCCTTTTCCCTCTTCTCCTCCCACCCCCTTTTAAAAAATTTGATTTTGTTTTGAGCATAGGGCCTCATGTATCCCAGACTAGCTTCAAGCTTATGGGTTCTAGTTTCATTCTGGTCCTGTGATGTTCTTTGACCAAAAGCAGCTTGGGGGTTATTTCACGTGACAGTTCTCAATCACCCATCATTAGGACAGGAATTCAAGGCAGGAACCATGAAGGAGTGTTTCACACTGGCTCTTTGCTTGTTTTCTTGCACAGTTCAGGTCCACCTGCCTCAGGATAGTGCTATCTACTTCGTGGTAGGCCCTCTCATATCAATCATGAATTTAGACAGTCTCTTGCAGACATGGACACAGGTCAATCTGATTGGGGTGGGGGTGGGGCAGGGATGGGGAATTCTTCACCTCAGGTACCTCCTCCTCTACAGTAACTCTAAGTTAAATGTCACATTGACAATAAAAACTAACCAGGACATCTTGGCAAATGAAAATGACTTTGAACTTTGGTGAGTTTGTCTTCAGCTTCCAAGTCCTGGGATTGCAGGCTTGTGCCGCTAAGTCTGGTTTATGAGATGCTGTGGGATGGACCAAGGCTTCATGCACGGTAGGCAAACATGCACCAACTGAGCTACATTCCTAGCCCTGTTCCTTTCATTTCACATTTTAAAGTTTTTAGAAGAGTTTTGTATTTGTTTTGTTTTGTTGTCTTTTTTTGTTTTGTTTTTCTTGTTGTTTTTTGATAGGGTCTTAAGTAGTACGGGCTGGCCTCTAACTCTTGATCTTTTTGCTTCTGCTTTCTGTATGCTGGGATTACAGGTGTGCACTACCATGTCTGCTTCTGCTTCTCCTCCCCTTCGAGTCCATAGCTCAGGCTTGTCTTGAACTCTCTCTGGAGCAGAGAATGACTCTGACTGAGCTCCTTCTCCTGCCTTCTCCTCCCAAGTGCTTAGATTCTAAGCATGTGTCAGCATAACTGGTGTATACAGTGCTAGAGCTCATGCCTTTTGCATGCTAGGCGAGTACTCTACCAACTAAGCCACACTCCCAGCCCCCATTTCCTAATTCTTAAAGTTATAAAATGTTAACTGAGTATTTAAATGTGCCAACTTTCAGTGAATGACTGCAGACTTCTGTGTCCTCAGAGCTGTGTTTAGACACTGAGTAGGAAGGGAAAGGAGGAGAACAATGGGGAAAGTTAACTGATTGAACAGTTTAACTCAAGGTTGTCTTCGAATATTTTTTAATAGGTATCAGGATCTGCTGAAAGTCCAGGCATCCTCAATATAACACAGTTTCAGACATCAGTTCTGGAAGAGGCAGCTTTAGAATGCACTTTCCAGGAGGAACAACTCTAGAAATATACTAATATACTAGAATCTCTGCAACACAACTTTCTCATGTGACCCCTTCCACTCCCAACAGTACCCCACCCCACCCCTGGGTCTGGAGACAAAGCCTCCTTCACAGAAAACATTTCACCTAACTCACCAAGAATTGAGGTGGGATGGAACAGGGAGGTGGAGGTGAACTTCACAGAGTCTAGGATAACACATTTGACACATTCCAAGGGCTGAAAATAAGTGTTCTTGCGCCTCCAAAGTATTCACACAGAATGAGGCGAAGCGCCGAGGTTAACATCCAGACTTCAGTTACCACTTAGCTGCAGGGGAGACTTGAGAATGATAATGTTATGAAACTGGATTGAGTTTGAAAAATTCTCTCTAAAGAAACAACGTAACCTTGAAGGGAAACAGAATATCAAGGCGACAGGTTTCATGGATGTCAATAACCAATTAAACAAATAACTTAGAGCTCAGTAGCCTCTGCAAAGCAATAATGGGCAATGTATACATTTGACAATACATTTCTTTTCCAGATCACAAGTAAACTTGCTTGATAAGAGTTAACGTGATAGGCACATTGAGTATCTTGAGTTGAGCATGTGCACATGAAGAAAACTTCCCATTGGACCCCACACACATGCATGCTTATTGCCCACCCAAGGTTAATTTTAAAACATAAAAGGAAAACGTAGTTTGTTCATAAAGAGAAGACCAAATGTAAATCTTTTAAGTGGCAGGCGCTAAACCCGGGTCTCATCTGTTATCTGTGAACGTCTATTTGTGTGGAATATGGGGCCCAGGATATTCTTGGAAATAAGGGGTTGGGCGTCTAGGACGGCGCCCTCGTCTCCTGAGCTGGAGGCTCTGAAGTGCTTCTGTCCGAGACTGCTTCCCTTGTTCCCCCATGAGCGGCTCGTGCTTGTTTCATAGGCTAGCTAAGCATCTGGGAGAGTTGAGGGTTTCCTCACTGTGGGAAGCTGTTCCAGACTGGAGATGATCAACATGTAATCTCTCTCCCTTTTCTTTCTTTTTTAGCTTCAAGGAAATAAAATAAGTAGCTTATTTTAGCTACTTATTGTACATTATTTTCCAAATTTTGTTAGTCCGTAAAGGAAATTATATATATATATATATAAATATATATATATATTATTTATATAGAGAGACATAAATTTCTTTCAAGACAGAAGTTCTCTGTGGAGCCTTGGCTGACCTGGGCTGGCTTTGTAGACCAGGCTGACTATGAATTCATAAAGATCTGCCTGCCTTTGCCTCCCAAAGTGCTGGGATTACAGGCAGGAGACCCAGGAATTACTTTTACACCCCAGGACTGGGCACAGTTGAGCACAACAGTGTTTCTCCAAGTGTAAAACGAGGGCAAGGGTTGAAGTTAAAAGGGAAAATGAGCAAGAGAGTCGGATGCTCCTATTTACCTATGTTAATGTAGTAGCCCCTCCACTTATTTCTATCTTCCCAGAATCTAAGAATGTGATTTAATTCGAAAATAGGGTCTTACCTGAGCATGGTGGAATATTACCTGTAGTTTCAGAACTTAGGGTGCTGAGGCAGAAAGATCAGGAGTTCAAAAACAGCCTAGGTTATGCAGTAAGGCTCTGACTCAAACAATAACACAAAAGGGGTTGATAGTCTAGTTGGTAGAATGTCTGCCTAACATGCAGATGAATCCCATGAACAATATCCCATAAAAACAGACACAGGGAAAGGGGCAGGGAGGAGATGAGGGAGGGTGGGATTGGGAGGGAATGAAGGAGCAGGATACAGCTGGGATACAAAGTTAATAAAATGTAACTAATATTAAAAAATAATAAAAAATTAAAAACAAAACAAACAGATACAGTGAGTACATGCATATAATCCCAGGATGCTAGAGGTGGTGGCAGAAGCTGAACATAAAGTTTGGCTATATAGGGATTTTAAGGTTATGCTGTGTTACTTGAAACCCCATCTCAAAACAACAACAACAACAACAACAAATTAAAATAAGGAAAAACAGAACATTTAAAGATACAATCACTTCAAATTTTTGAGAGGAAACACTCCTATTGGATGAAGGTTCTAACCTAAATCTAAGACTATCTGTAGAAGGAGAGGTCAATGGAAGGCTGAAACATGGAGAAGCAGCCATGTGCCGATGGAACTAAAATGTATTTCTATGAGCTAAGAATGCCAGGAAGTGGGAATTACCAAAGATTGTCACTTTATGTGGCCCCCGTTAGATCCCGACTGTAGACTTCTTGTCTCTGAAACCATGGGACTAAATTTCTGTTGTTTGAAATCATCTGATTTGTGGTAAGTTGCTGTGGCAAGAGACAAATTCATTACTGCAGCTGTCTGAAGGATGACAAATTCATTTTGTCTTCTAGGTTCCCAAAGACTGGATGTCACACTCACAAAGCTATACACTAATTTTATATGCTCCAATCATGGGTCTTATTTGATAGGTGAGTACGGCGTTAGGTAATCTATTGTAACTGGGGCTTGAGCATGGGGCTTTGTGCACGATGGACAAGTGCTCTACATCTGAGATCTATTCTTATCACATATGTGTTCATGTCTGCGTGTGTACATGTGTGTGTATGTGTCCATGTGGAGGCCAGAGGTTGATGCCAGGTATTCTCCGCTTTTATTTTTATTTCTTTATTAATTTAGGGTTTATTACTTTGCCCAAACCGGCCAGGAAAACTCACTATGTAGCACAGTCTAGTCTTGAACTCACAGGGTTCCCCTGTCTTGGCCCCTGACTAAATACTGCACAGCCACACCCTTCTTATATTATTTACTTTGAGACAGAGTCTCTCACTGAACCTGGAGCTCACTGACTGCCTAGCCTGGCTGGCCAGCAAGCTTCAGGGACCCTTCCATCTCTGACTCCCTAGTGCTGGGATTAAAGGGTGTGCAATTACCATGTCTGGTCTTTCCACTTATCCTGGGGATGAGAACTTAGGTGCTCATGCTTCATGTATGGCTTCTTGCCTGCTGAGAGAGTTTATGTACTGGTATCAAAGAAGCATATGACAGAGTTGGGGATGTGACTCAGCTGGCAAATTACTTATCATGCAGTCATGAGGCCCGCAGTTGAGATCTCCAGCTGGAAGATATGTAAAAGCTGGAAGTAGCAGTACCTGTTTGTAATCCTAGCATTGAAGGATGCAGGCAGTTCGTTGGGATCAGTAGCCCAGCTAGTCTGGCAAAATTTGTGAGCTCCAGGCTGAGAGATTCCCGGCTTGAAAAAGAAAGTGGAAGGAGATAGAAAAGACACTTAATGTCAACCCCTGACCTCTACAAGCATGCATCTACACATGAGTATGAGTACACACTCACACTCACACTCACACACACACACACGCAGGCACTCAAGTACACATGCAAGAAATCCTTTCAGATTTCTGTAAGTGCTTAAAATAAAGTATGGGGGTGTCGGTGGTAAAGTGCTTGCTAGCACACGCAACGTCTTGATTTAAATATCTATAATGACATGCATAAAAAGTGTGTAACGCTAGTAGCGTTTGGACAATTGTGTGCTTACTCTCAGGTACTATGGCAGGTGCTATTTGAATGATCTTACCTCATTTTTATAGAAAAACCATAAAGATAGTTACTCTTAAGGATTCATCTGTTTAAAAGCAAAAACACAGCATCAAAACTCAGGAATCTTCTGGTCTAAACTTGGCAAAGGTAGGATGTGAATACAAGAAACATGATAAAGCCCATGGACCAATGACTGTTGTTTTGCTATGTGTAGATACAGTGTAGCCATTTCTGCCTTGAGTCTGGGGCAACCCATACACTTATCAACTACCTGTGATTAGCGTCCATACACTTATCAACTACCTGTGATTAGCGTCACAGCAGTTCTTCTGGTCCATCCAAGAGCAACAAATTATGCTGATTTCTCTCTCTCTCTCTTTTTTAGTAGCTAATTTTGATAAAATGCTTTGGATATGTGGAGCAAGCCTGATGGTCAAAATGTAGCAGAATCCTTTACAATCTGATCTGCTTTGTTGGGATCCCAGGGAGAGCGCAGCAAAGTCACCATTCTGTTTTCACTGCTTGATGACACTCCAGGTCATGTGTTCCCATGACAGTGTGCCATTCTGCAGGGGTGTTTTCATTTCCTATGCAGCAATAGCTTGATAACTGCTCATCATCTGTGTGTAAGGACTGAGGCTGGAACTTTTCTCATCCATGCCCGAAGTGTATCAGTTTTTCCACACGTGTAGGACAATAGGGTGAAGGTCTAAAGGACCTTGTGCTCTGATTTGGGTGTAATGCTTCTGTTAGCTTCAAATGTCAAACCATATCCTTCCTGCATTATCAAAGCACCAACAGCTAACACACGTGTTTGTTCTTCTGTGTGCTGTACAAATCCTTAAGGCTCCTATGTTGTGTTTTCTAAGTGGCAGGGATTTCTAAAGACCTTCATTTGTCTATATTCACTTCACTGGCCTTTAGTAAATCTTAGCTTCACCATGTTAGCGATTCAAATCATGTACGTGACAGACTTCAAGGTCCATTAGATCAACACATCTCAACCCTTAGTAGTCAAGGTCCTCCTCACGTCCAACCTTCCCTGTAGTTGTCAGAAACCACAGGTCATATTCAACTCTTACTGAGTCTCCTTTTCAGTTAGAGGAAATGTTTTATGATTTCTCTTTGGTACATTCTAATAGCTGGCTACACACCACTTGCACTTGAGGAACATTAAGCAAAGCAAGGGATACCTGAAGGCAAGTAACGTGACAGTCCCATAGCCCATCTCAACTATTGGTATAGGCAATGAGGACCCACTATCCAAAGAGATAATCTTGAAAGGGATGCGTGAGAGCTAGCTATGCTGAGAAAGGCATAAAATGTAAACTCAAACTACAGATGAAGGGTTACGGTGTCAGGAAATAAACCAGATAACTGTGCAATAGGTCCTAGTGTGTGTGTGTGTGTGTATGCGCACATGTAAAGAGAGAGTAACTATGTGGTTTATGTGTACACATGTATGTGTTGGTTGCATGTGGAGCCCAGAGGACACCAGCTTTCCTCTTCTATGCCTTTGAACTCAGGTCTCATGTCTCTGCAGTAAGTTCTCCAACCCACTGAGTAGTCTTCCTAGTTTCAGATTCTAAAGATTTCTTTTCTTGTGTGTGTGTGCGCTACAGACACCAAAGGCATCAGATCCCCCTGTGCTAGATTTACAGGCATTTGCAGCAGATCTACATGGTGTCGGACACTGAACTGTGTCCTCTACAGGAGCAGTATGCTTTAACCCCAGAACCACCTCTCTGATTCCACCTCTTTTAAATCTCTCTCTCTCTCTCTCTTTCTTTCTTTCTTTCTTTCTCTTTTGCTATCATTTACAACCAAAACTTACATATAGCCTGTGAAGTAGTTTTGTAATGTGAAAATGTATTGCCATTTTCCTGTTTCTTTTTTTTTTACATGCATACATA
This sequence comes from Pachyuromys duprasi, assembly GCA_028658305.1. Taxonomy (NCBI): domain Eukaryota; kingdom Metazoa; phylum Chordata; class Mammalia; order Rodentia; family Muridae; genus Pachyuromys; species Pachyuromys duprasi. The sequence continues at coordinate 73,904,414 of CM053766.1, forward strand.
CCCAACTGATTATTGATAGAATCATACAGCTGAGATATGAGAAAACAAAATCTTAAGGACTTGTTGCAATAAATCTATTGTCAATTCCGTGAAAGCAAGCAACAATCTCTAAAGTTGCCTGATACTCAATTAACGTACAGCCATTGATGGTGTTGCTCATTTTTCAATCTCTAAATAACACCATGAAAGGATTTTTTTTCTCTATGGTTTTGATTTTCCAAAGACCTTGGTTTTCTCTCACCATATTGGACAGGGCAATGAAACAGAACAGCACAGCAGGCAGCTTGAGATATCTCTGTTTTTGATTACAAGCAACATTTTCACAGTCATATAAAATCTGAGAAAACTTAGTTAGTAAAAGTCCCTTACCTGGGGTTATGATACCAATCCGTAGGAAGCTAAATAGCTTTTCAAAAAGTTTTAGCAAAAAGTCCCCTCCCTGGATTTCCTTCAAACATTAACCTCAAACATTTACTTCCGTCCATATTATTTATACATTTAACCTCAAGATTTCATCTAGGAAGTCTCGAGCAAATATAAGACAGGACCTAAATGTCAGCCATCTGCGGAGCAGACTTGACAAGCTTCCTGGGGGAGATGAAAACGTCTCATTTCATGCATCTGAAAAGGGCTGTTGTACACACAGGATGCTGGGCGTTGCTCTTCCAGGACCCACCACCCAGCCCAGGCTCCTATAAATACATGCTTCAACCATGTAAACAGTTTCTTATTTGGTTTCTGGGCTAGAGTTTGTCTTTGCTGTGGAGAACCAGAAAAAAGAAATAAGGAAAAAAAAAAAAAGAAATGAAAAAAAGCAGCTTTAAAAGGCAAACAAAGGGACATAATAATCAGATTTCTCAACACAGCAGGATGCAGCAACCATGTGCTAGATTCCACTTAGGAAAGCAGAAGGCCCTAAGCCTCCTTGAAGCATTGCATTGGCCCAGCGCTGGTTTCTCATTGGGTGAAGATTTCTTGGCTTTATTGGTTCTGACAATTAAAATAGACTCTACAGGCTAAAATGATGCTATAAATTAGGTCCAAAAGACCTCCGGGTTAGAAAAGGAAGTGGAAAAAAATGCACTTCTTTTTTTAAGTGTGCGTGTATGTGTATACATGTATGGGTGTGGGTGTTTGTGTAAAAAGGCTAGAGGCTGCTGATCTTGCCTGGGAAGCCTTGTCTCAATCGCTTCTCTGCCTTTTTAGATTTTTGTTTAAGGTTTCCTTTTAAAGAAAATTTTATTTAGCATTAATGTGTATATCTGAACATACACATGCCACGAGGCACACATGGAGCTCAGGGGACAGCTTGGGGATCAGTCTTTCTTTCTGCTTTTACACGGATTGTAGGAATCAGGGGTGGGTGCTAGGCTTTCAGAGCGACTCTTTACCCCCAGATGCACTTCATTTTAATGTTATTGTTGTTTGCTTTTGATTTCGTTTTAAGTGAAAGGAGTCTCACTATGTAACCCTAGCTAGCCAGGGAACTTGCTGTATAGACCAAGTTGCTTCTCAAACGCAGAGATGCCAGGCCTACGTCTGCCTTTCAAGCACTCCAAGAAAGAGGTATGAACCACCATGTGCAGCTTGGGTATAGCTTCATTATTCTTTCTAAAAGATGTATTTATTATCTATCTATCTTTCTATCTATCTATCTATCTATCTATCTATCTATCTATCTATCTATCTATCTATCTAGACAAAATTTTTCTGTGTAGCCTTGGCTGTCCTGGACTCACTTTGTAGACCAGGCTGGCCTCAAACTCACAGAGCTCCACCTGTCTCTGTCTCCCAGAGTGCTGAGATCACAGGCATGCGCCACTGTACCCCTCTAAGATTTATTTTATTTTTAATTGTGTATGTACGTACGGGAGTGTTTATGACTGCAGGTGCCCATGAAGGTCAGAGACCTATAATCCCTGCTGGAACTGGAGTTACAGGCAGTTGTAAGCCACCTGGTGTGGGTGTCGGGAACTGAACTTGGGTCCTCTGCAAGAGCAGTATATACTGTTAACCACTGAGCAGCTCTCCCTGTTTTTCAAAGACCCAGTTACTTATTACGGTGGTTAGTGTTTCTTATTTAAGGACCTTAATGTCAAAATATCCTCAGGCTTCAAAGGCAGGAGGATATATTACTTAATGAAGGAACTGAGCATTTTGTTTCATTTGGTGAGGGCAGCTGTGTGATGAGTTGAGGGTGCCTTGGGTTCTGGGAAGCTCAGGACAAGTGTTATACTATTCAGATCTTCAGTCCTAATTTCTACCTTATGTTATCCTTTCATTCCTCACTTCTCTGCAGGACTACCACCACCTTTAATAAATGTTTGTTCCTGATATGTATGTGTATATAACACATGTAATATATGCTATATATAATAATATATATACTTAGTGTATCATATTGTTTGTTTGTGACAAAGTCTCATGTATCCAGGATAGCCTCAAAACATACTATGTGGCTGAGGGTGACCCTGAACTTCTGACCCTCCTGCCTCTATACCTCTACCACCATTCTTGGCAATATCGATAAATGATGTAATTTTATTACATAATGCAGTTATTTGGTGGTATTGGAAACTAAACCCTATTATTGATGATAACAGGCAGCTACTATACCACAGAGTCACACCCCAGATGTGCGGTTTTGGTAGGTTTCTATGTCCTTAGTTGCCCAGAGGATATTTTTTTTGTGTTTGATAAAAGAACTCCAACAATTTTTTTATGTAGGTGTGTGTTGTGCATGCATGGGTGAATATGTGTTTGTTTGTGTGTCATGAATGTGTGTGTTCAGATGCATACTCATGTGTACTTGTGTGTTTGTGGGTCTGAGGTTGCTGTCAGGTATCTTCCTAGCTCACGCCTCACCTTATATGTTGAGGTCGGGTCACCTGCTGAACCCATGTGCCATTTCAGCTAGTCTGGCTAACCCTCTAACTCTGAGGATTTCCTATTTCTGCCACTGTCTCGTGTTCACAGAGGGGCTTCCATTCCCATCAGGCTTTTTATATGGATTATGGGGATCTGAACTTTTCTATCTCAAGGTTGCGTGGCAAAGGCTTTACCAACTGAACCATCTTCCCAGTCCAGAAGCCCAATAATTCTCAATTATTTCCTTGAATATTTCTAGCCTCAGCTTACAAGGTTTGGATTGGATCACTCCTTGTCACTTTCAGTGTGGGGTAGAAACAACACAGGCCAGTGTGTTCACAGTCACTGGCTCAGGGAGAACACACGTATGATGCATGTCAGTTCTTTCAAGGTCCATGGATTCATCTTTGCAAGCACGACTGTGCTGTGAGTGTTTGCTTACTGGAAGGGTTGGAAAAGCTAGAGCACGTAGCTGCCATTGCCTCCAAGGGACAGGGTACCCCAGAATATAGCTAATCCCAGAGAAGGCAATAGCAGCTGAGAGGTGAAGACATGGCAAGCGAGCCCCTGAGGTGATCTTTAGGGTTCATGGTTTCAGTTATGTTTGGTGTAGCCCCTATCTTTGAACCTTGTCTCTTTTTGCTGATAAATCCTTTTGGGCTTAAGTCAGTGTTGTTTGGGGCTTTTGGGTTTTAAAACCAATTGGGTTGGCTAATGTAGATGTCTTACCTGTTTGAGGGCAGACAACATACAAATTGATACAGAAGCTAGATACCATGAGCTAGATAGTACCCCTAACCCCACAAGCAATCCAGGCAAGCTTTGTTTTATAAGGACACTTTAACAAGGAGTGAAATATATGTACCTTTTTGTATGTATATGTGTGATTTATTACCAAAGTAAACAGTTTTTGTTTTGAGGCAGGTTTTGTATAACCTAGGTCAGCCTTGAACTCTCTATGTAGCCACGATAGTGTTACGAAGCCTCCTTTGCTTTGCTTTTGCTGATGGGTAAAAACAAACAAAACCCACAACAAATTAAACATGTATTCTTGTTCTGCTGCTATGCAGTTCTGCTGGAAGAGTGGTTGCCTCGCCTGCACTAAGCCTCATGTTCTATCTCTAGCGCTACAGAGGCTGGGTATGGTGGTGCATCCCTGTAATCCCAGCACTTGGGAGGGGAATCACAAGTTCAAGGCCAGCCTGGTGGTACATATCTTTAATCCCTGCACTGAGGAGGCAGCGGTAGGTGAATCTCTGTGTGTTCAAAAACGTCCTTATAAATAGTGAATTCCAGACCAATCAAGGCTGTGTGGTGAGACAGTGTCTCCAAACACTGACAACAAAGAAAGAAAGAAAAAATAAAACCAAAGGTTAGTAACCAAGCTTGCAAATTGTGTTTTCCCTCCAGGATACCAATAAAAAGTTCCATTAAAAGGCAAATATTTTTCCTTTTAAATTCGAAGAGGAAAAAGTTTTACATTGTGGTCTTCTGTTCTCCACCTCTAAAGAGGATTATAGGCCTGTGTGATCTAAAATTCTCTATTTGAGACAGTGAAGGAGATCAACCCCATGTCTTCCCATGTCAGTCCAGCACTCTGCCCATTGCCTTACATCCCCAGCAAGGACCAGAGTTTAGATCCCAAGAAAGCATATAAATGTTGGGTGAATGTGGTGGCCTGCTTATGATTCCAACCCTCAGAAGGCAGGGATCCCTAGAACAAGACAGCAAGCTGTGGGGTCAGCTGAGGAATCCTGCCTCAGTGAATAAGGTGAAGAACAATGAAGGGCAACTCTCCAGCTAGCTGCATATGCACCCACATTCTCCACATTCATGAGAAGAGGAAAGTACACAGATAGGCATGCACACATATGTGCACAGCAAAGAAAATAACCAAAGAGTGGTGCAAGAAGACACTAAATATACCTCCCCCCATAAGTATAACCAACGCACACATACATGCACATCTACAGGAGCATGCTCATACACCATACACACACACACACACACACACACAAATGAATAAAAGAGCAGGGTTAAAAAAGATCCTGGTAACAGAAGACCAAATCAAAGACCAGATTTAGTACTGTCCTGTAAGCTGAGAGAATTTGTTTAATAGTTGCCCCTTCAAGTTTTCTTATCATTACAGTCTGGAGACTAGTGCTGGCTAATAGAACTCCAGTGACTTTTATCAAAATCATATAAGTGATTCCAGCAACAGTACTTTTACTCATCAATTAGTAAACAAAGAACAACTATATTGAGCTATGTGCTATTAAGAACACAGAAGTATAAATAAGTTTTAAGATGTATTTCCTTTTTTTGTTATTTGTTTTTCGAAACAGGGTTTCTTTGTGTAGTCCTGCCTGTCCTGGAACTCACTCTGTAGACCACTCTGGCCTCACATTCACAGAGATCTGCCTCCCTCTGCCTCCCAAGTGCTGCGATTAAAGGCGTGTACCACCACTGCCGCCGGCTGTATTTGCATTTTTAGTGGACACAATAATTATATACATTTTCAACATATACTGTAACATTTCTTTTTTGTGTATGTGTGTATGCTGTGTGGGGATATTTTTAAAAATTTTTATTATGTATACAATATTCTGCCTGCTTGTATACCTGAATGCCAGAAGAGAGAATGCCAAGGTCTCATTAGAGATGATTGTGAGCTACCATGTGTTTGCTGGGAATTGAACTCAGGACCTCTGGAAGAGCAAGCAGTGCTCTTAACCTCTGAACCATCCCTCCAGCTCCCTTTGTGGGTATGTTTTAAAACAGTATCTTGCTATGTATCTCAGGCTGTCTTAGAATTTGCAACAATGTTACTTTCTCAGTATCTTCACTGCTGGAATTATGAGTCACTGTACTTGGCTATAAGGCATTCTAATACATAGCACACAACACACACACACACATTTAAAACTATTGGCAAATCTCTCTTGGTAAGATGGTTTAACATCATCTCTACTAACAATTTTGAAATATAAAATCAATAGTTGCCAACTACAATTATGTTTTTTCTTGGTTTTGTTTCTATTTTGAGATCATCTCCATATGTGACCAGTCCAGGCTGGCCTGGAACTTACAATTCTTCTTCCTCACTGTTGTGAGCACTGGAGTTACAGGCACATACCATCATTCCCTGGCTTGATGGTTTTCACTTTAGAGAACTCGTTGCTTGCTTCAAGAATCTTACCGTCTGATAGATAGGGAAAGCAGAAACATAAATCCAGGCCTCTCCATACTCTCTCCCAGAGCCCTTTTTGTTCTGTTAGTTTTATCACTGCTTGTAAGTCTGTTATTTTCCATGTGCCTTTCCACCCTTGAATGCCCTCTTTTCTTACCAGTTTATGGACACCACAGTGGTAGCCCATTTTTGCTAACCCCTCTATTCGCAGTGCCCTCGACATAATTATCTAGGAAATGGATGTTTATATTTATTCCATCTCCTAAAAGGTCCAAGAAGTCACTAGCAGAAACTAGGGTGACCTTGTTTCTCAGGCTGTCCAATGTTAGGTGACATTTGCAGTTTAATCCTAAATGGAGAAGAAAACCCCTGCTTTCCATGTTTGCACAGACCAAGAGCTTTTACTCCCTAGGATTCTTTGCAAATCAGTAAACTTCGTATAATCTCTATTATTGGATCTGATGTCTCTCCTCGGTGCTGATTTTATATTAGTGAGCAATAGAAGCAGGTGCCAGCTTTCATCCTTTCATACTGTATTGCATTAAACCAACAACAATGAAAAGAACACAGAATTGATTGGCTTCACTTCCCATGTACACGAGGATGCTCGGTTGAAATAATCACCTTAAGTGTTTCAGGGTGAGACTCTTTCCACAGGCATCTGGTTTCAGGCTGCTGCCATGTCCGGGTTGTCCTTGCAGTAAATAAATCAGCAGGGTGCATAATCTTGTTCGCTAACCTGCTGCAAATCTCAAGGATGTGCAAAATTCATCAACTCCAACAGAGGCTGGAGAAGGGAAAATCCTTTTGCCTAGAAGAAATGCCCTTAGCAGTGGATTTTTACTGACAGATCACCTTTCCTTTAGTGATGTGAGCATAGGTCGCTACCTTTCACCAAGAAAGGTTCATGCAAACTAGGATCTTGAAGAATGTTAGATTTTGGTGGTTATCTACCATTAATTTGTTATGGTTTTCTCTATAGGGAAAAAGGCATTTGAAGTCATAGGAGAGAGTTAACTCTAGTCAGGTTGATATTATCTTTAAATATATACATCTATAGCTTGACCTAAAAGTAGAAAGAAGCTAGGGTTGTAGCTTAGTGGGAGAAGGTTTGCCTGACATATTCAAGGTTCTGGGTTTCATTCCCAGCCATGAGAAGGAGGAGAAGGAGGAGGAAGAGGAAGAGGGAAAAAAAAGGAGAAGGAGGAGGAGAAGAAGATGAAAAGCACTAGAATGATGCTTATGGCTTGGGAAAATGTGAGTGATTCTTCAAGTATTCATTTGTTCGTTCATTTATTTTCAAGAGATTGCTTTGATATAAACAGGCCCTTTGGCTCTGAAAAGCCAGTTCGGTAGTAAACAGCTAAGATTTTTCTGGCCATTCTGACTTCATTTAAGAAGATGAAATTGCTTTCCCAGAATCCTGACTCCTGTCAGATAGCCAGGTGTCAATTTCCCTCTTAAAGATCAGTCAAGAGTCTGTGTATCTGGTTGCGCTGAAGACAATCTGCCCTTGACATGTGCTGCTGCTCTTTTTTTCTGTGGCAGAAACAGTTTCCAAGGAAGCTTAGCTCCGTGCTTCTGTGTAGGCAAGAAACCCTCATCTTATTGCTTTTTCTCAAGCAGAGGATGCCTCAATGATAATGGGAAAATAAGAATATTATTGACTGATAAGCTAGGGTCAGACGGAAGGGGAAGAGGACCTCCCCTAGCAATAGACTTGGAAAGGGGCAGAGAGGAAAAGAGGGAGGGTGAGGTAAGGAGGGAATGAGGGAGGGGGCTATGGCTGGGATACAAAGTACATAACCTGTGATTAATATTAAAAAATAAAAATTAATATACATATAAAAGAATATTATTGAATTTTCTTAATGGTATCAACTTACTACCCTGGAGTCTGATATGTTTCAATTTCCATTAAAGTCTGGAATTCATAACTTTTTAAGAAGCCCTTTATCTTTCCCTAAAAATATACAGGCAAAATTTTTGCTATTTGTACACTAGAATGGTGTATTTTCAGAAGGTTGGATCAACACTTAGGGTTGAAGAATCGCCTTATTTAGTCACATTATACTTTTCCTTAAGATAACTTATTTTCTCTCTGTGTGTGTATATGTGAGAAAGAGAGTGAGAATATGAATATGACTGAAATCTCAACCATCTAAGTTTGCCAGGGTAATTTGATCTTTTTCTCTAGGGCAGAGGGCAACAGCATTTACTGTAACGATTGGTACCAAGATGGTGAAAATTTGCCCTTGATATAGAGGCTTTCTGACACTACAGAAATAAATGTAAATCAGAAACTAACCTTCGTTGCTTAGTTACTTAGGAAAGATACACTGAAATAAATGCCCACCTCCTTCCCTTCCTAGCGTCCTTTCTCAGCAATCCTGCCGGCCACACAAAGTCTATTCTAAATTTATAATCAAATTACAGGCATCTGGAGAACACAGCCACTGAGGTAAATTGTTTTCCATAAGTCATGCTTTCGAATTGCAAATACTGGAAAAGCAAATGCTGAAACTGTAATTCTTAAATGATGGATTGCCTCTGGAAGCATTTAATTCAGAGCAACACACATAACCCCAAACCCTAAACCCAGTACACTTGATTTAGTTATCCTTTTGCAAAGTTTTGGGGATTTTTTGTTGTTGTTATTGTTGTTGTTCCTTTTTGACTCCAATCTTCATTCATGTCATGAGAATAGGAATGATCAAAACCTAGCATGGAAGAGTTCTAAAAATGCTTAGGAGTTAACACAACACATTAGTTCACTTTAAAAAATGAATAGGCTCAGAAATGTTGGTATAGATTCAAGTTACCATATGTCCCCTTAATGATTGTTTGGAAACAACAAGGAACAGACCTCCCACAGATACATTTCTGTATTTCTAAGTTTCTTCAAAGCGTGGACTTCGAACACAGTTTGCTTTGAGCTGGAGTATGGGTAAAAATAAGGGGCCAAGTAACTTGTAAATGAATTTAACTGTCCACTTGGATGGTTACCCAGGAAGACTTTTATGTAAATATGTACAATGATTTGTAGTCTTTGATCCTTTTGTATTCAAAGGCATTATACTTTCAAAATTACAAAGGAGAGAAAGGAGTTCTAACAAGTGCCAGAAACAGGAATCTACAGTGCAAAATCTAGGTTGGCAACAAAGAATCCAGACTCTGGAGGGAGCAGAATGGTGTCAAGTTTGGTGTTTAAGTTTCGGCGTTTTGCTCTTGCTTCTTAAAATATCAGGAAAAAAAAATTGGAAAAGGGTGTTTTTTTAAAGCAATATCAATATGCAAATGAACACATTATTGTTACTTGAATTGTACAATAGAAAAGTCAGGAGCATCTGTAAATTAAATGCAAAGCATTTTTAAATTATTATTATTATTATTATTATTTGAGATGGGCATAGTAGCACACTCCTGTAGTCCTAGCATTCAGGAGACTAGGGAAGAATTATCTAGTCTATCTAGTTCGAGGCCCACAAAGTAAGACACTGTTTAAAACCAAAAGCAAACAGAAATCAAAACAACACATCAAAAGACATGTTTCTATTGGAATGATGTCAATGAAAAGGTAGAACTGGTTTGGGCTCGGCCACGGTGGTCCCTAGAAACTTGAGGTGAGTGGAAGGGTGGGAGGGACAGCGCTAATGCAGTGGGAAAAAAACGCACTTAGAGTCCCTTCCCCTTTCCCCTCTCCCTCTGATAACAGTTGTCCCAGTACATCTGGATGACACACACTGTTGGCTCTCCACTCTGTTTGCGGGGATGCTGTTCCGCTGATGTGTTGTTATGTGACAGCAGCACACAGGTTGGGTGGATTAATAGCATGCCCCCTCTATTTTACGTCTCATGTTCTCTGCAGTGACTTCTATCACTGGGTGGCTCTTCTGTTCTATGCAGTGTCAGTGGGGGGGGGGTACCACCATTAGGAGGGGGTAGTGTGCACTGCAGGATCTGAGGTGACTTGCTCTCTGGACTAGGAGTGAGTTCTAGCTTTTGATTAGGAGCTCAGCTGGGGCTGTCCATAGGAATACCCATGGCTCCTTCCAAAGGGGTTTGTCATGTAACCTGGGATTCATATAGTATTATGCATGAATTTCCTAGTGGAAGTATTGCAAATGTGAGTAATAAAGCTACTGATCTCCTAAAGTTGACCCCTGGAAATGGCATGGTATTATTTCTAACCTAAACTGTTGATTAAATCACAGGCAAAGAATTTGCTACTGAGTAAAAATCATCACAGGTATCAGGATGCCCAAAGCTATTTATTAGGTTGTAGATGTTGATATTGTCAACAACTTCTTTCAACTTCTTGAACCAGAGGGTTTATTGCTTTATGGTTCTTTTTGTTTGTTTGTTTTTGTGAGATAGTGTCTCCTGTAGTCAAAGATGACGTCAAACTCACCGTGTAGCTGAGGACGACCTTGAACTTCTGATCCCTCTGCCTTCACCTTCCAACTTCTGGGATTACAGCAGGGACCTCCACACTTTGATTTTTGCTTCATATTTTGTCGTGCTCACCAATGTACTGTCTGAAAATATCGAACTCCTGGCAATGGAGTAAAATGGATAGCATCTAAAACACAAATGGATGTGAAAGAGGTGTGCCATGTGTTTAAGAGAATGAAAGGAAACCCATGCTTAACGAAGCAGGAACTGTTGGAGTGTCAAAGTTGTTCAAGTTTCTGAGGTTACAAAAAACACCCTTTCTTTCTTTTTGTAACAGGGGTCCAGGTTGGGAACGGGGGACGACAGTTGTCTAGGGTATTGCCAAGTTTGTTCCCCGGTAAGAACAAAGCATTGAACTGCAGGAAAGACTAAGGGCCAAGTCTCAAAGAAAGTGTCATGCATTCAGGATGGAGAAACTTATGGCTGGCAGTCTCTTAAACAGATGCCAGCTTGGATGTTTTGCAGGACCCCTGGCCCTGCCCCTTTCCCTTACTGGTCCTGCCTAGACACCAACCCCTGCATCTTCCTGCTGTTTCTTTAAGGAAAGAAGAAGCAACCACCTCCGGGGGGGGACCTGATCTTGTTTTCCCTGCCACTCATACTTCCCTAACTCTGCTTCTTCTTTTTTGTGTTTTTGGGACGGATGCAAATCTAGCTGGCCTCGGGCTCACAGCCCTGTCTCCCTGTGCCTCTCAAGTGCTGAGATTAGAGATATGCTATGCTTGGCATCAGTCTGACACATACTTTGGCATAAAAAAGGAAAGACAGCTACATTAGGTACAGACTAGAAAGTCTAGAGCAGTAGTTCTCAACCTTCCTAATGTGGCAACCCTTTAATATAGTTCCTCATGTTGTGGTGACCTCTACGCATAAAATTATTTTTGTCGCTACTTCATAACTATAAATTTGCTGCTGTTATGAGTCGTAATATAAATATCTGGTATGCAGGATACCTGATATGTGGTCTCTGTGAAAAAGTAGTTTGACTCCAAAGGGGTCACATCCCACAGGTTGAGAACCACAGCTCTAGACAGACTCTGAGATCAGTAAACAGCGAAGCAAAAGCACAAATGTGTGGCAGTTAGGATGCTCCCAGCTGTGAGGCACAGGAAATGTAAGTTAAAGAAATTTTTCATCTCAGATGATAGAAACTTGTGAGTTTGGGGGTGGCAAGGATTCTCCACAGCCAGATTGACAACAGCCAGGTAAACGGCTGTGGTTCTGCTTTTGCTTAGTCTTGATTGTTCCACAGTGATGGCATAGCATTGTGTTGGCCCATGGCCAAGTCTGAGGGCAGAGTAGACGAGATGAGAGAATGATTGATTGGTGGCTATGTTTATTTTCTCCCTCTCCTTTTATTTGAGAAGGAAAAAAAAATCCCAGGTATCACTCACTAAAATATTTCTTCTTGCTTCTCTTTGGTCAGCACTGATTTCACCCCTGGTAAAGGTGAAAACATGGTCCTGCCCATCCATTTCCCAGGCAACACTGCAGAAAGCATTCTTGAACATGGGATTATCTGATATTGCTACCAAGCTGAACCCACAAGGAAGGAGGGGCATGTAGCTGACTGACGTCATGTACCCAGGCTCGTGCTTAAGTGTCAGTCTCAGTCTGTGGGCTCACCCACTCAGCAGCACCTTTGCAAGAGCTAGTAGTCAAAGCCATTGCGTAGCTTCATGAGACCGGTGTGGGGATCTACACCTTTGCAAGAGCTAGTAGTCAAAACCATCGTGTAGTTTCATAAGCCAGTGTGGGGAGCTACACCAATGAGCTGATTTCAGGATCGCATCAGTAGAGAGTCAAAGAAACATCAGAGGCAATCCAGGTCTGTTAAGCCCAGCCCAGTATGTGATACTCCTGTTCTGTCTCTCTTTGTTAATTGTAAAGAGTGAGTGCTAGCTATATGGGGAATGAAAATCATAGAGAAACCAGTAAGAGTTGATGGAGACATATTCTTAAGTGTGATGTCCATATAAAGACCCCCAGAAGAGCCTCAGGGGAAACCATGGAAGACAGGGTGGGATGAATGTGTGAAGCAGACATTGCGGAAGAGTGCTGTGAAGTGCTGTCTTCTCGACAGGCCGTGGCCTTTGTACTGTTGCACTTTGAGCTCATAGCATCTGTGATCACCTGCATAAGACCTACACAAAAGAAGGAAATCAATGTTCTGTCAGGACACCCCCACCGCCAAGAACCTCTTGGCAATTAATGGCTGCTGAAGGAGGAAACACTCTATCTCTTCAATGGTAGGGTCACTGGTAAGTATCCATGTTCCAATAAACAATCACACACACACACACACACACACACACACACACACACACACACAGGTATTCAAGTAAGCAACCCCAATTAAATTCAGGGAAATAAACACAGTAACAAACAAACAAATAAGAAAGTTGAAGAGGGACTTGGGGAAGAAGAAGGAGTCCAAAAAAAATTTTTTTGAATGGGATAAGAGGATACAACCAAGTAAGAGAATACTAAGAATAAGAGAACATAAGCTGAATATTACCTAAACATAATTTACACATGCGTGTAATTACTAAAGGATAAGTAAAAAAAAAAAAAAGAAAAGAAAACCGACAAATAAACCTCTAACAAATAAAACTCCAAAACAGAGTTAGCAGAGACAGAAATTAAAGCTCATGTCTCTTTAAGTTCAAGGGTGATGTGGCTCCATATGTATGAATGAACAGCTCTTGTGCTCTAGCCAGGGTGTAAACTCCTCTTTCCTTCTAACCCGCTAACACTCTCATCTTCTCAGCTGGTTCCTACACCCTCCACCACCTCTCCTAGGGTGGAAGGGAGTGTGTAACAAGAGCCAGAAGCTTCCAAACTTTCTAATCTATCCCAATTCACCCCCTGAAAGTTTTGCACACAGGGAATAATGAGAAAAGAAGACGACGAAGAAGAAACAGTCATTACAAACAATGGTGACAGCATATTGTGGTCTTTTATTTCATGTCACCGACCTCATCAATTTGACCGATTTAGGGTGGAGGGGTAGTTGGATGCATTGGCACCAAGGGTGCATACCTTGAATACTCAGATTAAAACTCAAATTGGTTTTGAGATTCAGAATCATTTTGATATTGGATATTTTCACGGTTAATGGCACTGAAAGACCTCACTGTATAAATGCTTTGACCTCAGAAATTTGGTGAGTTGCAGACTGAGATTGCCTGTGTGTCCTTATTACTTCTGGCTGTCTGATGGAGAGAGCGGATGATTGACCTCTGCAATGGAGGACATTTCAGCAAGAAAACAGCCATTAGACTCTTCGGACAGTTTTCCCGACTAGGCAGCCCAAGTTTATCGAAGACAGCGTTTTCTTCAGACTCTTTAGGAAGTCACCACATATATAAGCCACTCTCTTTGGAAAAATTTTCAAGAAGGGATTATTTGGGGGGAAACTTTCTTTCGGTATGAAAGCAGTCAGGGGTCAGTTTTGGAAGGCTATTTTAAGTCTAGAGATTGTGCTGTCTACAGGCTCCCAAACACATCACCCTCTGTTAAACAGCATGAAACAAATTCACTTCCCTCCCTGGACGGTCTTCTGACACCCCCGGTGTCTTTTCTGTAGGATGGCAACCATGCAGAATTACTGAATTCAGGTCACTCCTTATGTCCTTTGTTCCCCAGGTGTGTGTGTGTATATGTGTGTGCACACATGCTTGGAGAGGCCAGAGGACTACTTTACGTGTCATTTCTCAGGAGCCCTTCGAATGTTGAGGTAGGCCCGGAACTCACCTACTGGGTTAGGCTGGCCGGCCAGTGACCCCAGAGAGCCATCCATCTCCACTTTACCTGCATGGGGATTCCAGCTGTGTCATCACACCCCGATTTATTTTTTCATGAAGATTTGGAAGATCAAAATCCTGTTTTTATGCTTTCAAGGCAACCAAGTTGTTTCCCGAGGCCCCAGATTGTTTGATACTCATTTCAATGCAAATATTTTACCAATGACTGCATGGTGAGCTAGGTTTTGCAACTTTTGTCCTAAAAAAAGTGATGGCTACCAAGAAGACTGCCTAAGTGCTATCAAGCCCAGTACACGAACTCATTTGCTCCCTCACCCCGTGTATGTATGTATATGTTGTGTGTCTGTGCTCGTGTGTATGTGGGTGGTTTATGTGTATGTTGGTGCATGTGTGTATGTGTGCTTATTTGTGTGTTGCATGTATGTGTGTGTATGTATGTGTACTGTGAGTGTTTATGAGTGTGTATATATGTGTATGCATGGTGTGTGTATGTGTGTGTGATGTGCATGTGTTTGTTGTGTGTTTGTACATGTGTGGATGTGTGGATGTGTGTGATGTATGTATGTGTTGTATATGTGTGTGTATATTTGTGTGTTGTGTATGTGTATTATGAGTGTGTATGTGTGTATATGTGTGTTGCATATGTGTGTTGTATATGGGTATATGTGGTGTGTGTGTGCATGCGCACATTCCTCAGTAAAAGATCTGGAACTTGGTGATAATGAGACTGGGAAAAGGGTTGGTAACAAGTGAAGCTACCCACTGGTTCCTTTCTCCTAGTTTCTTTTGGCTTCTAACAGCCTTACAAGTAGCCAGCATGCCCCCAGGGAGATCTCTCTACCAACAACTTGAGAAATAGCCATTTGGAAGTCCTCCGCTGCAAGGAGGAATTGAGCTTATTGCTTGGTTGATTGGCTAGTTTCTTTGTTCTGTTGGTAAATGGCAGTAGTGAACTAGGAAAGAAAAACAAGTTTCAGACCAGGGAAGTGACTTAGCCCGAAACACACTGCGTTGGCTGTGGTGATCCCTTGAGTCCTGCTAAACTGGGGGGCAGGGGAGGTGGGGGCAACTGACCTTGGTGTCTATGGGGGTGCATGTAGTATAGGAGTGTGCTGAGGCCATCACTCTGCAGCTGGACATCTGGAGGGGAAAATTCATCCAGCTGTTGCTGAACAAGAGTAGGGCCTAATTCATGCATAATTCAGGCAGTTATACATGCCCATGCATAATATCAGACATGCACGTCATAGAGGGAACAAATGGTCACTTCAGCCTCAGTCCTTCTCTGCAGCAGAGTGAAAGGCGCCTTTGTCCTTTTGTGTACCTTGACAGTGAGTCTGGAACTAGGTTTGCAGGTAGGGCCGTGAGAGTGACCCTGGTTCCCCCTGGGAGCCCCTCTCTGACCAGTGTGGATGGAAACATGGTGAAGGCTATGTGAACAAAGCTTCCGTTTGCTGTTTAACTCAGGGAGGCACAAGCCCACTTCATTTCTCTTAGGATTTCGTGCACCGTGCAGTCAGAAAAATGTATCTTAAGCCTTTTCATCTCATCTCTTTCTTTTTCAATCTTCCTCAGCCATCACAGCCAAGAGGAAATTAATTTCCTGTGTTGATAAGAGAGAGTTTAGTTTGCAAAATAGACTTGACTTCGCTTCCTGTTTTATCTTTTTTTAAACTCCATTTCCCTCGGATCTTCCAAAGCATAAAGTCTGTAATGACCAGGGTGTAAGCCAGACATCTTTCTAAGCTAAACTTCAACTGTGGGTTTTTTGTTTTTGGTTTTGTTTTTTTGTACTTAATCACGGAGTTGTGTAGTGATGGATTTGAGTGCCAGCTAAAGAAAACCAAAAACATTATACAGTAAATAAACATCAGCCTATACAGTCTAAATATGCCGCTTTTCTAGAATAGTGTCTCTCCTTGTGGTTTTTTATCCATAAGATGCCTGTGGAAGAGATGAGCCTGTTACACTGTAGCTCTGATCCCTTGTGAGCTGATTGGTCCAGGACTGAATACTAAGTAACCTTTATCCCCGAACCCTTCATCGGACAAAGAAGCCAGCCTAACTACACAGCAACTGATAGGAAACGGAATCCTGGTACTCCTGTTTAGTTTGATGTTGTTTGGTTTTTCTCTTTGAAAAGGGGTCATAATCTCTTCTCGGTCCTGTGACACCTCTCAGCCCCTCTTCTCTATTAAGTTACCTTCTCTCTGTTTACACTCGGTTTGAATTGAGTGTCTGTCACTTGCTAGGAAAGGAGTCTCAAGCATCAGCTGTATGGAACCTGGTGTGGGTTTGCTTTCCACACTGGACCAGCAGAACCTTGACTCACTGAGGCGGGTGGCTAAGGGGTGTAGAGGCCAGGGTTGTTTTTACTTTCTGTTTCGTCATTTACTGACTTGGGCCAGTAGCTTAATGTCACCCATATTGTTTCCTTTGTAGCCTTGTTTTAAGATCTAGAGACCACAAGTGTGAAGTACCAAGCAGGATAGGCAGTCAACAGTGGCCTTTAGACTCTAAAAATAGCTTTTGCGACAACATGAAAGGTGCGCCTCAAAGTGGGAAAGTGCAACAGAGTCAGGGTTTCTGGGTCATTTCTTTCATCTTGTTTCTCTTCTTAACCCACCCACTTTTTCTTTCCAGTGCCTGGGATCAAGCTCAGAGCCCCTCACATACTAGACAAGCAATCTCCCGCTGAGCTGCACCCCCACGCCCTTTTCTCCTCTTTTAATCTTTTTGTCCTCTTTCCCTTTCCGTATACTTTTCCTTTGAAGTCCATATAGTCACTCCTCTGCTTACTAGGAAGCAGCTACAGGGTTAGCAGAAAACTCTTTTTAAAATGAATACCTGTGCATGTATGTCACCTTCAGGTCATGGCTCATGTGTGGAGATCAGAGAACAATTTTGGAGGGCTGTTCTTTTCTTCCACCGGGAGTCGCAGGGCTCCATCTCAGGAAATTTGGCTTCTATGGCAAGCGTTTTCACCGGCTGAGCCATCTTGCCTGTCCCAGAGAAATTTTGAGTACATTTTCTTGCCAGAATACTTTTCTTCATGATTTCAAAGCCACTATATTGGGGAGCGGGGACGGGGTGCAGGATTTTCCCTCTGATCCTCTGTCTCAGGTTGAGAGCCCCAGGGAGTGAGAGAAAAGATGAGCACTTGTATTTAACTGAGGAGTGCTCCTGGGAACACAGGCTAGTGAGCAAGTGCTGAGATAAGACAGATGAACGTGTGATGGACGTCTCGACCGGCATCACACAAAAACCTCTCCAAACTGGAATAACCTATCAGAGCCGTCCCAAAAGAAGGCATGGTGGTCCAGTCTTCCTTCCTCTGCCTCCACAAGACATTGCAACTAGGACTGAGTAGCTCCTTTGTGCCACAGGCAAGTTCCACTCAACTGCTAGCAGCCAGCAGCTTGCACTCCAAGCATCTGAGAGAACAAGGGTCCTGAGCATGGGGCCTCTCCACCTTTTTGTTTTTTTAACTTTTAAGCTTGCCTCTAAAGCCATCATTGTAGTAGCTGAATACTGAGCAAAGACTCTTTACCCCTTCGAGGATTCAAATGTATGACACAGAAGAATACAAACATCACTCTGTTTTCCATTTCAGAGTTGTTGATTTGGGCAAAATATTCTGGAGCCACAATGGCAGAAAGTGATACTAAATATTGTAGTAATTACGGTCAACTTCGTAGTGGTCAATGAAGTGCTAAATTCCACAACTTGCTGCTCTGGTGTTTGGTTGGTGCATCTGAATGCCCTAGTTAGCCTGATTCTGGGAACTATATCTACTAATCTCTGAAATCCAACAGGGCTCAGAGACAAAAGACCTGCTCTGTCAGCACAGGCTAAGAAAACCTGGTGAGCTAAAACCAGGAGGCATGAAATTCAGGGTCCTTAAGGGCTGGGCTGAACACATGAAGAAAGAGCTAGAGAACAGAGGAGAACTGAAATTTTTACCCCATCCTGCTTTGTTACTAAATCAAAGGAGATGGGAGCCTCTCTGATCATTTTAGTCAAGCTGAAAATGTTTTTTTTGAGGATTTTTTAGATCTAGGTCTCAAGCTGGGGTTCCCACCGTCCAGCACATTCGTCGTGTGCCTGGATCTTGTAGAATACTGGATCACTCTATCATGTATTGGGTTCCTGTGACACTGAAATCCTGTATGTGTTTGCTTTTAAGATTAAGAAGAAAAGCAAACCTTCCTTTTCATTTGGGGGTGACTATGCACACATGACTGAGGGTACCCAAGGAAGCCAGTGGAATCACATGCTTCTGGCATTGGAGTCACAGGCAGTTGGGCTGCCCAAGTTGGTGCTGGGCGCTGAACTCTGATCCTTTTCTAGTGCAGTAGACACTCATAGCTGTCCAGCCATCTCTCTAGCATCCATCATGATTGGTTTCCAATACTTGTTTTCTGCTACCACTGCCCATCTGAAGTCAGCTCAAGTGGCTAAGTTCAGAGTGGGGGAAAATATGCATTTAAGTTGTTGACGTCATGCTCGAAGAGTGTTGAGAGGAAAATCATATACTCAAGCTAATCATGATAATTTGTGTATCATGGCAGATTTTTTTTTCTTATAGGAAACAATTTGCCTTATAATCCCAACCATACACTTGTGTAAAAGAATGCAAAAGTTTTGTAGTGTTATGATGTTTCCATCCCTTGCCAATGCTGAGGTCAGTGTGTGTGTGTGTGTTTGTGTATTTGTAGTGTGCTGGGCCAAACACTCCTATTACTGAGCTATATTCAACCCTGGAGTCAACATCTTAGAATTGTCCCCACTAGTGAACTCGCCCAGATGTGAGCTAGAGACCACAGATGACACAATTAGTGTTGGTCTTCATCAGAACGAATTGCCTTTATGTGGACAGAAAAGATAGGTAATGGGTGTTGTGCAGAGGACAGGCAATGTCTAAGTAGCCGTCTCTGTTTTTAAGTTTCTAAATCTTAAAAAAAAAAAAAAAACAACACTTAAACTTTACAATGTTTGACTGTACAGCCCTAATTTTTTTCTACCACGAATTGCATTCCTGCACCTGTAATTAAATGAGGATCACAACTAAACTGTATGCAAATGTTTTGCTTTTGTTTTTGTTTTTCTGATAGAGTGTTTCTCTTTGTAGCCCTGGCTGTCCTAGAACTCATTCTATAACCCTGGCTGTCCTGGAACTTACAGATATCTGCCTACCTCTGCCTTCTGAATGATGGGACTAAGGCGTGCACTACTACTGCCTGTTGCAAATTACCTTTTCACTCATTTACTGTTTTTCTGTCTTTGATTCTTCGGGTAGTTAGGATTGTATTGATTGATATGAACACTGCCTCATTCTGAGGTCACACCCTCTGGAAAATATCTGGTCTTTTGTGATCTCAGAAGCAAAGCAGGATCCAGCCTGATTAGTTCTTGGATTGGAGAATTTACCAGTCTATACTAATATAAACAAATGGGTGAATACATAAAGAAGGGGAGAGGACAGCTCTTCCCTAAGGGAGAATGCCAAATGCCACAAAGAGAAGGCCTCAAATGGATGCTATAAGTAGCTACAAAACCTTGGTGAGCAGTCTTGTAAGGTGCTCTTTGCAAATGGCTGACATTACAAAGTCAAGCATAGGAAGTCTATAGTAGATGTCTGTAGACTCACTTTATTTTTAACAGCATGGGGACAAGGAGGTATCAAGTACCTACTTCCTCATAAAACCACAAGAACACAATGTCACATTTGCTACTGCTCTTGTTTAAAGAGCACAGAATGTATCTAAGCAACTTCAAAGTGAAAACCCAGTGAAAGGAAGTCTACGGAATAACTGGCAGTGTACGCAGACTTCAGCAGGAGCTGGGCATGGTGGTGAGTTCCCAGCTGTTGAGAAGAGGCTGCAGAAAAATCAGGAATTCAAGGCTAGCTTGGGCTATCATACCCAATCTCAAGAACAGCAGCAACAACAAAAACTAAATACAAAACAAAATAAAACTAACATAACCAGGACCCCAGAGGGGGAAAAATGTGTCCAGATTGATGGAAACTAAAAACACAAGAAAAGTAGATAGAAACTATGACCTGGATAGGATCATTGACAAAATCTGAATATAATCAATGGATTACTGATACATTAGCATTGCATTTCCTAATCTTGCTAACTAGATTATAGATATGTAAAACAGTTATCTTATTTTTAATATTTAGGGTAACAGGGCATGCTTTTAAAAATCTATTTTTCAAATGCTCTAGAACAATGGTTCTCAACCTTCGTAATACAGTTCCTCATGTTGTGGAGACCCCCAACCATAACATTACTTTTGTTGCAACTTCATTACTATAATTTTGCTACTGTTATAAATTGCAATGTAAATATCTGATATGCAAGATATCATGTATGAAAGATATATCTGTGAAAGAGTCATTTGACCCCTAAAGGGGTCATGGCCTATAGGTTGAGATCTGTTGGTCTAGAGAAACAAACAAACAAACAAAAATACCTATCCAGTTCTCTATCCAGACAGTTAAATAGATTATAAGGGCAATTGTATTAAAATATAACAATTGGTTAGTCTAACTACAAAGCAGATATTTATATATTCTTGCAGTTTTTTCTTTACTTTTTAACTAAATAGAAACTTTAAAACGATAATCTCACTCAACTCCTCACCGGGAGCAATAA
Organism: Pachyuromys duprasi; assembly: GCA_028658305.1. Lineage (NCBI taxonomy): Eukaryota > Metazoa > Chordata > Mammalia > Rodentia > Muridae > Pachyuromys > Pachyuromys duprasi. The sequence continues at coordinate 73,925,359 of CM053766.1, forward strand.
CTACTGCTTATTTATATGTTGCAAAGAATAAAATGAATGTAGTAAAAGTAATTAAAAGAGTTGCAGTTTTACCTATGACATTTTAAAGCTTATTTGTAATTCGTCTGAAGATAATCAACATACTCACCACAAAAAGCTGAGCCCGCTTCCCTGACAGGCAGCTTACCAAATACAACAGAGACAACTTTGAGGGAAGGCCTTTGCAAACACCGTAGAGTTCTAAGGCTTTAATGTACATAAAGATCACAATGAGATTCTGTTAAGTAAATTTTGATTGAGCTGGTCCAGAGTGAGACCTCAAAACCAATCTCTCCCTCTCTCTGTCTAACCATATGTTACAAGTTGGTCTAGAATTGTGTCCCAGCCCAGACTGACCTTGAACTTTTAATTCTTCTGCCTCAGCCTCTGGATGCAAGGATTACAGGTAATCATAATGTGAAACATGGTGTTTCTGAAGCTTGTAGGACTCCCCTGTGCTGAACCCAGCACTGCAGACAGCAACATTAAGGGTTTTCGGACGTGCTTTGTGTACTTGTAATGTTTTGTTGGCATACCTAGCCATGTGCATCTGTTTACACGCTGTCTCTGTAGACTCAGCTAGTAACAGTTGACAGAGAGTCAGCGGAGCTCACCAGGCTGCTTTTGTTTTTGTTTTTGTTGTTGTTTTTTGATTTTTCCGGGGAGTTTGCGGACCCTGGTCCACAGTAGCTACGAGCTCTGAGTCAGGATTCAGCATGTCTGAATTTGCATTCTGGCACCGCTGCGCATCTTGTGTGTTGTCAGACAGCCTCTCTGGATCAGTTTTTTGTTTCTAGGGAGGGGATGAGAACAGTACCGTTTTCCTCCAGCTGTGAGAAAGCTTAAATGAAATGACAAAGAATCTCTCACACAAAACCCAGGGAGTGTGTTTAAAATCTAGCCTCATCCAGCAGGTCTTCGGTGGAGCCAGGTAATCCAGTTCTCAGGTAAGTTTGATGTAAGGAGCTTCCTTCTGAGGCAAGCATATAGCAAGTTTGCTTATTCCTTCCATATTCCGTGTCCCTCCCATTACCCCTCACGCTCACACCCACCCACTCCCCCTCTCTCATCCTCAGCAGGTGAGGTCAGGCCTTGCTGCCCTGTTCCTCTTCCCTGCCAGCTACTCCAAAGCAACCTACATCCAGGTTCATTTCACCTTACACCCAGGATGTTAGCTGTAGGTTGTTGCAAATTTAGTAACTGAAATGTACAGCTTCCTTAGCTGGTGCTCAGAACTCTATTTGGTAATTGTGTGTCTCTTCTAAAGTTCTTCTCTTGCCCCCACTACCCCAGACAGGTTTTGGAAAAGGCATTCTGCAAATTCAGCCTGGCAATGAGCAGAACTAGTGGGTGGAGCCTGACTGTCATTTGGGTAAAAGGGAATGGAGAGGACGTTTGGGGCAGGTGAATGACTCTTATTGATCATGCCTAAGGATTAGAAAACTGACCATGAAAACCTGCCAGAAAACTGATCAGATGACCTAAGAAATTTGTTATGGCTTTGGAACATGTGGACTCCTTCCTTGAAATATTGTGCCCTTGAAATAGTAAATTCAACATTTTTGAAAAACCAATGTGATACATAACCAACTACAAAATGTGTGTTCACTAATGGAACAGGCTTTGTGAAAGATTTCTCAATTGCCCTCAGCCCTGACCCCAGAGCTCACACAGACAAACAAGCTTTGCTCCAATCTGAATAGATTTTGTTACTTGTGAAGAAAGCTATAAAATATGCATCATGTCTTAATATCATAGCTTAAATTAAGGTTTCTTTTCTTTTAATTGCTAGTGTCATTATTCCAGAGAATACCTATTAAGTAGCTATTGTGCTAGATGATACAGGTCATTTCTGTCTTGTTACTAGATACTAAGTAGGTTTCTGGCTTAATTGATCCCTTAAAAGATTTTTAATTAGTGTACAAAATGATGGGTTACATTATGATATCTTCAGGCATATGTATCATTGAACATTGTTCACATGTAACAAACCACTACTGTCCCCACACTGCTGCCCTTCCTTTTTCAGAAGAGTTTTTCACTGTATAAATATTATATATAACATATCATATTATATAGTAAAAATATAATATAAATATAAAGATAACAGTGTATGTATTTAAATCTTGATTCTTCATGTAAGAGAATCTCACGATTTAAGAATGTTTTCTTATCTCTCGAGAATTCAGTGGTGTGTAAAATGTTTCATCTCGCATCAGCAGTTAGCTCAGCTGGGAATCAAACCAGACTCTGAGACTTGGAGCGGCCTCAGATTGCCTTTTGTTGTTCCGAGAATTTGAGGAATTAAAGAAGGCTCTTCTGATGGTGACTAAAACACTAAAGCTCACTTATAAACGATTCAAAGGAGAATTTTAATATCTTTTTATGGTCTAGAGCAACCTCTGATTCCTGATTAAGACCATTCTGAGTTTGGGCTCCTTCCCGCCCCATGTATAAAAATCATGTCACCTGGAATGCTGTAATTAATAAATGTGAGACCCTTCACAAGTTTTTGTTGTTTTTGTTCTTTTCTAATTCATATGGTGCCTCAAGGGCACGATGAGGACTTTTGAAATAAACACGACAGGTGGGGAACCACTGGAAGAAATTAAACAAAGGAGGGACGTGATCTGCATTAAGTTTTGGTTTCTTTTCTTTTCTTTTCTTTTTTTTTTTTTTTTTTTAATTTTTAGGATCACCAGAGAAGAACATGACAGATTTACCTTGACGTGTGAGCTCTTCCAGGAAGCACTGGGACAATCTGAGGAATTGCTGTAGAACGAAGGTTTATGTCTCTCTAAAATTCTTACATTGACACCCAATTCTCCAAGTGAAGACATTTGGTGATGGAGGCTTTGAGTGTTAATTAGATCACAATGGCAGAAACTTACGGGATTACTGCTCTTACAGAGGCGTGTGAGGGAGTCCCCTTGCTGCTTCTGCCATGCAAAGTAACACTAAGATGCCAATCGCCATTGGCCAGGAAATGGAACTTTTCCAGACACAGACTGTTGGTGCCTCTGCCTTGGACTTGATGGCTCCTGGAACTGGGAGGTAACAGTTTGTGGTGCGCATAAGCCTCCCTATCCATGAAACTCTGTTTTGGCATGTCTGATTGGAATAACAATAACTCAGGGTGGTGTTGAGGGTTTAGAGAAAGTCAGCCTGTGGTATGAAGCTGTGTTTAGTGTGGTCTGGAGTAATAATGCTTTATTGATGGCAATGCTTAGCTTTAATTGCCAACTCAACACAACCTACAGTCATCTGAGAAGAGTCTTAATAAGAGAGTGTCTCTACCAAGTTGGCATGTGGACATGTATGGAGGTAGAGGGATTCTTTTAAGTTAATGGATGTGAGAAGATCTAGCCATTTGTGGGCGGCTCCATTCCCTACACAGGGGCTCCTGAGATGTATATGAATGGAGAAATAGAGCCGAGGACAAGCGGTGAGGCAGATGAACGTGCATGAGTTATTTTCTTCTGGTCTTGACTGTGGATGTGATGTGTCTAATTGTTTGAAATTACAGACAGTGGTGGACTATAAAATGAAATTATAAACTGAAATCAATCCTAAGTTGTATTTTGTCAGAGTATTTTGTCATAGTGACAGAAATGAAACAAGAATATCGATAGCAACTCATTTGATGAGCCTACAAACATTCCTGTGCTTCCTAATAGTTTAGGCAGTTGTAGGGGAACAGTAAAAATCCCAAGTATCCTGATGAGGCTGTAGAAACAGAAGGAATGTGTAGCGTCAGCTGCATGTTGAAGTTCAGGGTGAAGCTGCTCAGGGTAGGGACTCGTCTTTTGCACATTGTGAGCCCAGAATTCAGATGAAAAGCCACTAAGTTATAAACTTGAAGGAACCCACCATCCCAGATGCACTGCAGTACAGAGACAAGACCAGACAACAACTTCATGAGCAAAGCCAATGATGCCTTTCTGGCAATCTCTTGATGGTTTGCTACAAGAGTACTACTTAAGTATGAGCTGTGACTGTTCTGGAAATAGGTGACATCCTCAGGATGAATAAGGACAAGGAAAGAAAAATATAAGACTCCAGTGATTATTCAAATAGAAATACACTGAACTGAAGTTCTATGCTGAGAGTGGATAGACCCTGGGGTTCCATTTTCCCAAGAATAGCATCAACACTAATCAAAGAACAGGAAAGGGAAACTGACCTACATATAAGAACTAATTAGCTTTCAAAGTAAAATAAAAAGAAAACATACTATCTTCTAAGAAACAGGGAGAATTTACATAAGGAAAATTGAATTCTATCTGTCCCACTAACTCCAAGAAAGCCTAGAGTTAAGATTTTTTTTTTTGTCATAAAGAAAGAATTCTGTTGTGTTGGTCTTTATATTTAACAGTTTCTGTTTTCTTTTGAGACAGGTCTTGATATGCAGCCCAGGCTAGAGCGTGCATCCTTATGCCTCCTGAGAACTGAGACTGGGGCTCTATGATATCATACCTGGCATTTAGAATTTTAAAAATCTTATTAATATCATTGAATAATACACAGTAGAAAATTCACAAAGTATTGGTTACTTTAAAAACTGCATAATAGGTTATGTATTTCACAATAGCCAGATTTTATCTCCTCATAGTAGAGAAATAACGTTTGAGAAAATGAATACACTATCCCATTTTCATCATTATATATCTGTAGGTGGCCTGGAACTTAGGCCTTGAATTTGCTTTGATCTTCCTGCCCCTACCTCTTATGTGCTGGGACTAAGGGCATGTGTCATCCCTTGGTTAAAGAATCCTGTTATCTTGGTTTTTTGTTACTAGGTTACTTACAGTAATAGCTTATGTTTACTGAGGGTTAAACATTTGTTATATTCTGTAGGTAGGTTTTTTCCAATTTAACCCTCATAAGGCATTGCCTCTACTTTACAGATGAGAAGACTGAGTCACAGAGTGATCGACTGCCTTGTCCAAGAATTCAAACCTGTGGTAGAACTGTATGAGCTCAGGCAGGGTGATTCTAAAGTCTGTATTCCTAGGCATGACAACCTAATACATCCTGCACATGGAAGTTCTTGGCTGCACACTTATTAAGTCACTGACAGTTAATAAGCAACGTGTCTACCCAGCTTTAAATAAACTATCTTCCTCCTTTCCCTCTCTCCCTTACTCCATTCATTCTACGTAGTCTTTCTCCCCCGACTTCTGCTTGCTCTACAGTCCAGGCCAGACTGGATCCACCTGTCCTTGACTGGGATGGTGGCCCTGTTGTTTTAAATAGGGTCTCACTATGTAGCCCACCTGACCAGATACTTCCTTTTTTCTCTAGGCTGGTCTCAAAGCCGAAGCAATCCTCTTCAGACTCCAATGTGCTGGGATTACAGGCTCAGTCCACTCTTGCTAGCTTAATCCTTGCTTATGACTCTACTATAACTGACTGGTGGAGGTTGATTCCAAGTGTTTATGAATGAGGTCATTGTTTTAAACCCTCCTCTGACCCAGTACTATAAAGGAGTACATGCTGTACTGATAGGCAACTGGTTAAAAACCGATTATTGAAATCTTACTAATATTGACACTGATTCGAATTTTAAAAAAATTTAAAGAAAAGGAACCCAGCTAGCAGGGGTGTACTGTGGCTTAGCAGGGAAAGCCACCTGCCACCAAGCCTGATGACTTGGACACAATCCCTGTGACCCACACAGCAGAATGAGAGAAACAGCTCTTTAACATCTATGTACATGCTTTGGTATATGTGCGCATGCATGCTGAATAAATGGAAAAAGAAAACGCACACACTGAATAAGTGAAATAAAATATCTTAAAAATTAAAAGGAATGAAAAAATCATAAATTTTTATTTGTTGTTAAAGATCATTTATTTATTTATTTATTTATTTATTTATTTATTTATTTACTTACTTACTTACTTACTTACTTACTTACTTACTTACTTACTGTTTTTTAATGTATCTCTCCAGGCCGAAAGTCATAATTTTCAAGCAGTGAAGTTTTTTTTGTTTTTTAAACTTCAGTAGGGAGTTGTTTGTATTTTGTAGCATTTATTTCCATTTCAGTGCTGTCTTGTTTGTCGATCCCATTTTATGAAGGATTCCTATTTCTTTTGCTTTGTTATGCTGAGACGGAGCCTTGCTGTGTAGAGCAGGCTGACCTTGAACTCATGAGAACCCTGTGCTTTCTATGCTGAGGATCCTGCAAATGCCAGAGGACATATGGCTATTCCAATTCTCATTTTTATTATTTGTTGCCATTCCATCTTTCATTTGCATGGGAAGTTTTCATGGGCTTTGCCATAAACTTCCACCTGTTTCTCATGACCAGCTGTGTGGCAGAAAAGTACAGAGAAGTACCGAAAAATGTTTTCGAGATATACTTCTCTTTTGTTTTTCAGTGTATTTATTTTTCTTTTCTGTGCATTAGTGTTTTGACTGCATGTAGGTCTGTATGAGTGTGTCAGATCCCCTGGAACAGGAGTTACAGACAGTTGTAAGCTGCCATGTGTGTGCTGGGAATTGAATTGGGATCCTCTGGAAAAGCAGCCAGTTCTCTTAAACGATGAGCCATCTCTCCAGCCCCCTGTTTTGTTTTGTTTTGTTTTAATGGGCTTGTCACATGTATTAATTTTGTGTGTCTGGATGCTCACATGCCACAGTGTGTGTGTCCAGGGGTATCACCTTCTACCCTATGGATCTTGGGACTTGTACTCAGGTCATCAACCTTGGCAATAAGCACCATTACCCACCAAGTCAACTTGCCAGCCTCATTTTTTAAAATAGGCTTTCTTTTCTAAGGGTCTGGTGTGACAGTTCATCTCAGTTATCAACGTGATGAGATTTGGAATCACCTGTGAGAAGAGCCTCCGGGCATGCCTATGAGGGATTATCTTGATTAGGTTAACTGAGGTAGAGAAACCTGCCTGCTGTGGGCGGCACCATTCCTGTGGTGAGAGTCTTGGATTGCATAGAAAGGAGAGAATAAGCTGAGCACAGACATTTATCTCTCCACTTCTTGACTGTGGATGTAGTGAGACCAGCTTTCTGCCACCAGTACTTCTCAACCATGATGAATAGACTCCGAATTATGAGCCAAAACAAACCTTTCCTTCTTTGTCTTTGTCAGGGAATTTCCTCATGGTAAAAAAAAAAAAAAAGTAGCTAATATACCTGGTACTTACCAGGGAGCCCAGGCAGGCCTCAATTTCACAGGAATTCTCCTACCTCAGCCTACCAAGAGCTCATATTTTAGGTGTCTTCATAGAAAATTGACCCAAACAATTATGTATCATCATACAGCAGTCTGGTTGTAGTTATGTGGTATTGAAAAATCAGAGTTTGAAGAGAGCTGAGGAAGTCTTTGACACCATTTGTAGATACCAACCTCTTGGTTTATATTCAGAGATAAGACTAGATCATGGAGAAGTTTTTGTGTTTGTTATTGTTTTCCTATTCTGCTGAGGATTTGAGTACATCTCTGAGCTATGTATAGCCCTTGTCCCCCTTTCTCACTTTTCATTTGGGACAGGTTTTCAGTAAGCATCCTTCTCCTCCTGCCTCAGCCTTCTAAGTAGATGGGTTGGGTTATAGCCTCTGACACCAGGCCTGACTTTTCTTTCTTTCTTTTAACAAAAAGATGAGATTATTTTATAAGGACAAAGTAGGAAAAGAACAATTAGAAGGCTGGTGAGGAAGGAAGATGATCTTGGCTGAAAGCCCAGGTGTGAGCAATACCCTGGAAGAACTGTCATGGGGATCAGGACCTGTGGAGAGCAGGAGTGTGGAGGTCTCCTTGAAGTAGGGCTTTTTGAGGAGCATAAATGCTTTCCACACCCAGCTCTTCAGATGACAATGTGTTTGCAGGCAGCAATTCTTTATGCACTTTCTACCAGAAAAGCTTTTAGAATGCTGAAAAGGTCAAGGGTAAAATGATTTTTTTTTCCCCTTAAGAGTGGATGTCCAAGGATAGAGTGAGATTCTGGCTCAACAAAATCTTGAGGAGCAGCCATCTGACCACTGGCTTGCCCATAGCTTAACTAATGATGATTTTGCCGTCATTCCAGAGGTGCTGTATTAAATGAGCCGCACTGTAGACTGAGAGACACTGTAGTGAGGTTAAGGGCCTCAGGCAGGATTAAAGAGGAGATGATCTTTAGGGGTCTGGATCCAAACCCTCAATCCTTTCCCTGTCCATTGATGCTTCCAGTGTCTATCTCCTGGAAGTCCTGTCCCTCCCTGCTCCATTCCTATCCTGTGATTCACTGAAAAGAAGAAGAAGAAGAAGGAGAAGGAGAAGGAGAAGGAGAAGGAGAAGGAGAAGGAGAAGGAGAAGGAGAAGGAGAAGGAGAAGAAGAAGAAGAAGAAGAAGAAGCCACAGCATGTGGCCAGGGTGATCCACGTACACAGCTTCTGATTGCCAAAACACAGGAAACAAGTCGAAGCCGGAAGGTAACTCCTGATACAGGCAACCTGGCATGGCTCTGGAGTACTAGGAGATGAGTTTGAATGGGCAGAGAGTTCACTTCTCAGCTGGGGATGGTGTTCTTGAGGGCTTGTCTCTCTTCACACTGCTGCTCTAGGTCTTTAGAGGCATCAGGCATAGCACTATGATGACTTGGCACAGTTTGATGTTGTCCAGGAACCAAATACAGAGCTAGTTTGACAACCCTCGTTTTCTTCAGGATATTTTTCGGTCAAGAGTTAGGGGTGACCCAGGTTAAGCTGAAGCAAGGTGTTTTGAGAGGTGTTGACATGTCCATTGTCATACGGCTGTGACAGTAGTACAGGGTTGCGATGGCCGTGGCACGTTAGTGAACACCCTGCACACAGCCCTCACCACACAAACACTTTCGTGAGGCTTAACTTAACCCTCGAGACTCCATGAAGTGCTCCTGAGGTCAGCTAGCTGGATAGGCATATGGAAGAAAAGAGGGAAGGGGAAGGCCGGCAGACGCTGCTACGAGCACAGCTGTCTAACAGCAGGATATCATGGTTGACTGCCCAAACATTAAAGATGGGAGGTCACCCCAAACCAGCTGAGACTAACATAGCTAACTATCCTTAGATGCCCCCTATAATGGCATTGGCCGATCATTAGGCTTGGAAAGGGGCAGTTTTATTCTGGAAAAATGCTAAGCCATTCTTAGAACTACTACTGTTTTTCCATCGCAATTCACAGATAATCCTTGAGTCCATTATAGGCTACCATGAAAGCATGGCCTGGTGGCACAGGTCAATAGTTGGACTCTATAACAGGTCAGCTAGGACTCTAGTTACTTGGGAGGCCGATGCAGAAGGAGCAAGAGTTCAAAGTGTGTATGGCCTGAAGAGAGCATTTTAGGCCAGCCTGGGCAAGTTAATGAGACTCTTTCTTAAAACAAATGGTATTAAGAAGGGATGATGATGTAGGTCAGACACTATGTTCATCAATACCCATTATGAAGTCAATCAATCAATAATAATTCGGTGAAAAAAAAGAAAGGAAGACAAAAGAAAGGAAAAAGAAAAAAGACTACCTATAAAAGGAGCTATCTCAAAATTTCAATAGTATATCTCTTTTCTGAGAAGTCCATATATCCTTTGCATGCATTCTTTTGTCTTGAATCAACTTTTCTTATTAACCCCTTCTTTGATGGAGACAGGAACTTGGAGACATTGAATAGCAGTGGGAATCTGGTCTGTCAATCTTTGAGGCCTCTCCAGCTTTTTGTCCCCAGCAATACCATTATTTTATATTTGTATTAAAATGTATTACTTATATATAAATGGGTTTCATCATATTTTCATACATGTGTTAATGTGTTTCCATTTACTCAGTACCTATTACCTTCTCTTGTCCCATTCTTAATTTAACCTGTTTCTGTTTCTCAACTTGTCTTCCTTTATTTTCATATCTTTATTGTTTTGGTGACCCAATGAGTTTCATTAGGGTTGCTTATAGGCACATAGATGTGGGATTACTCACAGGGGTGTGGGGTCCTTACCAGTAGTTCCCATACCTAGCTAGTGGCTATGTCCCTGAAAAAAATGTTTCTCCTTCCCCAACTAAATCCTTAAGGAGAGACGGGGCATGTGTGCCTCTCTATCCTCCATAGCAGGTTATAGTTGAGCTCAGTCTTGAGCAGTTCTTGTGTAGGTAACCACGACGGTTGTGTTTCAAGAGTATAAGGGATCTGTCATGGCTGGAAGACAGCATTCTCTAACTCTATCCCCCTTCTTGTGCCTCTGATATATTTTCTGCCCCTCTTCTGCTCTGCTACCTAAACTTTGCAAGAGTTGAATGTAGGAGTCCCACATTTAGGGCTAAAACATTCAACAGTTACATATCACCATCACTTTGACCAGTTAGGTGTCTGTAGTTATCACTCCTCTGCAAAAAGAAGCTTCTCTGACCAACACTGAGGTCAGCACTAAGCTATGGAAAACAACACAATTATCCAGAAGGCATATCAAATCTACTTATCAAAATCACAGCAGCAGCTGCCCCACCAGGGCCCCTGACCTCCCTAAGCAAGGACTCTTGACCAGGTTTACAGTACCAGAAGAGAATTTACTCCTGTGATGGAAAACACATCAAATCAAATGAGATAGCGGTTGGTTACCCCTGCAATAGACTGTTGCACCAGCAGGCATATTTTGTCAGGCTGGTCAGTAGTGTACCATGCTGTATACTTGCTGAGCAGCCAAGAATGTTTTCAACAGATAGAGTTGAGTAAGACTGTTGGTAAGAATTCTCATGCAGGAGGCTGTGTACCAAACAGCTTCCAGGACTGAGAGCTAGCTCTGGAAGAAGCTTCCAGCTTTGTCTCGCAGCCAGAGTGAAACAGCACTAGTATTTTCGCCAGAGGATTGGTGGGAAACTCAAGAAAGAGTCACTGAGTCACTGCCCATGTCACACAGCTAGTGGGGGTTCCAGCATGGGTAATCTAGTCCTAGAATGTGCTATGAAAACACTGCATGTTTGGCCATGCGCGGACAGGGGAAAAGAAACATGGGGCTTCCAGAAAACGGAGGTTCAGATCTTGACCCTTCATTTCCTGATGGACTTTAGAAAGTGTTACCTACCTATTCATTGACCACCAGCTTTTCATGGGGCACCCCTCTGTGTGCATTGTACCAGCTGCTCAAATTTATGATAAACGTAGAGGACTAATCCCTCCTCATGGGAAGCTCACAGCAGAGGCATCAATAATTATTACTTAATTCTGATTTGAGTGAGCACTATTATTAAATCTTTCCTTTGCCTTTTAAGTATGTGGTATGTGTATGTGTGGTGTACATGCACGTGGAAGCCAGACGTCAGCATTGGGTATCTTCCTCAGCAGCTAGCCACATTATTTTTATTTTCTGTGTTTGTGTGCTGTATGTCTGTGTGCATGTGTATGGGTGGTGCTCTTGCTCATCAGGCATGTGGGCAGACCAGAGATTGATGTTGGGGTATTTTCCTCAGTTGCTTCTCTACCTTATTTTTGAGACAGGGTCTCTCACTCAAAGCAAAGCTCATTTTTTCAGCTAGACTGACTGACCAGAAAACCCCTGAGATTCAAAACTGCCTCAACTCTCCAACAGAGGGGTTACAGGCTTGTGCCACTGTACAGGCTTGGCTTTTTACGAGGAAACTGAGGATCCAAACGTACATCCTCCTGCCTAGGAAACACATCATCCACCGAGTCATCTCATCTCCCTTGTTCTTCACCCTATTTTTTGAGACATTCAGTCTCTCACTGAATCCAGAACTCACCAATGCAGTGGATCGACTGGCCCATGAGCTCTGAAGATCTGCCTATCTTTTTTCACCACCAGTGCTCACACACACATGCATACATACACACACATGCACACACACACACACACACTTATATATATGCTACCACACTCAGCTTCTGACATGTGCCTTGGGACCTGAACTTAATATACTCATGTTTTGGAAGCAAGCCTTTTACTGACTGAGCCTTCTCTCCAGCCTCTGAGTTCTTGAATCTTATAGTTGTGAATATCAATGAGTAGTACAGAGCACGCTCTGTAAAACATGTACAGGCATTTTTATATATGACACGGAGTTTTCAGGGGAATGCTAATATACCTGGTAACCTGCTTCAGATCAGGTTTTTATTATACAGACTTCTGTTACATTTTAGATACTAGTAAGTATGTGGAGCAAAATTACTATCTGGCCTTCTTTCCTTCCTTCCTTCTTTCCTACTTTCCTTCCTTCCTTCCTTTTTTCCTTCCTTCTCTCTTGCTTCCTATCAAATGGGATTGTTGGGCTCATAGTTTTAGGAGAGATACAGTCACTAAAGTCCAAGTGGATCAAAGACCTCAACATAAAACCAGACACATTAAATTGGTTAGAAGAAAAAGTGGGGAAGAGCCTTGAACTCACTGGTACAGGAGATGACTTCCTGAACAGCACACCAACAGCACAGGCTCTAAGATCAACAATCAATAAATGGGACCTCATGAAACTGAAAAGCTTCTGTAAAGCGAAGGACATTGTCATTAAAACAAAACGACTGCCTACAGATTGGGAAAGAATCTTCACCAACCCTATATCTGACAGAGGGCTAATATCCAGTATATATAAAGAACTACAGAAGTTGAAAAGCAACAAATCAAGTAATCCAGTTAAAAAATGGGGAACAGAGCTAAACAGAGAACTCTCGATAGAGGAATATCAAATGGCAGAGAAACACTTAAAGAAATACTCAATGTCATTAGCCATCAGGGAAATGCAAATCAAAACATTTCACCTCACACCCGT
>CM053766.1:73938624-73963611 GCA_028658305.1 Pachyuromys duprasi
ACAGACATGGTACATCTACACAATGGAATATTACTCAGCAATAAAAAACAAGGATATCTTGAAATTTGCAGGTAAATGGTGGGAACTGGAAAGGATCATCCTGAGTGAGCTATCCCAGAAGCAGAAAGACACACATGGTATATATTTACTCATATAGTCATATAATATAGGATGAACCTACACCTAAAGAAACTAATCAAGAGGGAGGACTCTGACTAAAATGCTCAATCCCCAACCAGAAAGGCAAAGCAGATGGACATTAGAAGAGGAAAACAGAAAACAAGTTGGAGCCTGTCACAGAGGGCCTCTGAAAGGCTCTGCCCTGCAGAATATCAAAGCAAATGCTGAGACTTCTGGTCAACTATTGGGCAGAATGCGTGGAATCTTATGAAAGATGTGGGAAATAGTAAGATAGGGAGAGGACAGGAGCTCCACAAGAAGAGCAACAGAACCAAAAAATCTGAGCACAGGGGTCTTTCCTGAGAACGATACTCCAACCAAGTACCATGCATGGAGAAAACCTAGAACCCCTGCACAGATGTAGCCCATGGCAGTTCAGTGTCCAAGAGGGTTCCATAGTAATGGAAAGAGGGACTGCCTCTGACATGAACTGATTGGCCTGCGCTTATATCACCTCACCAATGAGGAAGAAGCCTTTCCAGGTCACAGAGGAAGACAATGCAGCCACTCCTGATGAGCGTTGATAGACTAGGATCAGAAGGAAGGAGAGGAAGACCTCCCCTATCAGTGGACTTGGGGAGGGGTATGCGTGGAGAAGGGGGAGGGAAGGTGGGATTGGGAGGGGAGGAGAGAGGTGTTTATGGGGGGGATACAAAGTGAATAAAGTGTAATTAATTTAAAAAAAGAGAAAAAGAGAAGAGATACAGTCCATCACAGTGGGGGAAAGTACAGAGATGAGAATGTGGGGATCTTGTCACATTGCATCTGCTCTAAGGAAGAGGCAGCAGTCAGGCTTTGCAGGCAGAGAGGGAGGGCCAGAGAAGGAGGTTGGCTAGCAAAGGCAACTATCAAGGCCTTTCCATCCCTGTGCCTGTTGGCATGTTGTGAAACAAACCAAGCCTACCTTTGATAAACATCACCATTTCATACCTTCCAACTATGTACTTGCGCAGCAGCCAAGAATGTTTTCAATGGGTAGAATTGAAAACAAAAATTAAGGATAGAAAAAATGTCTTATATCATTGTTTTTAAATTTTTACATATAAAAAAAAAAGTAAAACCCTCCTCTCCTATGGCGAGATGTTTAAAATGAGGATTTAAGTGACTCCAGCAAGTAGGAATGTCCCAGAAGGCAATGAGATTTATGTATCTGTATTTTAAGTTTCGTGGTCATAATCTTCAGCCAACTTAAATGCTTTTTGTTTTTAATTTTCGTGAGGGTGACCTCATCTTATTATAACATCACTTTCACCTAAAGTCATTTCTGCAAGCTGGAGTTCATTCCTATGTCTTCAGCTAGGGAAAAACAGTGTTCAATTTCTTGGAAATTTAGATTTTTTTTTTTTTACCCTTGTGTGTTACTGTTTTAATCATGAAATAAGTGAAACTCCTGGTACACATAAGTAGAACTGGTTCAGCTTTTCAAAGGATTGGCTTCATTAATCACTACAATGAGACGTTCTGCTGAACTCTACCTTACTTATAGGTCCTGGATAGGAGAAAGTAGCACAGTACAGAAAAAGAGTGAGAGACATTTATCCTGACATTTGACTGTTTATTTCAATGATCTGTGACTGTGAGTTAATGAGGAACTAGCAGAGCTTTGCTAAACTGCAGTTGGGTCTGTCCATCTCCATCTCTGTCTGCAACTATGGCTTATCAAAGACATCTTTTATAGGTTTCTTTGGGGGTTCTTTTCTTATTTTTTGTTTATGCATATTCCAAATCCTAGATTTCTTGTGTGTACTACTGCTGCTGTTGTATGTGTATAGCGGTGCTATGTACGTAAGTGTGTGTGTGTGTGTGTGTGGTATATGGGCACATATGTGTGAGGGTGTGTATGCCTATATGTAGAGGTCAGATGTCTATCTCTATTTGGTTCCATCTTTGTTTTAAGACAAAGTGACTTACTGAACCTTGAGTTGTATTGGCTGGGCTGGCTGCCCAGAGAGCTCCTGGGATTTGTGTATCTTAGTCTCAAAGGGTTACAGGCACTCAAGACAATGCCTAGCTTTTTTTTTTAATAATTTATTTTAAAAAATAATTTATTTACTTTTGTTTTATGTGTATTGATGTTTTGCATACTTGTATTTCTGTGTGAGGGTGTCAGAGCCCCTGGAACTAGAGTTACAGACAGTTGTGAGCCACCATCTGGGTGCTGGAGATTGAACCCAGGTCCTCTGAAAGAGCAGCCAGTGCCCTGAACCTCTGAGACACATCCCCAGCCATGCCTTTTTATTTTATTTTATTTTATTTTATTTTTTTAAGAACTTTGATTCTAGGAGTTTGAACTCAGACTCTCTTTCTTTCAGGCCACACACTCTAGTCCACAGGGCTGTCTCCTCAGCCCCTATTCCCAGATTCCTGGGTGTCCTTTCATGAAAGTAAACATTTGATCTACCAAAGAAATTCATTTTGAGTGAGTCCATCTCATTTTGAAAATTCTAAATAAGTCACTGGATCCTTAGGTTAAAAGTAAGAAAAGAAATTCTTAAACAACCCCACAAGGAATCCCCCCAACCTCCCCCCCCCACCAAAATTTCAGCAAATACAGGTCTTTGCCACCACGTCTGAAGACTTGCCCTTGATCCTCACAGCCACAAAGGTGGAAGGAGAGAACAGAGAGCTGAGTTTTCTTCTCACCTCTACCGCGGCTGTGTGTACCTAATACATCCACACACATACTCACGGATTAAGATTCTAGAAGCTCAAAGGTTCGTCTTTCCTTGGTTCATCTGCTTCTCCCTTCTTCCTGGCTCATTCTGATGTGATGGCTGACTTAGGGAAAGATGCCAAGCTGCTCTCACGCGATGGCGCGGACAAAGAAGAGACATGACTTCCTTTGGAAGTGGCTGGGCCTTCATCATCTTGCTCCTTCTCGGCTCTTCTCCCACGCGGGACCTGTAAGCACTGTCCCCTTTCTGCTGCCAGGCCTTCCTGGAGGCTCGGTTTGTGAGGTGTGTGAGGGTTAATGGGAGTTTGAGTCACTTCCCCGACATGAGATTCAGCCAGACTAGGGAAGAGGGGAGGTCTGCATCCCTTTGTAGACCTCATCCACAGGGTCTGTGCTGAAGAACCATCTCGAAGCTAGAAGGCCCCAGACTGCTCTGTTCTGTGCTCTCTGGGGACATTTATCACTCCGCAGAACCTGCTTGCGTCCTACAGTTGAGCATCTTACAGGGCCAGGTAGCAGGAGAGGCCGCCCTAGAGTCGAGGGCAGGAAGTCCAGAGCGTCCGTTCTATTTAAATGGGAAATTAAAAACTTTTAGCAGAAAGCTAATGGTCATGTTTGGTATCGTATGCCAAAGTGGGGTGCATTTTAGTGGTGAAATAAACTTCAAAGAGATTTTGCAATTGAGGCCGACCCTCAGCGTCTGCCCCTCTCTCATCTTCCTTCACTCTCCCACTTTCCCATTCCCCTGCTGCGTGGGGTATCTCAGTGGGAACGCTGAGACAAGAACATCTCAGGGCAGTGTTTTCCATGCGCTGGGTCATGACCCATGAGAGGCTTGTGAAAATAAATGTAGTAGGTGATAGACAACATTAAAAAAAATACAACATCTGGGCTACAGTGAAATTCATTATTTATTAGGGTTGACGCGGTAAGGAGGAAACTTTTTTCCATGCACAGGACAATTACGAAAAATACTAAATCTGACTGACAGAAATAGCTCATAACGACTGGCATTATCCAATTTAATGATAAAAAGGAGCCACAAATAGCATGTTTAATGTTATAAACACATTATGTACACATATTAAATTACCAAATAAGTAATTTATTTAAAAAGAAAGAAAGACATATCACCCTACTTCTTTTCGTATGCTTATCATTTCTTTTTTCTTGAAATGGCTTTCAAGTTCTCCAGGTTAAGAATATAGCTGGTTTAGAATACAATTAATCCAGCACAGAGTAATATTATACGTTCATGTGTATATGTGTGCGTGCATGTGAGTGTGTATTCAAGTGTTTAACCTGGTTACTTACAGAGAGGAAAACATCTTGCTAGAAAATGAGATCTTCAGCCATGGGTCTTTGTTTTCACCCCCTTGGGTTACACAGTCACTTTAAGAATTCTGAAGCATGAAACTGGCTGCTAGACCCCACCTCATGCTTCCTCCTGCAGATGGCCAGTGTAGCTGACTGGTTTTCAGCTCCTATATGTAACTCCCACTCTCAGCAGCCTGGCATATGTTGGAATCATCTGTTTCTCTGACCTTTGCCTTTATTGATTTGTTTTCTTTCCCCCTATTTTTAATGTTGCCTTTGAGATTAAAGTCATTTTTCTTCTGCAACAGTGAACAGTGACTTTGCTCTGAGGAAATAGAAATTTTGATAAGGAAAAAGGATGGAGGTTCTGTTATGTGTTTTATGGTTTTGTTTTGCTTTGAATAAATCTTTTCAGAGATTAGTGATATACAAACACTATCTCTCTAGTTATTTAACTAGAACTAAGTGATCTAAATAGTAGCTAATATTTATGGAGCACTTACTATGAAGCTGCGACTATTCCAAACACTTTATTTTTTATTTTTTATTTAAAATTGGTTTTACTAATGGAGGGTCATTATACCCTCATTTAATACCTGTATCTCAGAAGTAAGCAGATCTCTGTCAACTCTAGTCCAGACTGGTCTACACAGTGAGTTCTAGGACACCTAGGGCCACAGAGTGGTGTACTGTCTCAGAAATGTTTCTCTTACATTCATCAGTTTATTGTGTGAATGCGTGTCTAGGTGTGTGAGCTCATGTGGGCATCAGTACGCATATGGAGGTCAGCACACACCTTGTAGTGGTTCATTTCTCTCCATCCACTGTTGGGGATATAAACAAGTTTTTGTTTTAATCCCAGGTGTGGGATGTGGGGCTGATTCAGATGGTCCACAGCAGCAAACTGTTTGCCTCATGCAGGCTCTGAGAGGAGCTCTTTGCCAGCTGCAGATAGTTTAAATCCAAGGACTCTGGAGACAGAATAAATGCCAGAGCCCAGGAAGTCTTGAGGAGCTCCAAGAAAGACCACAGCTGCTGCTGCTTCCCCCCTGCAGCTCCTGGTTGTTGTTGAGACAGTGAGACAAGAAGGTGGAGGTCTCCTCAAATGAGGAGTGGACTGGCTCCAAGGAACCCAATGACCCTAACCAGCAGGTAGCAGCTAAGAGAACTGCACCCCCTCTCCCACTAACCCTTTCTCTCTCCTACCTGTTTTTGGAGTGCTGGAAGGGATTGGGGTGGAGTGGGGAGAAAGAGATATAAGGAATGTAAAAAAAAAGGGTTTAAAAAAATATCCTAACACTCCACGATGTGGGTCCTGAGGATCAAACTCAGCAGAAAGAGCTCTGCCCACGGAGCACCTCCCCAGCCTTCCAAGCCCATTAAAGGTATTATTGTACTTACTCCCCACACCAGGCCTCTACCAGGCACATTGATATTATTACGGTTTATCTAAAGCAGAAACTGACAATCACAGAGATTGAATTTTTTTTTTCAAAATGTCACAAGTCCTGGGTCCAAGCTGGCATGTGCGGATTTGGCTTAATTCCTCCAGCTCTATTTCTTACTGTGGCCCTTCCCCAAGACTGGGGAGTCACAGCACACCGCCGCTTCCATCACAGACTAAGTAAGTACAAGTAATAGCACTTCCCAGAGTCCCTTGTACATGCTCTCACACAATTCCACAAATATCTATTGACCACCTACCATGTGGTTTAAATCGAAACCTACCATGAGGTTTAAAGTGAGACCCTGGGAAGATGCTGACTGCTTGAGCAAGATATAAAAATAGATCTATAGTGTGAAGTAAGATGTGAAAAGGTAAGAGTTCCCAGGCTCCAGTTGGATCACAGTTGTCTGTGAACTCCATAGGTCTTAGGGAAGAGACAAAAGAGGAAGCACATCCTGTGATATCGGGCTTAGGAGCTTCCATAACTGCAGCACTCTCAGAGTGTCGCAGGTTCTGAATTTGCTACCAGCAGCCACTAATTCCTGGACATCGTTCCTAGAAAGAACTATGAGCATAGTAGAATTTTACAGCCAATCTACTTAACTTTTTGATTACACTCATGTGGGTAGTAACTAAGCTAACTCTGAAGTAGGGCATTCGTCCAGTATTGGGGGAGGTTAGAAGGAGGGGGCACCAGCCAAGGCTTTGGTCTTAGGAGGAAAGAACCTGGGCAAAAGTCTATCTGTTTCTCTCTGTCTCTCTGTTTATCTCTGTCTCTGTGTCTCTTTCTTTCTGCCTTTGTCTCTCTGTCTCTCTTCAAGCCTTATGTATCTCAGGCTTTCTTTTAAACTTGCTATGTATCCCAGGATGACCTTGAACTCCTGATCCTCCTGTCCTTCCATTCCCTGTGTTGGGATTACAGACACGTGTCTCCACATTCATATGGTCTTGGAGATCAAACCCAGAGCTTTGGACAAGCTAAACAAGCACTGGACCAACTGAGCTGCCTCCCCGCCCTCTGTTACCCTTCCTTCCTAGTATAGAATGCATACAGCCTCTTGCCTCTGGTTCTTCGTGCCCTACCATTTGGTGATGCACAGATATAGAGACATAACCCACCAACCCATTTGTTCCTAGAGAATCTGCCTCCACAAGAAGCTGGTGTGAAGAGTGAAGAGAAATAGAGACTGTTGTCTTAAGTATCACCTAGCTCAGGTCAAATGACGTCTGCCACCTCTTCAGTAACCCTCTGGCTTTTAATAACTTGCCAGACCCATTCACTAATTTTCTATCTTTACAAAACACTTTAACCATATAAAAGTATATATAGAATGATGTAATGGTTGTCTGTGTGTTCAATTTCCAACTTGAAAACAAAACATACAAATAGAATGTGGTTCCCATGTATACTTGTGTCTGATCCCATTTCTCTCCAGGAGAAAGGATTCATATGAAATTGTTGTCATTCCCACCCAATGGACTTGAACAGTTTATGGATTTGTGTTCATGTCTAGGTATATGTTTGGCATGTTTTGTAAAAAGTGTATAAATTATATTATACTAACATCTTCTGTCACCTGTGCTTTCCATGTAACATTCTGGTTGGGCGATTTATTTACCTTTGGACTGGAGTTTACTCATCCTTAAAATGAGTACAATAGACATATTACATAAGGTTGCTGTGAAGATCTTTAAATATTCTGGGCACATGGTATTTTGCATATCAAAGATACTTAGGAGAGTATCAGACTGTCTCCATCCCTTGCCCAACAGTGTGCTAACTACAGCAACTGAAAGAGGTGACCTCTTAGCATGATCAAATTTGACATCTGAATTCTGTTTGCCACTAACAGGCCCCTTGCTATCAAGATGGCCCCGTACATGACAGGCAGGCTGGTAATAATCGTTAGCATCTAACATTCCAGAAACATTGCTTTGTGCAGTGAGTCCCAGAGGCTTTTTATCCAAATCCGAATTTGAGTTCTAAATATGAAAAATATAAGCATAATATACATATGTGTTCCCCCCTCCCACAGAGAACACTCTGAATTTCTACATTAATCAACTCAGCTGAAGTTGCCACAAAAGCAAACAAAATGGTCATGTGGTCTGTTATTTTCCAGTCTATTCTTTCCATGCTCTTGTATGCAATTTCCTACTTCTGCTATTTTGTATTTAATTGCCTCCACTAAAGCAAACATATTGTAGAATTGCCATTTGCCTTCCAAATATTTGAATCATGCATTTCTTTCATTGAGCAGGTTTTAGTTTCTTTGGAATCCCAACAAATTTCAATCAATCATTCACACTATAAAAATCTGGTAGTTTAGAAATCTTTGAATAATGAGCTTGAGTCTTAGGTTCTGCTAACACCCAGCCTCATGTTGGCTGAAGGCTTGCCCACACAGTGTCAAAACACATGGCAATAAACTTACCCCTGTAAAAACTGTTGTCAACTTGAAAATGGAAAATGAGGAAAAAGTCAAACTGATTTTTGCTCTTGGTACAGGGTAAACAACTGATTTACTAATGAAATATTTTGCTTTCCTCTCAATTTATTTATTTCTTGGATACATGTCGGCACGATCACATAGAACATAAATGTTTGCTTACAGTAAACACCATTGAAAAAGAAATTTCCACAGCCTTGGTGTAGTAAAAATGTGTTGAATTCCTTCCTAACAGTAAAGGTTTCCCGGGAGGAACACAGCTGGTTCTCCAAAGGTTTATTATTTTCCAATTGAACTTGACTTCATCGTAAAAGGCAGCACCAAGACTCAATTAGAAATACAGTGGATGGCAGTTGTGCATAAATCTGATTAATAACCTATCTAAAAGTCCTGCTTCCACCAGCTGATTAAGGAAGATGAGGTTGGCCATCTCATAAAATGGAGCTGGTGGGCCTCTAAATTATATGCACAGCCAGAGGAGCTCATTGCTCAAAGGTAATGCTGTGGGCATCAGCTGGCTCTTCCAGAAACAAGTTCAGAGCAAGGCAGATTCCATGAAACTCATGGAGCATATGGTTATTATTCTAAACCTTTGCACTTCTAATTCTCATTCTCCGTTTGCAATTATGATAACCTGTACAGCTTCTGAGGAGATAGTTAAAATGCCTGTTGTATTTGCACCAGGCAGTTGTGTGTATTTTGTGTGTATAGTTGTTTTTGCCTGTGTGCAACTCAGTATCTGATCCTCGGAAACTGGTGTTACAGACAGTTTTGTGAGTTGCCATGTGAGTGTTGGGAATTGGACCCTAGTCCTCTGGAAGAGCAGCTAGTGCTCTGACAGCTGAGCCATCTTTCCAGCTTTCAGACATTATTTCTGCGAGGTGGTAAGGGCTATCTAGAATCAGGAAACACATTTACTGGACATTTATTTGACTAAATATGTTCAGTGATGCTTCAATACACATTGGTTAGTTTCATCCTAAGACCTCAAGCAGCTGATGAATTGAAAGCATTTCTAATGGTGGCACAGCGGTCCTCATAGCCCTTGTACTGCCCCTGCAACACAATCCTTGGTTGTCTTTGGGAGGTTCAGATGGAGTCATAGTTCACATGTATGAGGTGTCTTCCACTTCAGATGAGTGCTTGTGGATGGATTCTTAGCACCAGCTACCACAAAGTTATCCTGGTTTTCTGAAAAGCTAGCATCTTACCACGCTTACAATTACTTTTGGTAGTTGAAAGTTTCCATTTTTCATGGGTTGCACATAGAGAGCACTCACCTGACACAATCATGTGGGTGATAAAAGTAACTGTGGATAGCTCATTCTCACTGTGACAAATGCTGATGATACTAACCAGTAAGGGGGAAGGAGGTCTCAGACAACAGGTGGTCTGCTTGTTGCTTTGTATCATGTGGTGAGCTATTCCTTATGGTTGGTGTGTGAGACAGAGACAGAGACACACAGAGAGAGAGAGAGAGAGAGAGAGAGAGAGAGAGAGAGAGTCCAGATGTAATTGTACATACTTTTAATCCCAACTTTTAATCTCAATCCGAGGCTGAGACAGGAGAATTCCAAGTTCAAGGCCAACCTGGGCTTTATGAAAAAACAAAACAAAACAAAACAAAATGGGCAGAAAACGTGGCTTAATGTTTCAGAATGCTTACTGTTCTTGCAGAGGACCCGAATTCAGTTCCCAGCACCCACATTAGGTGGCTAACAGCTTCCAGGAACTTTAGCTCCAAGGCTTTACAGCACTCTGGCCTCCATGAGAACCTGTACCCTCATATACATATCCTTTCATGCACATCATTAAATATAATTAACCTTTAAAAATTAAAATAAAAATAAAACACTCACAAAATCAAGAAACACTCCTCCCCAAACCACACACACACACACACACACACACACACACATACACACATACACACACATGGGACCGGAGATCTATAAAGTCCCTTGCCTATAAATGTCCCCAATGATCTAAGTTCCTCCCATTACGGCTCTACCACTTCCCAACAGCACCGGAAGCTAGGAACCAAGAATTAATTTTATTTTATGAGTGTGAGTTCTCTGCCTGCATACATACTTGTGTACCATGAGCGTGCCTGGTGCTCCTGGAGGTGGGAAAAGGATGCCAGATCTCTTAGAGCTAAAGTTACAGATGATTGTAAAACTCCACGTGGGGGCTGGGAGTCAAACCCATGCCTTCTGAAGTATCAGCCGGTGATCTTAACCACTGAGCAATCTCTCTAGCCCAGTAACTAAAAAATTAACATATGGGCCTTTGGGGGACAGTTATCAAAAATGCACCACTGCCTGAGCTGAAATGTGCACAGCTATTGTATTCATCAATAGAAAGGGCCTGGGGAGATGGCTCAGTCAGTGAAGTGCTTGCTGTATAAGCATAAGGACTCACATTTGGATCCACAGCAAGCACCTAAAAGCATGGGTATGGCTTGAGAGGGGTGGGGGAGAAGCAAATTCTAGAAGCTCAGTGACCAGTAAATTTAGCTAAGCCAATGTGCTCTAGGTTCAACGAGAGATCCTGTCTCAAAGAATAGGATGAGGGTAGGGAGAGATGGCTCACCTCAGCAAGTTAGGAGAAGCTGTGGTTTCTGTAGAGGACCCAGGTTCAGTTTTCGGCATCCACATGGTGGCTCTCTGCTGTCTATAACTCTAATTCCAGGAGACTGAATGTTCTCCTGAACTCAGCAGGCAGAAAGCACATACGTGGTGCACAGACATACATGTGAGCACATCACTCAGGTTTATGAAATAAAATAAGTAAATCCTTAAAAAAAATCATGGAGTGGAGAGAGATCAAGGAGCACACCAGATGTGGACCTCTGTTCTCCACAAGCATAAGCACACATATACACATTTATGTATGAACAAAGCACTCACACACAGTGGAAAAGCTTCACAAGTATACATACATTGTATGAATATAATACTCTCACACACAAAACAATCAGTGGGAAAGCTTCCATAATTATATGACCTTTGATACATTCTGTGTAAACCCTAAATAGTACTGTTACTATGACATTAATCTTACTTTGGATTAGAAATCTGTGAAATGTATGCAAAAGTACAGTAAAATGAATCTTTATTTACTATAGTGTTATTTAAAATGTTAGAACTGAAGTATTGCTTCTTTATAAAATTATCCACCAAGAGTAATTTGCATAGCATCTATCTGATTCTCATAAAATAATCCACATTTTGTAGGCAGTGCCTCCTCTGCCTCATTTCACTGTCATATGGTCATTGGACTGGTGTCCAGCACTTTATTCTTCACATTTAGGGTCCTGAAATTGCCCCAAGATTGTCTTCTTTCTTTTTAGTTTATTTTTATTGTCACATGTATATGTACATATAGATATATCAATAAAACCTGCTAAGCCCATTTAGTAGTCCATCTGCTAATATATTCATATCTCTTTCTCTATCTATCATCTCTACTTATCTATCATCTGTGTGTGTGTGTGTGTGTGTGTGTGTGTGTGCGCATGTATGAGGTTTTTAGGGCTGACCCATTGGTATCAGGAAATCAATTGGGGGGGGCATCCCTATGGAAGAGAGATTCTCCGTCTTCCAGAATGTAGTTTTGCAGGAATCTTTTCTTGTGGAATGTCATCATCCATCTTGTTGCAACCACTTCCTCATTCATGATGATACGTTTCTTTCACTCAGTCCTCTGATTACATTTCTGGTCTCTCCAAAGGCAGTGGAGTCAACCTTCCCACAGTCAGCTGTCAATTCTGCAATTCCCTTTTCACTGAGTTCACAAAGCGCTCATACTCACCACCTTCCGGTGCTGCACTTTCACTTTTGTTGGCCCAATTTCCTTTCTTATTTATTAATCTTTGTTGAAATCATGTGGCTTTGTCTCTGACAGACAAGAAAACAACACAGCTACATAGTCTCTGCATGAACTGAATAACATGCTCAGCAGCCACTCCATGACAAACATCAAACGTCCCTAACCAGAGTGTGCATCTGATATTTACATAGTGATTTATGGACCAAAGAGCTGCTGCTAAAGTTTGAACTTTATACAATTATTCACAGCTAATATGCCATGGCAACTAAAACCTGAACCCTGCTGCCAAGGGACTGGTGTTACTTAACTGAGCCATGGTGACTGCAATTTGTGTATATATTAAAACCATGCAAAATAAGGCCTTCTTATATTTTGTGCCTTAAAACAACAGATGGAAAGTGCAGTGATTTCTGTCAATCAGGAGAACCTGATATCAATAGAGTCCCAAACTCACTTTTAAAATCAATTTAAAAATGTGACTTAATCCTGTTTTGTTTTCCAGAAAAATGTGACAAACTAAATCACCCCTCCATAGGATTTGTAGCTAGAGCTATTGATCAAAATCACAATGAATGTGTCTTAGACTGACATGCAAGTTCATTTTTCTAGGATGGCATTTGAGCAACGCACTACTGCCCCTAATAAGATTGATCCTGCATGAGCTTATGAAACTACATCTCATTCATCCAATCATGCCTAATGTTGTATAGAAAATAGACATTGAACTCACAGGGTGCACAAAGATCAGTGTTCAGATGCAGGAGTTATATACTGCTGTATGGAATCTGTATATGGAGCTACATCTACACACACAGATTTTCTGTCACACTTGTTTGTGAATATGCATTTTCTACGTCTAGGAACAATTTGAACGTAATGCAAATCTGTATTTGCTTATGGCATGATTTCCAGTGAAACAGGATGACTGCAGAAAACTGCACCCAGATGAACCATGGATGCATATGAAGTCACAAAGAGCAACATCCTTCCCCAAGGTCTACCCTTCTTGTCAATTCCCCATGTGCATCATGAGGCACACTCATCCACATCTAGAAAGACAATTGCCTGTAGAACTACACGCTAATTGCTTTCTACCATTTCATACTTACTAAAAACTACAGTCTTTCTGATACCCATTTCTACAAGCAAACTTGAAGCCCTTTTCAAGGTTAAAATGCCAAGTTTATTGTGGTATATGTGTATTTATTAACCACTGAAGATGGAAAAACTTTGTTGCTATTTTCTTTTTAGCTTCCCATCTCTTCCTGTTATGTTTGTTAACAAAGGTGCATTCCAGCTTCATAAAGCTTGTAGTTTTCATTGTGCAATTTTGCATGCACAGAGATTTTTTGTAATGTACATGTTGTAATATATTTGTAAACTGTAATTAAAAATATAATATGCATATAAGTTTTTCTATCCTAAGATAAAATTTACTACTAGAAAATTATTTAAAGTTTAAATGGGGTCAATTATATAATGCTGCTTTTCAAAACCAAGTTTAGACAAGAGGATAAGTTTCTTCTGACCTCTGGAGTAGACCTGACAGTCAAGGTTAGTGAGAAAATTGGGAGTGCTTGAGGGGATTTTTCAGCTTCTGAAGGCTCAGGTTCTACCTGTCTAGCTTTGACTTTCCTATACCAGTTCTTAGACTTCCATCCTAGTCAGCTCGAGGGCTTTGTCAGCACATACACTCATGAGTTTCTGCTTCATAAAGTCTAGGGAAAGATCTAACAATGTGCATTTCCATTAAGTTCCTAGGTGATGCCGGGGCCAAGTTTTCTACCAGGCACAGTATCTAAAATCCATTTCATTCTTAGTCGACTAAGCAAATAGTTTGATTCAGTTTCTTTATAATTTAGTTTTCATACTTAATATGTTAATAACAAATGTATAGAGTTTAGACAGTACAATATTTACCTTTAAGCCAATGCAACCTAAAAATATTTCTAGTCACTTTTTTTTTTTTAACAAAGAGGAAATATGACATCAGAAATGGCCCTGATCCCTGAAGATCTACTGAAGCTCTGGTTGGCCCTGAAGAGGACTCAACTAGGAACTACTCTAAGGGATATTATTGTTGCTTTGAACTTTTTCAACTATATGCTGTTTTGCCTTAGAAGGAATAGTTTTCAGACCTCCTTTCCAAGAGAAAGAACATCAATAATCTAATACAAGTTTGTGAGAGGATACGGAGAGCAGCTAATGGTCAGAAAGGTTTGTATGATGTGTTTCCTCTGGTCTTACTTAGTAAATTTTAAATTAAAATTTACATGAATTATGACTGTACAATTACCAAAAAAAATCCCAACCAGTTAGCTACAGTTATGGATGCCTTTAATCCCACTATTTTAGAAGTTTAGACAAGAAGATGATTTGAACCCAGGAGTACTGAGCTAGCCTGGGCAAAAGAGAGAGGTTCTTGCTTAAAACTCAAAACAAAACAAAACATTAAATTTAATCAGCAAAGAATTTGGACTATAAGATAAGACTTTAATTACATTTTCATGGGTACTAGACTGTTCAAAAAAGTATTTTTCTATTTAGTAGCATTTTTACCTCACAACCACCTGTTCAGTGAATGTTGTATTGAGAAGCAATGTCGTTAAACAAGAAATATCCCCACCCAACAAATCATTCATAAGTAAAATAAGACAAGGAAAGGAATGCATTATCATGGATCAGCTCTCATTTTGTTGGTAGCCTAGGGTTCCTCCTTCTAAAATAATGGTTTTAAGAACTAAGAAATTCACACAGTAAAATGTGAGCCTTCACCCTGTTTAGCCCGTTCTTCACTCTCAACTCTCCCTACTTCATGCCACCATTAGCTGAAAAGAGGTAAATGATAAGACAAACAAAGCTTTTTTTTTGTACTTTGGTTTACATTAGAACACTTGGAAGAAGCAGAGAACAAATGAAAGAAAACCATGAGCCAACCCTAGAAACAATGGTTATATTTCAGTTTTATTTAAAGACATTGTTAGAGCCAACAAGATGGCTCAGCAGTGAAGGTGCATGTCTCCAAGGTGGATGACTTGAGTTTAATGCCTAGATCTGACACAAGAGAGAGAGAGGAGGAGAAAGAACTGACTCTTTATAGTTGTCCTCTGACTTCTACATACATGCCATGCATGTATGCATGCCAAGAAAACACACACACAATTTTTTGTTGCTTATTTCACATATAGCATTTTAAAATATTTTAAATTATGCATGGTTGTTCATTTGTTTGTGTGCCTGTTTGTGTGTGTGTTTGTGTGTGTGTGAGTGCGTGAGTTCAGAGTTCAGTTGCCCATGGAAGCCAAAAAGGGTATCAGATTCACTGAAACTGGAATTATAGGTGGTTGGGAGCCACCTGATGTAGGGGCTATGGTGCTAGAACCCAAATTCCTGTGTTCTGTAAGAGCAGAGAGTACTCTTAATCACTGAGCCATCTCTCTAGTCCCATATGCAATATTTAAAAAACAACACAGTTTCTTCTGATAGCTGCTATTTACTTAAAGCTTAACAATATCTTAGAAACAAAATACATACACGACTGAATTATATTGTGCCCAGTACTTCATGTGAAAAGTTTTTGTTCTTATGCAATTGATGATTGGATATTTAGGTTGTTTCATATTTTTTGGTTATAAATCACGTTTTCTTGACTATTTTTTGTGCTTGTAGCGAAGTATGTGTTACCTTGTTTGGTAGAAATGGAATCTCTAGGCTATTGAGATTGGTATATTTAATATCTGACTCTTCTTTCATCTTTTAAAAATTTATTTTTTATTAATTACAGTTTATTCACTTTGTATCCCAGCTGTAGTCCCCTCCCTCATCCCTTCCCAATGTCATCCTCCCTCCCTCATCCCCTCCCTGATAAAGCTGCTCCCCCCTCAGGGGGAGGTGATCAAAGAGCCAACCACTGAGTTCATGTCAAAGACAGTCCCTATTTCCCTTACTAGGGAACCCATTTGGAGACTGAGCTGCCATAGGCTACATCTGAGCAGGGGTTCTAGGTAATATCCATGTATGGTCTCAGAAAAGACCCTTGTGTTCAGAATTTTTGGTTCTGTTGGTCTCCTTGTGGACTCCTGTTCCCTCAGGTCTTTCTATCTCCCCCTTCTGACTCATATTTTCAAATTGTGGCTTAGTCTGGAACTTCTCCAATCATATGGATAAGAGGGTTCTACAAACTGAAGCTTTTTTCCATTATATATGGAAATAAGTGTGTGTTTGTGTATAAAAACCATCAAGATCAGGAAGAGAACTCAGTAAAGGAAGCTTCTAACTAACATGGGTGAGTATGTGAAGGTGGGCTTCAGATAGGAGAGCACCCTTAATAATTATTAAAGGTTTTACATTCAAGCTTGGTGTTCTGTAGCAAAGCGCTAATCTGCTCCTCCAAGTTATCACTTCTAGAAACTTCATGAAGATTGTTGACCATTCTGTCTTTAACTTGTGGCTCTAGAAAAATACAGCAAGGTCTCATGGTAGATGACAGGACTGCTTCCAAGCAGAATGATAATACGCTTCAATTTTGTAACAAACATCTTTCTGCTACTGAGACAAAATACCTGTGTTAGTCAACTAAAAAGGAGGGAAGAAAACCTAGAACCCCTGCATAGATGTAGCTCATGGCAGTTCAGTGTCCAAGTGGATTCCATAATAATGGGAACAGGGACTGCCTCTGACATGAACTGATTGGCCTGCTCTTTGATCACCTCATCCTGATGGGGGAGCAGCCTTACCAGGCCACAGAGGAAGACAATGCAGCCGCTCCTGATGAGAGCTGATAGACTAGGATCAGAAAGAAGGAAAGGAAGACCTCCCCTATCAGTGGACTTGGGGAGGGGCATGTGTGTAGAAGGGGGGAGGGAAGGTGGGATTAGGAGGGCAGGAGAGAGGTGTTTATGGGGGGGATACAAAGTGAATAAAGTATAATTAATAAAAATTAAAATAAAAAATCTAAAAAAAAAGGAGGGAAGATTTATTTCAGCTCACAGTTTCAAGAGCTTCAACCTATGTTTGGCTGGTTCTCTTGCACTGAACTCTGGTAGCCCAGTATGTCATGAGGAAGCAAGTGATTGAGGATACCTGGAATGGCTAGTGCTAATTGTCAACGTTATAAAACCTAGACTTACTTGGGTAAGGGTCTTGGGCATGTTTGTGAGGAACTATCTTGATGATGTCAAATGAGGAGGGATCACTCATTCACTATAGGTGGCACCGTTCCCTAGTCAGAGGATATAGGAATGTAAGCATTAGCATATATGCATTTATTGCTCAAATCTGACTGCAGACATAATATGACTAGCTGCTTCATGTTATGGCATACTGTCACCCAGAACTGCAAATTAAACAAGTCTTTTTTGCCCTTAAATAGCTTTTGTTTTATTTTAGTAACAGGAAAAAACATTAAGACAAGACCTGTTCACCTCATGAGTATCTGGAAAAAAATGAAGCAGGAAGAGTCTTCGGTCCTAGTAACTCTTTTAAGGGTATAGATCCAATGAACAAACTACCTTCCTCAAGGGAATCCCCTTATACTAAAGGTCCCACCATTTCTGAATGGCGCCTAGGGATAAGCACCACAGAATACCCACAGGTATTAATTTAACATATAAGCTTTGTGGGGATGAAGCAGATTTCATATTCCAATGGCGGTAATCTTTAGTGGTGATAGAAGATGGTAGCTTCTCGGAGCATTGTGTTTAAAGGGATACTGAAGTTACAGAACAGGTGAGGCAGAGGCTTGGGACTGGCAGCCATGCCTGTTGTTAAAGATGCCCCAACTTCATTACACCCCTTATAAAGCACATTGCTAATTAATGCCTTACTGTTATACCCTGAAGCAATGCCCTACTAACTTACTGACAGCCAGGTGGGTATTCGATGACCCTAATTATAGTGACAGGAATCCATTGAAGCAGGGGTTTCTAGCTCATTAAAAATAGATGGAGATAAACCAGGTGTGGTGGTGGTGCATGCTTGTAAGCCCAGCACTTAGAGAGGCAGAGGCAGGTAGATTTCTGTGAGTTAGCGACCTGCCTGTTCTACAAAGTGAGTCCAGGACAGCCAAACTCACACAGAGAAACCCTGTCTTGAAAAAACAACAACAAAAAAGTGGAAATATTTTATTTCTATGCTTATATCTCACACACACAATTTTGAAGAAGCAAAAGTGTCTAGCATCCAATAAAATATATTTCCTCTTTATGTCATGAATATTGAACATGAACTAGAAAAGAACATTGTCTTAGTTAGGATTTTATTACTGTGAGGAGACACCATGACCATAGGAACTCTTATAAAGAAAAGCATTTTAGTGGGGCTGGTTTACAGGCCAGAGATTTAGTCCGCTATGGTCATGGTGGGAAGCATGGTGGCATGCCGGCAGACTTGGTGTTGAAGAGCTAGCTCAGAGTTCTACAGTCAGATCTGCAGGAAGCAGGAAGCAGGAAGCAGGAAGAGAGAGTGAAAGCGGGCCTGGTTTGAGCGTTTAAAACCACAAAGCCCACCCCCAGTGACACACTTCCTCCAACAAGGCCACACCCACTGCAACAGGGCCACATCTCCTAATAAGTGTCTATTAGCCTACGGAGGGACACATTGTCATCCAAATATCACAGACACACATAGCAAAAGAAGACAGAAGGAAGCCCACACGGTGGGGGAGGGGCTAGCTGCAACTGGTAACTTAAACAGCAGGAAAAAAAAAATGAAGCTACTTAGGGGTATAAGCCGGGAAATGGGGGAAAGGGAATGTGATGGACAGAGAGAGCTGCTGCTTTTTAAAAAGACTCTCCTCGTGTAGGTGAGCGAAAAGTCTGTGTAGACAGTAGGAAACCCCAGGGAACTGTGAGCCTGTCTTCCTGGGAGCCCCGGAAGGACTTCTTTTGAATAGGTAATTACTTGTTGAATGGGACATATACATGACCAATCGGACAATTTCTCCTAACAACTTGCTTTGGGGCATCCTTAGCTTCTATCAAGGCTGCCAGTTTGTTTAAGGGGAATGAATCACGTGGTGACATCTCATCATGGTCTCATATTGAAGGAAGGCACTGAGCATCTCCTGTCAGAGGCTGTAGTGCTGGGCGGGAGGCGTGCTGAGTAGCCCCCGAGGGGCTGTCATTGTTAGAGCAGTCATTTAGAAACAGAGCGGACATTCTACCGAGGGCAGTGAGATTAGCCTGGACACTCAGAACAACCCTGCAATGTCAATGTGCAAATGTCACCAAAAGCTCCTAGACTTAATTTCCTCCGAACTTGGTACATTTAATTTCGTAGCATGGACTATATTGTTCTCTAGTCTCGTTTTCTGATTCTAGGGGCGGAGGAGGGAGGCTAAGTTGATTAAAAAGTTTAAGAAGTATGCATGAAGCTATTTTAGTGTTTAAATAACAGTTGGTGTACAAAAAGAAAACGCAATACCTTCTCAAAGGGAGACACGTCCTCCCACCGTACGGCTTCAGCTAGTTAATATTGCCCTGTAACCATGTTTATCCCTTCTATCCCGGATGGATTGTGGTGGCCCCTGAGACCCAGAAAGTAAACGGACTTCCTGTCTGGAAAAGCTAAAACTCGCAAGATTCCTAAGATTCCCAACTCACCATCACCTCTGACCCCCAAGATATAAAACCAACAAAACCAACCATTGAGGGAGGAGACTGAGCAGAAGATGCCAGGAGCACACTGCTGAGGTAAGCAGCATGGAGGAGTCTCTGAGTGGTTGAGCTTCTTGTCTGTCAGTCATGTTGAGATCTCTGACTGGTTAAGCTTCCTGTCCATCAGTCATGTTGCGCTAAAGCCTTGCAGTTTTTGTGAGTTGTCACTCATGCTGGGGTGGGCTTTTCACTCTTGCGTGCTGTTTATGAATCATCCTGGCTTCTCTAAGTAACTATTTGCCCATGGTCCTGTAAGGAAAACCAATAAATTCGTTGGTTCACCAACTGGACTTAGATGTGATGATTGCTGAGTCTGTCTGTGTAGTTCCCGTTCTGGGACTGTTTCCCTGTCCAGTGACAGACGTTTGTGTCACGTCTCCGCAGGAGAATATTTCACACAATGAGTACAGCTGGCAACATCGTACCCAAAGCCTTTGCCTTTTTTGTTGTTGTTGTTGCTCTATTTGAAATTCTCTTTCCTCAGGTCAGTTCATGGCTTGCCTGTGTACTTCCATCTCCTTGGGGTGTTTCCTCATGCATCACCTCCTCTAGGAGACCGTCCATGACCCAGCACTGTGCCCTCCTTCCACAGCCTCGGCTCTCCAGCATATCTCACCTCTTATGCGTGGAGTCCTTTTTTATCGGTCTCCTCCCAGCAGATTGCAAGCTCCGAGGAACGTAGACATCATGGCTGTTTTACTCCAGCTGGTCCTGCTGAGTTTACAACCTGGGAAGAATCACTGAATATGAATGGAATACAGGAATTCACACCCATTGTTTAGAAATAGTGGAACATTTTTATGCACACTTTTATAATTATGGAAGGATAACCCATGCAGACACATTCACAGACATCTTGCCGTTTGACACTAAAAGACAGTGTATAGTTCTTTGTTTTATTTTGATTTTGTTTCTGGAGACAGGATCTTATTATGCAGTCCATGTTGCCTTTCCACTCATGATCCTTCCTGCCTCAGCCTCCCAAGTGGTAGGGTTACAGGATTGTGCTATCACACCTACCCAATATTCCTCATTCATTAGAAACATTTTTAAGAATATTTATTTGTGTGTGTGTGTGTTGGTGTGTGCACGTGCAAGTATACTCACCTTGGTGCTGCACGTGTGAGGTCAGAGGGCACCTTCGGAGAGTCAGTTCTAGATTTCTACTTTGTCGATGCAGTTTCTGCTGCTGCGGTGTGTTCTAGGCTAGCTGAACCACAAACTTCTGTCCAATTCTCATGTCTCCCTAGGAGGGCAAGGATTAAGCTGCACACCGGAGCAGTTGGGTTCTGGGGAAGAACTCAGGTCTTTATGCACATGCAGCAGACTCTTTACCCACTGAGCCATCTCCCTGGTCCCTCCTCCTTCTTAAAAATGGATACATAATTTTCTACATGAAACAGGTATTGTAAACTATTCTTTCTCTAATAGATATGTGATTTTGTCCTAATTTTTATGTAGAAATTAATGCTTCAATGAACATCCCTGTTTATGTATGTTCTTTGCATTCTTTGACATCTAAACTAAATCCAGGACACCAGACATTGCTTCTTCATAGCCATCCTTTAGACCCGTGGCTCTCAATCTATGGGTCATGACTCCTTGGGGACATTAAACAACCCTTTCACAGGGGTCACCTAAGACCATTGGAAATATCAGATATTCATATCACTATTCACAACAGTAGCAAAATTACATTTATGAAGTAGCAATGATGATGATGATTTTTTTTAAATGCAGATAAATGTTCCCCCTGGTCAAGTTCCCAGACTTTGTGAATTCTGTATGCAGACTTTTTTTCTTCCCCTTCTCTCTCTCTGTCTCTCTGACTCTGTCTCTCTCTCTTCCTTTTCTTTTTTCTTTTTTTTTCTAAACAGAGTTTTCTTTAGCCCAGGCTG
Organism: Pachyuromys duprasi; assembly: GCA_028658305.1. Lineage (NCBI taxonomy): Eukaryota > Metazoa > Chordata > Mammalia > Rodentia > Muridae > Pachyuromys > Pachyuromys duprasi. The sequence goes on from CM053766.1 coordinate 73,960,077, forward strand.
GCCTCAAAATTTGTTATGTAGCTGAAGATGAGCTATAACTTATGATCTTCATGATGCCAATGAGTGCTAGGATTACAGGTGTGTAACACCACACTGGGTTTATGTGAAGCTAGGGACCAAACCCAGGACTCGTGCACACTAGGTAAGCCCTCTACCAACTGAGCTCCAGCCTCCACACAGGCTTCTGTGGGTCTCTGGGTCTCAGGTGAAGGAGCGTGAATTGCAGTGTAGAAGACACCATGCATCATGGCTTTAAGTACATTCTCAGGCAGACTGTTAGCCTTGCATAGCGTATGCAACCTCAAAGAAGAGTCTAGGTTTTATTTTTGGCCACTGGTGTTAGTTGATTATAGCACAAAAACTTTCAAATGTTCACAAAAGCAAGACTTACTTGTTATTTAACCATTTTAAGAAAAATATAAAAAAAGGGAGAATTCCTCTTTCCTGCCAATTCTAGCTCCAAATAATTCCTTTTAAGAGTTCCTGAAAACAGTGCTCACTTGCTAAAAACGACATTCGTGTGTGTCTCTCTGTGTGTATGTGTGTGTAAAATGACATTGAACAAGTTTGTTTGCTCTTTTTTTTTTTCCCACACTGTATTTTAACCACCCATCCTGTTTTAAATGAACTGCGTGGTATTTCATTGTATAAGTAAACTACAATTCATTAAAAATTTCAAATGTGTATTTTAATTTACAAATACAAATAATACCATATCAACTATCCTGCATCATTTATTTGTATCCTTACTAGTATTTTGAAAAATAGATTCCCAAACATAAAATTATTAGGCAAAAGAGAGTGACTAATTTAGCTCTTAATGAAGTTTATAGATTACTTAGCAAAAAATATTTGAGTTTGTACTTCAACAAAAGTCTATTTCTTACCTGTTTATCCAAAATGGGGATATATACATCCAACTACACACACATACACACACACACACACACACACCTATAAGCTTTCTACTGTACTGACTTTAGCTTGGTTGCTTGTGCACTTGATCATTTTTTAATGAACATTCATATCTCTTATACTGAGAACTGTCTGAATTTATAATCTTCATTTTTGTTTATACTAGGAGTTATGTTTCATACATTTGTCAACATTTTGTAAAGCATCTTGAAGATAATAGCTTTAAATATTAGGTTTTAATAAAAACTGGGGGTTTTCCCCAGTCTCCGAATCCCTGTGTGTGTGTGTGTGTGTGTGTGTGTGTGTGTGTGTGTGTGTGTGTACTGGATGTGATTAAAGTCACAAACACTAAACCACAGCCTGAAAGGCTATTTTAACTTCTGTCTCGCATGGCGGACAGAACTCTCCCCAGAGATGAGACATGTTCCTAGACAGGAGGATGGTAATTCTCCATTCTTACTCCCCATGCAGCCCCTTGAAAAGCAAAATGGACAGAGCCAGCAGGGAATTAGGGCAAAGCCGGTGTCATCAGCAAGCACCCAACACAGCACCATCCACCAAACTCAATTATGAGCAATCGGCTGTGCTGCGTGAGGTCAGTCCCAACACGGGCTGATGGGATGAGCCGGTTATTAGAATTGTCAAGTTGCTCAGACAAATGAATCAGAAATCATTAGCATTTATCTTTGAATATGAGATTGTCAGATGATAAACGGACGAAGATTTGTTTGGGTGCTTTGTTTTCCCATTCCTCTCTACATATTTATATGAATTGTTTAGTCCCATACCGGAGAAGATTGCGTGATGCTACAATGAGATCAGAGCGGTGGCTGACACAGTTCTTTGTCCTGATGTCTGGGTGGGGAAGCTGCTTATTTACATGGTAGCTGCATGCTCCTCTACAGCTGTCACTTCACTCATCTCAAATTCTCCGTTACCCAAATAAAAATGAATCACCCCGGGCATCAGTTTGGGATTGCTGCCTTTGAAGTGTAGTGGTAAACTGGCTGCCTCAGCATCTGTGAAGATCAGCTCACTCTATCACCTAGAATTACAATTCTGCATTTGGAGTCTTAGAAGTACACTGATGGGTGAAATGGGAGAAAAAAGAAGACTGATCAAAGAATCCATGGTGCTACAAAATGAATTTTCATGTCTTTGTTTCCTTGCCTCTCTCTGTCTAAACAGGTGTTGTGTTTTATCAGAAAGTTAGCGGTTTCCTTTTGTTTATTTTTTGTAAGTTGCCTGTAAGGTAAACTTCTGCATAGAATGTCACAGTACTCTATAGAATTAAAGGTTCACATTACAGTGGGGAAATATTGATCTCTCATGCATGGATCACAGAGTCACTTTAAAAGCAAAAGCTAACATTTTTAATGATAAGACAGGAGGAAGAAGCCCAAGAATAAATTGCAGGAGGACACAAAGGAACTTGGTTCATTGTTACATTCTAAACTAGAAGCCTGAAGATTGAAAAGAAAAATAACGAACACCACAGTGTCGACCGGAACATACCAGGGGCAGAACGAAACAACTCCCTTATGAAAGGCATTTTTCATTTTAAGCAGAATGTGCCTGTGCACTCACGATGACAAAGTACAGATGAAGAATGGGTCATTCACACTGACAGGTTGCTTCCTGTTGGGCTGAGACAGCGCTAACTGCTTGCGTTGGAGTATCTTTTCTCACAAATAGTTTTAAAGAAGAAACAAAGAAAGCTAATCTTTCATAAAAGTAATGCAGGATTTAGAATCACTGAGCCTGAGTTCCTCCTATGGCTCTGTCTCTCTGAGAAAATTAATTAAATTTTCTAATCTTCATTTCCTGATCTAGAAGTAGAAGTCATGATTACCTCACTGGGTTAAACTTTTTTTTTTCTTTCTTCAGATTGCTCATAAAAAAGTCTGTAGGGCATTTTCTTGATTAATGATTGATATGAGAGGACCCAGCTCACTAGGGATGGTACCAACTCTGGGCAGGTGGTCCTGGGTTGTATAAGAAAGCAGGTTGAGCAAGACAGTAAGTAGTATTTCTCCATGGTTTTTGAGTCAGTTCCTGCCCCAGGTTCCTGCCTTGAGTTCCTGGGCTGATGTCCACTTACGATGGACTGCAAGCTGTAAGTTGAAATATTCCCCAAGTTGCATTTGGTCACAGTGTTCTATTACAGCAATAAAAACCGAAGACAATCTTGAAAAATCTCTTTCTGGGAAAGGGTGAACTCCTGTTGTCAGTTTGGAAATGTAACCCTCAGAAAGCAGAAGTAAGAGATAAGGGAAGGGAAGTGAGGCCAGCGACCCCAGGAGAGGAGAGCTTGTCCAGCTGCCAGTGCTACGAGGAACCAGATTTGCTGCAGGGTCTATTTTTTTATTACTTTTATTTTTAATTAAAGTTTATTCACTTTGTATCCCCCCTGTACCTCCCTCCTCCCCTCCCAATCCCACCCTCCCTCTTCCCCACCCGTGTCCCTCTCCCAGTCCACTGATAAGGAAGGTCCCCTTCCCCTTCCCTCTGATCCTAGTCTATCAGGTCTTATCAGTGGCTGCACTGTCTTCTTCTGTGGCCTGGTGATGCTGCTCCCCCCCCCCCCACCTCAAGGGGAGGTGATCAAAGAGCAGGCCAA
>CM053766.1:73963711-73980936 GCA_028658305.1 Pachyuromys duprasi
CCAGACTTTTTGGATCTGTTGCTCTCCTTGTAGAGCTCCTGTCTTTTCCAGGTCTTACTATCTCCCACTTCTTTCATAAGATTACCTGCACTCTGCCTAAAGTTTGGTTATGAGTCTCAGCATCTGCTTTGATCTACCCTGCAGGGTAGAGCCTTTTAGAGGCCCTTTGTGGTAGGCTTCTGTCCTGTTACCTGTTTTCTCCCTCCTTCGATGTCCATCCTCTTTGCCTTTCTGAATGGGGATTGAGCATCTTAGCCAGAGTAGTCCTTCTTGATTAGCTTCCATAGGTGTACAGATTTTAGTATGTTTATACTATATTATATGTCTAATATCCACTTATGAATGAGTATATACCCTGTGTATCTTTCTGCTTCTGGGATACCTCACTCAGGATGATCTTTTCCAGTTCCCACCATTTACCTGCAAATTTCATGATATCCTTGTTTTTTAGCGCTGAGTAATATTCCATTGTGTAGATGCACCACAATTTCTGTATCCATTCCTCAACTGAGGGGCATCTAGGCTATTTCCAGCTTCTGGCTATTAAAAATAAAGCTGCTACAAACATGGCTGAGCAGATGTCCTTGTTGTAACTTGAGCGTCTTTTGAATATATGCCTAGGAGTGAGTCTTTTGAGGAAGCTCAGCAGGTGCCTTTCAGAGCAGTCTTCAGGGTGACGGAAACAAAAGCATAGTCACTTGTTTCCATCCCACACCAGGCAAAGTGAAGTCTCACCATGTATCCCTGGCTGTTTAGATTGTGTTTGGATTGTGCAGATAAATGCCGGGACATTCCCACAAATGTCTTAAGCTGATCATCAGAGAGGATGTGAATAGCTGCCAGCTTCCACCTGCTACAGCCATGCAAAGCTTCATGAAACTGGCTATTGTAAAGCTGGCAATATGGTTCCCTTCAGCCCCCAGAGCCCATGTTAGAAAAACAGAGCATGGTGATGTGATGTTAATCCCACTACCGAGGAGGTGGAGATGGGCAAATTCTCCCCACTCCCCAGGAGGATGGGTCTTCTCTCATCTGCTTTGTGAGTTCCTTAGTGGGTGAGCCTTTCTCAAAAAACAAATGGCTGGCTTACGCACACTTTTAGGTCCAGCACTAAGGAGGCAGCGGCGGGTGAATCTGTTGGCTCAAGGCCAACCTGGTCTACAAAAGATGCTCTGGGCCAGCCAGGGATACATAGTGAGATGAGACAATACCTCAGAAAGCAAGCAAATTCCCAAACAAACAAAAACAACAGGTAGGAATGTCTCCTAGCCTGAACATGTACCTGTATCTACACGTGTGTGCAAATACACAGCACACACACACATACACACCACACACACACACACACACACACACACACACACACCATGGTTATTCCTGCTGAGGTTAGAGAAGAGGTAGGGATGAGAGGACATATTTAAAAATTAAAACACTTTTTTTTAACAGTGCATTATTTTATTCCTAAATCCACACACATGTCTTGGCACCATCAGTGAAGATTCTCCAATAAATAGAAATACTGGGAGGCCTTTAATCTGGTCTGGTCATTTCGAGCAGTGTGAACTTGAAATTACTTTCAATTTGCTGAGCGTCAGTTTCTTAATTTCCCAAAGTGGGGATCAATACCACCCTTCTCATGCAGTCCTTGAACACTAAATGGGACAATGAATGCAGCACCATGGCTAACATCTTGAAAAATGGATGGTCATAATAGTAATTATTAGCAATCGATCAAAGATGGCACCCGGCCCCGAGGAGAGGCTGGCTGTTATCAGGGGCCATGGGTTTCAGTCGTCAGGCCAGGCCACAGGGAGAACAAAGAGGGCAACAGCTGGTGGGAACGAGTGGGGAAGCCTTTTCAGACCCTGGGGGACTGCAGATGGTATGGGACAATCAAAGTCAAGATGGGAGCTAGAATAGGAGATGGAGGTCAGAGGTCAAGTGTGCAACTTCTGGCCCAAATTTAGGGGACAGACGCTCTGAAGCTGCAGTTCAAATCCTTGTCAGGGGTCAAAGGCAGGCAAACAGCCATGCCAGCATACATGGTCCCCCAGAGGCCTTCCTTGTCAGAAAGCTTTGCACCACTCTGTCAACTAGTAGAAAATGTGCCAGGTGTGGGCAGCCAGCTGTCTGAGGGATCAAAGGTATGATGTCTTTCAAAAGATCGTGTCCTGAGAAAATGAACCAGAAATGAGCAAAGTAAAGCGAGCTAGCACGTGCCCATTTCAAGGATTATGTAGTATTCCCGGACACACAAAATGCTTGGGGTACTGGACTGTGTGTGTGTTTGCACTCACCCACACGAGTGTGTGTGAAGACTAGAAATTAATGTCTATTACTCTTTGCATTTATTGTTATTATTACTATTTATTATTACTGGTATTGAGTCTCTTCTTTGTCTGGAGCTCACTCAGTAGACTAGTCTGGTGACTATTGAGCCTAAAGGACAAGCCTGTCTGACTGCTCAGCGCTGGGTTATGGATTCTTGACAAGACTCTGGGTTTTTACATGGATGTTGGGATCTAAACTCAGCAGCCTTTTACCCACTGAGCTATTTCTCTAGTCCCAACATTCTTCCCCATAAAAAAGACACAACTCATTTTTTTCCTGATTTCCTTGGACTTTCTTGAATCTTCTTGCCCTAGCCTGCCATCTTTAAATTCCCATTATGATAAATTCCCATATTCCCATTAGAATAAGCTGCCTTAGTCTCATGCTTCTAAAGGTGCTACGTCCTAAAATGCTCTTCATTGCTCTGGGACCTACTGATTCTTCTTTCCAGCTATACAACTATCCATGAGCCAGTGAGTTACCATTTAACCAGAAAAATGTTGGTTATGTTTTTCTGACATTTTTTCCTCAGAGGGCTGTCTGCAGGCAACGTGATAACATATGTAACAGGGCCTGCAAGAGTATACACTGAGCAGAAACCAGGGAGGCCCATCTCTTTCTTTTCCAGTATGTTGTGTCTTACAAATGGTCACATATGTTGTTAACATAGTGACAACACAGAGATTTCAATTTCATGGATTTTTCCATATATTTAATTACTATTTGATATTTTTCTCAGTGAAATATTTCTTTGTGTCTTTTGCCTACATGTTAATTAGATTAACTTGGATTCTATTTCTACTTCTATGTTTCTGTAGTTGTAGTTGAATTTTCTCTGCTGTGTTTCTTCCAGAAAGTTTTACACGCTGCAGTTTTACATTCACATTTATTATATTTTTTAAGTTTTTCTCAGGCCCTGAGAGTTAGGTGGCTGTCTGAATTTCTACCCATGGGTGGCAAGTCTCTCCAGTACCTTTGTGGAAAATGCTGTCTTTCCTTCAGGAGACTTCATGAGCACCTCAGCCAAAGATCCAGGGGCTTTCTTTTCAAGGTTCTGTTTCTGGATTCTCTGGTTTGTTCCATTGATCTATGTGCTCCTTGCTTAGTCAATATCATAGTCGTGATTTTTTTGTGTGTGTGCCTTATGATAATCTTAAAATCAAGTAGATCATTCTTCCATTTTGTATCTTCTTTTTAAAATTGGTTTCACTTTCCAAGTTGCCTACATCTACAAAATTGTCACTTGGATTTGATAGGAATGCCATGAGACCCGTGCTTTGGCTTGGGAGGACTGACATCCTTACTATGCCAAATCATTTAGAGTGTAAGACAGGTCTCCTTGGATACCTTCCTCAGCATTTTACCATTTTCAGCAGGAGTCTTACACACCCAGCTATATTATTAGCTTACAAACAATGTTATAGCTTTAGTCTTGGTGTTCATAAATCACACGTATAGTTGCGATTGATTTCTTTTGGTATGCATCTTTGTATCCTGCCAACTTGCAAAGATCATGTGTAACTTCTAGGACTATAATTCTATTTGCTTTTGGATTTTAGATTGAATAGGATTATCTACACACAAAAAATAATGCTCTCTGAAAACACGGGGTGTGTCCTCCTTACTTTCTGACTCATTTTATATGTTTTAAATTAAACACTTCCTAAGTATAGGCTTAGAATGACATAAGATAGTTACTGTAACTTTTTCTTCAACAATCAAATATATTTTAGAGAACTCAAGAGGAGTCTTTCCATCATATTTTTGTTTCTCTTAAAAAGTAAGTTTTTCTTTTCTCACATTTCAAGGTCTACCTTTTATCATTTCCTTTCTTTTTAGAGACTTTTCTCAAGACACTCTTTTATAGAAGGCTAGCTGTTGGCATTTTTTACTTAGTTTTTCGATATCTGAGCATCTCTTAATATCTCCTTCATTCCTAAAAGATATGTTGACTACAAAAATCTGCATTGATCACGTTTCAACACTTGAAAAATATTACTTCATTTCCTTCTGATATGGGGTCTCTGTTTCTGTCTTCTGGAAGAAAAAAAAAATCAGTACAGAGAAACATTTTATTTTGTAAAAACAAAAACAAAAACAAAATGTCCACTCCAAAGAGAAATTGGAGTGGGCTGCCATGACGTCTCCTGGGGAGCCACCCTGTGAATTTTGCATTACAGATTTTTAAAGTTTTTATGAATACTAATGAGTTGGGGGACATACTCCTGGGGTAAGGTAATCCTTTTTCATCTCCCAAATCATGATGAAACAGATCTTTCTTTTAGGGTGTATTTCTTCCCATGATTCTCAAGAAAAGAAAAGAAAAAAAAGAAAAGAAAAGAAAAGAAAAAAAGAGGGAGGTGCAAGTCCCCACTGTAAATGATATGATATTATTTTCTCTTGAGGATCTATGCCTTTAGTTAGCACACTTTTATGACAATGGGGAAAGTGTGCTGGTGCCTAAGTTTCCGAAAGAGCAGGAGCAGCCTATCGAAGATTTCAAGGATGCTTAACCACAAGGCATTCTGACCCAACAGTGTCCACTTCTGTTATTCATATATATTAGTATTTTGTCTGCTTCTCTATACATGTGCCGCTTGAGTTCCTTGTGCTCTCAGAGGCCAGAAGTTGGATCTCCTGGAACTGGAGCTACTAGTGGCTGTGAGCCAGCACGTGGGTGCTGGTAACCACTGGGTTACCAGCAAGAGAACAAGTGCTCTTAACTCCTGAGTCACCTCTCCAGCCTCATCTCTCTCTCTCTCTCTCTCTCTCTCTTAATGAGAAATCCAGGATCTTCCATGAACCTCTTTCTCTCTTGTAGGTAAAGTGTTCCTTTTTGCACTGCTTTCTTGATTTTATTTATGTTTCCTATTCAGAAGTTTGAGTGTAATTTACTTTGAGGTAGATTTATATTTACACTATTTCAGATTAACATAGAGTTGAGATCCTGTTTTGTCTTTTACAAAATTTCAGATATTTTCATCAATTATATTTGGCAAGTTTTCAGCCCCAAACCTTCTCCTCTCCTTCTAACACTTCCCTCATAAAAATACTAGGTCATTTGTCTAGTCTCACAGCTTTCTGAGATTCTGTTTGCTTTGTTTCCAAAATATTACTCCTTTGTTTTTATGTTTTTAAAATTGTTGTTGTTTACTTTAAAAAATAGATGTGCATTAAAAAGATAAAAGGAAAAGATTCAAGTATTAATTGATTTTAATGAATAAGATTAGGAAACATGATCCTATGCTGCAGAAGTCAGCCCAATACTTCTGCCAATGGATTAGGTAGGTTTTGAAACTATTGGTTCACAGAGGACCCAGGTGACTCAGAAAAAGCAATAATCCATCCATTATCTCAACCTACATAACAGAGTAGGTGTTAATGTTATTGCCATTTCACAAATAAACAAGTTGGGTGTGTTGGGGCACACTTGTATCCCCAGCACTCCAGTGGAAACAGGATGATCATGAGTTTGAGGCCAGCCTGAGCTACACAGTGAGACCCTATCTCAAAAAACAGTGAAAGGAAGAGATGAAGATCATACAAAAAGAAAAGTAGCTTGCTAAAAACACAAAAGTAGTTATGGTGAAGCAAGGCTTAGAAATGCAAGTACGAGGACCCATACATCTAGCTACAGGATGCCTTTCTGAGTAGAGGCCCTGATAGAAACCATAGCTCGGGAGCTATGGTCAATTAATTCCTAGATTAGCTTTGCCTTAACAACTCATGACCCTCACAAAACCTCACTTAGACATTCCTGTAGTCCCTGAAACTAACCATCTACCTCCCTCTTTACTGAGGATTAAACATGTTTCATGACTGTTCTCCCAGCCTTTCCTGGTTTCCTCCTTCATGCTCTCCAATAGGTGTTACCCCAACCTTGAAATCCTTAAATGCTCAATGCCATCATGGCATCTATTTCCTTCAAGACCCAAGGCAATGTGACTTAAGAGTGTAAGAGGCTGACCAGCACTCCATATGCTGTGGAAGGAACAAAACCTTTCTGTGGGATTTCTTGGCATTGCACTGAGAAGATCAAATAAACTATGTGGGAAGATCTTATAATCTTTTTAATTGAATGCAAATGATGTTCATCCTTCCTATTTAAAGTTCACACAGCATGGCTTGCCCTGGGCTCTGCCTCTGCCCAGCCAGTGGCCTAGGTGTTAGATCATTTCAAATTTATCATTGAATCTATGAGTGCTTTCTTGTTCAGGCTTATCACTTTCATTTTTACCATAATGAACAGAGCGCACAATTTATCAGGCACCTGAGTGACATTATGCCTCTAAGCTTTTTATTTTTTATTTTTAAATTCAAACAGCTGGGATTTGGCAGTAACTGTGCAGAAACCGGTATAATTTGCACCCCAGCAATTATCCCATTCATCACCATTCCAATTTTCTACATTGTCTCTAAACAAGGGTGTGGTAAGTTCTGGGAGGCCTGGGAATAGGCTACCGAACCAGTCCTACCTGCTTGCTTCAGAGGTAACCGAAGAGCACCTGTTACCGTCTGAGCTGCCTCTGCTGGGACAAGGGCCTGAGTGTGGGAAGGTCCTGCTCTTCAGAGCCGCAAAAACAGGTTTGAATGAATCACCTAGATATGCACAATAGCTAAAGCCAGTTAATTCCATTGTTGTTAAACAGACTCCCTACAGTGAATAATGTTGGGGCACATCAGGCTTCAATAAGATGCCAAGAACCTTGAGCAGGATTTTTCAAAGGATATAAGAAACAAGAGTACCTACTTAGAGTTGGTGGCATATGGTTAATGTCTGATACAAATGAGTAAACATTTTCCAATCCCATGTACTTTCATCTTTTTCATCAAAAAGCAATAGATGGGAAAATAGAGAACATAGACACTCCCCTTAAAAAAGAGAAGTAAAACCTGAGCTGGGTGAGCCGATAAGAAAGCATGTGATGGCTGTGTGAGCTGCAGCCTGAGGAATCACATTCCAGGGTCGTGACAGAGGCGGTGGCAAACATTGATTATCAGATGCGCGATACTGCTCCAAGTGGCCGTAAAGCTGGAAGCTGTTATCCACATCTACTTTATAGCCACAGATTTTAAATAGCTTGCCCCTGGCACATCTGAATTTAAGCACAGACCACACAGCTCTGAAGCCTTCCTGAGAAAGTACATCGCCCAAGCCAGCATGGCCATGTACTTGCTGGCGCTGTTAGACTCATAGAGTCAGAATGGGCATTTTATTAAGAGCTAGATGTGACTTGTGTGCATCGTTGGGTATTGGAAGCAACACTCTAGAGCTCAGACAATAGCTGTCAGTCACACACATCATCTGCTTTCTCAAATTGCCAGAAGCCAGAGTGTAGGGCCCTGGCTACCGGCCTCAGGATGGGCAAGTAGGAGAGGGCCGATAGACAAGTACTGTGTTTTTCACAAAGTGTGTCTCAAGGAAGAGATTCTTGATTCCTGTGCACTTGATATAAACTCCTTGCAAATTGTAGAACAGAAAGGTCAAGATGACCATGACAAAGCAGTGTAGGTTCGAAAAGAAAGCGTTTGTCGGTGTGATATCCTCTTTAAACTGTCACAGATACATTAGGAAAGAGTCCACATGCCTGTCTGCATCAGGAATGACAGAGTCAAGGCCTTCATGTCATGTCTGGGAAGAACATGAGCACATCAGCGGAGCTGCTACATAACTGAATAGCTTTAGCCCTGAGAGGCTGCAACATGGAAGTAAGTAAGTGCAAGGTTCTGTTGATTGATTGATTGATTGATTGAGTGAGTGAGTGACACATTCATTCATTCATTCATTCATTCATTCATTCATTCATTCATTCATAAACTGCTTATGGAGCATGCCTGTAATTACATACTCTTCTACATGCAATGAAGAATAAGAAGATATTCTGGTATCCTAAAACTTCACAACTAAATGAGCAAAGGTAATTATCAACGTTAGATAAAAATAAAGCCTGGTATTTTGACCCATCCCTGTAACCCCAGAATGCCAGAGGCTGAGGCAGGAGGGTTTTTGTGAGTTAGAGGCCAGCTAAGCTACGAAGTGAGCTCCAGTCTCAAAAACAAAATAAATCACAACACAACAAAGAAACATACTTGTTGCTTCAACTAAGAAGGGAAGTCTTGCTGCGGTGCTGACAGTAAGCATCTGTGAGAATCTCTGAGGCAGGAACATTCAGGACTAAGGGTCAGGCAGATAGCCGAGGCCAGGGTCAGGGGGTGAATTTGCCACATTAGCAACTCAAGAGGTAGACGAAATCTTGGAGGCTACAGTGAGTGAAACTCACAGATGATTTGGATTTAGAACATGTGACCAGACTTCTGATTTTGAAAGGTCACGGGCTTCTGTATGAGGAAATGCATTACCACGGAGAAGTTGTTCTCATCATTGTTCAGTTCAGGTAAGAACTCTTCCGGTAAGACTTGAATGATTAAATCTGTGCAGACAGCTTAACTAACGGATTGCATGATGAAACCAGATTCATAATGAAACGGAAATTAGTAATGAAATTTAAAAGGATATAAACTGAGGTCCTACTTTAACTCACTACTAACCAAAGTCTTAGAGGAAAAATATGGATTGAGAATAAATGATGATCATGGATTCTAACACTCTCTAAATCTGAGCCCCAAATTAAATGTTTTCTTTTATAAGTTGCCTTAGCCACTTTGTTGTGGCTTAGAAAATTAAGACACGGTCTAAAAATAAAAAGGTAAAGTAATTGAGTACAAAATAAAGCTGAATTGATTGTGGTGCTAGGCTGGGCATGTTAAGAGTATAAATGAGTCTATGGCCATAACACCCTGAACAGATATGATCTCATCTGAGAACATAAATGAAAAAAAAAAAGATCTTAAATGCAGTGAGACAAATGGGCACAGATGATGATAACAGATGTGCAGAATACTATGCAGAACAAAAGTCAGGAATGGTTCATGTTCCATTCTGGGCAGTCAAAATAGGTTTCCAGGAATTGAGAATGCTTTAGCTGAGCCTTAAAAGATGAGTCAGAGGCAATTAGCATGTGAAGAAGGGGAGGATGCGTGTTCCAGATGGAAGGAGTAGCTTCATTCAGAGAAGGACACCGGAAGTAAGGGGAAAAGGTATGGTAGCAGTGGAAATGGAAGCCAAGGAGACAATGGGTTATGAGGACTTAGTTCTGTAAATGATGGGGTTTACCAGATAGTAAGATGTTATTGTGTAGAAAATCCATGCTACCATATAGGTGTAGTCCTTTCTGCGGTGCTGGTGCCATGGGCTCAGGCAAACGCTCTACCAATGACAACTGTTTTTTCGGAGACAAGGTATAATGTATACTACATGACTCAGGCTGCTCTTGAATGGGAGATCCTCTTGCTCCAACCTTTTAGGTCATGGGGGATTTTTAATTTTATTTTTTTGAGACAGGGTTTCTCTGTGTATGCCTGGCTGTCCTGTAACTCTCTCTATAGACCAGGATGGCCTCGAACTCATAGAGCCAGCTGCTTCTGTCTCCAGAGTGCTGGGATTAAAGGAGTGCACCACCAAGTCATAGGATTCTTTTTTATTTATTTTTATTTTTGGTTTGTTTGAGACAGGGTTTCTTTATGTAGCCCTGGCTGGCTGTCCTGAACTCACTTTGTAGACCAGGCTGACCTCAAACTCACAGAGATCTGCCTGCCTCTGCCTCCCTGAGTGCTCGGATTACAGGTGTGTGCCACCGAGCCTAGCTAAGGCATGAGATTCTTATAGATACCAGCAACCTGATTCCAGACACCCTCTGACTTAGTTAATAGAGAAAGCAGATGGATCATTTATGAACTAACAAGAATGATCCTTAAGAGTCCTGATTATGGCAATGGCAGTAGGGATGGGAAAAAATGTTGTTACTGTTGTTATTTTGGTCTTTTGTGTTTTTGAGTTCAGATCTCAGTCTACAGCTCAGTCTGGTCTGGAACTTACTGTGTAGCTCAGGCTGCTTTTGGAGTCATGATCCTTCTACCTTACCTGCCTGAGTTCTGGGATTGAATGTATGAGCAAGATTTGTTTTCTAAGAAAAGCCATTTAAAACATAAAAGTCCCTCTGTTTGGTAATATCTTGGATGTGTGAGCATGGGCAGAGATGGGGAAATAATAATAGCCAGTTTGCGTAGCTGCCAAGCAGCAATCTCACTATTGGAGTTAGACAATACAGGAGAGGCTTAGGGGCCAAGAGAGAGTTCCATTTAGGGCATGCTTGAGGTTTCCATTTTACATTCAGCCTGGAAAGTTTAGATGGAGGCTTAGAAGAAAGTTTGGGGCCAGACATAAGCTTTTAGAGCTTAGCACACTGTGGGTGGTAGCTGACTCCATCGGACTGTGAAGGTCATCCTAGGACAATGGGAAGAGGCATGAAGAAGTGACCTTCTCAGACTGCCAAAAGAGATGCTTGGTGCTGAGTTAAGGCAAAGCCATGTTGACCCCAAGCTATCTGGGTCTATAGAGGGTAGACTGAAGTAACATGTTTCTTCTCGGGGTTCAGGAAATTAGTTTAGGTGATAGCCATCTGTTTAACTAGGAAGGGAAGTGACTCAAGAATCCAACCCCTATCTGGTTATCCAAGAGAGTCCTTGAACTCTACCTGTGAGATAGTTGGGAAATTCCAAGCACTTACTGGTTATCTGCACCATGTATTTTGAAAGTTATAATGAAACCAGTGTGATAATTTAAGAATGTGCTCTTTCCCTCAGTGAATGACATTACACAGACTTCCCTGATATGAGTGATTTCAAAAGTCTCTGCAGACCTGACTGTTAGAAGAATTTTTCTGGGTACCAAGGAGCTACTGCCTCTGCTGCTTCTTTACAGCCCCTAGCAGAGTGTAAATTATCCCCCAAGACACTAGGCTGACACTGTCTTGCCCTTGGGAATAGCCTTGCCCCGGAGAAGTGTCACTTGGGAGACATCAAATTCCCTGACCTTGCCCACACATGACAGCTTGTGAGAACTCCTGAGGAAATAGAAATTAGGGAAGAAAACATCATCAAACAGCCCTCCAGTCTGCCTTTGCCACCTCCTGTGCCTTTGGCCACTAAACAGATGGAGCCCTGGTATTTGTTAGGGGTCTGGGATGGATTCAGGAGCACGTCCTTGCTCTCACCAAAGAGCCAAATCCCTGGGATCTGAGAATTAATATCCCTCAAACATCCTTTCCCTGTGCGATGCATCGATTCTCACCTGCTGTTTTCATATTGTATCCCTTTCATCCCCCTGACTCATATTGAATGCCTGCTGTTCTGGAAGCTTCTGTCTGTGTCTTTCCTAACAAGCTGTACACATGGTCAAAACTTGAAAAGTGCCAATGCCCTTCTAGGGGTGAACCTTCCCTAGGACCTCTTTCCCAAATGATCCAAGAAGTCACTGGGGTCCTTCTCCCAAGACCCTCTCTAGGGAGCTTCTACTTGCCTACTCAGGAACTCCTGAAGCCTTTGTCAAGCTTTGAACTGGGTGAGGGAGGAGGGGCCAACTGTCACAGTTTTGTCACACTGGTAAGAAAAGCAAAGAGCCGTATGAGAAGGTTCAACTGAAAAGTGCCTTCAATGAATCATGCCTCTTCCATGCACTTCCCAAATACAGCTGCACTCTGTCGTTCTTCAAGTCCACATAAAGACCCCTCCTGAAACAGGAGTCCTCTGGAGTCTGAAGGATGCTGTTTGGATATAGCAGAATCCATTTCTAGCTAGGAGTTTTGGGTTCTACTACTACAGGTCTGCTGCGCGACAGACTTTTCTTGGGGTGACAAAACACACATGCCGATTCACCCCAGAAAGGGAACTTGAAACAGACCGGGGTAACAGTTGTAGCAATGTGCAATTAGGTGAACCAATGTAATTTCTGTTGGGGTTACTTAGAAGGATTAGGGACAACTCTAAAGTGGCTACATCACCAGAAAGACCACCCCAACATGGAGGCAAATCCTCCAAAATGGTATTCTCTGCACCGTTGGCAGGAGCTTCAAAGCCTCTCTCTCTCTGCACTTTGGTAACACAAAGTCCCCGCCCCAGCGCTTCTTTATTCCCTTTCCCCTCAAGTATCTTTCAAGTTTTTGTTCTCCCAGACTTGTGACCTTTGATTTACCTTGTGAGTCTCCAAAACCCCTTATTTCTTCGGAAGGAAATGTATCAATTTGAAAGGGGTGTTGCAATTTAGAGGTAAATGCTATCCTCCAAGATCATAACTTCAGGAGAACGTTAACAGCCCAGTTTATGCTTGTCACTATGAGTTGCTCTGTGGTCTCTTCAATATGTGGCATTGACATGGTCAATAGAGTGAACATGTCCTCGAGAGACAAGAAGATGACCCAGGCTTAAGATATGAATGGATGACAGAGAGTGACTCAGAAGAGTGCAATGGTTAACATTGTCAACTTTTGAAAGTCTCTAGAATCATTCAGCATATAAATCTCTGGGCATGTCTGTAATAAAGTAATAAAGCTGGGTTTACCACGTTGTGCAGACTCAGCTTGAATGTGGGTTTCACCCTTCCATGGGCTGGAAACCTGGACTGAATGAAAATAAATAAGCCAGTTGAGCATTTGTTTATCCCCGTTTTCTGATTGTAGATGCAAAGTGACAGTTACCTGTTACCAAGACTTTGCTACAGTGATGCTCTTTACTCTAAGGCTGAGAGCCTACATCTTGACCTCCCTTAAGATGCTTTTGTCAGTAGTTTGTCATAGCAACAAGAAGAGTAACTAACACAGGTTCTGTTGCTAGGCAGAGGGGATGATTACATTTAGCTACTCAAGCTCCCAAAGGACAGTGAGAGACACAGGAGGGACCAGTTGGGAATCTAGAGATCCTGGAGCTTTGAAAGAGAGATCTGCTCTAAAGATAAAAACTTGGAACATGTGGACTTTTCCCAGAGAGAGAAGTGAGTCTAAGAGGAAGATGGGTAGGGAATAAGAAAACCATAAAAAGATATGGAAAACAGAGTGAAATTGAAGGCAGGATGTCCCAGAAACTGAGAAAGGAGAAAGATGGGGAGTGCATGGAAAGTTGTTACATGAAGGCTCATCTCGAAGGGGTTAGAAAATTTTTCAGTAGACAGGTGTGATCCCAGTCAGGTAGTCCAAGAGATGGTGGCCATTGAAGTGCTAGTGATCATTAAAGAAGGCTGATACAAGGCTCTGAAATATTGCTATGTAGTCTTGCTTCTCAGCTTCTTTGCTTGGGAGCTATGGGATTGTATGTCTGTTTTCTCTTTAATGAAGTCAGAAAAAGATAACAGAATCTGATAAAGACA
Organism: Pachyuromys duprasi; assembly: GCA_028658305.1. NCBI lineage: Eukaryota > Metazoa > Chordata > Mammalia > Rodentia > Muridae > Pachyuromys > Pachyuromys duprasi. Next base: position 73,977,300 of record CM053766.1, read on the forward strand.
AAATTCACTCTATACATAAGGTAAGAATAGAAACATTTTTAAAAATTGAGGAGAGGCCAGCCCTGTTTGACAGCACCACTTTGAAGAGCTCACTGTATAATGGGCATTATGAATGTTCCCTAAAGTCTCATATATTAAAGATTTGGTAATGGTCCACAGCATTACTGGTGGAATTGTTAGGAGATGAAGCCTATGAGAAAGAAGTTAGGACACTCAGAGTATGCCTTCAAGGGGGGTATTGTGACTTTGAATCTCGACTCTACCTTCCTGGCTGCTCTGAGGTGAATAGCATCCTTGCTACAAGCACCCATCGCAATGTAGTGTGTCAGCCCAGGCTACAGTGTCAAGACTATAGATGCTTTTGTGAATTTGACTTTCAATGAAATTAATATTTAAAATGCTAAAGCATTTTATGTCATGGATGAGATTTGTCCTGTACAGCAAAATAGTGACCTTTCCCATGCAAGAAGGAATTCAAATACAGGCTGGCTTGGGTTTGTAGCTGCAACTCTTTCTGGAGACCTGAGCCTATTCACCAATCTGACCCTAAACCCATGGTGAAGCTCCTACATCTGCGTGGATCTTTTCCTTAAACTCTCTCTCCTCCTTCTCCCAGTTTATTTCTATTTCTTTTTCTCTTCTCTTTTTTTCTCCATTGCTCCCTCACATCTATTCATTTATGTAACCATATTTGTCTGTCTGCAACAGTTTTTCAGAGAAACAGAACCAACACAATATATACTTATGCACACAAACACTATATACATATGCATACACTATATATATTGTTTGTGTGTGTATGTGTATATCACATTGTATATTATATGTGTATATTATCTATATTATTTATCCCTAGAGATATATATGGATAATATATATGGATAGATATAGATAATATACTCTATATATACATATAACATACATGTGTGTGTGAAGAGAGAGATAAACACAGAGAGAGAGAGGTGAGAAGATTGAGAGAGACAAAAAGAGGGTCTCATGTATCCCGTGCTGGTTTTGAATTCACTACGTAGTTTTGGATGACCTTGTACTTCTGATCATCCCGCCTCCTCCTTCAGAGTCCTGAGATCATAACATGTACCATCAATGCCTGTGCTACATGGGGCTAAAGATGGAAACCAAGGCTTCCTACTATCTCAGCAAGCACTATGCCAAAAGTGCTGGTTTCCCAGACATTGGAAGACTTAAGTGTTTGCTTTCTATCCAGTTCTTAGGACTCCACACTTGAGTATCTGGGCTGCTAGATGAAAGGTCCTGGCTGAGGAACAGGAGCCCTCCCCCTCTTCAAGGAAATGATGTCACTGCTCTCCTGAAACACACTTGAACCACTTACTTTTTTTTTTTTTTACTCCTCAAATCTGTTTGAATGATTATTACTCATCTTCTGGAGCCTTCCCAGAAGGCTGGTTGGATACAGCAGCAGGCATCAACACTCCATCTCTGCCTTAGTGAGGGGGAATGTATAGGGCAATGAGGAGATCAACCCCCATTATGGTAATAAAGAAGAATAGGTAGAGATGCTTTCAGGATGGCTTCCACACCTTGCCTTGCATAATTGTCAGGAAGTCATTGGTGTTTTGTTTTTTGTTTTTTGTTTTTAAATCCCCTCTTGCTTTCATCTTTGTAAATCTTCCAAATCCATCACAAAACAGAAAACTGAATTCGTGATAAATGGAAAGGGCAAAAGAGATAGCTTTCTGCATTTCCAGTCATAAAAGCAAGAGGGAGGGCTATGAAACTGAAGAATAGGACACTAGCAGGGGAAGCATTCTGTGTTGTTATATTTCTCATGGCAGACTAGCACTTCTTTTGGGCCCATATAAACCCATATTCTAAAAAAGAATGGTTGTGCATACGTTCCAACCACACATGCTACAGACATTACCCCAACTGATATGGTACCCCCTATTTTCAGGAAAATGGAACACAACTCAGGCCTGCTTTCTCTCTTCCTGCTTGCAACCTGAGGCTCAGGTATAGCATGGCCATCAGGTTTGTATCTATGACAACTGATGTATCAAAATAAACCTTTTAAGGTAATATTTATTTACAAGACAGGTGGCTTTCTTGCTTTTCCATTTTGAGTACTGTGTTCTCTTTGGAACTACTCATGGCATAACCCTTAAAAAGACTTGAACACACAGAATTTTATAAAGCACCAGAAGAATTAAGGATGATGAACAACTGAGTCTTTACCACAGAAAGAGTTATATGCAATCATTAAAATAAATTTGAATATTCTGTTGTTGATTTGACATCTTGTTCACAGCATTTTTGGTACCTTTCTTGCCTTTCCAAAGTGTACGCTATATGTTGTGATTTGAGATCTCCCTTTGACATTAGGTTATAAGAAGACCGCAGTGAAGCTGACAAACCAAATGCCAACTGACAGAGAAACAAAATGTGGTGGACATACAGTGGAATGTTATTCAGCCTTAAAAAGGAATGCCACTCAGGTACATGGTAACATGCGTGAACCTTGAAGACATTGCTCTATGAGAAATAGGACAGACATAAAAGGATTACTAGCTTGTGATATACTCATGTGAAGCACTGAGACTAGGTAAATTCACGGAGATGAAAAACAGGACTTGACTATATCCATAATGGTTGGGCAGATGAGTCTTATGTGAGGACTCACACCAGTCCCCACACTTAGGAGACAGAGGTGCAATTCCCTTGAGTTTGATGCTAGCCCTTGGCTACATACTGAGTTTCAGACTAGTTGGGGCTACAGACTGAGACTATCTCAAAACCAACCAACTGTCTACCAACAACAAAAATGAAAAATAAAATGAAAAAATAAAAATGAAAAATAAAAGCAAAGATTTGAGTCTGTCAGCTGTTGTGTAATGGTGCACAGTTTGAAGGTGAAATATTGTTCCTTAAGGCCCATCCCCAGATGGATGCACTCTATTGGAAGGATGTGAACATTTAAGGAATAAGGCCTTGCTGGGGGTAGAGGGTGGGCATTAGAGTTATGTAGCCTGGCCTTATTTCCTGTCCAATCTTTTTAAAAAATTATTTATTTTTATTTTATGTGCATTGGTGTTTTGCTTGCATATATGTCTGTTTGAGGGTGTTAAATTCCCTGGAACTGGGGTTACAGATAGTTGTGAGCTGCCATGTGGGTGCTGGGAATTGAACCTGGATCCTTTGGAAGAGCCCCCAGTGTTCGTAACTGCTGAGCCATCTCTCCAAGTCTCCTGTCTAATGTTTTTATTTTTTTTAATAAATTTATTTATTTTTATATCAATCACAGGTTAGGTTTTTGCATCCCATGCGTAGCCCCCTCTCTCATTCCCTCCCATCCTCCCCAACCCTCCCTCAACTCCTCCCCGCCCCCTCCAAGTCCACCAACAGGGGAGGATCTCCTTCCCTTCCATCTGACCCCAGATCATCTTGTCTCCTCAGGGCTGGCTGCAATGCCCTCCCCGGGGATCTAGCCAGGCTGTTACTCCCTGGCATGTATGGGGGAGGGTCGAAGAGTCAGCCATCAAGTTCAAGACTGAAACAGTCCCTGTTTCCCTTACTAGGGTCTTCAGTTCGACAATGAGCTATCATAGGCCACATCTGAGCAGGGGTTCTAGGCCATATCCATATATGGTCCTTGGTTGGA
>CM053766.1:73981436-74069777 GCA_028658305.1 Pachyuromys duprasi
ATTCTTTCATAGGTCCTCTTTGGTATGCTCCTGTCCTGTTGCTTGTTTTCTCCTCCATTCAATGTCCGTCCTATTAGTTCATCTAAATGAGCATTGATCATACCAACCTGGGGTCCTCCTTCTTATATATCTTCCCTAGGTGTGTATATTTCAGCATGACCTTCCTTTATTCTGATTGCAGATACAGTATGACCAGCTACCTTTAACTCCTGCCGCCATGCCTACTACAGTGGACTATATCTCTTCAAAGTACAAATCAAAATAAGCCCTTCCACCCCATTTATAGTTCTTTGCAGTCAAATATTTTGGTCACAGAAGTGAGCAAAGTCAGTGATACATACGGGCACAGAGTTAGGTTCAGGACAAAGAGGTCCAGGGATGGACAGTAATGACAGTGTATATACCAGTGTATGTACACTTAATGCCAAAGTGTAATGTCCCAAAAGGGGTTTAAAGGGTAGGTATTGTTATGTATATTTTATTACATTTCAAAATTTCAAAAATTTCCTGCTTACCAAAATCAAACAGACAGTTAAAGAATCTGTCTCTCAGACCTCTCAGGTTGGCCCAAGCAGCTACTCATTCCAAATTCTCCTGGGAAGCTCTGTAGAGATGTCCTTCCAGCAGGGTTTCAGAGTTCAAGAGTTCAGGAACAATCAAGGACTTATGATAAGCACCTTGAATGCTTTCTGGAAGCAGATTCCCTGAGCCCATCCAGATACTGAATCGGTGTAGCCTTTCAGCATGTACACTATTACTTCACAAGAAACCCAGAGCCTCCTGGGTAGGAAGCACACCCTGACTTCTGACCATCAGAAACCACAAGGAAATGCCTTCTTTAAAACATTACAGTCATATGTTGTAATAGATATGAAATATAAATACAAATGAATTCACAAATTCAAACTAATATTGAACAACAACCTCACAATAATATAGGAGGATTATAGCTGACAAGAACAAACTTCTTCCTATCCAGCACTTAGCTGATGGGGTCAAGAAAAATGTCTGTGTTCTCCTCCTATTTATGTCATCCCTTTGCATGTTTATGCTACATATAGCTACCCTCTCTCAGCTTCCATATTGCCCCCTTCCCCACATTGCTTTGTATGGGAATGGGTAGTTTTTTAGATTTATTAGTTATATACTATACTGCCTGCTCACATGCCTGCATGCCAGAAGAGGGCACCAGATCTCATTATAGATGGTTGTCAGCCACCATGTGGTTGCTGGGAATTGAACTCAGGACCTTTGGAAGAACAGCCAGTGCTCTTAACCTCTGAGCCATCTCTCCAGACTGGGTATTTTTTTTTTAATACAACTCCTGAATGTTGCTGTTCTCTCTGTCATGGTGATTTAAAATTCATACAGAATCTATATTTCAACCTTATACTGAGAGTTCCAAGTCCTGGGGCCAAACATACAGAAACTAGGAACTCCACAAAGCAACACCGGCTGCCTGTCTCTTCTCTCTTTTTGAACTTCCTATCAACCTTTATGACAGCGATGGTGAAATCCTTGCATGCTTCTGAGGAGCTTACATCTGGAATGACTATAACGAGAAAAACATGTCACTATTCACCAATGTCTGATAAAGGCTGTATGTGGGCCTGCTGTAAGTAGCATGTGGTCGGTAAGGCCCGGAGTTCTGGTCAACCCAGGAATAGTATTATCTATTTGAGGAATCGTTTAGCGGTGGAGGAAAGACTCAAGTAACTGAAAAAACATTGAATTGTGATGTCAAGTCTTGAGGGAGATGTGAGGAGGGAGACAGGAAACTTTAGGAGAACACCAGTGCAATAAAGTTTCTAAAAATGAAGACATTTTTATTATGTATGGAAACAGATATCAGTTAGTGACTAGTAAACACTGAATATTGACTGCACCTGTGGTTGTTTTTGGGGACCACATTCTTTTTGTTTGTTTGTTTTGTTTTCTTTTTCCAGGCAGGGTGTATCTGTGTAGGGGTGGCTGTCATGGAACTAACTCTACAGACCAGGCTAGACTCTAACTCAGAGATCCAATTACCTCTGCCTCCCAAGTGCTGGGATTAGAAGTGTGTGCAACCACCACCCAGCTCGGGATCACATTCTTATATTAGGTGAGACATCATAAGAGATTAGCTTGTCCCAGAACTTTCTATGTTTATTACTAAGTACCCCATCCATTGTCCCCTGGAAATGTCTCATGGACATGAAAAAGCCATTTATGCTAGCATCTCCCCATGCTATGGAATCTCAAACAAACCAGCATAAATAGTAGTTAAAAGTCTCATATCTCTTGTCCTTTGCTTTTGAAGGTCTCTCTGGACTTCCACTGTGTCATCATTAAGATGAGGTCATTCTACCCAAGATGAGTAGATTGGACCAGATGACCCCTTGTAATGTCTTCCAACATTAAAGTCTATAGTTCTGTTAATTGAGTCTTCATGTCCACAGGGTACCATCAGGACTTTCCCAGGGAACTACTCTCAGATCTCTCTAGGACAAATTAGACAGTGCTTCCATCCCAACAATGCACACCCAAAATCCCAAAGAAGTCTAGCTTGTACTGGTAAATCTCAAGAATCTGAATGAATTTATGTTGAATGGTCAGTAGCTCTGCAAATATCCCTAGTTGGGCTTGATTTTCAGAAGTATTTTTCTGTCATCAGGAAGGTAAGACTCCAGGGGCTGAAAAATGGCATGAAAGTCCCTCTTCATCAGGAGGGCAGGCTGGATGACTGCCTGAGCAGTGGGGATGTTTACATAAAACTGGTCTGTGGTATACACATGGGCAGCCTAAGAGACCCTCCAAGCTCAGCTCTGTTCCTTCACTGCTTCCACTGCCCCTGAGAGCAGATGAGGCCAGCCATTCTCCAGACAATCTTCTGGGAAAGTGAAATAGCCAGTAATTGCTTTTTTTTTTCTTTTCTTTCTTTCTTTTTTTTCAAAAAGAGTTTTTCCATTTCTCATCAAATGGAAGAATCCTTGCACAAGAGTTCTCAACGAGAGGGTAGATCTTGAAGTACAATTTGGTAGTGGCCTGGGGTTCACAGCCTCCCTAGGGAGAAGTGGAAAAATTTGCTGGGAGTTCTTTACCCCATCCCCTGACCTTAAACCCTCAGAAGAAATGAAAAGCTGAGTCTCAGAACACAGAGATTAGGAGCCCCTGCTGCAGCATGCTACTGTGTCTTTAAGGCTTCCCTGGAAATGAAAGCTAGGTCAAACCTATTAAGGGAGCGGGGAGGCACTTTCCTCAGGAAAACTGAGAATAACAGAAGAGAACCTTTGCTGCAAAATACGAGATCTTTGATTTCTGTCTCACATTTACTTACAGAATCTTAGAGAAAATAATTTAATTTGTGTGTGAGAATAGCTCATTACTAAAAGAAAAGGGGAAAATGCTTTGAAGATGGGCCCCCTGTCTTTTCTACATTGTGCAAATGTATCCCTTTCAGCAATTGTCTGTACCCTCTCTCAGTTCACAGAGAATCATCAGGAAGTCTGAAAGTAACTATCCTACTATACTTGATTATAACCCTGGGAAGTGGAGAGAGAAGGCGTAAGCAAGTTAGTACAAATTTTTCTAAATACAGCCTGCAACTTGTAACATGTTTTTACATTAACATGTACCCAACCTTTGGGCAGTTCCTGGACAGTGGGAGCATTCATCAGATATCCAATAAAGCTTTTCCTGAAGCCTTGCAAAACAAGCCAGAGGTGGTATGGTGGCTCTCCAGATTCAAGATGTCTGCTTTCACCTAGGTGCACTGTGGACGCTTGGCAGCACTTTAGGCAAAGGAGAAGTATTAAAACCATTTTTATTTCAGGCCTCTTCCACAGACAAGTAATTTCCCTTGCGTTCTCCATTTCAGCACAGGACAATAACAGCCAGGCAGGGGATTTGGCCCAACACTGTGAGGTTTGCATTCCTCCTTGGCATGCACTTCATATGAAATCAACAGACCATTGTTATTGAGACACTGGGCTGCTCTAGCTCCAGGAAGATTCTGAAAGTAATCTTTGCTAAAGTGCTAGAGTCTCCTTCATGTCTCAGTCATTTCTCATATTCTTTAATGAAACTACTCAATCGTAGCAGCTGTTCAAGTGGAAAGATCTAAAAATTCTGGACCTACTCCATTACTTACAGATACTGTGAGGCATTAGGTCACAGTAAGCAAGCATGCAGGCTTTGGAGACTGCTAAGCAGTGTCTATAGGGACTCTCTCCCCATCGCTGACATCCTGGATGATCCCAGGATGCTCTCTGATCATGATAAACTGGACCAGTCAAATCTTTCAGCCACATCTGGTTTGATGAAAACAAATAGATCTGCTAGATGCTCTAAATAGGAAAATCAACACTAAAGAACAGAAGTGGCTTATGTCCAGGGAAATGGATGACAAATGCCCAGTATTAATTTGTGTTAATATCATCTCTGAGAAAGGTGACATCTGCAATTAGATAATGGTCAATGACAAGAGGATTTGAATTCAAAGTGCAACTCTCCCATGAGTCTCCTAGATTAAAAAAAAAAGCAATTCACCTTAAGGACCCTAAAGGCCTAAGAACGTGATCTCATCTTCCTCTCACAGTTAGTGATTTCAGTGGACTTCTGAGAAATCCCTAAAGCCCTGAAAAGCAAATCGAACACCATTCCAAAGGAAGGGAGTAGAGTTTCTGCATCAAAGGGAATCCTGAGGAAATGCAGGCAATGAGATTGATCTGAGGGAGGGACAAGAAGGAGGGATAAAGCAAAGAGTAGGAAGTGTGGCTCCCACAGTTACACGTTTAGTCTGGTAGGATGGGCTGGACTACTCAACCACTTTCTGATTAACATGAGGCCCACAGCACAGCAGGATTTACAGCTGGATTCTTGAACATGGTCAATAGCTAGAACTCGGGGAGACCATAGGCTTTAATGGGAAAGATAACATTGTGGTTTTGCTACATGTACGTAATAGGTCTGTCTGTCAAATTGTGTTTATGACCATAGATTGGTGCTACCTTAGTTTTGGTTAGAGAAACCTCTTTTCACAGTGGGCAGTGGTAGCCGCAGGGACCTATAAGTAGTCAAAGAATTGAGAATAAGTGATGGCTGACTGCCCAGCTCTACGTGGAATATCTAATCACTCCCTTCAGAAATGTCTGATTCCTCCCTGAGGATTTATAGGCCTTCGCTAGGGGCAGGAGAGGTATTTTCTGTGGTACTGTAGCTAACAGTAAGGTGCGTGTGCTCCTGTAAATAACCCTTTACCAATGATTCTATAAGAAACCCTAATGAAAGTCATTGGGTCACCAAAATCAATCAAAGGCATGAACATAGAGAGGAGAGTGGTTGGGAAGCAGAAGGGCATTCTTGGAGATGGGAAGGAACCAGAGAGGGGAGCAGGAGGATAAACATGATTCAAACACATGTATACAACTGTCATAATAAGACTCATCATTAGGTGCAAAACTATTTGCTGATGAAAATAGTTTTAAAGAGGAGGCATGTGGGTAGCTCTTGGCACCAGCTCTGATGCATGATTTTCCTTTAAAGAGACTTTGAGAGGCATATGTCTAGGGTCCAGCTCAGAGCAGCTGGATGGAACTTTCTGGATATAAGGTCTAAGCTTTGGAATTTGGGCATATGAGCCCCAATATTCTGCTAGCAGTGGGAATCACCAAGGACTAGAGACTAGGTGGGTCTTCCTGTTTATTTATTTTCTACAAAGTACTCTGAAGACAGCCTATAAAGACGGCCTAAGAAGGTTGCCAGGTGGTTCCCTGGAAGAGATAAAGAAAAGAACAATATAAAAAAGAAGAGAAGAAGAGAAGAGAAGAGAGAAGGAGAGGAGAAGAGAGGAGAGGAGGAAAGGGAAGGGAAGGGAAAAGAAGGGAAGGGAGAGAAGAAGAGAAAAGAGAGGAGAAGAGAAGGGAAAAGAGAAGAGAAGAGAAAAAGAACAAATCAGGTTTGAAGCCATGGTGTGTTAAAGGAATGGACAAGGCACCACTGCAAGCATGGCCATGCTGGGTAGAGGTTTTATCAAGAAGGTAATGGGTGTGCGTTGAGATGGACACAGTGGGGTCTAAATTGCTCCGCATCTTTACAAAACTCAGGGTAGTGGTCAGTACTATATTTTCTCGGAAAATTTAACTTTAGCTCTGAGCAAAAGCCCAGTTGAGACAAAATGTCAGTCAGATGGAATGAGGATGCCAGGTAACTCTAGCAAGTTTTTGTTGCTGTCGTTGGTTGGTTTGCCTTTTGGCTTGTTTAACTTTACTGGGAGGGACTTTATCGGTTCTTTGTATATTCATGAAACTACAGACCCAACTTCTAGAAAAAAGACACACACACACACACACACACTTTGTTTGAGGTACAGGGTACAAGCTCCATCTTGAGACAAGAACTAAGGGAAAACCAAACCAAAGCTTTTCTCTTCACCACTGTTAGTATTTTCATTGTTGGTGCTGTTCTAATATAGGGACCTGCAGGCAGAAGTGGAATAAAAAAGGTAAACCTGGGCTATAAAATAAGATATTGGATCAAAAAAGCAATGCGTATGGAAAAATACGAGAAAGGAGGGATGGTAAGGAAAGGTGTTTTGTATGAACATTTTTTTCTGTAGTGGGGTAACTTCTGAATCTCAAAGATGAACATTCTTTCTTCCTAACTACTTTGAGCAACTTGATGCCTTCTCATGGTTTCATTTATTTACGTATATATTTTATTTAATGGTGATATCTCATGTGTACCTGTCTTTACAACTTTGCAGCTACCACAGGGACACATGCCAGCTCCCGATAGCTGCCTGCATTTCTAACAGTAGCTGAATTTTTTATTTTTACTAATATAGTTTCAGTATAGAACTTTTGATTTGGAAAATAAAACCATTTCTGTTCTAATAGAAAATAGAAACTTGATTTTTGTGTTCTATTTTAATTTGGGTTTTTACCAGCTAGTGATTTTAATCAGAGTAAAATCTGCCTTCTTGTTTAGCTTTAGTGCCTCAAATCTAAAATAGGAAAATCACAGCTTTAGTAACAGAATTGAGAATGTGGTCCTGGCATCTTTCTTAAAGGGAATTTGGATAAAGCCTCTCAGTAAATGCTCACAAATTACTCACACCGTATGTCTAAATAGACACAAACAGGCTTAGAAAACCTGGTTGGATTCAATGCAGTCATTAGGTATTTAGAAAATCACTGGGACTTCTTCATGAATGTATTTTTTCAATTTTATTTATTTTATGTGTATGAATGCTCTACCTGCATGTATGTACGTGCACCACATGTGTACCTGGTGCCTGAAGAGGCCAGAGGTGGGCATTGGATCTCTGGGAAGGAGGTTACAAATGGTTGTGAGCTGCTATTTGGTGCTGGGAATTGAACTCAGTTACTCTGGAAGAGTAGCAAGTGCTTTTAATCACCAAGGCATCTTTCTAGTCACTTCTGCATGAAATTTGTATAGAGATGTTTGCTGTAACATAGCAAAAGAGTTGGGAGGTCAAGATCATGATCAACACTACCATATGCCTGAACTCTCAACTTCTTTGAAGAATTGATAGAACCATGGAAGGCACTGCTCTGTTCATGGGGTCTTGGTCATAGCTTCTGTGATTCTGAGCAAAGTTTGGAAGTTTCAAATCTGTAGATCACTACATGTAGACATTGCAATTAGGGTGAGCTATGAAACATTCTAAAAAAGTTTTTTGAATCTGTCAACTTAAACAAAACAAAACCCTTATACGTATATGATCTTTTGGGGTTTACCCAAAGAAAAGAAGAGTTTGTAAGACTTGCAGTAACTGATAAGCCATCTGAGATAACTTTTCTCACATTTATAGAAGAGAACTTTGTTCCTATGAAAGGATTCCAGGAAGAACAAACCCTTTTTTTTTTAGATTTATTTTATTTTTTAATCTTAGTTACAGTTTATTAACTTTGTAACCCAGCTGTATCCTGTTCCCTTATTCCGTCCCAATCCCACCCTCCATCTCCTCCCTGCCCCTTTCCAAGTCCACTGATAGGGGAGGACCTCCTTCCCTTTTATCTGACCCTGGTTTATCAGGTATCTTCAGGGCTGGCTGCAAAATCCTCCTCTGTGGCCTAATTGGGCTGACCCTGCCTCGGGGGTGGGGTAGAGGTCAAAGAGCCTGCCATTGAGTTCATGTCAGAAATAGTCCCTGTTCCCCTTACTAGGGTTCCCAGTTAGATACTGAGCTACTGTGGGCTACATCTGAGCAGAGGTTCTAGGTTATAACCATACATGGTCCTTGGTTGGAGAAACAGTCTCATAAAACACCCCTGTGCCCAGATATATTTGGTCCTTGCGGAGTACCTGTCCTCTCCAGGTCATATTAACTCCTCCTCCTTTCTTATGATTACCTGCACTCTGCCGAAGGTTTGGTTATGAGTCTCAGCATCTGCTTTGACGCACTGCTAGGTAGAGTCTTTCCAAGGCCCTCTGTGGTAGGCTCCTGTCCTGTTGCCTGTTTTCTCCTTCATCCAATGTCCATCCCATTTGTCTTTCTAAGTGGGGATTGATCATCTTACCCCAGGTCCTCTTTCTTGTTTATCTTCTTTGGGTGTATAGACTTCAGTATGTTTATCCTATCTTACAGGTCTGTATAAGTGAGTGTATATCCCGTGTGTCTTTCTGCTTTTGGGGTACAAAACCTTCTAAGTTCCTTTTTATCAGGTGTTTGGTCACAACCATAAGAAGAGTAACCAACACGGCTCAGACATGATGTGATCATAGCAGGGTCTGGCGAGGAGACCTGGAAGAATTATTCAATACCTGAGTGCTACAATATAAGACTTGACCGAGATCTCATGGCTTGAAAGACAGGATGGAGGTGTGAGCCAAGGGATGTAGGCAGTCTCTAGATGAAGAGCACAAACTCTCCCGTTGAGCCTTGCTGACCCTGACATTTACTCAGTGGGGCCCAGTTTGGATTTCTTACCTCTGGAAATCCAATAGATTAGTGTAGTCTTAAGCCACAAAATCTAAAGTCATTTTTACAGCAGTAACAAGAAACTAATAATATAAGTAAATACGGCATCTTACTCTTCATGAGTTACTGTTGTATTTATGATTTACTATTAATTATCTTTTAGTAATGCTGCTGTTAGTTCTAAATAGCTGTATACCCAAATCACCACACAGAGACTGGGATTTAATTAACCTAGAACACAATGCTGGGTAATAGTCCATCCTAAACCTACAAGCTCTCATAGTTTCCTAACATTTAGATTTCCCACATTATACTTGCTTTTAGTGAAATCTTAGGTCCGGTTCATTCTCCACGTTGTTCTACGACCTCTGTTCCTGCTTTTGCTCTCCCAGGCTCTGCCCTCTCTTCTCCTCTGCCTCCTACCTTCCTGTCCTCTGGCTCCCCCCTCTCTTCCTGCTTCCTTTCAACTGCTCAATATTGTTGCTGGTTTTATTTTGGCATGTTTACACAAAGTTGAGAGAGGTGATGCTTTGAATAAGTATCACAATACAATGTCCAGATTGAAGCCAGAGAGTGGGGGAGAGAAAACAGCATTTTCACGAACAAGGGTAAGGTGTATACATTTTAAAAGAACATTATACCAACAAGTTATCTCTGATGATGTATTATATAAGAGACGGAAGACATGTCTAAAGCAACATTGAATTACAGGCTCTGACTCTAGCAGTGTGGAAATTACCCTGCTGAATGTTCCACCGTCCTTGATGTCTATGATGGCATGGTTCAAAACAATGACCCCCATGAGGCTGCTTCACTTGGACAGGGGTTATGGCTTAGAAGAAACACACGTAAACCCCTTACTAAGACTTCGCATGAAGACATAAGTCATCTGGCTCCCAGTGCTGCCTGCTCTTCTGATGGCTATTCCAGCTACCTTCTAGATGGAGTTTTCCCAGGAAAGAGGAAAAAATGTGGGAGCCTTGCTTCAAATAGAAATGGTTTTAAATCCTGCCACAGAACCTTCCTACAGAATAGACAAAATGTTTGCATAGGCTTTCGGAGCCTTGTTTTCTTAGATAAAAGAAATGGTAAGAATGTTTACCAGAGTAATAAATAAAATGTAAATGGTCTTTAGATATCTTAGTTCTCTTTTCTACCCCACCCCCATTTTCCTCCATTCCTTCTGGAGTTATCATACCTTTCCCTGGTGACTTAGGGAGAGTTCTATCCAGTTTGCTAAGCTTTTCATAGGAGCCTGGAAATTCAGAGTAATCAGGAGATCAGGCTTTGAGCATTTAGACAGGAAAAACTGAAGCATGAATTGGGTACCTATATTGGCTGAAGTCACACAGCTAAGATGTAGCAACATGAAGGGTTGAATCCTGGCATACTTAGTTTCTATGATTTCCACAGCTCGTGCACCTCCTTCTGCCAGGAGCTCACTCCTTAGTGGGATGAAAGATGGTGAAAACATAGAATGAAAGAAAATGAGCCACAAAGAATGCTTGACATAGGCATTGAGTTGAAGTCACTGTAGCGTGACACTGTTTTCAAATGTTCACAACAGAAGCATGAATGCTTTATCTGTGGGCAGGTGGCTGTCTCCATCTGGTCAGATTTGTTTTTCTAAGTGTGTTGGTATCAGACTTCCAACTCAGAAAGAAAGCTGTGGAAGGGTTTAGAGTTTGCTGTTATCTCCTGGTGCTAAGGTACCCTGAGTAGGAAACAGTCTCAAGATTCCCAAGGGTGGGCCAGGTTGTCAAGCCTGCCCTCTTCGAAGGAGGAAACGTTCCCCACCCCCTAGAGATGAAGGGGACATTTTCTTGGCTGAGCAGTTGAGAATATTGTTTTTACTAAGCATACCTGCGTTTCTCCTTCCAGAACCAAACTTTGAAAACTGTTTTTCAATCCTCACAAAAGACTTCAGGCCCCATTCACCCTCTTCTCTTTGAATGGTGAGAAGGGAGAGGTCAACTCTTCAGGGTCCTCCGCCTTCTCTACAGGTTCACACAGGGGCCACTGCCAGCCCCCTGCCTCCTCTTTCTGTTGCCTGCCACTCAGACACATGGGTTTCTTTCTCTTACACCAGCTTCTTTTTTGGCCACCAGTAAACACACTGACCTTTGAAATATGGAAAGAAAAGTGCTTTGAAATAAAACTGGCTCAAACCGCGTTCAGACAGCCTCATCTGGAGACCTGAACAAAGAGGAGCATAGTTTTCAAGCTGTCTTCGTAATTACACCAAGCAGTTATCATTCAGGCCCCAGTCTGAGCACTAACCCCCCAAAAGGGAGGGCAGGGCAAGCACATAAGCCACTTTGTTGCAAAGCCCTCCAGCTAAAGATCGCATGTGGCTGGGCCCGTTTTCCAGGACTCTGAGCTCTTTCCTTTCTTCCTTCCCCCATTAAACCCAGCAACTCTTCTTGGCAAAGGCCCCTAGGTGAGGTAAGTGCCAATTAGCAAGAGAAAGCTTTATGTGTTCCACATTTACGGTTTGGGGCTGGTTATGGTTCTCAGGAAAACATCCTTCTCCTCTGGTCCAGAAACAGGGAGTGAGAATCCTAAATTGTGGCTCAGATTTCATTCATTTTTGCTCCTTCCCTCCCCCTCCAAAAATAATTCCTTTCTGTCGGACTTTTCAACTTGAAGTGATGTAAGCAAACCCAGCAGAAGGCAGGCAACGACAACTTCAGCTGCTGCGGTAACTGTGGCAGAAGTCTCAGCAAACTGGGCTTTGGAGGAAAAACTAATAACGTTACATTTCTTTTGGGTTCTTTCGAAATAAATATGGCCAGAATTCAGAATGAGTAGGCGGAGGAGCATATCTATCTAATTTAAAAGATTGCTAAAGCATTTTTGGGAGCTTCAGATTTGGATTGGATCATTTTTCTGTGCCAGAAATGATTTTTACTCATGCCACCATTATTTGATGTGAAGAAATGGGCCATTGTGGCCTGCAGCTAACACCCTGCAGCCCCTAAAAACCAAGAGGCTTAGCAATGAACCATGAATAAGCAGAGATACATCCAAACGACTTCTCCCCTCCTTAATTACACTCCACCTTCAGTGTTTTCAGCATGTCGATGGCAGATGCATATTAAAATGCATGCAAATAGTGCTCACACTACCATATTTTAATGTATTGTTTTGTGATTTGTATTGTCATTTGCCTGGGAACAAAGCCTGGCTTCTCTTTTCCATTGGGAAGCAGGTATGTCTTGTTTTTGGAAGCATGATCCTTGGTATCCTGAAGCAGCATGTCTTGGCCCAGGCCTTTCTGTCTGCCACCTTCTTGCTGTCTGCAATAGGGGCTACATTTGCTATGCACCAAAGAGGTAAAAATATGCAACTAATCAAATGGCAAGCAATTGTATTCTTTTGTTCTTTCAAAACTGAATAGCTTGCTCTTTGAAAGAAAAATTCAAGTGTTAACAAGTTTAGTCTTTTCAAATAGAGGGTGTGGTAGAGTGAGGTTGCTTTTCACTCACCAGGTTCTCCTCTTTTTAACCAGAGGCCACAGACAGAACAATTTTCCCAGCCTCCTCTGCACTGGATGATGTTGTGGCGTGTGGGCCTAGGTAATGCATCCAGTTTCTAAGTCTTGTCCCCCCCAAACCTTTAAGCAGTGCTGATTGAAGGGCTCTCCAACAGGCCTGAGCATGGCAAACATGGCACCAAACAGGTTTTGCCCCTTTCCCTTACCTCTTCCTAAACTGTTTGATAACATTCCTAGAGCTAGCCCCGAAGGTCTATTTTCTTATTTGACCACTGACTCATTCCCAAGATTTAAACTTTGAAGGCCCAGCAATCAAAATTCATTATTTGGTTGCACTGGCTAACCTATCCAATCAGGACTTACCAACTCGCTCTAGCACAGACTTTCCCCCTTTCTCCTTAAAATCCAATTCCTGAAAACAAAACAAAACGAAACAAAAACGAACCCCTGCTGCCTGCTGTCTCCCATCCCTGATCCCCTATCCCCACCCCTACAGGCCTGTGCTTGCCCCTCTGAGGTAATAATCCCTTTGTGCTGAGAATTTGGTATCTGGCCATGTCCTGTACTGGCTTTGAGGGACCTCTCCTCTCCCTTAAACTAACTACATTCAGTACTTCCTTTCCTCAGAGGACCAGAAGGAGCATGGAGGTAGAGAAGCATCCCAAATGCAAGAGGTTGGGCGCTAGTGTTTTAAATGTCACTAAGTTCTGCCCCCGGGGTCTCCTCTGACATTTGGCTACAGTGCTCTAGGGCACATATTAGCTGGGGAGCCGTCATTTCCCAGAGATTCCTACTCTCTGCTATCCGCTTTCTGCATAGTTCCTGGGTCTTCCTGTGTGAGAAATAGCATATGGCAGAGACTTCTGGTAAACAACTGCAGGGTCTATCTGGGGCACTCTCCTGTTTCCTTCGGTGGAGAGCCCAGGCAGCTACAGTCAGTCCATGGAGATGTCCATGTGGCAAGGGAGACCTGTCCCAAGTCAGCTGCATGAGCTTGGAAAAGATGTGTTTAACCTCTCAGCTGGTCTAGTAGACAGTGTAAGCACAATTCTGGGAGACACCAAACTGCAGCCAGATGAGCTGAGCCACTCCTGGATTCTTCACGCCAGGAACTGAGAAGTCTTTACACATTTAAATCACTAAATTTGGGGGACAGTTTGCTGCACAGGAATAGATACTCACAACATGAATAAGAACTATACTTCTGTTGTTTACTCAAAGTGTTAGGGTTATCTGTTACAGCACCTGACAAAACCCTGATGCACACACAGTGACTGCATTCAGCAAGCGATGCCCATGACAGAAAAGGGAGGTGAGCTGCTAGGGGCAAAGACTTTGCTCTTCTTGCAGTCTCAAGGCCTAACTTCCCATCTTGCGGAGAACATAGGCATTGGAAAAAAGAAAAGGTGGAAATAAGGATCACATACAGCAGGAGTCACGGTGTGCTTCTTAATACAGCCAGCATGGCCAGCATACTCTTCTCCATCAAGAAAACGCGTTTAGATTTACTTATTTTATTTTATGTGTATGACTATTTTCTGTGCATGTATGTTGGTGTGACATGTATGTACTGAGTGCTCTCTGAGGTCAGAAAAGATGTTGAATCCCCTAAAACTAGGTGATTGTGGTGGTGGATCCTGGGAACCTGGGTCCTCTGCAAGAGCAGTAAGTAGTCTTAACCCATGAGCCATCTTTTCATACCTTCAGCTGAGACATTTTTACATGACTCCAGTATATAGATATATAAAATAAGCATATAGACCAAACATATGCTAATAATTAAGCCTGAATAAATTTATTTTAAAACAATTCTTTCGTATATAATCTTATTGTTTAATAAAGGTAAAAGCAAATTAGTATTCTAGTGAGATGGATGCTTTTACTTAATTTTACACAAAGAATTAAATTGTAGTCGAATTTTTGATACAGTAGGACATAGTATATCTTCATTGTATTTAAGAGTTGATCAATATTTCTATTTTATAATCATCAATGTTAAGAATGACACCGCCTAATTTCATAGTACAAAATGGCAAAAGTTTGTTTGGAAATTTTCTCCTAATTCCAAGCTAAAATTGATTTAATTTTTTTCTAAAATTGCAAATTAAAATTGATTTAACAGTTTTCTAAAACTCAAGTAAGCCACTCAAACACCGATTTTTATTTAAAAATAATTTTCATGCATTGTATTTGATCATATTCTTCTCTACATCCCTACTCACCCGATTAAATATTCTCACTTTCTCTTTCTCTCAAAAGGAAAAAATCACAAAACAAAAATAAATAAATCAAAAAAGCAAACTAAAAAAAAGAAAATAAATAATACAAAAATAAGTATATATAAAAAAAACATGGAGTCTTGTTAGTCCTCCTCATAAAGGCCCAGCCCATGGGTAAGGGCAGGGGGGTCAGGCCAAGGGGAGGAGACTCATGGAGCCATGCACAGATAGAGGGCAAGGCAAGTGGTTGCAGGAAGAGACAGCAGCTTATATGGCTTTGGGCAACCAATCAGGTTCCTCCACGCTATCTCTGAGATAGCCATTGGACGTTCACCCCTGGACAGAGTCTATGCCCATCTACTTACCTAGTCATGTCCATGAAAAGTGCACCAGGCCTGTGTCTTTTTTTCTGTTGGCATGGGGCCTGTCCGGCAATGGGGTTGATATGTGTGATGATACTCCATTGGAGAGAACTGATTTTTTTTTTTTCCTTCAGTAGGTATCAGTTGCAAATATCTTCTTGTTAGAGGTGGGACTTTACATTCACTTTTGCTTCTCAGTGCTGGGATTTTCAAACAGTACTTTTTAAAACCAAGCATTCTATTACAATATGATCTGAAGGCACAAATTTGATACTTCCACGCTGAAGAAAAATGGTAGGCAAATACCGTCTTTGCTTTCTGTTATTAAACCATGTTTCTATAATATGCACAGTAAAACAAGTCAATGTATAACATACGGGTAGTCTTGAATTTGAGGTGTTCCGATGCTGTTCCCTGAAGTTGCACAGTGCAAGGGCAGGCACAGTGCTAAGTGTGCCCGTTACACGCTAAAAACAAAGGGTGCTTAGAGTCATGCAGTGACATGGGGGAGGACTGACAGAAACACCACATATTAGGTACGCATTTGATTGTGCATTACTCAGAAAGCTTTCCTTGTTGCCAGCTTTTTCAGTTGTCACCTTCAGTTGTATGACTGCCCACCTCCCACACACATGTAGCTTCGAAACAGCTCTTAGAAGCTCTGAGTTACAGTGTGAGTTTGGGCAGCTACTTTCCGGCAAGACTGTCTGCACTGCAGAAAGAGTCTAGGATTGTATCCTTAGCAAACACACAAATTGGAGTTTGCCTAACGTTCAGGGAGAGAGGAAAATCTCAGCCATCATTTATGTTCCCGATTATTATGCTTCTAGTCTTGTCAATCAAGTTTTGTTGTAATTGCTACACACGCTACTTTAAACAGCAGATGGCAAACTGATGAAGAGCGTGGGGGCACAGACCTGTCATCCCAGTGTTCAGGAAGATAAGGCAAGAGGTTGGCCAAATTCGAGGCCAATGTGAATCATCAAGTAAGACTATATTTCAAAAACAAAAACAAACAACATTATGTTCTTCTGATGTTAGCTGTGAAAAAAAAACAACTGACTCAGTAGAGGCCTTGGCCCTTGGCACAGGGCAAACCAGTGGCAAAGCCTGTCTTTTGTCTTCTGATCTCTGCACTTGCAAGTTCTTAGGCTCTCTAAGTTACCCGTGATGCTAATTTGCCTCCTCATTTTAATTCTCTTCAGAGACATAGCACAGCTGGCAAGCCACAGAAGTGCCACTAAATGTACTGAATGTTTGACAAGGACAGAAACGAGTAACTAGGATGGTCCTGAGAGATTCAAGTTAAGAGACATTATCACCCAAGTTGGCAAAATCCTGAAGGACACATGTTTATTCGTCCATGCTGCCAAAATACCACAGGGATGAGGACCCTTAAAGTTCGTCAGAGATCTTTCGGGAGAAAAATGCACACTGTCTTCAGATGACAACACGCAGCACCGTCTGCTTCCATTCCACTTACACAGAGACAAGTTTAGCAGCCAGTTTCAGATGGCAAAATCCTTCATAACTAATTCTTTCCAATGCTGGTGAATTAGAGTAGCCTCAAAAAGATCAATAATGAGCCAAAGAGACATGGGAATGGACAATGACCTCAGCAGTGGCTTTTTTTTTTTTTTTTTTTTTACCTACCATCTTCGTGTTTGTGCTTCTTGGGAATGTGTACGGTGCGAGCTCTAGGCTTGTACTTGCTGTAGATGGCTCCTGAGTGCTTGACCAGCCTTTTGGGGAATGGTTTACAGGGAATGTTGGCAGTGTGCTGAGGGGAAATTTTTCATGACTTTTGAATGTTTGCAGAAATGAAAGCTTTTGAAAGTTGACTCTTGGTGACATCTTACTAAGAAATTGTGATTTACACACATACGAATGCTCACACAGAATCCTCACTCATGCTTTTTATGAATCTAACAAACATTCCTCTCAGTCTTAGAGTAAGATAGTTCTGAAATCCATTAAGGTTAATAGAGGTATAGTTTTAAGTTTCTCTTCCATTTCCTTGAATGCTCTGCACTCAGGGAGGCAGAGCAGGTGGATCCCTGTGAGTTCGAGGCCAGCCTGGTCTACAAAATGGGTCCAGGACAGACAAATGTAGACAGAGAAACCCTGTTCTCCCCCCCACCCCAAAAAAGAAAGGCTTAATAAATAAAATGTTGTGTTAAACTTGTGAGAAGAATAGTAAAGTTGGGTAGAATATATGCTGAAACCTTTTGCAAAAATTGTTTAAATAAAAACAAATTGTTATGTCATTTATTTATTTGTTTATTTGCTTATTGTATGTACATGTGTGCCAAGCCATGTTTGAATTGGTTCTCTCTTTCCGCTATGAATGTCCAGAGGATCATTAGGTTGTCAGGTTTGGCACCCTTAACTGCTGAGCCTATTCTAAATTATAACTAGGCCCTCAAATAGGGAATAAGAGTGTGAATTTTTACACTTGAAAACAGAAATGAATTCTGTACGGGTCAGCAATGTACTTTAGTTGGTAGAGGGTTTGCTTAACGTAATCAAGCCTTGGGTTTGATCCCAGCACTGCCTAAACCAGGCTTGAATATGATACCAACCCTCTATATGTGGAGGCAAAAGCTCAAAGTTGTCCTTGGTTACAGAGAGAATTGGAGGCCAGCCTGGGCTACATGAGACAATCTTTGAAAAAGATGAATATTTTTGAGATGTTCCACAACTGGAAACATGCATGTTTATGCTTTTTGTTTTCCTTCAGTCATTCCGAGTTAATGAGGACTTTATATAGAAACAAAGAGCCTGCACTGATACAGCATGCAGAGCATCAGGCTGTGAACCACAAAACCAATTACTTGCCATTAATTCAAAACATTTAGGCTTTTCTGTGGAATGCTTTTCTTTTCCCCTTACATTTTATAATAGTCAATGACTGTCTCCTTTCATAAGTAACTCCAGGGTCTAGTACTAACAAATGGAGTTCTGTGCAATGACCTGCTCAGGACCACTCTGTGACTGAAGGGGCAGCATTGACGAGAATCCAGATCACTCCTTCCACTTGCTCCCTCTGTCCCGTATGGTCCATCAGCATCCTTTCATGCCCTCCTGGCCACAGCAGGGGTGAGAGAGTTGAATTAAAAAAATTGTCAGACTTCTATTTAGGAAAAAAATATCCATTTTTTTTTTAAACTTCTGTTTTCTCTTTGAGATACCTCACCCTCCATCAAGGCTGAGCTGTTGGCCAATTTCTTAAGGTTTTACATATGTTTTCTTGATTTGTTTATAATCCTTTAACAACTGAACATCCTAGTTCATGTCCCATAACCCCACTTTACAAGCCCACCTGGCTTTTGATTTAGGCCTGTGCTCCCCCAGATCCTACCTGTCAGAGTAGGGAGGTTTTAAACCAGCCTTGGAGGACTATGCCCAAGAAAATGGACAAGGTGGCATACCTCAAATAACTGAAATGGAATGTCAAGGATGGTCATTAAACCTTCTTCACCAACAATGGATTTTCCCAAAGATCCTAGACAAAGTTCCCTACTGACAATGGGTTCTGCTAAAGTACAACTGAGAATCTCTCTTTCTTTTATTTCTCCTTCTTCATCTTCTTCTTTTTCCCTCTTAAGATGGGGTCTTACTATGTAGCCCCAGCTGGCCTGGAACCCATTGTGTAGACCAGGTTGACCTTGAATTCAGAGAGGTCTACCTGTGTCTGTCTTTTAGTGCTTGAGTATAAAGGTATGTACCACCGTGTCTGGCTCCTCCTTTTCCTCTTATCCTTCTTATTTTTCCTGTCTTTCTTTCACTCCTCACCTTCCCTTTCTCCTCCTTCTCATTCCTGGTTTGTTAGTTGTTGTTGTTTTCTTTTCTTTCTTTCTTTTTTTCTTTGTTTTCTTTGTTTTGTTTTTGAGACAAAGTATGTCTATGAGCTCCAAGCCAGCTTGAAAGTTGTGGCCTTCCAGCCTCTACTTCCCAGGAGCTTCAGTCAGAGGCACACTCCTTAAAGAGGAAAAGTGGCTACAACAATACAATACGAATTTGTTCATATTTGTAAAAAGATGGTTACACCAGCAAGCAGAAAATGATTGCTGAATAAACAGAAGAGATAATGACTCATTTAAATAAGAGGGAGCCAGGATCTCAGCAGTAAGTTGGGTTTAAACTTTATAGACACAAATACTTGTTTTAAGGGTATTTGATGTTACTTTCTTCCCTTCTGATACTTTAGCTAACTTACAGGCATTCTTTCTTGGGCAAAGGAGTTCAAAAGTAGTTAGGATTACATGGATTCACAACTGAAACCAACTGTATTGTTTTGTACAGTACCTGATTACTTGAGCTGGTATTGATGTTGGATCATAGCCCCATGCCTTTGTTCAGTGTATACCTATGGGCTAGTGACTGCCAGAACCTACAGTTCTTTATCAGCTTCCTTTCTCTGGCCCCAAAGCAGCTTGATAGCTCTTTGAGGAAGGCAGAAAGGGCCAAGAATTGACTTGACACTCTGTACTCCCAAGGCTGAGATCCCCCAGTCTGTGAGTCACAGAGTTGGTATCCAATCCCTCGGTGGGATTGTTTTGGAGTTTGTGTTCTTGTTGGCTCTCCAGCAAGACTCAGCTCTAGCTGCCTGGCCTTTCTTGACCACCTTCCCTTTTCTGCTGATTTTCTTATCTACTGTGGCATCTTCTTTACCTCCAGAATTAATTGAAGTAATGTCTTGAGCCTGCTGAGCTGCTTCTGTGAGATTGCTTTTGAATTAGGAAGAAGATCTTAGGGGAAGTTACTTCACAAAATGATTGGAACAATGTTAGACCTCCACAAAAGCTTTATCATGGTGGTGAAGAAACAATTCACATGACTTAATTAAGAGTGCAGGGAGGCAGAGCTGTCATCAGCAAGGAGTAGGTCAGATAATTGTGTAGCATCAGAGCTGTCTTTACATTTGGCTGTATGACCCATAGACACTTCAAAGTTTCTTCTGTAGGCATCCCATGACTCAACTGAATTTCATTTCCCAACAGACTTTCCTTAGATGCTACTTCCTGGTAAAATTTGTCTCTGTTCATTTATTTACCCAAATTGTAAACTTTCCATTTCCATGGAAAGCCAGCATGCAGATTGGCCAGTGACCCACAATAGAGACTATCATGAAGAGATGAATAAGGCCAATTAGATTTTTCTCCTTTGGAATTTCACAAGAAAATACTGAGAAAACGGGGCAACTGTGTGGGCATTAAAACAATAGGGTGGTATTGGAATCATTGGGAACTCATGAACAATAACAGAAAGGAAGGTATAAAAGGAGTGAAAAATCTACATTTATTTATTTATTTATTTATTTATTTATTTATTTATTTATTTATTTATTTATTTATTGAGAGTATATATATATATATACACACACACACACACATACACCATGGCACCTGCCACATAGGTGAAGGTTAGAGGACACGTTAGAGAGAGTTGGTTCTCTCTTTCTACTATATGGGACCTGGAGACTGGACTTAGATTCTTGGGCTTTGAGGCAAGTATCTTTACCAATGGAACCATTTTACTGATGCAAGAAAAAAAAATTAAGTTGAAAAAAGATGTGAAGAAGACACAAAGTACAAAGGGATTCAGAAAATGGTTATGAAGATGAGAAGCAGGTATAGGGAGTGTATGGAAGGCTGGGACCTCTGATGGAAGGTCTGAAAGCCTCACTCCTCTGTGATCTCTTTTCCTTTGGTAGCTGGTGATTCAGCTTTCTTTACATAAATGTCTTTCAACCAAGGAATATTTGCATATGTACCCTAAGAGCAAACCTGTCATTTTCACATTTAACAATAGTAATAGAGCCTCGTAGCTGCCTCCTGGCCCTGATCCATGCCATGCTGATAACTAATCTACCTAAAAGGCAAATTTGGTCACATTCAACCCAGCTAAAATAGATCTCTCCCCACCTGTATACAGTTCTACAACTTAGCTTTTGTGCTGTTGTGTTAACTGCCCTCCCTGTCAGATAGAACCTGAACATGTACCTATTCTCCTCATGTTTTAGAATAGATGTTAGACTTTGGCGTGCTTCTCTACCCCACAAGTTCCCAAATAATCGACAAAGACCTCTTAGACTTATGAAAGCTTAAGGCACCATAACTGGGCAGCTATCAACCTTCTAAGCTATTTTTCTATTTCCCCACTAAATGCCCCAAGTTATATGCCATAATTGTTCCTTCCTGGGCTGCTTCTGTTCCACCAAGCCAGCCCTCATGGCCCCATGCTCATGGTTCATACGTTTCCATTGTGATTTTTTTCTCTCTGGCTTCCTCTCCTCCTTCTTTCTCCCACCTCCTGATCCCCTCCTGATCCCAAGCCTAGGAACCTAAGCTCTGCCTACTTCTCTTCTGCCCAGTTATAGGCTTCTAGCTATTTTTATTAACCAACCACCTTTAAATTGGGGTGGAGGGAGCAGGTTTACACAACATCACTTGGTGTGTTTGAGAATGCATTCATCTGGGCTGCAATCAGATCTTGGGAACCAGTAATTTAGCACTTAAATACATAGCATTAGACCAACCCCTAACCCCCTCCATCTTGCATCTATTACCTTCTTTTCTCTTTGGATGAAATTTGCACTGCCTTCACAGCATGTAGTCCTATATGGTACTGTCAGCCTGAATGAACTCCAGCATCATTCTAGAAGTTCTGGAACTAGAACTTCATTTGGAGTTTTGTTTTCTTTTTTTAAATTTTTTATTCCAGTTGCTTTCTAAATAGGGGTGATATAGTCTAGCTTTGGCCATCCTCAGTGGGAAGAGCAGTGATTTTGCACTTTAAGCTACCTCTTGTTTCTGTGGCTCACATTTTGTGAGTATTTCTCAAAATGTTCTCTAAAGAAAAATTGTATTCAAGTCTAAGAAGGTTGGTGGGTAAGAGAGCCTTCTGTTCTTCCAGATCAGAATTTGTTTCTTATCACCTTTACAATCACCTGTAATTCCAAGTCCAGGGGATCTGGAGTCCTCTTCTGGACTCCATGGATACCTGCACACACACACACACACACACACACACACACACACACACATACACACACACACACATACACATACACGTGCGCACACACACATATACTTAAAAATAAATCATAGAAAAAAAGAAAAATTTAACCAGAAACACTTGGCTGTGAAATGTGTAGCTTCCCTGGTCTCATTTTAAACAGACAAGAATCACCTAAAAGGAATTTTGGTTTTTCAGTGCCAGGCAGTGTCTTTTAGTCTTTCTTATACAACTGCTAACTAGTACAAAGCAGGTAGTAAATAAACAAAAAACAAAAGACAAAAGCCCCCACTGCCCCCAAACCACAAGCCAGGCTCTCTGTACTCTTTGCATATCCAGTCTTGTTCACCATTATTTCCACTCCAGCACTTTCTGTTTTATTTTTGTGATAAAAATATTTGGCAATTAACAATTAAAATAGATAGGACGTATTCTGGCTTCCAGTTCAAGGGGAGCATTCCACCATGACCCCAAGAAGTTAGAAGGCATGGTGTCAGGAGCAGACAGTTGTAAAGCAACATTGCCTGCCCCCAGCAACCTAATTCCTTCATCAAGGCTCTACTTCTGGCAGGTTTCGTAACTATCCCAAACATTGTCATCACCCGGGGACCAAGTATGCAAACACGTGAGCCCACAGGGGACCCTTTCACTTTCAAACCATGACGTAGCCCCAGGCTCTGGAGAGGTATTAAGTAAAAGAAGGAAAGAAAGAAAACAAAACAAACACACACACACACACACAATGTCGACCTGCATGGACTGAAAGCAGCGATGGTGCAGAGAGAAGCTCTGACTGCTGTGCAGCAGGGCAGAATGGCAGCCAGCATCAACAAGATTAGCAGGAGGCCCACGGACTTCCTTAAGAGGAGGCTAAGTACAAGCAAGATCTGGCGAGGCTTGGCTATTTCTTTGCAGAAATCCTTGGCGTGGGCTGTGAAATGTCAAATCCAGATTTGATTAAGCCCAGCTCCAAATCCCCGAGGCGAGTGGGTATCCACGGTCCTAATGTAATTATTGGAGCCACCTCTGCCTGCTACTTTAAAAAGGGGCTGAGCTAGCACCCTGTCATTGACACTAACTCCTACAAAACTGAGCCTGCAATTAATTCATCACATCCCAAGTGGATAGCGCCTGAAAAGCTCAATCTGGCTTCTTCCTGAAAACTGAAGCACTAAATTAAACAGCAGAAACAACACAACTTCCTTCTGATATGCTGAAAAGTCAGGGCAAAGAGTGGGCCTTAATGATCACAGCAGAGATCTCTCTTTCTCTTTCCTCCCTTCCTCCCTCCCTTCCTCCCTCCCCTTCTCTCCCTCCCTCCCTCTCTTCCTTCCTTTCTTGCTTCCTTCCTTCCTTCCTTTCTTTCTTCTTTCTTTTCCTGTTCTGTTGCTTTTGCATACAGCAAGACTCTGGACATTTCCAGTCCTTCCTTTTCCAGTTAACCCATACTTTGACTTTTTGAAGGCAGTAGTCAGTAAGAGTTCAGACTAACAGACTCAGGGTATGAAAGTGAAAAGTGGCCTTTCCTGCTTCCCTACACTTGAAGAGTGGGCAAAAGAGTGCATGGGCATGGATGAAATTAACCCAAAAGGCCACAGCTTTACTGGAGCAGATGATGCTTTGCCACTGCGTTCTCTGAGGGAAGAGAATTAGGCATCTACACCCAAATTAACCACAAGCCAGAGCTTCACTTGGTTCTGTAAAATTCACAACACATTATTTCTTCTCCTTTTTCCTCCTTCTTCCTTTTTCTTTCTTCTTTCTTTCTATTTTAAAATTTATTCCTGTCCCCATTTAAGCACTGATTGGAACCAAAATCACGAGAAGCAAAATACCAGTAAAAGAGTACTCTATTGTGAAATTCAAGCAGAGAAAGACAGGCAAGACTAAGTGGCAATGTTTGACCTCACCCAGTAGTGGAGTGTAAACATGCTCCCCATGGCTGAGAAAGAGAAGGTGAGACGTCTGGGTGAGATGTTAAGCCACCAAGAATTAGAATTTTACTTATCACTCTTCACAGAAATGATTCATGTGTTCAAACTCTATGAGCTTCCTCCAATCTGACCAACAAGTTCAAACTGTTGAGAATGGTTTCTGGGTGACCCTAGAACCAAACTCCTATTTTGGGGATTTTTGGAATTGCTTCTTTCTAGATATCCAGAAGTTGGAATGGTCTCTGTTGGAGTGGTTTGTACTTTCTCTTATGTCAACAACAGAGAGCTATGCAGGACAGAAATAGAGTGGGGGAAGAGAATGGTCTCACTAGGGTTTGACTCTTACTTTAAGCCTCGATCTTGGAAATGGTAGTGATATTGTAGCTCAGTCCTGGCAGCAGCTGCCACAGGGATACTTGGTTTAAATATCATAGTACTCGTTTATGCCCTAATTATATTAAAAGTAGTTTCTACCTTCCAGGGACTCCCTTGCTTAAAAGCGTCCCTCTGCCTGTATATGAAACCTAAACTTTAGCAATTCCCTCCAGCTTGCCCTCATCTATTCTTCCATCTTCTTCCCATTTTGTACTGTAGACCAAGGACTGTCAAACTTCTTTTCTATAAAAAGCCAAACTGTAAATATTTGAGTCTCTCAGGCAATGTGTTCTCTGTCAGCACTGTTCAGCCCTGCTGTGGCAGAACAAAGCAGCAATGAACAATATGTAAGTGAAAGAACGTGGTTGGGCTTCAATAAAATTTTGTTTATAAGAACAAGGTAGCAGGCTGCATTTGATTCGGCCAGAGACTGTAGTTTGCCAACTTACCTTCTCTTTTAGGTAGACCAAATACTTTCCTTTTTTCCACACTAGTTGCTCTT
The DNA here is from genome assembly GCA_028658305.1 of Pachyuromys duprasi. NCBI lineage: Eukaryota > Metazoa > Chordata > Mammalia > Rodentia > Muridae > Pachyuromys > Pachyuromys duprasi. Next base: position 74,006,268 of record CM053766.1, read on the forward strand.
GCCTTGTAGCCTTTTGTCATGTTCTCCAAGCCCAGATTGCTTAATTAATTAACACTCATTAGTCACTGAAAGATTATTGTGTGCCAGATGCTGTTCTTGGATCTAAGGACCCAAGAGTGAAAAATAAGTTTTCTATTGTGATGGAAGATAGATTCCAGCAGGAGCAAGAAAACAATGAAGTAGCCAATGGAAACACACATTTTAGGTGAAGTAGGGTGAAAACAGGATGCACGTGGAGGTGGAAGGCTTTAAATAGAGTCACATTGATGAATTGGTTCAGTAGCAGTGATGAAAATCAAGGACAAGTTCAATCTGCATAGCTGTGGGGGCAACGGAAATAACCAAGCCAGGCAGAACAGGAAGTACAGAGCACCCAGGGTAGCAGCTCCTAGGCCTGGGGGAGGAAGTGAAAGGAGGCTGGCATTGTTGCAGTGCTCTGAATGCCTGTGAGCAAGATTTGCTAGGGCCTTTTGGAAAGGACTTGGATTTTATTCAGAACAAGATTGGAAGCATCGAGGAGTAGAGACTAAATGAGTGACACATTTTTATTATGTTTGAATGGGAACACTGACAGCTATGTGTAGTACAGTAGGCAGGTAAGGGTTAACGTGGAGAGGCCTGGTAACAGAGGCTATGTAGGTAGGTCCTACAGCAGAGGGATTAAGATATCAAGTTATGAATGTCATTGGAAGACATGATGGAACAATAGAATGTGAAGGAAATATAGAATAAAGGATAGTGCCAAGAGTTTGGAAGGAGGGAGTTCACACTAATTAAGGTAGTGAGTACTCTAAGAGAAACAGATTAGGTAGAAATAATCTAAATTTATTATTATTATTATTTTTATCGTGTTAGGCTTGGGATGCTATTTGGGATTTTCTCAGTGAAATGCTATACAGTTGGGTAAGTGTGCCTTGAAATTGTGCAGAGACACCTAGGGCAGAGACAGACATTTGGGAGCTATCTGTAATAGACAGATAGTGAGATGTTGTAGAACTTCCTAGAAAGAAGGAGGAAGAGGAATGATTGGGGAAAGGCAGCATTCAGATGATTTGACTTTAATCGGATTTAAAAAAAAATGCTGAAGATGAAAGCTTCCAAAGAATGCCCAATGAGACAAGAAGTAAATAAGGAAAAGTGACCTCCCAGTCAGTAGGTGAAGAAATACTCTTCAGAAGGAGGAATTGAGTAACTGTGTGAAATCTTGCAAACATATTGAGCAAGATGAAGACTGAGACATGACGCAGATCTGGCACCATGAGAACCATGCTGGCTTTTCCCGCAGTGGTCTGAGGTGCAGTGAAGATGGAAAACTATATAGGCTATGTAAACCAGGCAATGGAAAACCTAGTATTTCCTTCCTTCTCCTGGGGCCCAGAAATACTTGATAATATTTATGATGGTTAAACTTCATTTTCAGCTTGATTTAGAATTAACCTGGAGACACCTCCAGGCAAGTCTCTGAAGGTATTTCCAGGAAGGTCTCTTCAAGGAGAGAAGATCCAGCCTGAATGTGGTGATGCCACGCCATCAGCTGGCTTTCTAGACTAAGTGAGGAAGGAGGAGGGAGAAGGGCACCCGTTTTCCACTCTGCTTCTGACTGAAGACTCTTGCTCCACATCGCTGCTGCCATGCCTTCCTGACCCATGATGTATCCTCAAACTGTGATCCAAATAAACCCTACTTCCTTGAGTGGTTTGTGCCAGATATTTCATCACAGCAACAAGAAAAGTAACTAATACAACATTCCATCATTTTAATCATTACTTTATATTTTCATAGTCTCAGCTAGACTTTGACCAATTCTGATGCTGAGCCATGCTGCTCATCAATCTTTGTACAACATAATACTAGGTACATGGTAAATGCTCCCTGAATGCTTGTTAAATGAATATACAATTGAAGTCTAAGAGAAGGAATTTTTTGCATAAATAAATATGACTGCCATAAAGATTAGGAACAGCAATAATAATAATAATTTTTAAAACGAGATCAAAGTTACCAATAATTAAAATTAATATAAAATTTTATAGTTTAAAATACAGCCAATGTGTCAGAGATAATCTATTAAGATGTAACTTTATCACAGCTCTGAAACTAAGTACATCCTTTAAAGCACTTGGGGCCTGTAAGCTAAATCATTCATAAGCAGAATTTTAGAAGGTGGAGGGAGAATGGGCGCTACATGCTATTGGACATTTTTTTTTGTGACTCTTCATATATTTGAGTTTATATCCTTTTATTTATTCATTTATTTATTTATTTATTTATTTATTTATTTATTTATTTATTTATTTATTTGCTGTGCTGAGAATCAAACTCGGGTCTTTGAACATGTCAGGCAATTGACTACCATTGAGCTAGACATTCCCAGCTTAACTAGAATATCTCACACCAACTACTAATGCAAACACACATTACCCTCTATAGCACAGGGTGAGATTACTCATTGTAGAGAATCTGGCTTTGATGAAGGTGATGGCGAGACTCCAGAAGTGCTCGTTCTGTAAACCACGCGTGCTTTAGCATAAGATTCCATAATATTTGGATTTCTGCTTCTTTTAGAAGTTCTAGCTTTATAAACTCACCATCATTGTATGGAACCCCCAAATTCTTACTCTTCTTTGTGTTTGCTTGAAACATAACAGTTCCCATAAGCTCGTATGTTTGAATACTTAGTCTCCAGTTGGTGGAACTTTCTGGAAAGGATTAGGAGGCGTGGCCTTGTTGGGGGAGGTGTGTCATTGGGGCCTGACTTTGAGGTTTCAAAAGCCCATGTCAGTCCTGGTTAGCCCTTTGATCATGATGTAAACTCTCAGCTCCATTGCTATGCCTGTTTGTTGCCATGCTTTCTACCCTGATGTCCATAAGCTCACCCCTTGAAACTGGGAACCCCAATACACCCTATCTTCTATGAGTTGCTTTCATCATGGTGTTTTGTCACAGTAACTGAAAAGTAACTAAAACACCCTGTTTAAGGTCACAGCTTAGAAATCAGACTCACTGTGATGAGTTACCTTGGGGTTGAATTGACAGGGTCAGTTTTTTGTTTGTTTGTTGTTGTTGTTGCTGAAATGATTCTTTAGTCCTTAGCACTGTGGCTATTAAGTACAGAAGCACAGATTAGCACATGATTAATCAAGTGATTTTCTGGTTATATCACTTAATTCAGTCAACACTGAGACATTATGTCTAGAAGTCAAATGGTGATTTTCCAAGGGTCAGAGGGTCCATCTTAAAAGAAAACCAGCTTTTAGAGAGCAAAGCATGCAATTAATCCTTCTGTTTCTAAGAGCTAGTTAGCCGAGTTGGTGACTAGACCTTATTCATCAGGTATATTTTATTTATTCTGTATAAGAAAAGGCCTACAGAAATATTTGGGGAGTCATTTCATAAGAGCAAAGCTAAGCAAAATTAAAGTGCTCTTGTTGGAAATATTTTCCTGGGTGTGAGAAGGTTTCTCTTGGGGAACTTGACATGCAGGTGTAGTCAAACTTGGCATGTAAAGTAAGTCATGAGTTTTACAGTGACCCTTGATGTTTGGATCATGTGATACCACAGCTAGATATGGCAATATTCCCTGTAAGAACCCAAAAATAGATGCAACAGGGGAAATTAAGTAGAGGCAATTGAATTTTTTTTAATTCCACTTGCCAAGGATCCTAAGAAGGCAAAATCTTGTTCTTTATATATAAGATATAGTTTCTTTTCTATTTTACAAAGAAATAACCTTTCAGAAAATCATTCCTAAAAATTGAACTACTGTGCCTTTTGAGTTTCCTATTTTGTGGGTCATAGATTTAACAGGCTGTAATGCTATTTAAACATGGTAGATACTTAATGCGCCATGAAAAAAAGCCCTTAAGCTGTGGGAAATTACAAAAATATCTCAATGCTAGGGTCAAAAAAGTGAACATTCTTAACATCAACTTCAAAGGTAAAATAAAATTACATTTCCTGTAGGTTCCTGAGGGTCCATTGACCAGTGACCATGGACACAGTGATTTCACCCATGGCTCTGTTAGAGACTGTGTTCAAGCCAGCCAGCTAGCGAATTCTCAGTAACAACAGTTCTGGGAATTTAGTTCTTGCTAAGTTGGTAACATCAGCAACTTCATCAATGATACAGCCAAGAACTGCCAATCACAATATTATTTCTTTTTTTTTTCCACATGGATTATTCACCTGGTTCAGCATGGAGTTTTCTGGTGTCTTCAATGTCACTACAGTAACATTGTTTAGTTAATTGATTTGAAGATACTGTTTCCCAATGAAGCAATCAAATGGCCAATAAACAGTATCATTATCAGATTGATAAACTAGTTCAGATCAATGGAAATTTTGAGATGGGTATCTAATAATTAGAGTTATAATAAATAATAGTTCTTTATTTTAGTATTTGAAAAAATACACAAAACTATAAAAAAGGTAATAAAAAGCCATGGTCCCACTGCCCAGTGGGAAAGGTGTGACCAATAGATGTGTCAGGCTCCTGCTTCTCACTGTCATACCCAAAAAAGGATAAAGTTCATGAAGCTTTACCTAGTGCAGGGGTCCTCAAACTTTTTAAAGTGGGAGCCGGATCACACTCCCTCAGAGGGCTGGAGGGCCAGACTATATGAACTACTAATTCCTACCCACACTGCACATATCTTTTATAAATAAAATGAAGAACATTTATAAATAAACAGATCACATACCAGCATATCAATGGGAACTGTGGGCCTGCTTTTGGCTATATATATTATATATACACACACAGTGTATAAACCTCCATTAGTCCCTGATGTGAACACTTACCCCTTGCAGACTTTTCTAAGCAGACCAGCTCAGTCCCTGATAGTTCAGTTATATCTCCCTATATAATGCCCAAATTGATATGTTTGGAATCAGCATGTGAACACTGAAAAGGAAATGCAAAATGCATATAAAATTTTCAATGTAATCCCCTTTAAAATGCTTCAGCACCGAACAAGTAATCTCCCAACCACCGCCCACCCCTCAACTTTGATTTCAGCACTGAACGCCTCACCACCCCCAAAGGGGAATTTTCATATGAGTCACCCACCTCCCAGTCGGGCAGAACCCCCCATCTGGCAAAAAATTATTTCTATGGCACTTTTGACTGACCTTTGGCAGTAGAGGGAGTGGAGGAAAACCTCACAGACAGGCAGGCAGAGCACACAGACACCACGTTGCCTGGGGGTGGAGTGGGCGCCTTTTTACATCATTATATAGTCACCCACATGTGGTACTCCTCCCCCGTGGCGTCCAGCGCCCTCCAGTGATGTCATCAGCGGCACGCACCGAGCACCAGGCACAAGGGTGCATCAGTGTCTCTCCCAACACCGCCCCCACACCCACCCTCCCAGCATACAGTGTGCCGTGGGCAGAGGCGGTTGACATCATCCCTGAGAAGCTGTGACACTGAATGTATATGCTGGCAGGTATCTTAGCGGCCAAACTGCGCTCATTGCTGGTGGGCCGGATCAGACTCCTCTGTGGGCTGCATGTGGTCCGTGGGCCGTAGTTTGAAGACCCCTGATCTAGTGGGAAATTAGAAATAAGTGTTTGCTGTACTCAACAGAAGAGGGAACAATCTTTTTTGAGGTTGTATGACTGCTAGTTACTATGCTAAGGGGGACTGGATATCTGCATATATGGTTTTGGGGGTGTTTGGAGATTAGAGTTTGTCAAGTTCAGCAGCCAATTTTCAAGCATGGCTTTACTTATAAGTATTCTTGGAAACAGAGGCAGCAGGTAGCAGGTTCCCTAGAGTCAGTTGTCTTGCTCACTGCCTTACATACTGCTGTATCTAAATCTCTGAGCGTTTGCTCTCCTTTCTTCCCCCTAACTGTCCACATACTCTAGATGGATAGGAAGTGTTCTCGTTCCTTTTCCTTCCTTGCTCTTTGGTTTCTTCTTGTTCTCCTTTTTTTGATAGTTTGCAAACTGGAGGAACTGGTATATGAAAGGTGCTTTATTATAGTGATTGAAAGGATGGCTTGGCAATGAAGAGCCCTGGGTTTGGTTCTCAGATCTAACAGTAGCTGTGCCCCTTATGTGAGTTATTATTATAACTCCATACTTAAGATGTTTTCATCTGTAAAATAGAGATCCCCATCACTACTTCCAGGATACCTGGCTGACTAATTGGGATAATAGAATCAAAACGCTAAACAGTATACAGATTGAAACACAGATGCTTTTATCCAAAAATCAAAAGTAATTTGTGAAAAGAAGCGCAAGAAACACTAAAACTTCTTTCATACAAGTATTCTTAAGAGCCTAGAAGACCCAGAAACATATATATGGCAAAATTAGGTCAAGATGACATTAACAGGTAGGTTGAGGAGATACCATAAATAGTAAAGTCCTTGCTGGGCCAACAGGAGGACCTGAGTTTAGGTCCCCAACCTTCATGTAGAGTGAGACAGCGAGTGACTGTAATCTTGGTGATGGTAGGTGGAGAAGGGGCCCTCGGGAGTTCATTGGCCAACTGGCCTAGGCAAATCTGGAAGCTCTGGATTCAGTAACAAATCTTGTCTCCAAAAATACGGTGGACAGCAGCCGAGGCATCTGATGTCAACCTCTAGCTTCCGCATTTACGTGCTCACACACGAATTGATGTACATATCCAGAAAAGACCCACCTAGAAAAATAGCATAGTCATTTACCTGATGTTTGAAAGTTGTGAATTTCGACTCTTCATTTATTTTCAGAGAGTATGTCTGAGAGTGTGTCTGGCCTCATCAGCTGGGTCTGTGTGGTGTGAGTCAATTAGGCCTGTAAAGTAGAGCAAAGAATAGCCCACATCAGAGTTTGGAGCTTCGCAATAGATGAAAAGGCAAGAGACATTTAATCAGCTTACTTGGACTTGCATTCTCTTCTCTGCTCTTAGAAGGGGACTTGCTTTATTCTGGCTATTTCCTGAGGAGAGCCCTTCTCCCTCCCTCCAGTATTCAGGCTAATTACAAATGGTGAGGTGCTTTCCAGGCTGAATAAGAAATCAAAAGAGAGGAGTTGGAGAGAGTGGTGTGGATTTCAGAGGGAAAAAAAAACATAATTTAAGAAAAAGTATGTTCTCTGAGGGGGGAAATTAGAGAATTAGGTCACCGAGTTGGAGCCAGGAAAAAGGCCATGAGTGGAAACTGGAGCAGGGAAACTATTTCATGTTAACACATCCAAAGGCTGAACAGCCCAGCCGAAGGGTGCTCCCCTCCCGGAGAGCAGAGGGGCCTGAGAGAGCTCTAGACAGTTCTGTGTCATATTCATTCACTAATCAGTGCTATTCAGCTTGTCCCACACGTGGTCACATATGAGGTACCCTGGAAAACATGAGGGCCACATAGCAACAATTATAATCAAAACTATTGCAGCTCTCACTGTGGCTTTTGAAATACAAAGCTTCAAAAAGCAGCCTTCTAGTGAAAACCAGAACTTTTTCCTCCTCAACTTTCCCTTCCTTTCTCCTTGTCTCCTTCCCTCTCTCCTTCTTCCATGCCTTCCTTATCTGCCCTCTCCTCCCTCCAGCCCTCTGTCCTTCTTTCCTTCCTTTTTTTCCATCCTTCCTTTTCTGATAACCCTAGTTTTAGATTCATGCACTTGACAGTTATATATCAATAGAAAGAGAATGCCTGCTGCCCAAAGCAAATATATAAATTGCTTAAAGGGCAGACAAAAGTGTCATGTGTCAGTGGACATTAGCCGAGGTGAAACTCTGCTGGTGTGACTGGAATAATGACATCTCAGTTAGAGTCAATAAGTCGGAATTGCTGGTGTGGCTTGGCATACACAGCCCCTTAATGATTTTCCAGCATATATGAAAGGACCGAGTAGCAATCTATGTTGTCTAGAATCTTAAAATCCTTCCCTCAGGCTTTAACTGAGAACTGTCAAGCCTTTTCCTTACCTAAATTTCTGTTGACAACCAAGAATGAACCACAGAATTCAATCCTGAAAGTGTCGGTAGAAAAAGAAAGAAAAAAAGATCAGTCACTTTCCTTTGATTGTAGGACAAACTATACAGCCGTGGAGGAGACACTGAGGCTGAATTTAGGCTTAAGCTTTAGCATCTCCTTTAGAGAAAAGGCTCTGTTGTCTTCCTGGTACCTCTGGCTGAAGAGTTTTTCTTAACCTGTCTGCTGTGTGCCTCATGCATCACGCCACAGATAGCCATTAGGAAGAAAATTTTGTTTCATTGTGCTTGTTTCGTGAATCTCAGATATTAATGACTCAATAAATCATGCATGATTTGATTCAGCATGGTTTTCCAGCTCTGTGTACAACATCCACAGTTTTGGATAGTCCACAGGATACAAAGTCTAATCCTATGTGACAATCTTATAAAGGCTTGAGAACATGCCCATTCCCAGGCTTAATTTGTGTCCAGTTATGTAAAGCTATGAATATTTGGGGCCAGCAAGCTAAGCTCAGAGGTGGCAAAAAAAAATCTGTCCAATTTCCTCTGTCAGATTACCTGTTTTTATGTTACAAACCATTTCAGTGCTTAATGACTTAAAATAGCAGCAGATTTTTAAAGATTTTTGTGGTTCAGGAAATTGGGCAAGAATTGGGCATCTGTCTGGCTTTTCTGCTCTGTGTTATGTCACCCTCTGTCATTCTATCACGTTCAGTTGGGGTAAAGACCCAGTAAGGCCTTGTTCACAGGACAGGTACCTTGTGCCCCTGGACATGACCCTCTGGCATCCCGTCATCGCTAGTGTGAGTTTCTCTGTGGTATTACAGGATCAGTAAAACTTCTTAGAGAGCAGAAGAAGAGGAGGCTAAAGGTGTGAGTAGGAAGTGGAACTTGGAGAAGCTCTTCTCTTTAAGCTGACAGCATAAAGAAAAGCACAGCATCTCATACTATCTCATACCTCAACTGCAAAATTTATCCAAGAACATTAAAACCCCTGGCCTGGGGGGAGACGTTTCATGCTAGCCTGAGACCTGAGTTTGATTCTTGGAGCGCACAGTGGAAGACAAGAACTAAGGCAGGAACACTTCATGTGTGCCATGTGAGTCCATGGCATGCATGTGTCTGCACATACAAACAACAACAACAACAACAACAGTAATACTATAACAAAAGTGTCTGTGCATCACCTTTACGGCTAGTGCCCTGCAAGTGTACACAGAGGCCTGAAGACAGCTTGTGATACCCTGGAACTGGAGTTACAGGTGGTTGTGAACCGCCATGGGGTTCTGAGAGCAGAGCCCGGGTCCTTTGGAAGAGCAGCCAGTACTTTTAACCACTGAGCCATCTCTCCAGTCCCTGAGTTCCTTCATTTTTAGTGTGATGGGGACATCAAGCTCTAACATCATTTGGAGCCTTATTAAAATACAAGTTTTGGTCTCTGTTGTTTAAAAGCACACTAAGCAGATTTGTGTCTAACAATTCTGTTGGTTCTAACAATTCATAATTATAAACAATATAAATTTAACAATATATTTAATAAAATTAGTTTAATAAATTTAGCTTTCCCTTTTAGAATGGGCATCAGATCAGACCACCTTTTCTGAATACTTCCTACAGCGATTTATGATTACCCTTCGCATCAATTTATTGTAAGTGACATTTTTCTAATACTAGCTATTTTGAACAGCTTTAGATTTATAGAAAATTGTGACAATAATATATTGGCTATGCTCCCCATCTTTAATGTTTCATTATGCTTTTGCATAGCAATTTTATGATGCATTTGCTACCATTAATGAACCAATGTTGATACTTTGTCATTAATGTCCACATTCATCTTGGTTTTAGTTTTTACCCAGGGACTTTTCTCTGGTCTTGGAGTGCATCTCAGATACCATGTGGTAGTCATATTTGCTTAGGCTTCTCTTGGCTTGGATAGTCAGTGTCTCCTTGATTGCCATGGCATTTGTAGTGTTGAAGGACGCTGGACAGATATTTTGCAGAATGCTCGTTGGCTGACAAATGTCTGGTGTCTTTCTTGTGATTGAGCTTAGCTTATGGATTTAAGGAAAAACGGGGTAAAGTGTCATTATTTAGCATGCCACATTGAAGGCATATGCCATAAACACGGGTATGTCATTCCTTATGTTCATTTATGTCACATGGCTAAAGTAGTGTTTTCTAGTTGTTTCCGTTTTGCTCTTGTTTTTAAATTTTTTTTACTCCCCTCCCCAAATTGTACATTTTGGGGAGAAGTCACTCACTATTCATTGCACACATGTAAAAAGTGGGAATTGTGCATCACTTCCTGAGGGATGGAGTAGTTATGTAAATTGTTTGTGATCTCATGGAAAGTTTGTCTTTTTATTCTTCCTTTCCTCCCTGTATCTCAATACAAACTCTTTGGTAATCATTCTACATTTCCAATTGTAATCTGAAACTACTTTAATTGATCAAATTCTTCCAGATTTGGTCATTTGGTCATTGTTAGTGTTGTCAGCCAACACATTATACTGTTCACATTTTCTTCATAAAGCAAGGGTGGCTTCTGTCCATGGGATAGATTGTTTGCTTATAAGTGTGTCTCGAGTACTCTGTCACTTTCTGGTACTGGGAGATACTTGATGCTCAGGTTACACCATTCTTTGTACTAGAGTGTGTCATGAGATCTGGGTGGTAAGTGGACTTACTCATAAGGAGATTGTCCTGAGTGAGCGAGAAAACTGTGTGTGTGTGTACCGGCTTGTTCCAAAGAGTTCAGGCCGTGATTTCTTGGCTCCATGAACTTGATTAGAACATCATGGTTCTTCAAATTCATTGAGGTGAGGTTTTTTATCCTCATCGCACAGAGAGGAGTAGACCAGGGTCAGAGCAGATTCTTCAAAAGCGCTGTGCTCAAGTAGGTCCCCCTAAGTTTCTAGAACATTCCAAAGTAGTGTCACCAGACATGGACAAGCATTCAATGCTTGAGCTTGTGGGACTTGGGGACATTTCATATTCAAACCACAAGGACAGATGTCTTTAACTATGTCTGTATCTAAGTATCTTTATCCATATTAAGCTGTTTATGAGTTCATACTGGCATTTCTAACTTTAATACATTCCTATGGTAATTGTTCTAAGCTCCTTTTCCTTGCCCTTCTAACACCAAAAAAAAAAAAAAAAAAGAAAAGAAAAGAAAAAGCCTAGTTCCAAACCCCTATCACACACGCACTTCATTGTCTCATTCCAATTTCCATGTAGGGTGTCATTAGAGTCGTTAACTACTCCACCACTCCATGAGCATGGTACAGTGTTTGTGTACCGGTTTTTCTGATTTTGATCTTACAGATGACACTCATTTGCATACTTCCTTAGTTTAGCATCTTCTACTCCCTTCAGTTTTTTTTCTCATATTCTGTATTCCGCCCAATCTCTAAAATCACCTTATAACCCATAAAGGTGCTTCATATTTCCTCTCATGGGTCAATGATTGAATCTTTAGATATGTGTGTTTGGATTGGAACAGCCATAGAAGGCAGGAAACTGGTAAGAGGTCATGTGGAAATGCTCAAGGGAAGGAGGGTAGAATACAGATGGACACAAGGAAGAGAAATAATGGAACAAGAAGAATTTAATAGGGTGAGGGATAGGAGGGTAGTGTAAAGGAAGGAAAATGAGGAGGGAGAGATGACTAAAACTAGAGACTTGAAAAAACATGTAGTAACTTAGCACTATAGAATCTCCTTAAAACATATACATGTACACATTTAAAAGGAGTTTAAATGGAGTCATCGTACAACAATGAGACGGCGCTCCCACCAGACATCATAGGCTATCAATTGAAAACTCAAGGGTTAGGCATAGCTCATCCATTTTTAATATACTGGCCATTGAGTTCCATAGACACACTCCATGTTACAGGTCATTGCCATTGCTCTCGGTTACCCTCCAGAACTTGGTGGTAAGACCCTATTGCTGAAGACATCATGGAACAGGAGGAAATGAAATTGTGTACTTAACTGTAAGCTTCAGCTTTAGTAATGTTGTCAGGTGCTGTGTGCATTACCTGGGAAGAACAATAGTCAACATTATTACCCAGTTGTGAACTATGTAAGCTATAACAATGACTGACTTCGAGAATATGCCCACTGGTGCAATTGTGGCACAATAATTTTCTGATTGGATTTAAAGCCCACTCCACATGATAGGACTCATGTCTGGTGCTATTAGCTATAGCTGAATAGATTGTTAAGTCCTAGAGTAAAACCTAATACTGTTTTTCTACTACATGGATAGAGTAATAAACTGCCCCTTAAATTATTATCTCTGTACCAATAGGTAAGTACATTTCTCAACTCACCAAGGAGGCATATTTTGACAGTAGCTGTGGATTAACAGTGGTCTAAACCTGGTTGATGCAGGGAATAAGAGACAGTGGAGTTTCTGACCCTAGCTCAGGGATCATAGTAAAAGCCAGAGGTAGTGGACATATGCCACAAAATAGTATTTGCCAGATATGGCAGGGCCATTGCACAAACGTTCTCACAGCTGATGTGACAGGATGCACAAGACCTGCACAATATTAGGCCCACCGAATTCCACATGGATGAAAGAGGGACGCACAAAGTTTCACTCCAGGCATAGGAGCTATTGGTCACTCTTAAGAGAGGAAGTTGGTTTTCTTCAGGAATGCTGCCTCTGTGAGGCTGTCTGCTCTAGTTGACGGGCCCACACCTGCATACACAGGCAGCGCCAAGTGAGCTCAGTGGATTTTCAAAGCAAGCAAACAAACAGGTAAAACTGTTAAGGAAAAGGGATAAGGGAGATGGGCAAAGAATTGAAAAGGAAAGGGGGTAGATTTGATCAAAATTTATCTATCTATCCATCTATTTATCAATCAATCAATCTACCTATGCATGGATGGAATTTTCAAACAGAAAAAAAAAACAACAAAAACGGCTTCAGTACTTTGAGGTTTGCTCTCAGAAATGTTGATGTCAAAAATCTGGACTCAGAGAGAGGACAACTCCAGTTGAAATCCACTCACTTTCCCACACTCAACAGTAGCGTTTGAAGAGTACATTGCTTCATATTTTTACATGTGACTGTTTTCTTTAACAGATTTATATGGTACTTAGTATGTGATGTTCACTAAGTCATTTAGATCCTACTGGGTCTTAATTCTACACTCTGTTATAGATATGAAAATAAACCAAAAACTGCCACAGTGGCTCTGGGATGAGGACCAAGGGCCATCTGTGCTCCTAGGCCCCATCTTAATTTGTTTCCTAGAGTCACCATTATATTTTTTTTCTCTTTGCTTTTACTTTTTTTCTTATTCATTCTTTTCTACAAAATCCCTATTACCACACACTGAAGTTTCCTCTTTCGTCCTACCCCTCCTCATTTATGGATGTTGGAATATCCCAATACCTACAAGCCTTCTTTCTCACCTGTGTGTGTTACCAGAAATTGGAATATGACAATGGATAGGAGCACTGCGCGTATACTAGCCCACACAGGATAACAGTTCCTCCATGCCACCACTGGTCCAATGATCTGACCCTTCTGCTCTGGAATCTGAGATGCTCAAGGGTCAAATCTGAGCCTTTAAAAAGACAGGCAATTTTAAACCTATTAACCCTTTCCAGCCACCTGGAATAGCCTCTCTTTCTCTATTATTCCTTTAAAAACCAAAAAACAGCTTCTCTGTCACTTTCAGGATACATAGTTGCTGCTGAAGTAGTGGATAATGTTATGGAGAGCTGACTTCTGGTTGCCTCTGTATTTATTATTTGGAAAAGGGTATAGAGACATTGGAAATATCTCTAAAGTGTTCAAGAAGTCACAAGTTGTTTCTTTTTTTTTTTATTCAAAAAGCTTTCATTAGTCCCTTCCTAATAGATTTGGAGTAAAAATAAAAGTATGAAGAGTGGGTAAATTTATTCAAGCAGATGTCACATGGGTATTGAGAAAGAAGGTCATCCAATTAACTAATGACATCTTGCAGATCCTTCGTGTAACACTCGGATGCAGTTGCTGTCAGAAATCTGGGTGCAAAGAGAGCAGACAACCCTAGCTTGAAACTCACTGGGCTTCTCAAATCTCAACCAGCCCCACTTAAGAGTAAAGGCTATGTTATGATTAAATATTGACAAGTAATGTGCTTCTTAGAATTCTAGGACATTTTGCTTTCATCATGTGCCAATCAACAAGGCCAAAATGCAAGCCAATAACAATATAAATTGGGCTGCCAGGCTCTGGCTCTTTTCTCAAAGCTTCCCAATAGGCACCAAAGGGAGAAAACAAACATTTACCGAATAGCTACTAGGTACTAGGCCTTTGTCTATACATTTCGTCTAAATCTTGAAAACTCCCTTTCTGGATCTGGTAAAAACAAACAGCAAAGGTCTTGCTGCTCCGCCTGTGGAAGGCAGCTGGTGAATGTAGACCAAACAAGAGCAAACAACAGCAACCACAAGCCTCCTGTGCCTGGGAGGTATGCAGTCTCCACAACCTGGTTGTGGGTCTGAGTCTTTAAGCTCCATGCTCACACACTGCACATCTGTCCTTAGCTTCTGAGACTCTGAGCTGGAGTCAGGCTGGGAGGGGAAGGCAGCAGTGTTTTTGCACTAATGAGGAGTTAGAATTTACAGTTCTCTTTCCCTTACACAATAGGTTCATGGGGTGACTGCAACAAGTTATTAGGCTAGGCCTTTCTTCCTCTGGTGAAACCACACCAGAGGAAAGCTCAGGTGTTCTCAGCCTTTTGTTGGGCAACAATATTTCCTGTCTTTGGCCTATTTTCTTTGGGCCAACCTTCCAAGAGTTCTGAGCTTTTCTACCAAAGAAACCCAGGCCTGATCCATGAGTATTTACAGGGACCAGTTTTTTTTTTGTTTTGTTTTGTTTTGTTTTTTGTTTTAGAAATGGACCAGCTTTCCATAGCCCAACAAAGTGCCTTTGATTTTGTCATTGCATGGCTGCTGAGAAGCCAACAAATGACAAATAAAATCTCTCTGCCCACTCATTTTTAATGCATTTTAGAACTTCACTACAGGGACCATCTGGTCACTGTGCTATCTTTAATATAAAAGAGTGTCTGGGTTGTGAACCACATTTCTGGGAGAACACTGGAGTAAGCCTCTGTGAACTCAAAGTCCAGACAAGCCAGTCACATGTTTCATCTGAGCACTGATAAAATAGTGTAGCTGCCACATCCTCAATTTTGCCATTTATTAATACTGAAAGCCACTGTCTTATCTACACATTTATCTGTGTGTCAAACAATTGACCATGCCCTCCAGATTGTTTTGTAAGAGGTTAAGTACCACTAATGTACTCATTTTATAGGCGAAATAATTGGAGACTAGGAGAAGTTAGGTGAACTTGCTCCAAGCAGCCATCCAGCAAACAACAGAGCCAGCTTAGGTCCAAAGTCTGTCAGCTTCTTGATAAGTGTCTTCAGTAATTGGGTTATTTGTCTCACTGTTATATTGTTATACTGAGGAAAAACCCATCCAAATCAATGTGTGAATTTTTGTTTGGTAATTTGAAAGACTTGGGAGCTTTGCGAAGAAAGACAAAGCAAAGCAAAACCTTTCATTGTGAAGTAATTTTAGAGTTGATGGAAAATTGAAAAGTGAGTAGACGTCCCCTGTATTTTTCATGCACTCTGCTGTCATGCTAACATCATCTGTAACCATGTGACACTTGTCATTGTCAGAGGAACCATACAACGAACTCACTGACACTCTTCAGACTCTGTTTTTCTTTTTTTTTTAATTTTCAATATCGAATAGTTTCTAATTTGGTCTTGCTTTTCAGGGTCTATAGTTTTTTGGTTTTTTGTGCTTGGTTCTTGTTTGTTTGTTTGTATTTTTGTTTTGTTTTGTTTTTCCCCTGCAATAGGGAGTTGAGTGCACTTGTCAACTGTGCTAATTCTGTGTGTAACCAGTTTTGTTCTTACCTGACACTGGGGACTCTAGAGAGTGCCATGTTTGGAGTGAAAGCACACTTCTGCTCGGTGATAGACACTGAGGCCTCAGCCACATCCGTTCTTCATCTTTAGCCCCACCTGGACAATGGATGTGACCCTCAACCCAACCATGCCCTGGAATGATCACTCTGTCTCTGCCCTTGCCTGCTTCTTACTGATGTCTTGACAGCCTGACTTGGAATTTTCAAGTTCTTAGCTTCACTCTGCCTGCTCTACATCCATTTCTTGCTGGATGCTTCTGTGGTCAGGGTGCAATTGTCCTTCTAGCTTGGTATTTGGCTTTATGTGTTCTCCTCATGGACTGTACTCTGCCTCTACTTATTTTAGTGATCTCACTTTGTCAGGAAGAATCCAAACTTCTCTGCTCTGACATTTAATTTGTCTCATTTTTACAGAGCAAATGGCAACTAAATTAACAGTTTCAAATTGACTTAGCTGGTGACTGGAGGATCAACTGCTCCAGAGAAGGGGTAGGGACTTCCCAAGTGTCCTTCAGTCATCAGGACAAGCACAGCTTAAAATAAAAAGCAAACAGACATCAAACAACACTGAAGGGTGTATTTTAGAAAAGGACTTCAAAATCTTTTCTCTGCCAAATGGCAGAAGCATTTTAATTCACTTTCAGAAAGGAATGCTGTTATTAGTCACAGTATTTAAACTTAGCTTTGACCAGGCAAAATAAGTATTAAAGTCAGACTTAACATGTCTGAGGCAAATCTGTGTCCCCTGAAACCAGTCTTTCCACTCATCTTTTTTTGCTATTGTCCCTCAGCCTGCATTTAGAAGCACCAGGCTGTAACACTCAAGGCCACACTCTCTTCTTCACATACTCACATGCAAGCATTTGCCCACACTGACCAGCCTTGCCCCAGCAGCTCTCATGCTTTCCCACGTCTTCCCATCTGTACTCTCAGTTTTCTTACTTTGTTCTCAAGGATCTCTTGATCCACATGCCTCTAGTGCATGTGAAGGTAGACTCACCAGTCATCTTGCTAACTTGCTCAGAAACTCCAATGCTTTCCTTTACTCTGGGGTTAGACTAGACTCCTCCATCTGTATTTGAGCTCTTGTGTGCTTCCCATTACTCTTCAATATTCTTATTAGTCTTTTGAAAATTCCACACAATGTGCATTGGTCAGGGTCACACACTCCCTCATGCTTCCCACATCTGCCCCTCCTTTTCTATCTACCAACTTTTCATCTTCTTTCCCCCCCTATCAAGACCAATTTGTGTTACTCAAATATTCTTGGATGTTTGGTTTCCCAGTGGATCAAGGTCAACTTACCGGGGGATATAAGAGTAGAGAGAATAGATTCTCGCTCTCTCAAGAGCTAACAATAGCCAGCAGCTCCAAGGCTGGTGTGGGATCTTTGTACCTCACACCGCTCTGGTTTGGTTTGGTCTTAGATGGGTCTTGTACATGCTGTCACAACTACCAGGGGTTCATATGTGTAACTGTCCTGCTTTGTCCACAAGACAGTTTCCTTGTAGTCATCTGATTCTTTTTTTTTTTAATTTACTTTACTTCTCAATTGTAACCCCTTTCTTTGTCTTCTCATGGTCCCACCCTCCTCCCCGCTTTCCCTCCTCTTCCTCCTCTAGTTCTCAGAAAGGGGGAGCCCTCCTCCTCTACCATCTGACCCCAGCCTATCAAGTCTTATTAAGACTGCCCGCATCCTCTTCCTCTGTGGCCTGGCTAGGCCACTGCCTCTGGTTCTTATACTCCTTCAAAGCCCTCTTCTACAATGATATCTGAACCTATGAGAGGAAGGTATGTGGTATATACGTCCCATTTAGAGTTGAACATTCTTCCATTTCTTATTTTCTCTGAACCTTGGCTAGTTGTGTATCTCTGTGTTAATCACCATTTATTGCAAATAGAAGTTTCTCTGACATGGGTGAGGAAGTAGTTTGAATCTCTCTCCACTTAGCAAGTTAATATTCGTAGGTTTTGCTCTAGGGCCTCTGACCTAACTAACCATACATTTGCAATCTAATAATGGTGTCAAGCATGGATTTCACCTTGTGGAGTGAGACTTAAATCCAATTGGGAAGTAGTTGGTTATTCCTATAATATTGATAGCACTATTACACCAGTGGGCATGTCTGTCCATGACAGTCTTTAGTGTAGCTCTTAGGATTCATATAAGGGTACGATTGATCATTGCTTTTCTTCTTTGGTAGTGTGCACAGTACTTTCAAACACTATGAAAAGCAGCCGGTATTTTCCAGGTCAGTACTAGCTTGGTTTCCACATGTTCTATGACCCAAGTATGTCCTTAGCAGTAGAGCTCCCGTCCCACATTTACAGCTGTGTCTATTTATAAGTCATTGGTGCATAGACTATGAACCATCCCTAGCAGTTTGTGTGTTTAGACATATACTGCCAATAATCATTTGCACATGCAGTTCTTATGCTTAGAAGGGCTTCTCTAGTTTCACTCATAATCTTTATTCATTATGTACCATGAACCAAAGCACATAACAGCCTGGCAGCCAGAGACAGCCTTTTAACCTGTTTTGTGTAAAATTGTACTGAAGCAGAGCTATGATAGCTAATCTCTCTTCTCTATCTCACTGGATTTGGGGTCACCTAGGAAACACGCACCTGGTGTGTCTGTGAGGATGCTTTCAGAGAGGTTTAGCTGAGGGAGTAAGGCCCACCCTGAGTACAGGTGGCCCCAGCCCATGGGAGGGATCCTGTCCTGGCTCAAAAGGAGACATCAACCTTAGTTCCAGCACCGGCTTCTCTTCTTTTTAATCGCAGACACTTTACCAGTGTTTTCTTCTGCCATGCCATCCTTGCCGAGATAGACTGAAGCCTCCAACTGTGAGACAAAATAACCCCCCTTTTTCAGATATTTCATTGTATTATTGAGAAAAGTAATAGAATGCCCATTTGTTCTCATACAATCATATACATACAGTACTATGCATGTACATAAAATGGGCCCAAAAGATTATAACACCTACTGACCTTGCAGCCCACTTAGCTTAATACACTCTATGATATTCATACCATAACCAAATTATGTGACAACTCATTTCTTATTAAAAGTACGTGTGTGTGTATTGCTATTGGTTTTTGCACTATAACTGCAGGGCACTATAACTCCAATAGACACCCACTGACCTACTTCCTAGAACACATAGGGAACATCTAATGATATTTGAAATACCTCTTTGGGCAATATTGATGATCTTGAATTGATTCCAATTCAATGTACCTTCAGCAAAATGTGTTGAAAATCTATCATGTGTTACTTAGGCAAAAAACAGGCAGATGTAGTACACATCTCCCTCAAGAAGTGCACAGTCTAAAGTATAAGAAAGTTATAAGGCTATAAAATTATCTACAATGGGAGAGGTGGAACGGTCACAGTACATATAGGCAAGGCCTTCTGGCAAAGCACAGAGAGCAGTTAACACTGGAAGCAGAACTTATCAGCGTGATAAGGGGCCAAAGGGTAAACAGAGGTGGGCCCGGCGTGCGGTGTTTCCCTTCTTCATATGTGCACATTCTAGCAACATTCTCTGCCTTGGGCTTCATGGAAATCTGAAATAGCTGATTTTTCTTAGAACCTCATTACTTCCTTTTTCTGTTCAAAATACGTTGTGGTTCAGACAGGGAGTGTGGACCACGCAGTCAGCACCCTGGCTGACACAGTGTGAGTATTGCTGGTACCTTGTATTCACATCAGCCCTGCTGCTCCTGTCTTTGTGCATGCGCACACAGCACTGTCCCATGGAAGTCCACTCGCAGAACACAGATTTTAAGATACAACCATAAAGACCACAAGCAGCAGGCAGAGTTTGTGCAATGTCTAAGTTGTAAGTTGTGTGCTCATGAAGCTGACCCTACCGGGAACATTCAGGGAGATGAAATTCCACAGGTCAGAGGCGAGTCACTCCTCTGCTTGCTTAGAACCCTTCATTCATGCTTGCCAAGCTATTTCACCAAGTGTTCAACTTCAGTTCTAAAACTTTACATTCAAACAGGCAGTATGACGCAGAGAAAGAGAAGCCATAAGCCATTTTCTCAGCTGCTTAAGACCCCATCCACTGACTCACTCTGGGCTCAGTAACTATGCTTATTTTCCTAACTGCCAGCCTCACACTCACAGTCACATTTTGGGTAATGTGCATGTTTGTATAGACTTATAACTAAGTCTATATACCTTAACATAATTTCTGTATAGGTCTATGGCTTAGTATAATACCTAAAATAAATTTTTAAGGAAAAGGAATGCAGTGACTTAAAATTCTATATTGTTCCTTCCACATATGGTTTGCTTGTTTGGTTTTAAGATTCGCTTATTTATATTTTATGTGTGTTTGCCTGTATGCATGTCTATGCACTGCATGCAGTGCCCATAGAGGCCAGAAGAGGGCGATGGAACACGGAAACTGGAGTCACACATGGTTGTTAACTGCCATGTGGGCGCAGGAAATCAAACCCTGATCCTTTGTAAGATCAGGCAGTGCTGTTAACCTCTGAGCTAGCCCTCCAGCTCCTTTGCTTTTAGTTTTATTCAACATTTAACAAGCATTAGCTGGGTAGCTACCGGTGGGAGGCAGTGAGATCTCAAGGTTAAAAGAGCACAGTGATAAAGATGTCATGGTCCTGGCCATCCAGACAGTCACACCGCCCTGCATCAGACACTGGGATTTATACAAAATGGATAATTGAAATGTAAATGTGTTCTAGAATCATGTGGAAGGGTGTTGGTAACATGCTTTCTGTGCAAGCGTGAGAATCTGATTTCAGATCCCCAGACCCCAGGTAAAAGCCAGGAGCACACCTGTAAGAGCCAGGTGCATGCCCGGAATCTCAGCAAGGAGATTGAGGTCAGGATAGTCTCTGGAGCTTAACAGCAGCCAGTTTAGACAACTGATGAGTTCTAGGCTCAGTGAGAGACCCTTTCTCTAAAGATAAGGTGGACAGCAATCGGGGTAGGCCTCTGATATCAATCCTGACTTCCACATGCATGTATACACATATAGATGCACACATGCACGTGATTACACACACACACACATATTTTAGATAGCAAGTCTTTTTGCTCCGTCCTACTCCAAAAGGGTGGGTTGCAAGATAAATACGAGGGCAAATGCCTGGGGGTGGAGAGCATTACTAGATCAGCCTTCTAAGCTTTCTTGGAGGGATGACACACTGTGCCCCACACTCAAACAAATAAGAACTTCTCTGGTATATTGAATGCTGGGTCAAAATTCTCAAAATCCTCTGACTATAGTTTTCTAGCCCACCGTCAGTTCTAACCACAAAGGATCACGTGGAGTTTCCGGGGTCTGTAGCTTCTCCCATTTCCCTTAACTGTCAGAGGAGCACTTCACAGTGTGGGGCTTTTGTCTTGCTCCTCCACTCTTTAGGCTCAGTCTTCAATGCAAGGTCAAAGCGGGCAGAATTTCCAGAACTCCATTTAAATGAGCAAAAGCTTAGGCATGAGCCATTACTGGGCTACAGATACTTTAATGTCACTAGAAGGTGACAGTTCTGTTTGGAAGATGGTGGACTGGAAAGTTATAATTATAGGTTTATCATTCATCGGTTACAGTAACAGTCTTGGAGACAACCATAGTAGACAAGACACAACCTGGTCTTAAGGAATATCAGGGACAATGACCATAAACAAGTACATAAGAATTATAACTGAGTTTTCTGCATTTGGGGAGCATGAAGAAGAGTATAATGGATGAGACCCACACTGGGGAACCCCACCCCTCATGGTTGTTGCAGCTCCCCTATAAATATGTAAATGTACACATAATCATCCTGATCAAAGTTTAGAGAAACTTCTGATTCTGTAGCCTTGAGACCCAGCCTTCCTTCCTTCCTTTTTTCCCTCCCTCCTTGCTTCCTTCCTTCCCTCCCTCCTTCCTTCCCTCCTTTCTTCCTTCCTTCTCTTTTCCTCCCTATCCTCCCTCTCTCCCTTTATCTTCTCTCCTCTCTCTTTTAACAAGGGCTTCACACATGATAAACAAATTCTGTTCTACTGTCTACTTCTATGAAATAAACATTAATAGCTTCCACCTATCGGTAAGAACATGTGATTTTTGGTCTCCATGCCTGGTTCATTTCACTTAATGTAATATCTTCCCATTCCATCTAGAAAGGCCCAATTTAGTAACACATTCAAATGTATTCAAAAGAAATGCATTATTTATTTTCACTCTTCTGTAAAAGCAACGTGAGGTTCTGTCATGGTATTCAGTAGGCACAGCCGTACATGCATGCTTGGATTGGATACTTGTCATTACTGTGAAGACCCAAACCCATGTTGATGGTCAGCAAGTATTTCTGTGGAAATATCTTTTTCTGAATTAGATACAGGATGTATATAACTATGTAACAACATAATTTAAAAGATAGTATTCATGCAATAATATAATAAGGAAGATAATTAGAACATTTTCACTTTACTTTTTAAGAAAAAATGTAAAGATCTAGGCATTTAGAAATATTTTCAAAAATCTATATATCTAGTAATATTTTAAAGAAATATCTTAAAGCACTGAAGTTGACATTTCTGAATTAACATTTTATTAGCGAACACAATCTAATTTATAAAACTGAACTCAGCAGATAATTATAATCTTGAAGGAGTTTCAAATCCACCTTAATGGGACTCCATCAACCAACCAACTAGAGGCCGTGTTTAAATTTTTAAACAGTGCATTAAATAATTAAACAGCATAACAAATTATGTTTTGGGTAACTGTCATAGCCTAATTTTTGAGCACTCTTAAAAAAAAAACTAAAAATGGTCCATTAGAGATTCTTCTGAGGTCCCAAACATTAATGTGACACCCCCAAAAGGAAAGAGGGCTCAAGCTCTCTGTTGGAAAATAGATTAAATCAAAGCCCAACCACAGGCTGTCATTGAAGTCTTTGTAGACACACCCAGACCTTTTCAAATATTCATGACAAACACACTGACAAAGCAGCTTTCTCTTTTTGTAGGACCTTTTACCTGTTTTAAAAATACCTTTGTTTACCTGACTCAGTAACAGGAGTCCCTATCCTGCCTTGCTATGGCACCATTTCTTGTGACTTTTAAAACACTCAGACAAGAGCTACAGGAAAACTTGTCTGGATTTGTATCCTACTTCCCATCTTTGTTGACCCAAATTCCCTTGTCAGAAAACTGTTAGATGTTTTTCAGTAGTTGCCAGTGTCCTGCTGAGGTTTCCCTTAGCTCCTCCTATGATATCAGCAACTCATACTAGACACATAGCCTAGTCACACATGGACTGACAGCTCCACACCATCCATGGGGAAGGGCTAAATTGAAACCCACCCTAAACTTTCTGAACCAGTGGTTAACAACTTATGAGATGCCTGGTTCAAATGTTTGTTCAGACCTGGAAGTGTGCCAGCCTGAGAGAAGCTGCCTTGTCTTCCTTCCTTAGAATCCTGCAAAAGTAGAGATAGGATCAGCACAGCACCGGGGGATGGAGTACTGGAGAGGCCCTATGCATTTAGCTGCAAGTCCCATTGTCTATGCGCTCAAGAGCTCTATAATAAACAGAGGAGTGAAATGCATAGTCTACCAACATGTCCTACACTGGTTGCTTCAGTAAACATTACATATAGACAACTTTAGGGCCAGAGGGCTCAAATTTCAGCTCTAATTCCATGCCAGAAGGTTATTGATACCGATATTTTCTGTAGTGTGTTAGGACGTCATGTAATTCTAAAACTTGGCTTGCATGAAATAAAAATTTAAAAACCCAACCTATTTGAGGCAACCATTATTTCTCCTCTAGCTGATTTCCCCCTGGACTATCTACAGATCTTGCAGCCATAGAAATATCACCAGCTTTCAAGTGCAGAGATTCCATATTCAGCATGAAGTAAACCTAAATGCAAATTAGATTTTTAAAACACAATGTTTGGAAACCGGGAGAAAATAAACACATAGTACTGTTTGCTAAAGTATTTCTCGGGGAGCCGTGTATGGAGGAGAAGTTTGGGTTTGGTCTTACTTCACTTCATCTCGTTTTCACTCTCGGTCACAAGTTCCTTGAACTTGGAAAGTGGCTTCAGTTTCAAAGGTGCTCAGTGTCCCTGTTAGCAAAGTGAGTGGGATACTAGTGAAAACAAAGGAGTAATGTGATATCAGGAGAGCAAATGGCCATGAGACTGAATCATGAGCATTTCCAGTCAGGAGTAGACAGGGCACTGCCAAAGTGTGAAGTTCACCACCTTTCTTCTTTCAGCCCAGCTCAGTCATTGTCTGAAAGGTAGGGGTTCGCTGATCATCTAAGTGGTGTGCGTTCGAATGTGATCTTTGGAAAACTGATCAACCGGCTATTTCCTATTGGGAATGGCAAGTTGCTGAATGTGCTCCTGGTTCTGTGCAGATCTGTTCATTTTTGTGCCTACTGTGTGCTGCAGGCCGTGTAGAATGTTCTAGATGCAAACATCAGCAGCTGGCTGCCTGTGCAGACCACTTGCTCTATCTCCCCGTCCCTCCCTCTCTGGCTAGGATTGAATTTCTCTGAGCTGTTTTATGAAAACAAAAGGCCTTGGATATGCTGAGGTTCCATCAATACAGGAAAACATTTGAAGTTGTGTGGTTTTCAAATGGCCCTTCTGTCACAGAGAATTTATGGAATCCAGTATACTTTTGGACTTCTGTTATCTTTTTGTCATCATCCATCATAACTGCTATTTATCAGGTACCTACTATGTTCCAAGCACATCAAATGTATAAACACATGAAGATGTCAGTGAAGCATCTTTTTTTTACAGATATCAAAAATGTACAGGCAAAGATCTGATTCTAGCCAGGCATAGTGGTACATGCCTATAGTTACAGCACTGGGGAGCAGAGAAAAGAGGATGGGTCACTGTGAGTTTGGAGGTAGCCTGAGCTCATTTTCCTGAGGTGATGCAATGAGTTATGGTCAGGACTATTTTCACTGCAAACTCATTCTACAGCCTCTAATGTAGTCTTATCCCACTGTTAAGTTCCTCATCAGCACCAGCTGTGGCCACTAGGACTCTAATATTTACAATTTTAATGTCTAATTTAAGACAAGTTATTTCTCAAAATTGGAGGTCTTGACTGAGAGTTGCTTTATGTTTAAACTGGACACTTGCCTCTAATAACATCTGTAGCAATATGTCCCTGGTATTCTTCCTTCCTCATTAAAAAATAAAATGTCATAGACGTGAGTGTGTGCATGTTTAGTTGTGTAAACTCTGAAAAATGGCACTCAAGAGCATTTAATGCATGCCCAGGTTGCCCCTACAATATCCATGAAGGCTTACTTCTGTTTAAATGAAATATTCCAGTCAGACTGGAATACTGCATAACCACTCCAGTCTCTCCTGGGGCAATAGAGACCATTAAATTGAGTCTATTGTTAATGGAGAAGAGTGTCAGTATTGGATTAGAGCTGATGGCCCATTCAATTCATAAATAATCAATATATAGACATGTGACATCCAAAAGTACTTCAGCCCCTAGATAAGGGCCGAGACATTTCTCTTTTCTGTTGAGACTTGCCCTTGCCTGTTGAGACTGTTAGCTACTGGAATAGCTGCAAACTTGCAAAGAGTTTACTATTCTATTTTGTATTGGTTACTTTTCTCATCTTTGTGATAAAATGCCCAGCAACTTAGGGGAGAAAAGCTTTAATTGGGCTCACAGTTAGAAGGGATACAATCCCTTGTATCCATGTTGGGGAGAACATGGCGGCAGAAGTCATTCGCAGATATGGTGGTGAAATTCTCATTTGGATGGACTAGGAAGCATAGATGGGTCAGAAAGCAAGGTGGAGCCATGAACATCAAAATCCCTTCTCCAGGAGGCTCACTTCCTCAACTGGACCTGACTTCCCAAAGTTTCCAAAACTTCCCAAAACAGGGCCATCAGCTGGGACCAGGTGACCCAACACAGAAACCTGGGAGTTTTTTCACATTCAAACTCTAAAGGACCCTTTGCTTTATTCCCCTAAGTGGGGATAGTTTGCCCTGACCTAGCAGGATTCTGAAAGACTCAGCTTTATAATGCATAGGTAAACATAGCTGATGGTCCGGAGTGTTGGCAAGCTCAAGCCCTTTAAGGCATTCTTTTACTTAATTCCACAGAAAGGAAACAACATGAAAGGATGTGATGAGGACAATGGGATAAGACAGCACAAAAAGGCGTGCCTACCAGGGTGTACTTTAAGCCTGGGGGACTCTGGGTATGATTAAAATCAGTTACTTCCTTCTTCCTACAGAGGAAGGGAACAGACTGCTAATGGATAATTATCCTTAATTTTACTCCCCCCCCCTTTGCTTTTTCTTTCTCTTTCTTTCTTTCTTTCTTTCTTTCTTTCTTTCTTTCTTTCTTTCTTTCTTTCTTTCTTTCTTTCTTTCTTTCTATTTTTTTTTAATCTGATCTTTTGTGAATCTCCATCTAGCTCCGGTACTGTTTCTGTAAAGTAATCTCAACATGAAAGCATCTATCTTTCACGGCCTATCAAGTCTGTTTTTGGAAACAGAATGGTCCAGAGACTGAGCACAAATGAAAGAGAACACACTAGTCGTCATCAAGAGGCAGGCTGACCTGTCACGTCCAGAGACTCACCTCTAAGGTGCTGACAGAATGGCTAGAGAGCAGTGAAGCCACAGGCACCTGCCAGGTCCTGGGGATGAATTACGGACTCCGAACCAGGAGCTAATTTTCAAGGAGATGTGTGCTAAGCCATTACTACTCAGCTTTTTGAACTTGTCAGTGAGAAACTGGAGGGAGGAGGTGGAAGGCGGGGACAAGCCAAAGCTCTTTATATAACAATCTAATCTTTCCTGAATTCTACAATTTCCACCGTGTCCTATCCCTGTGTGGGGAATGGGAAGAGGGTGGGCCCTGCTTCTTTTTAGTTTGGTGAGGATTTCTAATGAATAGTGTCATAGGTGTAGATCAGAGTCCTCAGCATGTCCACTGAAATTTCCACTGATATTTGTGGAACAAGGAATTGGACTAGGGATATGCTGATAGGAATAGGCTGTAAAGTTTATTAAGGAAGAGCAAAACACTGTGGAGAGTGGGAATAGGCTAGGGCCAGGACAGGTTCAAGAGGCAAAAGCCTGCACCACATGAGTTCAAATCCTTCATATGTCACATCTCATCTACGAGTGTCATATCCAGGAGACCACCCCAAATCACACATGTTATTTTGTTATGTGTAGCAGGAGGGTGATGTTCCCCATCTTCCCATCCAATGGCCTCTTTCACTTTAATATCAATGTCTCTTTCTCCATCCATCCCTATTACCCTGCCACGATAGCCAGCATCTTTCATGTTAAGTAATAACAGAATGTTATACTGGAAATGACATGTAAAAAAATAAATTTGTTCATTATTTTTTATCTTCTAATGACTGTATGTTTCTTTAAGGTGCTTTGAGTTAGCACAATCGGACAGAGGGCTGAAACTTTCTAGGAACCCTTTTAGAACAGCTTAGCAATTCTAGTGTCATTTGGGGAAGTCTGTGCGATCCTCAGATCATCAAGAGTCTGTCATTCCTTGGGCATGAATTAGGGAATTTGACTAGAAACCTGTGGGGCGGGGGGTAGGTGAATAGAAAGGAAATCTTGAATTCTTATAGGGTGTGCATGTGCGTGCATGCGTGTATATATATGAGTGTGTGTGTGTGTGTGTATGTGTATGTGTGTGTATGTTTGAGAGAGAGAGAGAGGAAGGGAAGAAAAGGGAGAGAGGTTGGGAGTTATACTCTTTCCATTTGGTTCCTGTGCAAGAAGTACTTGACCCACAAAAGCCATCTTGCTGACCCAGGAGTTCATTTAGAAAAACGAACAAATAAACAAACAAAACAAAACAAACTCTATTTACTTTTTAGAAGTAGAAAACAGTTCATAATTTAAAATTTCAAATATAACAACAGAAGTTTTAATACTAATTTCTTGTCCCCATTCCTATAATTTTAGTCCCCATCCCTAAGCATTTTCACGGTTTTTTTTTTTTACATTTATTTACACATTTATACTGTGTAATGCTAAATTTTGGCTCTTTAAAAAAAAAAGGTGTAGCTACTGACTACCAAATAAGGACTTTATGGAAAACCAGACCTAGTTCCTTTGTCTCCACCTCTGTCTCTATGGGACCACCGTGATTATGTAAAAATTAATTAAGTTAGAAGACAGAAGATAGGATTCAATGGCTGATCCAGGCTAGAAAATGCAAAATGAATGATTTGTAATCTCTCTGATCACCACACCCCTGGAGGGGGAGGATGCAGCCTTGCCAGGCCACAGAGGAAGGCAATGCAACCAGCCCTGATGAGACCTGATAGGCTAGAGTCATATAGAAGGGGAGGAGGACCTCCCCTATAAGTGGACTAGGGGAGGGGCATGGGAGGAGAAAAGGGAAGGAGGGTGGGATTGGGAGGAGTTGAGGGACAGGCCATAGCCAGGATACAAATTGAATAAATTGTAACAAATAATACAAAGGAAATAAATAAATTGGGCTGAAGTTGTGCTTAACTGAAATCACTGTTAAAGCAATGAAGTTGTTCCTGAGTAGTAAGTAGTGTGTGGCCCCTGGCTAAGCTCTACTCTTCTCACATGCGACCTGACCTCAGTGTCTCCGTGGACCACACTCTGAGGAGCCTATTAGATCAGATGTGGGTCCACTGAATAGGCACTGCCACTGATACCTCAGGCCTGCCAGTCCCTGAGACCCTCCTTAACTGTTAAATATCAGTTTAAAAGAATTTTGTTCTTAGTATCTGTTTTGAAACACTGCTAGGTAGAGTCTTTCAGAGGCCCTCAGTGGTAGGCTCCTGTCTTGTTACTTGTTGTCTCAGTATTTACTAAGACTCATAACAAAACCTTCTGCAGAGTGCATGGATTCGTAAGAAAGAAGGGGGAGTTAATATGACCTAGAGAGGACAGGAGCTCCATGAGGACCAAATATATCAGGGCACAGGGGTCTGTTATGAGACTGTTTCTCCAACCAAGGACCATGTATGGATATAACCTAGAACCCCTGATCGGATGTAGCCCATAGTAGCACAGTATCCAAGTGGGTACCCTAGTAAGGGGAACAGGGACTATTTCTGACATGAACTCAATGGTGGGCTCTTTGACCTCCTCCCCCCAAAGGGAGGAGCAGCCTTGCTATGCCACAGAGGAGGACTTTGCAGCAAGTCCTGAAGAGATCTGATAAACCAGGGTCAGATGAAAGGGGAGGAAGACCTCCCCTATCAGTGGACTTGGAAAGCGGCAGGGAGGAGAGGAGGGAGGGAGGGTGGAATTAGGAGGGAATGAAGGAGTAGGATACAAAGTTAATAAACTGTAACTAATATTAAAAAAATAAAAACATTTAAAAAAAGAATTTTGTTCAAATTGGTTTTGAAAAATTCTATTTGAAATCCTCTCGGAGAATCTAAGACTGTAGAATAATAGATATCTATGTAAAATTTAAAAATGTATACTATCCATAAATAATAACATTACATTGTTTCCTGAATATTATAAATGATGTGGATTGTTTGTCCCCACTATATAGTGTAATCACTCAAAGCTATTTCTAGATCTAATATCATGTCCCTGTAAGTTGCTTGGGGGGAAAAAAAAAACACACCTTTTATAGACTTTGCTGCACTGTAGTTTTATGTCATGGGTAGTGATTTTTCCATACAGCTCTGCCTTCACACATACATACCCCCTCTTTATTAATGCCTGCCACAGCTGGATCTGTTCTTACCTAATGAACCTGTTCTGACACATCACCACCCACAGCCCAGAGTTTACTTTGGGTCTCACTCCTAGAGTTGTATGTTTTATGGGCTTGGATAACTCTGTAATGACGTATATCTACCACAATGGCAACACACAGCCACTTCACAGCCCTGAAAATCCGCTGGCCTCTGCCTCTTATTTTATTATTATTTCTCCACAAGATTGCCTACAGTCTTCTTTAAACTGCCTTCAGAATAGTTAATAAATTTGACATTTTTGACAACTTTTATTGACTTTTCTCTGTTGAACATAGTATTTTACTGAGAAAAACATTCTCCCTATATGCACTGGGGTATATTTTATAGTTGCAGAGCAAATTCCACTCAGTAAGGGTACTCTTAGGGGAGTTATTCGATTGTATACATATTTTAGTCTATCTAAAGGCACTGCCTTATGCCCTTTATTTAGAGTGCTTTCTTTTTCAAATATTGTTTTCAAAGACAAAATACAGCAATTCAATACCCTCTACTTGCAATCCCTTTAATGATCTGCCAGATTTAGATGGTGCAGAATTGCAGACCTTCTTACTTTTATTCCCTTATGATAGCCACCTCACAATGACAGTCCTTGAAAAGACTCTTCTCATTGGTTAAAATATTTCAAAACACAATTATGATTATGACTTCCAAATTAAATCTGTTCACCACTGAGCTACTCTTGTTTCACAGGTTTAATTCCTTCCTTGTGTTTATAAGAAAATTCACAACGCTTTTCCATCTGAAAGTTTGGGTTTTCAAAATTATAATCTCTATTTTTCAAAAACCAAAGATTACTGCTGCATGTATTTTTGGTGAGGAGCTTCCTACTATCTGAAATTTTACAGTTCTAATTTATAAATGTTTATCAGCATGGCAGGAAATACAGGCATAAGTAGAAATATCCTTGGCTCATTTCCAAACTACAGCAATAAAGAGAATATCTTAATAATAGTGAAGAGTTCAATAAAGTAGGTCAAGATTTTCAAAAATTTCAATACATATATTATTTTTATGCAGCTGTATTGTCATCTACTATGTATGCAATAGTATATAATAGCTGAAAGCCAATGCATTTGTACCATTTTTTAACTATTTTGCAAGCATTGCAGTGTTGGCCTGTCATCTCAGCTCTTAGAAGGCAGGATCAGAAGAATACAAAAGACAAGACTGGGCTGTACAGAAAATACCCCATCTCAATGGAATTCTGTCTTATGATAGCAATATGTGAATGTTCATCCCAACTTTCAGAAAACCATAACTTTACTTTTTGAGAGGGTGTGTGTGACAAATCTTTTCTTGGGGAGATGCAACACACAGAGATACTTTCCTAGGATAGGGAACCCAAAGGAGACCAAAGTACACATGCCATGAAAGTCTAATTTGGTGAACCGGTGAGTTTTGTTGGGGTTGTGTGTAGGAGCAGAAATGACTCAAAGACAGTTGTGTTACCAAAGCCTACCTTAGCATGGGTGACAGCTTACAAGAGCTAGGAGCACACTGCACAGCCTGCAGGCAACCCAGACACTCAGGTTTGGGAGTGTCCTTTGCAGGTGCCTCAGTTGGTCTAAACCTCTTCCAGGCCATTTTCTGCTTCTCTTAGTCTGGTGTAGTCTCAGAGTCATCTTTGCAACTTGGCTTGTCTGAGGGGAATTTTGATTATTATTGTTACTACTGCTAATACTCTTTCTACTACTACCCTACTACTACTTACTTTGGAAGGAAGGGTCCTAGTGAATCTGGTGAATTTCAGGGATTTCCTGATTTTACTTTGAGTTGTCCTTTTTTCCTGTTCAAGGACCTGTTCTACAGGATGGAATGTTTCATGTTTTGAAGGAAATTGTTACACAACACTCTCCCCCTTCCTTAGGCTCTTACACTCTTTCCGCTCCCTCTTTGGTAACGATCCCTGAGCCTTAGAGGGGGTGATTATAAATGTCCTCCTATGGCTAATAATTAGGCTACCGTGACACTGCAACAGTCTCAAGAGCCTTACCAGTGCTTATGAGTTACAGCTGACAACGATGATCTATGGATATAAACACACATATTTAGAAGGCAGTTTGACAGGTACATCACATCCATCTAGTAGAACCACAAAAATTGCTTCCCTATGGGGACCCATGACCTCCCCAGCTACAGATTTTTATCCCGGCTTACAGTACCAGACATACAATCCTTATTGTAGAGTGTGATTAAATTCAATTGAAAGGCAATTGGTCTCATCCATGATAGCAGAGACATTATTGCATAAACATGCGTATCTGGCCTGGTATGTCAGTATTTTAGCATTTAAGCTTCATAGCAGAGCAGGAATGTTGGTTACAGTTCTTCACAAGCAGGCTCCTTCTGAAACAACAAAAGCCAGCCAGCAGGGTGTGAATTTCTAGTTCACATCCAGTTTAATTTCTCCGTATTCTACAGTCAAAGCATGCACATGTCATGTCTTCAGCAATAGGGTCTTACCATCTAGTCCTGGTATGTGAGCAAGAGCAGGCCTTTATGATTTGTGGCACCTCTGGGGCTTCTCTGGCCAATGACTCACAGGGAGGTAGCTTACCCCTGGCACTGGGAGTTTCATTCAACAACCTTAGGGCTACTGGGAGTATCATTTTCCACTCATATGGTGTACCTTTGGGTTGTTTTTTTTTTCCTTTCAATTAAGCCAGTCCCAGTAGGGTTGTAAGGTAGTACTATTTACACCTGTATATCTCTCTTATGGCTTTTCAAATCTGCAAAACACACAGGAATTGAATTATGTCATCTATATAACAAAACCTTTTCTAGAGGATAGACAGGACAGGACAAGACAACACCCTGAACCACTGTCCCCCAACAAACAGTGGAGATTCAAAGATAACCTTGGTGAAACACTCTCAAAGCCTGTTGTTATTTGTTCTCAGGAAGTCTCTGGTGATCCCAGAAGTTCACAACTAAGAAGAGACTAATGCCTAACACAATCAAGATCTAACACAGCATGGAAAGGTTCCGTCTATGTATATCAATCGCTCCCTCCACAGATCAAGGTTGGGAACAGAGCATGGTTTGGAGATGGTAACTGAATTAGCTCCCTGTGACCCTCGGTCATTTCTTTGAGCCATAATATTTTTCTGGAGCTCTTTCATGGAGGCCCCCTGCATGTCTCCATGCCTGATGAGCACAATAGGCTCCACTGAGTTTGCTCAAACCAACTCAAGGCCAGAGTGGCCTAGGGTTGGCACAGTGGTTGTAGCTGTAGCTGTTGTCTCTCCATCCACCATATCTAGCTGTTGGGCGAGTTTCTGGGAAGACTATTTCTACCCCTAGCATAAACTTTTGCTGGAGGGAAAAATACCCTAACCTCCTTAGTCCGGGATGGATATAATTACCTACCCTTGGGAGAGGCTTGGTCATTTTCAGTTGTTTTGTTCTATCATGGATGCTATTTTTGAACTGCTTCTCCTGCTTTAAAGCCTTCCAGAACCTTCTTAGCATACACTGAAAAGACTCCTGTCCAGCCCAAGCACGGCCAGCATGACTCTGGCAGGACTTGCCCTTTTCCCCAATTCCCTCTGCCTTGCTAAGAAGCCTTAGATTCCTAAAGTTAGCTACTAAGGTCTATTCCCTTATTTGGTCACTTCTGCCTCCTAAGGTTGACTACTAAGGTTCAGCTTTCAAAGTGTTGACATCAAGCAATCCAAAGCCCCATTTGGCTCGCCAAATTAACACGCCCAATTAAAATTAAACACCTTACCCTAATACAGGGTTTCTCCTTTTCCCTTTATAGACTTTCATTTGCCTATGGGCTGTGCCTGTCTCCTCTCCATCCAGAGGCAGTCCTTTGTCCCCCTGTACAAAAACCTCTTTCCCCTCTCTCTTGTTCCCTTACTCCTCTTCCTATTCATCTATCTTCTGTCTTTGTCTCTTATCCTTGCCCTGTATCTCTCTGAGGCAAATAAAAATCCTTTGTACTGAGAACTTTATCTTGAGGTGTCTTGTGTGGACTTTAAGGTTCCCTCCCCACAGATTTCTATCATTTTTTTCCCTTTAAGAACTCCAGCTAGGGGTTGGAAGGAAGGGGAGGAGGTCCTCCCCTGTTGGTGGACTTGGAGGGGGTGGGGAGGAGGGAGATGAGGGAGGGAGTGGGAGGGTGGGAGGGTGGAGGCTACGCCTGGGATGCAAAGTACCTAACCTGTGATTGATATAAAAATAAATAAATTAAAAAAAAAAAGAACTCCAGCTAGACATAAATCTTGCCACATTTGTCTTCAAGAAACCCAGGCACACCTCTTCCTCTACTTACCATTTTCTCATCTCCTCTAGCTTTCTCCCTCACTCCACAAATTCTTTCTAGTCTAACTCATTCAGATTTGCTAACCCTTTCCAGCTTTATAAAGATCTCACCCACCGAAGTGTTCAGCAAGGCCACTAATGTTCCTCAAGGTTTCTGCTGGAACAACCTTTTCTTTAACTCCTTTGTGAACATAGTTGTGCCCAGTGAACTGGGGTTCAAACACAGCTCCTCTTATTCCTCACTCCCTCAATGGCATCTGCACCTCCTCCATGCTCTGTCAGCCCCCTGCTATTTGTGGGAACTTCAAATGGAGATTATCAAGAGTTCCTAATGGCTCTGATAAGGCGGTCTATCGGGCTGAGTTCCTCTACTGTCTCAGGTTATTCAGCCTTTGCTCAGATAGGATGTAACATTCTTTTTCTGCTTCCACAGTCGTCAGATTGATCTTATCCACTCCCGTGTCTCACAGCCTCACAAGTCATGCTGTGACAGGCATGTTCATTGCTTGCCTAAAGGTCTTTCCTATTTGCAGAAGTTCCAGCACTGAGTATTGCCTGATCGCCCTAGGTTTTTTGTACTGGACCATTGTATCAGCCCCCATCTGCACATCTGGATTGCAGGATTCCCCTTCTTTTCTATTAAAGGTCAGATGTGAGGTGCATCTTCTATTGCTCTTACCACATCTCTCTAATCTGGTTCATGTGCCATGTCAGAGGCTAACATGGAGGATGCTGCCGTGTCTCCCTTTCTTGTTGTGATACTCCTGTAACACAAGCAGATTTCTGCTTGGCGGCTATCTTGGCCTCACTTCCAGTGCACACACAGTGGCCAGGTAACTTCTGCTACTGCTTGCCAACAGTTATTCCCATTCTCAAAGACTGCATAGCGTCCTCTAACCTTTAACTGTTTTCAGGGCATTTCTCTAGTCACATGATGGTCCCCAGTCAGCAAGCAGGCATGCCAGCCCATACCACATAGAGGAAGACGGCCATCCTGGGGTTCCTCCCGCAGACACTGCTAATTCTGATGTCTCATCCTTAGTTGCATGTCTACAGTTCCATAGCAAGAACCTTGCAACCACTGTCATAGTCCAAAAGCACACTAACACACACTACACAGGAAGGATAACTGTACGGGAATTTCCTCCATGGTTGCTTCCCCCTCCAGCTACTCAGCAACAACACCAGCTGCATGCCTTGCTATCCATAGCCAGATTCACATACCCACCGCTCCCCAAGCTCATCTTTGGTTCTGTTGTGACCCTCTTTGGGTACCAATGATGTTGTATGACAAAAACTTTTCCTGGGGAGTCAGTGGTATGTATTATATTTGTGATCCTAGTGCTGTGGAGACAGGGATGAGTAAATCTACCCGAGCTCATTGCCCAGCCAGCCTCACTCACTTGACCAGCAAGCAGTCCAGCGACAGACCCTATCTCATAAAAATGAGGACAGTGCTTAAGAAACAAAACCTGGCCTTGTCCTCTGGCCTCCACAAGCACACATGTACATGTACAAGATTATGAATTAGCAAAACTGGCAGGGCCACAAAACGAGCAGACACACCACTGGAAACATGGCGCCAATAGGTTTGCTGACTGAAGAATTTCCACATGTGAACTGTGCTACGCTGAAGGATATCTATGGTGGTAGTGTAAGTACTTCAACAGCTTAACTCCTGGTAAAATCTAATTGAACGCAGGAAACAAAGGGAAAAGATGCCAACTTCTAGAATGTACTTGGATGCCACGTGAACTCAACTACTTTGAAATTTTATCTGCTACAGCTTTGAGTTCACTGCAGCTCATTTAAAAACAGGTGTGGGCTATGCACACTGCAACTCATCCCACGTACATTTCTGTTTTATGGGTTCCCTCCTCTGCTTTACAAATTTCACCTGGCTTTGTTCCTGTAAAACGGTTCAGGAGAACAGAGTCATTGTTGGAACTACCTGACCACATGGTTCCTGGACACTTAGAGCTTATTTTCAGGAGGAATTTGGAAGAGTTTGACCCCAGAATGCTATGAGAGCCTCTGAAACATTCTGTTGGGAGTTCAGAAGGCCAGCATGCTGAAAGAAGTGCAGAGAGTGGGGCCACCATTCATGTGGTTTCAGAGGGGAGTGAGGACTCAGTTGCACACTTGTCTAGAGGATAGTAGCATTACATCCTGGCAAAGAACCGGATAATGGAAAAGTCAAGAACGGGTATTGCTTACAGTGTTTATTGGGTTTTATATTGAGAACTTGAGGTTTTTCTCTACCACCCTTTGCCTTACTGCCTTGAGAAAGGGTTTCTTATTAAACCAGAAGCTCACTATTCCACCTAGTAGGCTGGCTGGCCTTCGGGCCTTCGGGCCTTCGGGCCTTCAGGCCTTCAGGCCTTCAGGATTTGGCTCTTTGTACCTCTTAGTGCTGGCGTCACACAGGCATGTACAGCCATGGATAGCTTTGATATGGGTGCCCAGGACTTGAACTCAGTTCCTTGTGTTGTGTCAAGTGCTCTCCCTCACAGAGTGGTCTCACTAGGCCCCTGAAGCAGACTTCTACAAAGTTTTTCTTGCTTGCTGTTGCACTAACACCTCCCTATCTAACCTTTCAAGTGTTCTGCACCACGGGTGTCCCTCTTTTGCATCTTTACTAGGGACTCCCTCTGTTGCATCTCCATGAGGGTTACACTCTATTGCTTGAAGTTTCAGCATTTTCTTATTTAGCTAGCAGTGTCCCTCACACTGGTTAAACAAGTTATGCTTCATGCTTCTGAAATTAGGCTGGCAGCTATAATTTGTCATTTCCTTCACATTTCTCTTCATCTTTTTGACACTGAGATTATTTATTCCTTAATTTTAGTATTTGTCAGGCAGCAGCCATAGAGGCATGTGTTTACTCTGCTATATTTCAAGGAAACTTGTGTCAGGCCCACATTTAGTCATTAAGAAGGCTGCCAGACTAAGCCAATAAAAATTGTAGGATACCTCAGTGTGATAATATCTTGTGACAAATTTCCACAAAGTTAGTGGCTCCCACACAGTGTGCATGTACTCTATTGTGGAACTGGAGGTAAGAATTCCCCAGACGGTGGTATCACTGGGCCCAAGTTCCAACATCGGCAGGGCGTTTTCCTCCAGTCTCTGGGGGCAGAAACTTTTCCTTGCCCTCTTCAGTTCTAATCGTCATCTGTGCCCCTTGACTTGTAACACCATCCTCTGTCTTCAGCACATCTCCGTGTCTCTCATTTCTCCTCAGGATACCATTGATTGGATTCGGCTTATTAGAAACTCTAGAATAGAATTTCCCTTTAAAGACTCTTAGCTGTTCAGGTATCAAGTGCATGCCTGCCATCTCATCCCTAGGGAGGCTGAGGCAGAAGGGCTAACATGTGTCTGAGGCCAGAATGGGTCACAAAATAAGTTCTAGACCCCTCTGGGTTATAGGGTGAGAGCACATCAGGAGAATGAAGAGGAGGATCAGGAAAAGGGAGAGGAAGAGGGAGGGGATGATCCAGAGGAGGGAGATAGGGAACAGGAGGAGGGAGAGGAAGAACAGGAAGAGGAACAGAGCATGGAGGAATATAAGGTAGTCCCAGAGTAGACCCCCACCAGACACTTAATGCCCTGGCACCCTGCACTATGACTGTGAGCCTTTTAGAACTGTGAGGAATGACTTCATCTCACCCATAAGCCACCAAATATGTAGAGGTTTATAGATCAGCCTGAAGAATGTATGACCTCTTGGTGAGCCTATTCACCCCCTGAGATGCCTGGCCTATCATACTTCATTCACTCTCCAGCACCATCCTGACCTTAAGCACTGGATCCTAATCAGTGTCTAGGAAGAGATGAAACTGTAAGAAGGAAAGAACTTTTGTGTGTTTTAAAATACACACAGCTTGCCTTGCGTAGAAAATGGAGCACTCTTCTTAATAAAATACTATGGGAATAGAGACTCCAATATAAATAAACATACATCACAAAGAGTTCTGCTTTCTGAATAGCCAGATGAAATGTAATATATTTATACAGAGAATGATTTAGTCTTTACTTAGTGATCTGAAAGGTAATCTAAGCTCCCAGAAGCCCTTGGTGTTTTCATTCTGCATACAGTAAGTATACCCAGAGCAGACATGTTCATCTCGTAGCACTACTCAGAAGAGCATGCTACTGAATTAACTGAATAATAAAAGTTTCCATATTAAAATTATAATCCCAAAGGAGTGTGGTGACACATGCCCTTAGTCACAGTACTCAGAGGGTAGGGGTAGATGGATCTCTACAAGTTGAAAGTCAACCTGGTCTACACAGAGCATCCCAGGCCAACCAGGGCTATGTAGTGAGACATTGTCTCAAAAATAAAACATGAGACCAAACCGGAATTGTCACAATCTCATGCATCCTTGTGATTTCTATCATCTTTATCAGCATCAGCAAATGTCTTTTGTGAAGGGTTCATTGCTAAATAATGACAGCCTTGTGGGTATCCCTGCATGCTGCAAGCATTCAAGTCTTCATTCCATGAGGCTACACAGCTGCCCGCAAAACATGAACAGATAAAACTTCATTTACATAATGAGCAGGAGGCTGAATTTGACCCAAGTCTAGAATTATCTGACCTATCTTTATGTAGACAACCCCCAAATATCTACTACATTTTCAAATGCTAAGGGTATAATTACAAATTGAAATTCTTTTTTTCTAATGCTAGTACTTAATTCTAAAAAAGGAAACCTAAAATGAAATTCTGAATATCTCTCTAAAGTTGATGAGGTTACTAACAAGTATATTTTTAATGTCTCTTCCACCTTTTGTTCGCCAAAATGCATTTTCTTCATTCTTCCTCCCTTCAAGCCAGTTTTCAGTGCTTGTCTCTGTGCTGTGTATGTGTGTCTATATGTTTGTATATGTGGACATGTGCATGCGTGTACGTATGGAGGCAAGAGTTCAACACCAAATTTCTTTCTGTTACTCTCCACTTTTTTCTTTTTGAGGCAGGGTCTCTCACTGACGCTGGAGCCCATTGACTTGCCTATGCTGGCTGGTCGATCAGCCCCAGGGATCCTCCTGTTACAAGCTTTTCGTTTGGTAGATTACAGGCATGCTACTGCTCTTCACACAGCTTCGGACACTGAATTCAGGTGCAGTTACCAAGTAGGCCATCTCAGAACCCCCTTTGTTTCGACTTCTATTCCCCTGTGATTGGCCTGCTTCATTTTTCATTAATTCAGCATTTCCTCAGTTGAATTAGCCCTGCTTCAAGTGCCAAATAGTTTACATGGCTGATACCGTATTAAACACAGAAGACACAGGTCACTTTCATTAGTTTACTTTTGTTTCTTTCTAAGACAAGGTCTCATGTAGTCCAAGCTAGTCCTGAACTTGCTATCTAGAGATGACCTTGAACCTCCTATCTTCCTGCACCCTCCTCCTGGTCACTGGAGTCCCAGATATACACGGACACATCCAGTTTCTTGTGATGCTGGGAACTGAACCCCTCTCCAACTTGCTTTGTGGCAAGCCCCTACCATCTGAGCTGTAAGCCTAGCCCTGGCCATTTACATCATAAAGAAAGTTCTGCTCAAATGCCCTCTCATCCTGGGCTCTTGGTCTAACTCCAGCACTGCTTCCTTGGTTTTAAACATCTCCTGGTGCTGGTGTTTTCCCCTTACAACCTGGAACAATGAATTCACAACACATAGTCATACTCTGCCTACACTGCCGTTTTCATTTGCTTAGTTCTTTTGTTTCTTTAGGATCGGCTCACCCCAACCCGTGCACACTTAGTTTTCTGTAAAAAGGACTTTGTGACAAGCCTCATTAGAATATTCTCTAAAGCTTGGTGAATGTGAAAACATTTCCATTGCAAAGAGTGATGAGTCTGCTGCACAATGTACCAGCTAGAATTAGCATAAAATCGAACATGGAAATTGTTTGTGGAGATGATGCTTCGGAAAACCTAATGATAAATCACATTGATCTCCATCAATTGTGACTGGTTTTCATCAGCCAGGGAGGCATTCGAGTGTACAGGGGAAGATGGATGTAAGTACCACAGTGCTCTGGCTTAGAATCTTGTTTGCATCCATTGCTAATGAGGTTTAGTCAAGCTACTGAATTTCTCAGAGCTTGGTGGAGAGGGTAGAAGCTACCTGCATTAGATGGAATGCTGTGATAGCAAATGACAGAAATAGAAATCAAAGTAGCTTTTTCAGAAAAAGGTCTTAATGGACCCATGTGACTGAAAACATCCAGTGGGCTTAGGTGTGACTGGATCCAGGGCGGGGACTCACAGAACGAAATTGCATGGTAGTTTCCAGTTTTCAGTCCAGCTGCAATCTTGCCCTCCCCAAAGAGAGACATTGAGACTCCATACGGTAGCAACGCAAACAGCCAAGAGCTTAATCTGAGCAAGCAAGAGAGCCCGAGCATGCTGACTGAGCCCTGCACCACTGCAGTAGCCTGGAGCTTATGTCTCTCCTCCCCTGGTTAGTTAATCCCAACCTTGTGCATCCTTTCCCAAGGGAGGCATGTCTAGAAACGTGGAGTGCTTTTCTCGGAAACCTAATGTACCCAGAATTCACTGTTTCAAGTACGTACATAAGATGCAAGGACATGTATGGAGTACAGCAAAATTGAAGGATCACTGGGGCAAAGATTGATAGCACTCTGCATGCTCCTCTGGTAAGGGAGCCACTGAAACTAGTTGAGCTGACCTAGCTAAAGTAGACCATCACATGCTGTTTTGTTTTTTTTTGTTGTTTTGTTTTTTACATGTTGCTTTTTTTTACATCATTTCAGGGCCTTGAGCTGGCCCAGCTCAGGAAACAAACTATCAGTAACTATCTCTATACTGCCTTTGGGAGATGGCCTTGGTCAGTCCCTCCTGGGGCTGAGCTCCTGCCTAAGAATACTTCATCCATCTTTACAGGCAAGACATTAACAAGTAGTGTGGGAAGGCCACCTGTAGCTGAAGGGTCAAGATCTCTTTGCAACTCCTGTACTCCAGAGGGAGATCATCTGAAGTCACACTCTTTGTGCCTCTTTCAGCCAGGAGCACCATTGTGCCACTTAAGAAATGGAGTGTTCAGAGAAGCAGGGTAAAGGCCAAGATGAAGGAGCTTCACAGGCCTCCTTTGCCATATGGATGGTGTAGGATTGCTATGGCATGGAGGCTTTAACTTTCTCTACAGAGAAGAGCCTCACAAGGAGTGCTGGTGCGCTGAGCCATCACCCTTATCCAGAACAGGGGCAGTCATTGTGTCCCATGGGAGCCATGCCTGCTGGAACTGGCCTCAGGGTCTCTCTTCTGTCCTCTCTTCTCTGGCTCTTCTCCTTTCCTCTCTTGTCCCTCTTATTTTCCTCTCTTCTGACTTCCTCTATTTCTTTTCCCCCTCTGGGTTATAGCAGTGCTTAAATGGTGCTATAAACATAAAAATGGCCAACAGCTAGTAGGAAAACACTTCTTTAACATACCACCTTGTCTTTTTATTCTTAGCCATTTAACTGAGGAAAGGAGCTTTTTATTCAGCAGTGACTAAGATCTGGATTAGAACGCTCTAAGCCTGCTATCAACATTTATTCTGAAACAAGAGGGATGAAAATTCTAGTTTCCTCTAACATCTCTTTCTTCAAACAAAATTCTACACTCAGTGCAGAGGACTGTGACTCTGATAGGCACAAATACTTTCTTGGGATCCATGATTTTGTTAATAGAACCTAGGAAGATGACAGTAACCCACTGCTTCTTGGTGTCTTGTAAACCAAATGCTGTGGTAGGCAGGACACAGGTCTACATTTATCTCTACTTCTGTTAGAGAAGTTTCCGGTTTGTTAGTTTCACATCCAACAGGTTAACCATCCTCAGTTTAACATTAACACTGCTCTTCTTTATGC
This sequence comes from Pachyuromys duprasi, assembly GCA_028658305.1. NCBI lineage: Eukaryota > Metazoa > Chordata > Mammalia > Rodentia > Muridae > Pachyuromys > Pachyuromys duprasi. Next base: position 74,048,082 of record CM053766.1, read on the forward strand.
AAATGTAGAAATCTTCAAACCAACACAGAGGAAATTAAGTATTTTTTTTCATGTTATCGACTCAATAATATTAAATACCTTCCTTACTTCTGCCTTTCTGTTTCCCCACCTTCTTTTCCCAAGAAAGCTGTCAGAGTTCTAGTCATCTTCTCCATATTTCAGGCAGACTAGAAGGAAAAGTTAAGAGCCAACTTATTCATTTGATTTATCCTTCTTAGAAGTGTTTTTTTTCTTTCCAACATCCAATGTTGTGGGGGACAGCAGACATTTGGTAGGTAATGAGCAAGCTTAGCCACAAATACAGTAGCAATATTTCTAAGATCTTCATCTGATGGAAGTTTCCAGCCTTTAAAGAAAATGAAAACCTGAAAAGCTGTTATGAGACAAGAACAATGGTGCATGTTCGCCTTCACAGTTATTGCTGTGGCATTCACTTCTCAGTTCCAAAGCCTGAATTGTATGGTGCCATTGCAGACATTGTGATTGATAAGGAACCCTTCCTTTCCACACTCATCTAGGTGTCTCATGCTTGTGTAGAGGCTTGGCATCCTCCCTGTGTAACTACCTAGTGGTGTTTATGTCACCAAGGGCGATGGCTCACACATGTTTCTGGAAAGTAGATTAAACATTAAGTACACACACATTTTAAGGGGCCCAGACATTACTTTCTGATCTAGTTGCCATCAAGTTTGCCTATAGCATCGACTTGCCTAAAACAGGACAGAGACTCCCTTTTACCACGGATTGCCCACACTGAGGAGAGTGCTGCTCTGACTTTGGCAAGTCCATTTCTTCAAGGCCTGTTTCAACTCACTGCCTTCTTTTATTGCCACCCTAAGCCTAGCCTATAAGCAGCACCCAAATGCCCCAGACCTCAGCACTCTCTCCATTCCCTGAGAGCCCAGAACATGCCCTTGGCATTCACTATGAATTGCTCTATGTAGTCATCATCTTCTTCTGTTTGTGTCTCCTAGCTCCATAACTGAATTTAAGGACACTTGAGAGCAAGGAAGTGTTATCAATAACCACAGCAGAACACATACAGCCAGTCTCAGCAGATTACCTATCAATATGGCCACTTAGGGAAGATCAAAGGCCGTCCAAGGCCATGATTTCCTAATTCCACCTTGCCCACAGGATCTAGTATAGTTGGGCAAGCAGACACTGAACCTACATACAATCAGTTCAGCAAGGAAGCGAAGTTTCTTCCGCAACAGCTGTGAAACAGACAGAAAAGCTGGACAGGTCTCTACAGGAGGGAGGTTTAATAGCTTGCTCTAGGAAATAACTGAACACAAAGCTGTAAGTAATCAGATAAAGACTGTTCAGAGACAAAACTAGCCTGGAATTTATATGCTTGCCAACAACAGACCCAACCAGGAACTCTCTGTTCCTGATTCAGCAGTGTTTCAGTAGTCCAGTCTGGCTCAGAGGACCTTAAACTCCTGATTCTCCTGCCTCCTCTTCCCTGTGGGCTGGGACTATGAAGCCTATCTCTGATTATGCACTCTACCAGGAAAGATGGGAGAAGGGTCCTCAATAGAAAATTTTGCTGCATGTTCTTTTTTATTATTTTTTTTTAATTTTTCATTTAAAAATTTTGTTGAAAATAAATAATTTTCTATATAATCTATTCTGATCATAGTGTCCCCCTCCTTCATCTCCTCCAAGATCCTTCCAACCTCCCCACCCATGCAACTCCATGCTTTTTTTTCTCCCTCTCTCTTTAGAAAGCAAACAGACAAAAAAAACTGGAATAAAACAAACAGAAAGAAGTAAAGGCACAAGAAGGACAAATACACATACCCATAAAACCATAAAATCAGAAACCATAATTTATAAACAAAACACCAATAATGTAAGAAATTCCCAAACAAAGCATAAAACAAAGAGCCTTTCAAAACAGCATTGAGCCTGTTTTGTGTTGGCCATCCAGCGTTGGGCATAGGGTCTGCCCTTAAGTGTGGTTTATATGCCCAGTGAGATCTCATTGGAGAAACCTAATGTTTTCTTTGCCATCAGTTGACAACTGTCGATTATCCAGATTCTGGGTTAGGGATGGGGACTCATGTCATCTTCCCCTCTCAGCGCTGGGAGCCCATCTGGCTTGAGCCTATGCAGGTCCTGTTGATGTACAGCACGCTCTTGTCTCGGGAGCATTCTCTATCCCCATCACCACAAGAACCTCTGCATCAAACTGAGGGAGGAAACAGAATTCTGTGCAAAATAAGACTGGCAGTCTGGATGCTGGCAACGCCAGCAGTGGGCCATTCTCCGTGTGATGACTCACGTGGTCTGGTGTGGCTCAGTAGACCAACAGCAATGAGTGAAATCCTGGTAATGAGAACTAGGAAGGACAATGTCTCAGTTGGAAGGATAAGGGGACACTGTACACGGTGTGAAGCTCAGGTTTGCTGCTGAGGCAGACTGCGAACGTGCAAGCACATTCCTCCAGTTGACACAACCTGTGACCTGGCCACACGTCTCCTCTCTGCAGTGGGGGGAACCCATCTTTTGAATGTTGTCATCAGGAGGCACGGATGAGTCAGTGGCTGCAACCTTCCCAGAGCAGCTCCAGCCTCATATGTAGCAAGAAGTCAGCAAGGATTGGCCAAACATCAGCAACGTCCATGTTCTTATCATTATCAAGTGGGAGACTGAGAAAGGACAGCTACGTTTTTGTATTATTTGCAGAATGGCAGAGCTTGAGAGATGAGGGGCTAGTGTCATGGACTTGAAAGAGCATGTCCTCCTAAAGTTTATGTGCAGGAGTGCTCACTTCTGATTCCAGTGGCGTGTCTTCAGAGATGGGGCGTACTGGAGGTCATCAGGTGAGATGATGACACAAGGGTGGGGACTCAATGATGGGGCAGCAAGAAAGAGCCCTCTCACGGCATGTGAGGACACAATCAGAAGGGAGTTGTATGCAAACCAGGATAAAAGTCCTCACCGGGTCCTGACCTGGCTTCCAGGACCACAGAGACAATCTTTCTGCTGTTTAAACCTCTGGCTATGACAGCTTCAACTAAGACAATGCCTGTGGGGGAGAAGAGACACATAGAGGTGGAAAGGGAAGAGGATGGGGAAGCAGAAAGAAAAGAGGAGAAGAAAGAGATCAAGGTCAATGATTACACACAAATATTTACAAAATCTTTCACTCAGTCAGACTTACGATAGCACATTTAGAATCTTAGGGAATTAAAGTTCACAGGCAGTGTGGCTCTGTGGTATGGCAAGATCCCAGCTGCATAGCACTGAGAGGGTCCCCGCTCTGTCATTCAGGGAGGGTATTAGCTGTAGTCCTCAGAATTACACAGGCCACCACTCCAGTTAGCATGCAAAGACATTGTTCTTTGGTTTTAGGCATCCCTCGGTCTCTACCTGCTGCAGGGCATGGCTCGCATACCCTGCCCTCTACCCTGAGCTTTTCAGCCCAGGGGCAGGGCTTCCCTTCACTATATAAGCAGACATTTTGGTCCCTCTCTCTCCTCTTTCTGTATCTCCCCTCCTCTTCTCCTCTTTCTCTCTCTCCTTTCTCTGCAAGTGCCTCTCTCTCTCTCCTTTCCCCTGCATGCTGGCCGAGAACTGCTTCTCATACACCTGCATCTATATTTTATAACTCCATCTTGCAATTAGCTTGTTCTGTACTTTCAATCAATTATGGCACCCAGAAAAAGAACTTGGGACTGCCTCTTTATATGTCTCTCTCTTGGGCAAATATCCAACCTGAATTCTTAGAACCAACCAGTTCCTAAAACCAACCAGTCTCATGGCTATCTTTAAACCAATGAGTGGAGGTCATATAACACAGCCCCCTATAGCTGGGAGGCAGACAATTTTTTTTCTGAGTCCTGTCAAAGATTTTCTTCAAATACTGCCAATGAGAAATTTATTTGTCATCAGGACATTATAAGTATTAGATCAAGTCACAGTCCTCAATAGATGGTGACACCTGAACCATGTGTTCTCCACACACTTTAGTGTATATTTTGCATCTAGCCCAAAAGTCTTAATAGCTTCTATCACTGTTGGTGACAGTGACACAGGGTGATATTTTCCTTAGCCCCAAATAAGCACATCTAATTGTTTACATTTCCAATCATGGTGGCTTAATGCTATGTTAAAATAAGACTTGGGCAATCAGACTCTCTTTGATTGATTAGATATGCTTTTCTTGCACACTGCCCTATAGACTTCCATAAAAGCATCTGAGCTTTAGTAATTATTTTTTAAACAACTGCAAAAATGTCTTGCCAGTCCTATGGGCTTTCTAGTTGGTCACATAATGTTTAAGAATAAAGACATCACCAAAACTCTGGGTCCAGGGGTCTTTTCTGAGACTGATATTCCAACTAAGGACCATGTATGGAGATAAGCTAGAACCCCTGCACAGATGTAGCCAACGGCAGCTCAATCTCCAAGTGGGTTCCCTAGTAAGGTGAGCAGGGGCTGTCTCTAAAGTGAACTCAGTGGCTGGCTTTTTTATTACCTCCCCCTGAGGGAGAGCAGTCTTACCAGGCCACAGAGGAAGACAATGCAGCCAGTTCTGATGAGATCTGATAGGCTAGGGTCAGATGGAAGGGGAGGAGGACCTCCCCTATTGTAGACTGGGGGAGGGGCAGGGGAGGAGAAGAGGGAGGGAAGGTGGGATTCGAAAGGAATGAGGGAAGGGGCTACAGCTGGGATACAAAGTGGATAAATTATAGTAAATAAAAAAATTAACAAATACAATTTACTGGGGTAAAGAAGAATAAAGACATCAACAGCTTTAAGCAAGCAAGGCGTTGAGTTACTAGGATAAATTGGGTTTGTTTTGGCAATAACAGGACGTGTGTTCCTCCACCTGCCATCTACATAGCATTTGAGATGATATTAGCCAACATGAACTCCTAACACTCTCTCCTTACATTACCTGGTCTTAGCTTAAGGCCCCAGTTCTGTTGTATTCTCTATAAGACTTGTTTATTCCCACGGACTCATTGTAAGACAACTGTGGGTCAAGTCAGAACTGAAGGCATTTCTCACTCAGTATTTTGGTGTCCATAAAGAAGATTCCCATGATGCTACCAATGAATGCTTCATGCACTCCCTGATTCCTGAGATTGCAGCTGTCACTCTTCACATCTGACATACACGAGGATGCTTCCAGAGATGGCAAGGCTTAAAATTCTGACCTGTACATACCAGGAGAAACCTACCCTATCAAAACAAGGCTGAAAACACAGTCTGGCAAATGTCTCCCCAAATAAGCTAGGGTTTAAAAAGATAAGATTAAGATAAGAAAAACCTCAACTTTGAGTTAGACACTGGTGCTGGAATCTTAATCTGTCACTTTCTTTGAGATAAAACCTCATCTTCAAATAAAACCTCAGGCTCCTTTCTTCAGGGAACCTTTGTGGGACTAAATGAGATGGTGTGTATGAAAACAGAGGGAATTTCATCACCCCTGGGTGAGGGGGGCGGGGGGAAGGCTTCTTACCCATCCAGATCAGCCCTTTAAACTCTGTCCCTTTCAATCAGCTCAACATTGCATCACTGGGGAACAAACACACAGTTAAAATATTTTTTAGCCAGCTAAACAACTGGATGTTATATGACCCTTGACAACAGTTGGACATACTTCTTCCTTAAATGAAGAGGTCTGGCAGCCTACAAGTGCAGCCTGAAGTAGAGCAACAGGAGAGAACTGTTTTCTTTGGAGAGAGCATAATTTCAACAGAAGCCCAACTTCACGCATTATATGTATTTTGAATGTCTCTGTTAAGTGCAAAGTGAATATAATTAGTGATGAGCCATCTTGCCCTTGGCCATAAAGTACACTAAGCTGTGGTGTAAAATTCTTCAAAATTTATTCATTCTCAGTCAAGGAGTTCAGGCTTTCCTGCATTGGCCTGTCTTAAAAAACAGTTGTTTCTTCAGAAGGCTAAGGAGTGGGTGCAACACACCCGCAGCATCCAAACAGTCCAGCCAGCCATAAACTCCTATAGATGGCACCATGGGTGTTCATGGACAGTCACAGGCACAGAGATGAAACCTGGTACAAGGCGAGTGGATGAGGATCAACGGCAGGAGAGATGGATCAGTGTTAGTTGACCATTGATTCAATGCCTAGCAAATCAGCATTTGGGGGAAATTCAGAGACATCAAGCTGAATTCTTCCAACTTATCTGTCAGAAATGACCACTGTGTTATACAATGTTTGCTAAATGACCACACAGACATTGTTGACATCCCTGGTCTCTCATCGCTTGGGGATTATTGTCCCAATATAAAGCCCAGTCCCAAAGAGAAGCTGGGGAAAGGGCAATTTCCTGCCTACCTTTCCTCCCCCAGACCTTTCCAGCTATCTTCCCTAGAACCATCCTTTCATGCAACCCCCTCTCAAGTTTATAACCTCTTTTTCTTTGATTTTTATTGTCACTACCTATACATACATACATACATACACACACATACATACACACATTGCTTAGTCCATTTTTGTTGTTTGTGTATGTATACATATACACATATACATACATATATGTATACATACACACATACACACACATACATGTATGTGTGTATATATATGGTTTCAGGGCTGACTACTCTTCATTGAATAACCAATACAGGGTCTCATTCTGAGAAAGCCTGCTCCCATCAGTCATTAGTTCCTGGTAGTTCTTTGTCTAGGGGTTGATCCCAAAGAAATTTTCTCTCCTCTTTGTTAATATGTCTATTGATATTGCCATTGTTCCAATCTTGTTTCAACAGCCATTCCTGGGAGACACTCTCTCATGGCAGGATTCCTGGTACACTGATTCTTACAATCCTTCCACCTACTCTTCCATGGCATTGCCCGAGTCATACATAGATGCAGAAGCTGTCATACAGCTTTGTCTATTGTAGCTGGGCTCCCCATGACCTGTTTATCTCTGCGTTATACCCAGTGAAGCTGTTTCGTGGTAATAAATGTTACCCAGTTTAGTTAAAGATTAAAAGCCAGAAAGATCAATCAGGCTTCTCAAATGGTTCATCCACAACTTAGGAAAGCAGCCCATGGAGAAGTGGCAAACAGTCTGTACAGAAGAGTTCTGTTCGGGAAGCTCAGCACAGGAAGGGATATGGTTTGACTTTCAAAGGCAAGAGTCAAGACCTGTGAGACTGGGTAATTGTTTAGGTGTGCAATTAGTATAGCACAGTAACTCCAAAAATTGAGACCCACTTCTCTGCTCTGTGTCTAACACTTCTTGGTAACCCTCCAAAACATATCTTACACAGAGCACATGCTGGAAAAATGTTGGGTAGGCACTTAGTTCAAAAATCTTTATAAATGGTATTCAAGTTGGAGCTCCTTAAGCCATGAAATGGAGAGAAAAGGAACTCCAGTTAATAAAACTTCTTCATTCATAGGAGTGAGATAGAGATTCTCAGGCCATACTGTCCCTGCACCCACAGCACAATGATGACCTGGCTGGTGGCAAGTCAAAGGATGTCTCAGCTGACAGCTTCTACACAGACATAGCCATTACTGTTGAACATGAGACAGCTATGTTCTACTCTTAATGTGAAAAACACTTCCAGTGGTCAGAGGTCTGCTAGGAAACTCCTTGATGCCATAAACATGTAATAATAATTGACTTGCAACCAAGGATTTTCTACATTACCTATACCCCAGTAGTCCCGCCAAAACAACCCAAGTACAGTTGCCTCAACCTGACAGTTTGCTAAAGGCTGAACTGTTTGTTTTTCTCAGTTAATTGTTGCAATCTGTACACACAGCCTATGAAAGCTCAACTCTCCCGTCACACTCCAGCATACATATATGTGCATGTATGCATGTTTATGCATACATAGATGAATAACACACATCTGTACAGGACTATATAGTGTTTAAACACACACTCAACTTGAAACGTGCTGTATTTGTTCCTTTTATTAAGCAAGAGCACAGATCTGCTGTGAGGCTTTTTGTCTCGACTATGCTGGCTGGCAGCCTCCACATAGTGTCCCCAAGACCTTGCCCTACAACAGAAAAGGCATACTGAAAATTTAATGCCCCTGCATACACTCATGGTCATTACCTGGTCACGAGGCTTACATCTGAGAACTTATTCTGGCTTTTTCCTGTCTTTTCTCTTGATGTGTTAATGCATGGGAGGAAAACAACTAGTTAAACCACCCTGAGTAGGATGATACCCAAATGCAAAGGCAAGGCGGCAAAGTGAGAGACCAAATGAGAGCAGAGGAGCGAAAGGTTGGAGATTGAGTTATGTATATACATGAGTGTGAGAAGAGAGGCGAATTAGAACAGCCAAACAATGAAAAGCTAACCATGCAGTTGATGTTCTTTAGTGTAATGTTAGAGTGCACACACTCAAACTCAAAGCCAAGCCTGAATTTTGCATCTCCTGCTTACAGCTTGTGGACTGAACTTTTGAATTCTCTCTCTGTCTCTCTTTCTCTCTCTCTTTCTTCCATATACATGAGGAGAGGAGCACATTCATCCTAAATGTCTAAAGAGGAAGGTCTTAATAACGTGGGGCACTTATTGAGTGTCTGCTCTACAAGAGGCACTGTAGCAACCATGTCACCACACGAAGTTTATTGATGCAATGAGGAAAACACTATTGCTTTTCTTCTATTTGACACATGAGGAACCGGAGACTAGACTGGAATGGTTGAAATGACATTTTCAAGGTGATGAAACTGAGTTTTGAGCTTGGCAGAGTTATCCTAAAGCTTGTAGTTTAAGAAATAAACTGTAAAGTACTATCTTAGTTTAACTGGGCTTCTGTGTGCAATAGTCAACCCAAAGAGACCCATTAGACATTAACTAAAGAAGCAAAGAAAATCACCCACCAGGAAGAAACTGACCTAGTACTTCACTGAAATATGTCATGTGACACAATACCTGGAAGAGAAATGATGCTAGGAAGAGTGGTAGAGCCCAATCCAGAAATAATTGTTTTCTTCAGAGCTGTCTACATTGCTCAATATAATGTTCTGCACAGGAACCAAGATTCAGATATTGGTGTAGACATTCATCTGAGGCTATGATTTTTTAAACATATTTGGACACAGTGGAATAGTATTTAGCCTAAAGAAAAGAGATCTCCTTGTTTTTGATTACACAAAATAACTTGAAGGGTATAATGCTACACAAAAAGTCAACACAGAAAGACAAATGTCACATGACCTCACCCATACATGGACTGTAAAAAGTAACTGAGTTTACAGAAGAGACAATAGATTGGGGGTGGGGTGGGGATAGGGTGATATTTAGAGAATACTGGTCAAAAGGGTACACAATTTAATTTGGAAGGGAGAAATAAAGACAGGATGCCTATTGTACATCAAGCAGAAGCCATAGTTAATAATAGTGCTTGTATATTTAACGTTGCTGAAGGTAAATAAGTTTTCATCATGAAAATGCTAAGTGCTTGAGAGTGTGCATATGTGTCAGCTCACCTAAGGTAGACTACAGAACATGCATATTTCAAACATCAGGCGCTCAATAAAGATCTTCAATTTTGTCAATTAAAAATAAACGGGGCACTAGAAATACAGATAAGGGTGCTTACCCAACATGCTTAGAGACCTAGGTCTAATGCCCAGCGCAGAATGACATGATAATCGGTAGTGAGTATTCTGAGACAGTGCCTTGCTTTGTCACTCAGGCAGTGCCTAACCTCACTAGCCCCCTTTCTCAGTTTTCTAAGTTACAGGCGAGGACTGTTACAGGCCTGGATGGCTTACTTTAATGAAAGAACTATGAAGAGTTCCTTTCATGCTCCCTTGGACCATGCTTCATCATCTCAGGGAAGGTGACCTGGAGGCACTGTGTCTCAGTTGCTCACCAAAAGCTCATGTTGGGCTGGCTGAGACTTCCTGACTCCCGACTCTCAACCCGTTTCACATCACGGTGCAGTCGGGGGGCCTTTATGTTCAGAGCAGACTCACTCACCGGTGGATGTTTTGTTTATTAAAACGTCTGTGACTGAGTCAGTAGGGGAGAATGTCTAAACCTAGCTGCCACTGACCTCGAATCTAATTCAAAGGGTAACCTCCATTGGTATATCAGTTAATTTAAGCAGGAAAACAGACAAGAGGAAGGGTGGGCAGGGGTACCATTTGCTCTGTTTGACTACCACAAGAGGAAGATGGCAAGGGCCTAAGATTTTTGTGCATCTGTTCCTTGGAAATGCTGTCATATATAAATGAAAAGACCACTCTGGCCTTCCCCTGTCTGTGACATTGGCGCCAGGCACAATGGCCCTTGTTGAATGCAGAGCCCACAGGAAACCTGTCACCCCAAATAACTGTCACATTCTACTATGATCAGTCATAGCAAGAATTGCAGCGTCGACCTCCCCCATTACTGGGGATGAGGCCGCGGCGGTCACAGGACTGAAAAGGCCCTGCCTTGTCTGCCAGCAAACGGGGGTCTGTGCAGCTGCCGAGGCCAGGCAGCTGGGGCCGCTGGAGGGTCTTCCCGCCCACTTCCTGCGTCTGGCTTTGATTTCTTGAACGGCAGATGGTCTCACTCCGGCGTCCTCCCCCGTTCAGCCAGATAAAAACAAGTCTAAAGCTACCCTTGCTTGTCTGTTGCAGCTCCGCCTTCTGTCACCCTCCTCTGAGGAATCTGGATCCAGTTCTCTCCCATTTTAGAGTGGCTTTGTTAAGGAAGCAAAGACCAGGGGGCGAGATGGGTAGGTAATAAAATGGAACCCAAAACAATTTTGTAACAAAAGCACTGAAAGTAAAGATAAATATATGTATACACACACACATATACATACACACACACATATGCTTAGAACTATTTACTGAACTGGCAGAAAATAAAGGGAACTACCAAAAGGTTTTATGAGAAATTCTCAAAAAAAATTACAAACCTTGGAATTCATAAAGACACTCAAAATCAGAAGAAACTTCCAGAGCTGTTGCAATACTATACATCTGCATCTAGACATGATATGGTTTCTCTCAAGGACTACTGCACCAGAATGAAGGAAAACCAGAAGCACAGCTATAATACACACACACACACAAGATCCTTTCTGCTAGACATATCCTCTGTCTATGCCTGCTTGAAAATAGCATATTTGAAGGCAGTTTTCTTTTGTTGCTATTTGTTTTTTGTTTATTTTGAGACAGAATCGCATGTAGTTCAGATTAGCCTTGAGCCTACTTTGTAGCTAAGGATAACCTTAAATTTATAATCCTCCCATTTTCACCTCCCCAGTGTTGGGATTTCCAGGTGTGTCACCATGCCCAGTGTATGAACAGCTAAGGGTCGAACCCAAAGCCTTGAAATGCTCAGCAAGTGTTCTACCACTGAGCTACATTCTAGCCCTCCATTTTGAGTTTTAAAACCTGGGTGAGTCACCATTACATCTTTCCCCATGGAGTCTGGCCTTTTGGACTGGGATGTGGCCTGAGAACTGGGAATTTGAAGAGCTGCTATTTATCTGTAGCAGAGATGGAGAATCTGCACTCAGCTAGTGGTTTTCAAAGTTGGCTGAGCAACAAAATCAATGAGGGGGCTTGGGAAAGCTGAGAGAGCTCAGTGTTCTTCCCACTGTAGAACTGAGTTGTGTTGCAGTCCAAGAACATGCAGTTTCCTCCTTCCTTCCCTTCTTCCCTCTCTTGTTTCCTCCCTTCTCTTCCCTCCCTCTTTCTCTTGTCCCTTCCAAGGATTTTGTTGGTGTCATTGTTACTAATACACTGTCTTGTTTTTCTTGGTAAACCTTTAAGTAGTGAACAAGCACTCTGTTTGTGGTAGGTAACATGATGGCTTGTTGTATGTACAAATAATGGAATGTCTCCATTGAGCTAATATGTGTGGGTGCCACAGGCTCACCTTTTCTCGTTTCTCGCTAGTGCCTAGTGCCCACACTAGCTGTTCCTCCCATGCTGGGGTCCTGGGTCCCATTCTAAGAATCAGTGTTTGGAACTTTCCCGCTTCACCACTTCCTCCCCTCAGGACTGTCACAGTGCATTGTGGCTAGCTAATCTGCATGTCTCTTTCCGGCATAAAACCTATGGATATTAGCTCCTTTAGAAGAAAAACCAAAAACAAACATCAACAAGCCCCAGCTTTTTTCTTTTTTCTTTCTTTCTTTCTTTTTTTTTTGGTCTTTCTATAATATATGGCAGATGCTGGATTTCTGAAGGAGTAAATAAGGGCTAGTTATGACAATGAAAGACAAGCATGCATCAAAGGTTCAGCCATCTGAGGCAGTTGATCTAATAACAGCCCCCGTGTTTCTGAGTGTCTCTCTAGAGAGGGGCTTACATCTTGGGATTTGGTGGGAGGCTGGCATGGCAAAGCGCTCCTCAGAGCACCAGAATAAAAAAGGCTTTATGCAAAAGCAGATTGTATGACATTACATCAACAACACTCCTTTTTAAACTGACATTTAATGAGTATCTCTATCAATAAAGGCCTTTTAAGAGCTCTCCATAAAATGTTGTGAAAAACGAGAACGTTTAAAATACAGGCAAACAATGAGCTCCATTCACACAGCTTCTTCACACTCTTTCTCCAGTGTCATGGACTCAAACAGGCTCACTTATTCTCCTCCAATGAAGTTGGCACATGCTAACCATATTGATTGTCTGATTACAAATAGAGCCCGTGGCAATGAGGGCTTACAAGAGGAACCCATTTGTCCCTGTGGGTTATACATGGATGTCAGACTTTAATACACATTCAACCACAAAGCATTGGTACCAGGTAGTAAAGTAATTCCCAGGGAAATTAGACTCCTATGCCCAACAATAAGCTCCTTGTTTCACATAAACTTTGTAAAGCGATTCCAAAGAGATGTTTAAACAAGGGTTTACTAACCCTTGCTAATTTCTGAAGTAGCTACTCTCCAGGAAGAATGACTGTCCCTTGCTCTTCAGTGTTCTCTAGAAGATTAAACAACAACAATGTGAGAATATGCTGACATGGCTCTTTGGGAGTACAAAACCCAGAACTGGCAATGTGATATTTTGGTGGAGGGGTAATATGTGTGTGTATGTGTTTGTGTGTGTGTGTGTGCCTCACGTGTGTGTGGGGGGGAGGGTGTTGGTGGTTGTGATTTCAGCAGCCTTCTGCTCAGATGACCACCTGATTGTTCTAAAAAGGCAGGTGTTTAGCCCTTATGATGAAGAGACAGAAGAGACAGAAGTCAGTCACTGGAATAGTACACTGGTGATGTCATTAACCATGTCAGGAAAAACCCAGTATGAGAGATCCTTTGAGTTTCTAGTCAACTTATTTTCACTGGAGCTCTGTGCCTCTCCGTGCCTCTATTTACTACCATTAGGTTGGATTCACAGACTTGAAAAATGTCAAGATGCTTGGATGTCGACTTTTTAAATTAAGTGTATCACTGTTGATTCAGTTGCACATCCCTGTTAGCAGGTGATCAATGGATTAAATGTGATCCAATTAAGAATTAGAGATTCTATAGGTTATGCTTGCATTTCCTTTTAACAACCAAAATTTATAAAGTGAAATTTGCCTAAAATCTATCATTTATGCAGTTGGAATTTAGAGCACAAAGTGCGATCAAGAAGAAACGGGTCCCCGCTGGTACCCACTATGTATCTGTGGCTGATTTATTGGTTGGTTGATTCTCACATTAGCATTGCTGCCTCCATTGCTCCCTCACTCACATTGGGTAAGAAGTGAAACACAGGTAGTCTGTTCTCAGTCTTGGGCTCATGCCAGGAATTGAAATTTTGTCTAAATATTAGAAAGTAAGGCTGAGGAGTGCTCAGTCAGCAAAGTGCTTGCTGTGCCAGGATGAGGGCCTGAGTTCAGTCCTCAGCATCTTTGTCAAAGCTGAGCATAGTCACATGTAGTTTGCTAGGGAGGCAAATCCCTGGAGCTTGCTGGCCCGCCAGCCTAGCCCCATAGGTAAACCTCAGGTCCCTCCCAAAGTTCTTGTTTCAAAAGCCAAGGTGAGTAGTTTCTGGGGAAAGCATCTGAATTTGACCTTTGACCTACACACACACATGACAACATGTATACAAGTACCTGCACTCACAAAAGGACATATACCACACACCCGTACACACACAAACATAAGACGTTAGATGTTAACATACCTGAAGCAGGCACTTAATAAAGAGTATTTAACCTTGCCTGTCTAATGAGAAAAACCTTAAATTTAAAGCCTATTGTTCTCATATAATTAAAAAGTGATCTATAAAATAGCAAAGATGACTGAACTTAATGAATCTGTGTATATCTGGTTATTCATGCCAAAGATGAATGAGTAATTAGTTAAAAGTTATTTACTTCATGAAATTCACTTTGTCTTTACTTCAGTGCTTCATGTAATTTGATTCTATGAATAATAATGTTCTAAAGTATTAAATAGTAATATTTCAGACATTATGTCTGAAATCTATATTAAATTTTATCATACTTTTAATCAAAAGTACAAACCAAAAACCATCCTAGAATATAAAAGCATTACTTTTCATGTTTCAATGTTATTTTTCTTCTCCAACATTCAAAGCATTTTATCAAAAATATAAGGAAAGTTGAAATTATAAGAAAAAGTGGTAAAAAATATGACTAAATAAAGCTTAGATTTCATTTATTCCCTACAATGTAATCAATGATCAATTAGTGCATTTTTATAAATCAGGTTTACAGGGCGGCATGGATCTGGTTACCCCATGCAGCATCATACACACTTCATGTACAAACAACTGGACAAGTCACATAGCTTGTTTTTATTAACTTTACCTGGGCACTCCTACTCAGACAGGCCAGGAGAAAAGACCCTGACTCTGTATAAGAACCTGGCCAGGACTGGCACATAGGACTGGCACGCAGGGCTAGTTAATAGAGTCCTTTCAAGGATGAAGTTCAAGCCTTTTACTTCTGATATGGATGGATTTGAGTACCAGAGAAAGGACCTCAGTGAGGGGACGGATTATGAGCAACACATGCTGACTTTGTCCCATGTCTGTGACCCCTGAAACTCTTAGTCTACTAATGTTTTTAAGAGCCAAGTCATTGTGGTCTTTCTTCAGATCTATAGAACTCCTGAACCCCTTGAAGTTGTGCCAATGATACATCTCCTGATAAGATGTGCACCTATCAGAAGGACTTGGGGCTTGGAGAGCCCTTGGAGAACATCAGAACATCCTGTCGCCTGAACTACATGGTGTGATAGTCATCCACCTATAGTGACATTCCATCTACTGGGGGAAAAACAGCAGGGGTTATGGCAGGGTTGTAGGTGGAGAATGATCAGAAGCAGTGAGGGAAAGGGGCTGATGAATGTCACAGCATCTGGCTACCACTGGCTGAACAGGGAAAGGCAAGGATGGAACTTGTCAGTCAGATCCATGAGACAGAATCCAGCTCCTGCGCCAATGCCTACAGCTGTCTGAAACACACACTTATTTACTTATTTAGAGACAAGATTATACATTTCTTTAGCGGTTTCCATTTCAATTTACTGACTAGACAATAAATCAACCATAAGGACACCAGGTAAAGCTGGCCATTAATCTACATTACCACTTAACAATGCTGTCTTGGTATGCATCATTTCAAATTACTTACTCTAAACACTCAAAGCACCCTGGCAGTCCCCTTAGTACACTGATGGTCTTGCAAACTACTGGAGAATAAAACTCCATGTGTTTGTCTCTGTATGGTGTGTCAAATGCCCTGTTACTTCAACCCAGTGTTACTGTAACTTCCTCATTAGTGGTCTGGGCCAGAGGAGCAAGAATAAATTCTGGCTCCATATACTGAATTAGTGATACATTCCGGATTTATTGTAAAGAAGACCTACAAGACCTTTCTATATTAGGTTTTGTATTCTGGCTTTTATAAACCATCATGGTTCAGGCAGAAGTCAAATTTATAGGTAGTTCCTTCTACACCAATAACATCAATAAAAACCTCAATGTTCAAAAAATATAATAAATTATAAGTTTAACAAATTAACTGTGGGAAAATGTCATGGGAGTTAAGAACATTGCAATTTCTTGGAGGGACCTGGCTTGTCCTTTTTCGGTATTCACAGCCCTGTCTCCAGGGTTCAGAGCAACCACAGCACAGAACTGTCATCCACAGGTACTAGTTGACATGGCCAATGTTGTTAACTTGACTAGATTTGGAATCCCCACTAAATCTACCTCTGGATGTGTTGATGAGGGTGTGTCCAGAAAGGCTTAGCTGAAGAGGGAAGAACTGCCCTGAGGGTGAGCAGCACCCCATGAGCTGGGTGGGACCCTGGAATAGACAAAAAGGAGAACAGGAGCTGAGTCCACCTTCATCTCTCCCTGCTTCATGACTGAGCACAGCATGAGCAGTGCTTCATGCTCCAGACAGCATGGGTTCAAATTTAATCCTTTCATCATTACATTTCTTCTGGTAATCAAACACAATAATAAGAAAATCAACTAGTGAAGTAGAATAATACAGAAATCCAGAAGGTCTTATAAACGTGGACTAACTCACAAACCTATTTGAAGATGGCAAAAATCAAAATGCTAAAGTGGAGACAACCATATCACACTTTTCTAGAAAGCTAACAAGCCTTGTACACCTCTCTGGATTATTTTCCCAATTCAGTGGCAATGTGGGAAACTCTCATTAAATTAGAACAGCCAAACTTCATTTTTGCCTGGATCTCAGAAGTTCTAAATGTGTTAACTATTCCAAAACGCCAGGAATCATACGTGGCCTGAAGCACCGCAGCTGTATAGCATGTGCTTTCTTGAGATAAATGGTTTTATTTGTGGCTTTGTTGAGATAATATTTTCAGTTTAACTGGTCATAAATTGAGTTGTAGTTAGATAGCACAAGCAGGACACTTTTTCCAATTTTATATTCTGGTTCTGGGTACAATAAACAATCAAAGTTTGTCGAAGAGAGGAAATGCAGTTATTAACATCCAGTTGCATTTATATACTCATCATTATTTTTGTTAACAGAGTAACTTAGTCTCAGAGGAACTACTCCATGGCCCAGAAATGTTAACTTTTCCAAGGACTCAGTGCCTAAGTCTCTATCATGACTCTGCTTGCTTTGTCATCGATCCATGTTTTCATATTGCTTTCAACCAAGTATGACACTGTTGTTGTGTTCTTACCTTATTTATTTGCGTTATCATAGGGTAACTCTCCCAGAATGCAATGAAAGTCTGAATTAGACAGCAAGGAGAAACAGGCAGTTTGAAAATTACCAGCAAACATTCCTCAGAGTCTTTGGGTCAAGAATGCCTGTTGATGGTAGATAGACCATCTGGCCTAGGGAGATGGTAATGTCTTATCAGGAGCTGTATTCCTATGTAGCCAAGGTCATTCCCTGTCCACAGAGGCATATGTTTCTATTCCTCTTCATTTTTGTCTGCAGTATAAGGAAGGGGGCATGCCTTGGCCATGCCAGAAAAGTGACTCTATCTATGCTCTCTTTTTAATTTCAATATTAACGGTCACTGTATAATCAAAGTCATGAAGAGTCCCTAAATTAACATGCCATGATCATTGGTTCCAAACAGGGAATAAAATTTCCAAGCAAAGAGGGATGTTCTTTCCTATTGAGAATTGTCTAATGGGGCAATTATCAGGGGAATTTGATACTTTATGTATTAGAACAGAGGACACAGAATTCACATTGCTACCTCCAGCCATTGCCTTCCAGCCCACATTTGTAGAGGACCTACCATGTGCAAGATGTCATAGAAAGTGCGAAAACAAGCAACATGGCTGTCTTCCAATGAGAGAAATGATGGAGCCAGAGAAAGCACTGAACAACTTGTCACCAAGTCACTTAGGGTAGAATAAGATGAGAAGATAAGAACAATGGATGAAACAAGGAAAGGAGACGTTTTCTGGTACCAGTGGGAGAAAGGAGTGCTGCTAGAGTTTGGAGAAAAGTCATTTCAGAATGAAAGAGGAAAGGGCCAATCGAAGACTCCAAAAAAGCAGAAGAGAAGCAGGGCAGATGCTGCCTCGCAGTCAATGAGCTCAAATGGCACCACCCTCAAATGCTGCCAGTCTTCTGCTTCCCTTCAAGGTGTTCCTCCTACTTTGCTGCTGTCTTTGCAGAACGAATTTGAGCTCTTCCATAGTCATTGAAATGTGTGCTTCTTCCTGCCCACCTTGCTGAGCTCAAATTTCCTTGAGACTTTCTGACCCTCAAGATGCATCCCTGAGGTGTGACTTGGGCCTCCAGGTAATGACCCAATAGTTGTTAAACTTGCTGCTAGGTTCCGTGCATGTCTGATATGTTTCATCAGGTTTGTATGGGAGCCAAGGCTTGAACACAGCCCTCCTTAGCTTCACTTCCTGTCACCACACCTTGGGTTATCCCTTTCCTACCTTCTTCTGCGGTTGGTTTGTGTGACCAGTGGGAGAGTTCAAGGTGTTGATAGGCCACCTCTGATTATGAGACAGACACACTACCTACTGTGCTAATGAGGTATTTGACAGGCCACTTCTAAGCTTAGCTGTAAAAATCTATGGCTTCGGTCTTGAGCATTCCCTCTTTAAGGTTACACACCTTGGAAAAGCCTTTCTGAACCCATGTGAAGAAAGATGAAACTCCCTGCTATGTGAGTGAGCTTGATAGTAAAGCCCACAGCCCACATCTTCACATTCTACCAGGTAGCAGAACTGCAGCTTTATGATCTAGACCCATCCAAATTTGTCCCAGGCTCCGGACCCTCAGAACCATGGAAGATGCAAACTGTTGATTTAAGCTGTAGGTTTTAGGACACTTGCTATACTGAAAAGAAAATGAAGTATGGTACATGTAATCTTTTGTTATTTTTGTGTATGTGTGCATGCTATGCACATGTGTATATGAACATGTATGTGTATATATGAACATCTGTATGTGCGAGTGTACAGAGTTCCTCTGATCTAGCTTCAGCTTGTTTACAGAGGTAACATCTCTCATGGAACCTGGAACTCACTGTTGTGGCTACTCTAGCTAACCAGATTGCCTTTAAAGGATAGGGATTCTAGTTGTGCCTTTCTATTCACAAGGCTTGTGTCACTTGGGTTTTGATTTCCAGTCCTCATACCATGCAAGAGCTTCATCCACTGAGACAGATCCCCATAACTCATTTTCCTATTTTTTGAGGTGGAATTCATATAATCTGAAGTGAATAATAAATAAATATAAATAATAACTTAGCATTGATAATGTTATTACTATTAATATTTTTAATAATTATATAATTACTATATAATATATATTTTTTGCTATAATCACATCTTTTCCCCTTTTCTTTCTTCCCTTCAAACTCTACCATCAGCACTAGGTTCTCACTGTGTGGAAATAAGCAAGATAAGAAGGACAAGAGGCTGTTAAGTATTTCATCACTGGTTCTCTTACAAAAATAGTTAATGAAATTTTAACGTTTTTTTCTTGGGGAAATAAGTTTATTGGAACTACATGCTTTTCTTTTTAAGATACTTAACGGTTTTTATTATATACCTTTATAGATAGAGTGTAGGTCTCTGTTCTCTGGACTTCAAATTTATAGTGTTCACTGCCCCCTGAAAAGATCAAATAGAAGTTGTTTCAAAGATAAGATACAGAATAACACATTCATTTATCAAGTTGAAGTGAACTTGGGTGGTCCTTTTCAAGCTAGTTTCTCATCTAAATTCAACAAATATTTATCCAGCGTGTACTGTGTACCAGGCAATGCTAGGCACCTGGTCACACAAAGAAGAAAGAACAATAGGAAACACATTGACCTTAGTGGGCCATAAGCACTCTAGCAGGACGGTGAAAGTCTGAGTCACTTGGGAAAAGGAACTGATTATACTGGGTGGGCAGAGGATACTGTACGTATTTATTGGCCTTTGGAAGTGAAGTATCAGGAAATGTGTCATCTCAGCTGTTTCAATGACAGTGAAAGCTGTCAAAGCAAACCTTCTGAACACTTGCTGTTCTAGGCCTTGTCAGTCACTTTCCTCGCTTAAGTTCATTTCATCCAATAACACAATGATTGGAAAATATGGGCTACTCTTGTTACCCCGCCTTACACTGAGAAATTGGAAAATGGCAAACGCTTAAACAGTGTCCAGATTCCACAGCTACCAATTACCAAGCTCACATCTCAAACCCAAACATGTTTGTTAGCAGAATCCTTCTTGAGAGTGACACTTAAGAAAGTAAAACTTAACTGAGGAAGGCAGAGGTGGGTTTCTAGGAAGGGGGCGGGACATCACTTAATGAGCAGCATCTATGCACTAGACCATCTTGTAGGCCAATCTACATCATTCCTTGTTATCTAAAAACATGGCTTTGAAGACAGAGCCTAGACACCAAAATGGATATATGAGCATTACAAGGAGATCACATATCCTGGGGTTCTCAATACAGTCCTGGTGAGGAATGGTGTTAGCAGCATCTGTCACTCCCAGAAGAATCCTGACTTGGTAGATGTCAGAGTTTTCTTTCTATCATTGTTGATGAGCGACAGCTTGCGCAGGAAAGGTTTTATTTCATTTACATGTTGGAACACCAAACCAGGGACACAAGCAGGGCAGAGACTTAGAGGCAGGAACTGAAGCAGAGACCACAGGCATGGAGGAGTGCTGCTTCCTGGTTTGCTTTCCATGGCTCCAATGACTGTTATAGTTATGATGTGGCTGAACTTTCCAGTTATGAAATCTCTCTGCCCCTTGAGATAACAGAGGAACGATCCTAAACAGATTGAATTTGATAAATCGCCGCTCTTTGAACATTCCTGACACCTCACACAAGGAAGGCAACACATGGAGATTTTTTTTGACCCACACTCTCAATTCTGTAGATAAGAACACTGAAATATAGGAGGGTAAATGTCTTTTCCAAGGTCACAGCTAGAGAGACAGTGTTTTTCTGGTTCTAAATCCTGTGTTTCACACAGTATTCTAGAATTTTATTTATTTTTGTGTATGTGTGTGTGGCTGTGTGCCATCCCACATGTGTGGAGATCAAAGGACAGCTTATGATAGTGAGTTCTCACCTTCCAATATGTGGATGTCTGGGATTAAACTCAGGTCATCCAGCAAGCACCCTTACACACTGAACCATCTCGCCAGCCTCCACACATTACTTTTATAAGGAACTCTGATGTTTGCAGTCATATGTATATGTATGTCAGATATTAGAATATGGAAAGATATTCAGAGAGGTCTTTTCTTTGAAATCAGCCTTTGATCTTAAAAAAAGAACTTGCTTGCTATTTTCAAATGGAATACCTCTGAAAAATGTTTTTTCCTTGCCAGCTTCTGATCAGAATCTACTCTCCTCTGAAATGTGTTGTGCCTTCAGGTGGAAGTTTGGGCCTGAGTTCAGACATTTGGTAAGCAGATGCTGTTTCTGAGGTTATGGTCTGTCACTGTGACTCCCATGGGCTGGCTGGCAGGGATCAGAACCACAGTCATGTGGCTTCTGCAAAATGTTCTGTGCCTTATCGTGAGCTGGCAAGAGTGTGACAAACTAGATAGAGGGGAAGTGGCGGAGGACTCCTGAACTCCTCTGCCTGTGCTGAAATCAGAAGAGATAGCTAAAAAATTCAAGATCGTTGATCTTAGAGCCTGTGCTGTTGGTGTTCTATTCAAGAAGTAGTCTCCTGTGCCAATGAGTTCTAGGGTCTTCCCCACTTTTTCTTCTAACCGGTTTAGTGTGTCTGGTTTTATGTTGAGGTCTTTGATCCACTTGGACTTTAGCTT
>CM053766.1:74070277-74092893 GCA_028658305.1 Pachyuromys duprasi
AAGACTCACAACCAAGCCTTTGGCAGAGGGCGGGAAATAATAATAAAAATAGGGGATGTGAGGAAGACTTGGGGAGAACAAGAGCTCCACAAAGAACAAACTGAGCAGGGCATAGGGGTCTTATACGAGACAGTTTCTCCAACCAAGGACCATGTATGGATATGGGCTAGAATCCCCACTCAGATGTGGCCCATGGTAGGTCGGTGTCCAACTGAAGTCCCTAGCAAGGGGAACAGGGACTGTTTCAGTCATGAACTCGATGGCTGGCTCTTTGACCCTCCCCTATACACGCCAGGGAGTAACAGCATAGCTAGATCCCAGGGGAGGACATGGTAGCCAGCCCTGAGGAGACAAGATGAACTGGGGACAGATGGAAGGGAAGGAGGTCCTCCCCCGTTGGTGGACTTGGAGGGGGTGGGGAGGAGATGAGGGAGGGATGGGGAGAGTGGGAGGGAATGAGGGAGGGGGCTATGCCTGGGATGCAAAGTACCTAACCTGTGATTGATATAAAAATAAATAAATAACATTTAAAAAAATTCAAGATCAAGTGCCTGAGGACCTGTGCTTTTGAGCTTCTGTAGTAGTTGATTGGCCACCTTTGTGGTCTAGCAAGGGCTCAGCCCAGTGTAGAGAGAAACCTGGCCTGTGCTGTATGGGCATCTCTAAGAAAAGAAGACAGGAAAGCTAAGAGATGAAAAAGGGTTAGGGGATAAGAGAAGAGATAGAGGAAGGGGAACAGAAATGCAGAAGGCCAGTGGAAGAAGAGGACTGAAGATCAGGTAAAGTGCCCACAACACAAGGCTGGTGGAATTAAAGAACCAGAGCCTACATTACTTCAAAACTGAGTTAGTCAAGGATTTTGGACTCTACCTTAACAGAATTTAGTTATATGATCAACCATTCATGCAACTGGAAGATCTCTAACAGAAATGTAGGCATGCTGTTTTTATTTTCATAAGGATATATACGAAGAAGTATGTAAGGAGTGGATTCAGGACCCAGAAGCAACGCAACTTCTCTGGGAGTGATATCCTTCACACTCGTCCTGATCTATATTTCCTTTTCTCTGTTTCTAGAGGCCATCATTGGTGTCCCTGAACATCAAAGAACACTCATAGAACTACATTTCATTGTCAAATGATCACATTCAGATAGTTATACTGTAATTTTAGGATACCTGATCAATTACTATAATACATCAGAAAGATTCTTGGAGAAGTTAATCACTGTTCAATTCTAGTTTTTTCTATTCTCTCTTTTGCTTAAGGCCATAAAAAACATGTCACCTTTCTAATTTATCTAATATTTGTCAAAGCTCTTTTGCCTTGGTTTTCATTAATTTTAAAATGAATGTTTAATAACCCTGAAAAAAGCATTTCTCTTTTCAATGATATTTTTTTAAATGCCAGACACAAACCAATAAAGTGGGTTGCCATGGATTTTGTAGTATTTTTAGTCCTGGGTTTGAATTCTGGAAGTCACTTAATGACCCTGAGCCTCATTCTGTCAAATTTAAGATTATTTCTACCAATACTTACATCTTGTTGTTGGGCACTATATATAAAATAATGGCTGTGGATCCATATAAGTCTAGTGACTGAGAGGGAAGGAAGGAATCAAAGAAGGAAGGAAAGAAGAAACTAAAAAGAGAGAAGAGAAAGAAGAAGGGAGGGAGGGAAAGAAAAAAACGGAAGGACAAAGGAGGAAAGAATAAAAAGGGTAGGAGGAAGGTAGGAAAGAAGAAAGGAAGCAAGCAAGCAGGCAAAAAAACGAAGGTGAATTAATTGCTAAATTCAGATACTGAGCACACAGCAGATGAAATAATTATGAAGAACTAAGTATAATGGAAATAAACTGGTTTACACGCCAATCATTTGTTCATTCATGCATTCATTGAATGTTTACAGAGTATTATTTTCAATGACATCAGAAAATCCATATACAAGGGACACTTTGTTCCTGGCTGGAGACTTTGTGATACTAATGTTGTTAAAGGTCATGTTAGCGGCTCTGGTAATATGAGAAGTTAGAAGTGAAGGTTTAAACACTGTGTTTTCAGGGATTTAACATTCAAGGATAATGAAGTAAAGTGACTAAGATTACCCTTTTAAAATCATGGCATCCACTTCAGTGTTTTTGAGCTTTTGTCCCAATGTCATGACTATTGGTTAAACTCAAGAGAATTACGTGAAGATAAATGAAGTCCACATGTTCCTCTCCTTGTTGGCTGCAGATGAGACAATCTGAACAGTTTCCCAGGTATCTGAACTGGCCGTTTCTATAGCGTCTTTCTCTCTCTCAAGCCTGAATTAAAAGCCCCATAACCCAGTGGGGAGGGTCCCAGGAGCTACGATCTGTGTTCCTTCTGCAGCTAGAACACTGTTGAGTGTTCTTCTCAGTAGCATAAAACCTACTGCCCTCCTGCTGATCTGAAACAGTGAGGAATCACGTGTTTAAGTGTCATCTTTGCCAAGCGGCATCCAAAGAGAAGGTCTTGATAGAGCTTGATACGGTTTAGTCTTTCCTGATCCCCCACTGGGGTGGACTGAGGGGCACTGGCAGCATGAACTGGAATAAGTTCACAAATAAATCATAGTCCCTTATTTCAAGAATATTAGTAAGAACTGGGTGGTAGTGACACATACCTGTAATGCCAACATGTTGGAGGCTGAGGCAGGAGGATTTCTAGCGAAGAGCTATCCTGTGCTACACAGCAAGTTCCAGGCCATTGAGGCACATCGTGAGAGCCTGTCTCAAAAATATAGCAAAAGACACAGACAACAAAAAGAAATGGTAGTAGCGAGGGCAGACGACACAACCTCCTCCCCCCTTTCTCTCAGTAATACTTTAAGATTCACGTTGAGGCCTGGAAGAGTTAAAAAAACATAATAATAAATAAATAAAAACCATATAACTATATATAGATATGTAATGATTATGTGCTTTGACAACATGATAATAATGTGAATGCAGTCTTTCTCTGAAAAATACCGTTGTGTGCTCTATTTTTCACCTGCTCATATGAGTTGATACAGTGTTAATACAGTGAAATGATGGAAGTGAAGTGTAGTGACATTAGGTTACCACATACATTTTTCTTGAATGCAAGCGTTATAACAACACCATAGTTAGTCTGATAACAGAGATGGCAAGCAGTGACTACCATGCAGGAAGCATATACAGTGTGGATACACTAGACAAAGAGAGGAATCTACTCCAAGGCAGATGGTGCAAGATTTGATTTTTTTTCCATGTTGTTTGAATAATATGCCATTTAAAATGCATGCGTTAATATTTCTGGAATTTTCTTTTCTATGTTTTTGGACCATAGTTGACCTTTGCGACAGAGACAGTAGAAATTTAAAACTCAGGATAAGGGCTCCCGGTGAGATGGGGGGGGGGGGACTCTTGTATGCAATTAGGTGCAATAAAGTATTGTGGATAGAGTAAAAGGATGTGTATATGTGTCAAGACACTGAAAAGAGGGAGCCTGATTATTCTGTGTGGGGAAGTGGTGAGAGCGGGAAAAGAAAGGCTTCACCAGAGATGACTGTGTGCCCCGGATGGCGCAGGAAATGGCGTTATCTTTAGTCCTCTGTTCCCGGACTCGGTGAGAGGAAAGCTGTATCGCGACACACCGATGTTTAGTTAATACTTAGAAGAACGTTTCCCATGAAGGGAGATGGGTGGCCCCTCACAGGTGCCACAGTGTAAACTTCTCCCACACCGCCTGTGCCTCAGATGAAGATTCTAGATCCCGAGCTGACCACAGGATAAAGACTGCTCTGATTTGAGAGACTCCTCAAAAGCCCCTTTGGGCTGTAGGTCAGTTTTGATAGATGCTACCTGCCAATGTTTTAAATTAGTCTTCTTTGCCTTTAGAAAGTGACTATCTTCTTTCAACCCTGAAATAACTGGAACATCACTTAACAAACATGTGGTTCTTTTACAAAATTATTGATATTTCACATACTTCAGCTTAATTCAGCTGGAAGAATTGGGACCAAGCCACATTAGGGACAGAGAATTGACACAATTCCCAAAACAGCACCGTTCTCATCGAATGGAGCCAAGTTGTCCACAGAAGAGCGTGTTTCTGGAGCAGAGCCAATCCATCAATCATATTCTGGAGACTAGCCTGCAGCTGAGTGGAAAGGCAAGATTAAACCCATGCATGTCATTTTTAGCATAGACACAAGTATGTTTTATTTTTAAGCACACTTAGAGAGAATTTAGAAGGCATCACTCAAAACTATATGGGGAGTAAGTAGCAGATTTTTTTTTAATGGACCATAAATTGAATCTGGAAAGAAAGACTGGTGATAAATATGGATGTCTGAAATCCCCATTTCTAAAAACATCCTAAATTAAACTATGAGTGCTAATAAAAGTATGGGTGTCTGCAATTACTTGTATTAGTATTTAAATATACAACCTTTACCTATTTTTATCTAACCTCTAAAGCACAGGAAGATTTGTGCTTCCTATTTAAAATTTTTACAAAGATTATTTTGTCTCAGACTTTTTTTAAAAAGCAATTTTTGTTTAAAAAATGTGTCTGAGTGTCTTTGATGCTAATGTTAAAACAGCATGCTAGCAAAATGCCCTTGGTAATGGCTGAATCAATGTACCCAGACAGAATCACTTGGTTGTGTAATTTAAGACAATGTGGTTTATGGTCTTTTCTTTATTCTTAAAGTCTTTCTTCAAAGTCAGCCAAGGAGATGATGAAAAATCACTTCCTAAATCACAGGATCACTCTTAAAATGTCTTTTCCAAATACAGCCCACTCACTACTCGTTCATCATGCACTGTCCAGTGCTGTCGTTCCTGACATGGAACTGTCGTGGAGTCTCATTGGTACTCTGCACAGAGAGTGCACCATAGTCTTCAAGCTTAGTACACAACCTGATTCCTTCCAACTAAAATCTTTACCTTCCGTCTACCCCTAACACACTCTTGAAACCAGTGGTTCTCAGCCTTCCCAATGACCCTTTAATACAGCTCCGCATGTTGTGATGACCCAAACCATGAAGTTATTTTTATTTCTACTTCATAATTGTAGTTTTGCTACTGTTAGGAATTGAGATGTAAATATTTTTGGAGATGGAGTTGGCCGAAGAGGTCATGACCCTCAGGTTGAGAACCTTAAACCCTTCTTTCATTAGTTTATTTATTCCATGCTGTACTGTTCTTCCCTTAGTTGTCAGTCAGTTTGGGGGGTTTGAATTTCATGGTGAACAAACATTAAGTCATTTCTAGTATGTTGATTGCTTGACTACTTGGTTCTGCATGTTTTCCTGAAGGCCAGGAAGGTGAAAACACTCAGGTCCTCCTTCTGCAGTCTGCTCTCCTCACCTCTCACCTAATCCCTTAGTGACATTGCTTCTAATCTTTTCAGTGCAGCTGAAAAATATTTCCACTGAGTCTGCCTGTCTCTGCTTTCTTCTGCTGTCAACATCACCTCCAAAGGTGGAGAGCTGCAATGATCCCATAATGGACCTTTTTTTTTTAACCTGTTGCCTCCAATTTATTTCCCTCTCACAGCTTTGGCAATCATTTAAACATGGGTCAGGCAATACCATGGCAATGATAACTAACTTTTCAGTGTCTTACTTACAAAGCCAGCTTTGGAATAGGTCCACAAAGGGTCCTTAGAGAACCCTTTAGCATAGGAGCCCTTCCACTCTTCACCCTTTCCCTATCTCATCCTTGATAGCTACATGCCTCTTTCTTTAGTAGTATGTGCACAGGCAAGAGACTCCACAGAACATTCTTCCTCTCAGGGTTTAAACAAGGCTTCTTATCCTTTGGTGTTAAATGTCCCTCTTCGGATGAGGCCTTTGAGAATGACCACTTCTGGTTGCTTTTTCCTTGTTGTTTGCTTTTATTCTTTACTACCTTCAGAAAGTGACTTTTTTTTGCATGTGAATGTTTTGCTTGTGTGCACATATGTACGTGCACCCATGAATATGACTGGTATCCAAGGTTAGAAGAAGGCCTCAGACGCTCTGGAGTCACACATGTTTATGAACCTCCGTGTGGGTTCTGGGAATCGAACCAGGGTCCTCCAAGGCGGCAGCCAGTGCTTGTACCTACCCAGCTGTCACTTCAGCCCCACTCTTCGTCATGACAGGAGTTGGGTTGGGAATGATTAAGTTAGTCCACATGCCTGTGGCTGGTGTCAAGCAGTAGGATACAGGTTCAATGGGGGCAGGGATTCTGATCTTCTTCTTTACCTCCATGATGCACCTATTCTTAGAAGAAAGCTGGTTAAGAGGCTGGTGCTGAAATGTTTATTGAAGCAATAAATATGGATGTCTTTTGAAGGCACAGTTACTCATACAACTGAAGGGCAGAAAAACAAAAGTGAGGCCCCATGAGTCCACAGCCAACTTCCTTAACTCAGGAAAAAAAAAACCCATTAAATAAAGCATCTTACTTAAATATATTCCTATGGGGCATCAGAATCTTTAAATGATGGTTCAAATATACCATATCAGTCTATCTCTGGAATGCTCAGAACATGTGAGTTTTGTTCTAGCTTTGCCATATTTCATGACTGGTCACTTTACAGACAATGGTGACTGTAAAGGGTGGGGCATCAGAAATGTTGTGGTGAGGGACTGGATATTTAAGCAGTGGGCCATTACGAACTACCCCAAAAGGCTGAGGCAAAAGCACACACTCCAACAGCAGCAGAGGCTCCCAGGAGTAAAGCTTTCTGACTCTGAAGACCTAGAGACAATGGGAAGGCACAACCACCAGAGAGAGGAGCTCCACGTGTATGCTGTATGGGGCATATTGTATTTGTCGAGCTAGAAAAACACATCCCAGGAAATGTCAATATTCCTATAGGAAGGAAGGCAGTCTCATTCAATGATGAAGAAGATACTGGTGTTCTTCAATGCAAAAGTGTTTCTTCATCCTGTCATGTATGTAAGAACACAGATCTTAACAATTTATTGGCTTACCAGTCTATTACATGGCCCTTCAGCCTGCTCAGTTTTTCTATATAAAACCGGGAACAATTTTTGTATGTTACAGATATATGTGCCTTCAAGGTTCTTAGAAACTTGTGACCTTAAACTCAAAACATTCTGTGAGCTTCAAGTACATAGAGACAGACTTGCACTCCCTATGGAATTTGGCAATTCCTTCAAGCATGGGGCAATAGAGTTCAACCCAGGTGAGCACCTGAGAAGTATGTTTAGAGGACCCCCCTGCATCTGCCTGAATGCACCGTGCCTCATTAGGCCATGCAGCAGAATGAAGATCTGAATGCTCCAGGCTGGAAATGGGAAAAGAATCATTTCAGGCACTTGGCGTTGTTCTGTCTAAACACACTGAAGATCCTTTTTGGCAGGAGGCCTGTGTTTAACCAGAGTTACTGAATATAGAATAACCATGAGTGGGGAGTATGTTTTCCTTGGATATATTTTCTTGAGATAAATGTGGATCCCAGGCATGGAGAAGAGTTGTGTAGACACAAGAGGCCTGCCTGGGGAAGTTGAAACAGCACTGACAAATGAGACCCCCTTCCATTCCATTCACCACCTTCTCACTTTCTCGTCTCTTGGATCCTGTCTAACATCTCCTCCCAAGACAACCACTGTCGTTTGGGGCCCGTCTGATTGCTCCAGTATGAACAGAGATTTTATCACGGGTCAGGCCTTCACATCTGGGTTATTTGGCCAGTGAAGGATACATAGCCGTTGAATTCTTATTTAGGAACTGTTCGATTATCTTTACAGCAGAGGGATCCACGCTTGCACTAATTTGGTTGGCCCTTCCCCCACTGACCTAGGGAAAAACAGCAGGCAGGATACCCACCCTGGGAGCAAGATAGAGCTAAGGTCTCCACTGCTGGGAAAACTGCCAGGCAAGAAAGCCTTTAGGCAGCAAGTTCAGGGGATCAGTTGGCAACTGGATTGATCTTGTTCCTCAATGATGTTACGTTCATTTCTTCTAGTTACAATAACAATGACTATCAGTGGGGTGGCTTAAACAACAGACAGACATTTCTTCTTTCACAGTTAGCAAGTCCACTGTCCCAATCAGGTGTTAGCAGCCGATCCCTTCCCAGAATCCAGAAGGGGGACCTTCTAAGTGTCTCACCTGCTTCTGGAGATTATTGTTGATTCCTGATATTCTCTGCTGCAAAGAATAAGTCCTGACCTTTGCCTCCATTGTCTGAAGGAGTCCCCCAGTGTCATCATCATCCCCTCCTCTCTGTGTCTCTCTCTGTGCCAGTTCTGAAGATCCTATCCATTAAATTAGTTCCCTCTCTAGTCTACCATGGCTTCATCTTAGCTAATTATTACTGCAAAGGCATAATTGAAGGTTTTGTTTTGGTTTGGTTTGGTTTTGCGTGCATTTTCTATTCAATGTGTCCACCAAACTTTAACTTTGGGCACTTTAACCATGTGAGCAGCCTGTCTAGTCATTTTGGGATGTTCTTGAAGTATCTTTTCCCTGAATATGTCTCAGTGTGGAGAAGACAAAGAGAAGCAAGTCTACAGCTGTTACAGCCAGAACACAGTACTGTGCTTGGAGTGTTCCCCCATAAATGGTTGTCCTGCTTCAATTTTTATTGTCATCTCGACATAATGTCAGAACCTTCTCTACGCAGGTGGTCCTAAGCTGAATACAAAGCTGGCTGAACATGAGCCTATGGAGGAAGCTAGTAAATGGTGTTCTTCCACAGTTTCTGCTCAGTTCTTTCTTGAGTTCCTGCCCTGACTTCCCCCAACGATGGCAGTGTAAACCGAGTACATTCTTTTCTTCTAAAGTGGTTTTGTTCAGTGTTTTATCACAGAGGCAGAAAAAATAGCTAGAATGGTAGTGCATATGTTTGTATGCACATATGTGTGCACATGTGAAGATCAGAGGTCATGTCGGGTGTCTTCCTGTATTCTGTTTCACCCTACTTTCTGAGACAAACCCTCTCACTGATTTAGGATGCACCAATTCAGTTGGAATGGCTGGCCACTGAGCCCAGGGATTTGCCTGTCCCTGCACCCTACCCCTACAGTGCTGATGTGCATGATTTTTACACAGTTTCTGCAATTCAAACTCAGGCACTCATGCTTACACAGAAAGCAGCTTGCCCACCTGGCCACCTGCACACCCTATACAGACTTTTTTGATGCTTTGGGTACTGTCACCATGAGCAATATTTTGTAGATGAAGACACGGAGGCTGAGAGAATTATAAATTTTCTCTAACTTAAGGGAAGCATTTGAATGTACAGAGCCAGGATCCAAAGCTGCTTGGTTACTAAGCTCTCCTGCTTTACCAAAGGGTAGGTGTGGATGCTTCAACCCAGTGGTTATCTGATTGTGTTAACGCTTGGTCTATGGTTTGAAGCTGTTTCAACTTCTTTTTTAGCCCATTTTATTTTGGAGACACAACTAGCCCTGACATGAGTCTACTTCCTTTATTTTAATCAATTCAGTTAGCTCTTCATCAAACTTGCTCTCAAACTTCCCAAACTCCTAGCTACTCCCAGGGCCTGGATCACCTCATACTGGCATACGGACAGCAAAAAGTAACACAAGGTTGGCCCCTCTCCTCTGTAGTCCTCATGAGCAGGACTGAAGAGTATTGACTGATGTCCCTCTTTATCTTGGGACACTGGAATAACACAGTCTTGCTCACTGAAGCAGTGATGGTGTGCTCTGAGTAAGCAGTGAGAATTTTAGGAACTGTGGATTGAACTTAACTGCCTAACGTGATCCTCAAGTGTCCTCAAACGTTTTCCATAATTGTTTACAACTAAATAAGATCTCAGTTGCACTTGGGATGAGGAACTTATTTGTAACTTCCTTTGTGCTGTCAGGGGAAACAATTGCCATGAATGTTCCTGCTTCATTTACTCTTAACTCCTAAAAATATTGCCGTCAGGAAGGATGGCGGTTTGTTTGCCATGTCAACAATATTTTATTTTGGTTTCCTTTTAGAGAAAAGTCCACATATAGCCACCTTTAAAACCAACTACAGTGCCCCAAATATGTTTGCAAATCTCAGGGCTCTGTTCCTCTCCAAATCCTCTCAGGACATGAATGGTAGTCTGTTGAGGGATGCAAAGATAGGTGACATGTGGAGTTCCAATAGGAGATGTTGCAGAAATTAGAGAAACTCCTAAAAAATATTCATTTTTTGAGTGACATTTAAATCACATCTGGATTGCATATCATTTCAGTGATGTTTCATTCACACCATATTGTATAAACTTGTATTAACAACTAATGGCATTGATGGACTTTTTATTATTTTATTTGATCAGGATTTTGGAGCTAGAAGGAGCTAGCTAGAATCATTCTCTTTTATAAGTAGGATAGCCTCAGAAAGAACACACAGCTTCATCTTAACAGTACAATAAATACATAAATCATATCTAGAAGACAGATGCCCTTAGTCCCCAGGAAAAGAAGTTCTATGACACCCACACATCAGTTGGCAGGTCAGGAAAAGGGGAGAGAGAAACATTCAACTGTAAGATTCATCAAGATAAGATTGTCTGTACAAATATTTATTAATGAACTGAACTCTCTTATCAGCTTAAGCTATAAAGCCCTAGCCAACATCTCAATGACTTGAAACAGGCAAATTCACTGGGATCTAAAGCTCATTTGCCATGTATTTTTCTTCCTTGGTCTTATTTCTCTGGTAGGGTCACTCTTTTGCCCAGGCTGGCCTGAAATTCAAGGATATCCTAATGATTCAGCCTTCCAAGTAATGGTATTACAGGCTTGAACTACTGTGGAATTTACTATATGTCAAGATCTCAGGATAAATACTGGCCTGTCACTATATGACAACTGTCAACACCTAGAAAGTGACTTTCTCTCTTCCCTCAGTGCCCAGACCATGTGGTTGTTTATAAGCAGAGATGCTAGGACATTCCATGAGAGCAGACTACACGTGGGTATGTTAATATCTCCTCTGTAGAGCCATTCAAGTTTAATGTCCCTTTTTGTTAATCTGGTTATCATCTGTGGAAGCTTTGATGTGTGTCAGAGGTGACCCACGTCTTTCTTTGTGCTCCTCTGTCATCTTTGGGTGGGCCTGGAGACTCCTGAATAGGCTAGAGGCCTACAGGTTTTGTCTGCTGGTATCTCTGTGTTCTCAGGTGAGCTGTTGCCCTGTTGGTAGACAGAAGGGATGACTTGACAGTCCTGGATCAGTTCTGTGTTTCAAAGAGGTGGAGTTGGGTATTTCCCTTCCCAGGTCAGTTAAGTCCCTGGTAAAACCCCGTGAGTCAAGCTCTGCTGCACGAATCCCCTTGAGGTTAGGTCTTAGGAAGAAGAACCCAGAACTTCAGGTATGTTTCAAAATGGCTATGTCCCTACCCAGGGGGAATTGTCAGACTACTTTTCCTTGCTTTACACAGTAGGAACCTGATAGAGGAAAAAGAAACTCAGGCAGTTTCTTAGATTGGACCCTGTAAAATGTCTAATTCTCAGACTTAAGCAGACTGAACCAAGATTTGTCAGTGGCTGTTATTGGTTTCTGTCCCCACACTTCCGCTTTTGGTGAAGTTCTCCACGCTTGTGGGCCTGCCTCTCTTGCTTAGAGGCAACAGTCTGTGACCTAAATTCTCTGAAGTTTCTAAGAAGAGCTGTCAGTTTTTCAGCTTGCTCATTTTGTTGCGGTTGTTATTGTTTTGTGATGCTGTGTTATGTGGAAGGGAGTCTCAGGTTTAAAGGTCTGTATATGTCACAGCTGAGCTCAGAGCAGATGTCAGTTTTTGTGCACAGTGTTTCCTGTGGAGAAGAGGGTCTCACTGTAGAGTCCCTGGCAGCCTCAAAATCACTGTCATCTTGCCTCAGCCTCCCCCACGTTGGGATTATAGGTGCATGCCACTACTCCCAGCCACAGTCTCTCTCTCTCTGGATTCCTCTGAACCTGGATTCTTCATGGATAACAGCTCTGAATCAGAAGTCTGGGACAAATAACCAGATGAGGCAGCAGGCTCCCACCAAAGTGTTGGGGCTGCTTCTCTCTGCCTGAAGCATTGTGATTCTAAACCAAGGGCGGTGCTGTGCTTTCAGAGGCCCTGCCACACACAAACAACTCTGGCCTAGAGGAGTTTTTCAGGCTCACCATAGTATACATAGTCTAATTGCTTGCAACTCCTTCCTGGCAAAAGCCACTATCTATTTTGTAGATATTTGAGTGCCACATGCATTTGCTTTGCATTTGTAGGTCAGTGGCTATAAGTAGAGTAAAGAACATGACACCCAAGCTACAGGAAGAGGATGCTGGGTTTTAGGTAAAGCAGTTAAGGGGAAACATTTTTCAAGCCCTGACTTCACTAATAGACAATGAGGCTTCTACAGAAGTGGTAGGGTGGGTCCGAGGGAAGAGAAAAGGGCCTTTTGATCTTCTTCAGTCTCAGTTATGGGTTGAAAAAAAAAACTCTAGAAGGATCCTGTTCGAGTGGTTCTGGCACTGGGCCCCAAATTCCGCACTTCTAATACTTCCCAGCAGGTTAGCAATACCAGGGCTGACACAGTGCTGTGAGAAGACTTTCCATACCCACATAGTGAACACAGCAGTAGTTGCTCACTTGGCTTCCTGAACTCATCGTGTGTGCTCTTAGTCTGACACAGTCCCTTCTGGGAGAGTAAGTGCACCCTCTCTGTGTTTCTGAGACCTCGGGACTTTCTTCCAAGCCTCTCTCAAGCCTGCCCTTCCCTGGAGCTCCTCTACCTCTTGAGGCTTCCATGATTCACGGCTCTTGTGGGCGTCTGGATCTTTTCCAGTGCCTACCAAAGCATTCTCCAGGTCTTTCCCCTAACTAGGCAGTCCGTGTTGAGTACAGACCATATGTCTTGTTGCCCCTCACTTCCCAGGCTCACCAGGAAACTGCACAGTGTATTAAAAACAACCTAGACATGAGTTTAAGCCACAGACACATCACTTGGCAACTGTTGAGGCCTAGACAGGCCTAGGGGCTGCTGCTTCAGTGGTGATGGTGGTGATAGGTGCAAGAGATGTTTATACCCCGTAGGATTGCTGAGAGAAACAGCGAATGTCAAGTTAGCAAAGTGTTACATCAAGTGTCTGACATAAAGTCCACACTCCATAAATTTAAATCCTCTCCCCTCAAACCCATTTTTCCTTTGCCCTTATTTGGAGTTTATGGTATGTTCTCTTCCTGACACCCTTTCCTTGAAAAAATACCATGTCAAGTGGAACATTCTTGGAAGGTTTTCGTCTGTCCCCATAATCTGATGTAGGCTGGAAATATCTTAAGCCAAAATTTGTCCAATAATATACCTGCTCTACCAAATATCACAGCTTAGTAATGCTGTCCATTTAGTAATGGTGACTAACTTAGTAACTTAGTAATGGTGTCGAGTTTTACCTTTCAAGATCACATGTCTGGCTGACAATTGCAACGTGCTACCTAGCATGCTAATATAATGTATAGCTTTCCCTCACATCTTGTTTTTATACCTTTGTTAAACTAAAAGAAGCCTGTAAATTGATCCACAATGTATCTGATGCCACCTGCACACAAGAAGCATTTGGCAGAAACTGGGATAGGGAAACTTCTCGTGTTGTCTCTTTATATCCAAATTTTCTGCAGGAGCCATTTAAATTCAATAGAAATGTGGTACTAAAATTATCATCAGAGGCTGGCTGTATAGCTCAATGGGAAGAGCACATAGTGAGCACATATGAAGTGCTAGGTTCAATTCTCAGTGCCTCCTCCGGGTACTTTTTTATCATTGCCTTTTTATCTTAAAACCATACACTTCTGTCAAGACAAATTCAACTGCTGCACTCCGCCACTGGTTCATTATTGGTATTTTTTTTTATGACATGTACATTGTTCTCAGAGAAACCCAGTGAGATGTCCTTCCTTTAGGTAAAATTTCTAATCCAAACTGCATTGTCAGCTGGCTGTGGGGACACACATCTGTAATCCCAGCGCTTGGGAGAAGGCAGAACAGTGAGCTGTTTAGGAGTAAACTGCTTTGTAGCAGCCGAGTGTCTCATTGCAGATACTGGGCCAGGAACTGTGATTAAATGATACCCACGAATTGAGGCAGGAGAGAGATCCAGGAAAGCCAAAAAGTCTTTCTTGCATGTTAACTCTCTTAAGGTCTCTGCTGAGTTTCTACAAAAAGAAAACAACCTGCTTTGGAATAAAGTGAGGAAGGGCCGGGGATTACAGGGGATTTCACACACTGTCAAGCTCTGTGAAAACATCACATGTGTGTGTGAATATGAAAGAGTCCAGGAGACTCTTGGATGAAAGGAAATATGCGTTGCTAGAAGGAGTTGCTGCTGGATGGATGGATGGGCTGAGTGAACAGCAGCCGCCTGGCATCACCCTGTCTCTTGAAGAGCAGCAGCTGTTCGCTGGCAGACAGACACCTTTCTCGCACATGCTCCAGAGTGAGAAGTGGAAAGAGCTCTGGGCCGGACTATTTTGGGTTCCCAGTGACCTGTGTTGCTATGACATCTTGAGATTCGTGGTTAGGCTGATGCCGGATGTCGCCCAGCAGCTGATCGAGAAACCTCTGAGAGTTCATTTCACTTCTCGGAAATCATCAGCGCATCACAGCTGAGGGAAAAGTGGTTGGGCGGCTCTGTTTGGGGGTTCCCCACCCCCAGCCCAAGTGCACCAAAGGGAATAGCGGCCTTTGTTTTAAAGCAGGGTTGTTTTTTTTAAGTCGCCATGTTTAAATGCTGTGTGAGTTCCTACAGGTGCCACTAATTTACATCTTGCCCAGGAGTTTACGTCGATCGTGTTGGTTGTTTATTTACCACTGGAGTGGCAAACACTTGTTGAAGCAGAAAATATCAAAGTGAAATGAACCCGTGAAAAGTTTACTCCAAACAGAGTGGATGCTGATCATCCGAGACTATGGCAGCCTGGCTGCTAAACAGCCTATGGAGGGCTAGAGGCAGAACTGCATCTAGAGTGAAAGGCAATTCGCACGCCATAGTCAGGAGTGCCCAGTGACTGCTTCTGCAGATCTGCGATCCTGAGAAAAGCTACGGTGGCTCCCCGTGCCTCAGTTTCTTCTTTGATACGATGTGGTCAATAATACAGTAGTTGTTCCGGCACGTATTACTTACTAACAAGTATCAGATGTCAACGTTGGTGTCATGATCTTTTGCTGTTGCTACAAAAAACAACAAAACAACAACAACAAATGGTACATAAGAGTTCAGAAAACTATTAGCAAAGATCAAACTTGAGGAAGAATATCAGAGAACTTGGTGGCTGTGCCCAGAGTCAGGATTTCATAGTTATAAGGAAGGTGGTAGGAGAAGTCACCAGGACAGATGAGCCATTAAGAAAGGCCATCGTTGCTGATTTGAGAAGAGAGTGCTTCAAAGTGAGAAGAGTCCCATTTCCTAGGATGGAGCACTGAAGCTTTTGGAATTGTACCCTATTTATCTGTGAGGAAAAATATGAGATGCGTTGCTAAGCAACAAGCTTACTAGGTCATATCAAGGGGTTGGCAGGCCTGGCTTTCTTACTGGATTGTCTAGGGGGCAGAGTATGCTTCCAGGTGCAAGCAACTCATCCAAATTCAGTTCCGGCAGCTGTATAACCCAGGTGCCTGACGCCTGGAAGGCTGGAAGTTTAGGGCTGAAGTCTGCTTGCAAGCCCCCAATGTCTTACACGTGGTTCACCCCAACTTCAAGTGTGTTGGGTCCCTTTCATAATATGAATCTCTCTGACTGTTCCAGAGCAAAAGCTTTATTTCTGGGACTCCAGCCAGAGTCCCCCTTGCAGGCTGTGGATGGGCATGCTTACATATGCACAGGTATCACCAAGACAGGGTCTCTCGTTGGCCTGGAGCTCATCAGTAAGGCTAGGCTGGCTGCACATAGACTCTTTCTAGTTCCAGGGTTATAAGCATGGTCCACCATAACACTCCCAACCCTTAACATAGCTTCTGGAATATCTCAAGTCTCAGTGCTATAGTGGCAACAACTGAGCTTCCTCCCAGCTCCTGCCCTTTGCTTTAAAGGGTTCATATGATTGTACTTCATCCACCAACACATTCAAAACACTCTGTCTTAAAATTCATCACCCTAATTACACCGGCAATGTCTCTGAATGTGCACATTCAGAGGCTCCAGGGATAAAAATCTTCAGTCTTTGTGAGCCATTCTTGTACTTGCCATAGTCATGCTGTGACTGACAGTCCCATAAACATGGTTCCCCAGGTACAGGTAGCTCTCCCAGGGGAAATCAAAGAATCATTACTTTAAAAAAAAAGTGAGTAGGGTGCTGCAAGATGAAAGCAACAACTTTCTTCTGAATCCTCATACTTTGCAATAAGACTTGACATCCAGAGACTAGCAGATTTTTGACTGACATGTACTGGAGGAGCGAGGCTCAAAACCAGAAAGTTTAAAAATATGAACAAATGAAAGATAAAAAAAAATAGGATGGCTTCAATCTCCCCAAGTCAGTGAGTGTGGAAACTTGAGCCTCTATCAAATCACTGACCATCCAGGTAGCCACAACACCAAAGTAAGGTTCCATAAAAGCCTATGCTCTATACTTGACGAGTTCATAATATTGTACTATGGGGTATAGCAAGTATCTGGGAACTTGTGAAATATGACCCTGAGATCCATATAGCTTGAACATGATGTGCCCTCCATGGGTCATGAAGGTGATGTTAAAAGGAGGGGTCTCTGCTAGGGGAATGGGTTACGAGGTTCCTCTTCATGGAAGGCTAAGAGTTTGGTTAAAAGGACTTTCAGGAGTAGACTCACTCTTCTTTCTGTGTGAAGATGTAGGTTTCTGCATCCACTAGCAGATGCAGCCTCAAGACACCACCATGGAAGTGAGAAGCAGAGCCCACAAGATTACTGAATCTGTGAGTCCTGATCTTAGACTTCTCAGGCTGGAGAGGTGGCTGAGCAGTTAAGAGAGAGTGTTGTCTGACAGGGGACCTAAGTTTGGCTCCCAGCACCCATGCTGGACAGATCATTACCTCCTGGAACTCCAGCTCCAAGGAATTTGATGCCCTCTTCTGGTCTCCTCAGGCACTGCACACACACACAAATAAACACACACACACACATTCACACAGAGTTGAAAGAAGAAAACAAGATTTTAACTTTGCAATCTCTAGGACTTTGAGAAATAATTTCTATTCTTTATAAATTATGGAGGCTCAGGTATTTCACTGTAATAGCACAAAGAAACTAAGATCTCCACCCCCAGATGCACTAACTCAGAAGGTATGGGGGAAGGCCCATAAATCAACTTTCAATATAACGACTGTGTCTTAACACACATGTAATACGTAGTTTTGATGAATGAGTGACAGCATTTACTGAACATGCCCAGTGGGTTTAATCTGGAAGCTCTGAGCTCTACCCCCCTGGGGAAAATGGCAGCCATCTGTCTGAAAACTGAGTCAGTTAGTAAGGACCCACTAGATAAGGGGCTTTGGTGTTATGCTTCAAAGTATTCTAGAATTAAAGTCAACACCCTTCTTTTATGCACTTGATATCCATTTCCTTCTTTAAAAAAAATAAAAAATAAAAAAGTCCTGGAATCCAAAAGGAAATAAGAGACATATCCAGGAATTTTAATCAGAGTGAGGTCATAGGAAGCTGTTGTTTTTCTGCATCTTTTTTCTTTCTTTCTTTTCTCTCTTTTTTTAAAGCAGGAAAATTCCACCTAAGAAACAGACCAGTTGATCTTGCACCTGTGCCTCTGTGTTTGATAGTTATGTGGGTCAAAGTGGGGAGAGCAGCCCCAGGCCCTGGAAAAGAGACACCCGCGCTGTGTCTGCGGCACACAGCACCTTCTTCTCGCCAGACATTCTCACCCCAGCACCAACTGGCAGCAGATGCGGTGCCATTTGGGCAGCATACCAGACAGACCAAATTACCCAGGCCCAACCAACCACACATC
The DNA here is from genome assembly GCA_028658305.1 of Pachyuromys duprasi. Taxonomy (NCBI): domain Eukaryota; kingdom Metazoa; phylum Chordata; class Mammalia; order Rodentia; family Muridae; genus Pachyuromys; species Pachyuromys duprasi. The sequence goes on from CM053766.1 coordinate 74,088,195, forward strand.
CGTCATCTCCTAGGTCCACGCCCATCAATGCCTTCCTTGTTCTGCCTTCAGAGAAGTGGAGAAGAAGGCTATGGGCTCACTCGCCTTCAGTTCACGTCTCACCAGCAGCTTCACAGGCTTGTGTTTAAGGACCAGTTAGGTTACTTTCCTGTGAACCAGTGCACCCGTATGTGAACTAAGGATGTTACCGATTCCTACTTTTTGGAGCTCCTGGGTGTGTTCAGCGAGATAATGCATTTGTACCGTCACAATGGCATGCTATAGATCTTGAGAACTTCTCTGTATCACACCCCTTGGAGTGGTTCAGTATTCCGACCACCCACATGTGATCATACATGGCTGTGACGGCCACTCCACCGTCCTCACCACAGACCTATGTTAGCATAGACAGCTACAACATCTGGCCATAATTCAAGCAGGAGTCAATGCACAGATTCCTTCTTACCGCTGACATTATGTCTGTCTTTGGGCCTCACATGGCAAATTTTCAATAATCTTTGTCCCTTGATGTCCAGGTTGGTCCTATTCTCTGTGTGGTTGGGGAAATGAAGGTATGAGCAAAACGATTCAAAAGCATTTGCACAGGCTGGAGAGATGGCCTGCAGTATGAGTACTAGCTCTATAGGTATGAGAATCAGGGTAGGATCCCATGACAGTCACAAAGCCAGTCACAGTCCCATGCAAGCCTGAAACCTGGGCACTGTGGGAGGAAGGGACAGGAGGAACCCTGGGCTTTCTGGCTGCTAGTCTAGGCAAAGAAGGGGGTTCCCGAAGCTCTGCAAGGAGGCCTTAACTGAAAGGAATAAGGACACAACGCTAGAGGAGGACATCTAATGCTTTCCTCTGGCCTCCTTGTGAGCACGCAGGCACATCACATGCACACACATGTGCACATACACTACTACCCAACACACACTTGCAATGTTTCTTTTCTCAAAACTTATAGTGCTCTCATTCTCATTTCCAAGCCCGGTGTTTGCAGATGAGGAAGTTAATAATCAGATGCATTAGGCGAGTTCTTACAGTCAGAAAACACTGGAAGGGATTGAATTAATGAACTCTTACCCCAGAGCTAATGCTGTTTTCATTAAATTGAGGCAGGAGTGTCTGAACAAACATGCAACCACATGCTTCAAATGTCTATCAAATATGTTCTCTATTAAAATCTTGCACTCAGTAAGATCTCTGAAAGCTGCCGAATCTCTCTCCATGTCCCTTTGTTAAAGTTTCATTGATTTTTGAAAGGTAATATTTGACTCCAAATATCAAAATCTTACAAATCATACTCAATAACATGGCTTACTACCACAAGCAATACCTACTCATTTCAAGTCTTCATTTCAAGAATAAGTCATGTTCAAATTAACTAGGCCAGGTTTGAATAGTATTTTTTTTAAGTTACTATTTTATTTTGTGTGTGTGAGTTTCTTTCAGGTTTGTCTCTGCTCCACATATGTGCCTTGTGCCTTTGAAGGACAGAAGGCGATCCTGGAATTGCAGTTATAGGTGGTTATGAGCCATCATGGGTGCTGTGAATTGAACCCGGGTCCTCTTCAAGACCAACAAGCCCCTTTACTGCTGCACCATCTCTGCAGCCTGGGATTTGGTTGGTACTTGCAATTAAACCCAAGTCCTTGCCTATTTTGGTCCAGCTCTCTGCCTCTGAGCTACATCTCCAGTCCTGTGAAAGTACTTTTAGGAACTGAAGTTCTATCTCCATACCTACATCTCAAATGGCTGCTTCCTATATTTGAAATGTATATTGTCTATCTGGAAGTTTCTATGGTTTGAAGATATAGTTAGTGCTATCTGTTGTCTTCTAACTTGTCACTGTTTTGTGGAAATACGATTGTTTTTTTTTTTCTGAATAAACTATGACTAATCTTCCAGGTTAGAATCAGTTTATTAGCTAATTTTTTGCTTATTAGTATAATTAATTTTATAGTTTGTTTTCCACAAATGAATAGCTCAGCTGTGAGGGGTAGGTCTTTTTTTCTCAGTCACTCACTCAAAGGAATTACTGATAAAGTTAGAACAATGAAGAAAATACATGTGACTAAGAAAGTAGAAAAATTAGTGTAATTCAAAGTACCACATATGTACTGAACACCAATTATTTCTGTCAGGAATTTAAGTGTTGCATGCCCTCTTCCTGGCCTCAAATATTTAGGGTCTAACTGAGGGAACTGAATGTACACAGAAAATGTGACCTGACAACTCTGACCTAGAATCTCCATGAGCCAAAGACATTGGCAAAGAGAGCCAATGACCCGAGGAGTCAGGGAAAGGGAAATTGTTGTGTGCTGCAGGGAGCTGGAACATGAGATAGGGATTGAGTGGTGACTGGAAAGAGCCTGATGGAAAGACAGACAGACAGACAGACAGACAGACAGACAGAAGCAGGAAATATTGCTCTTAGGAAGGCATAGTCACTACTGTAGGCTGTTTCCACCAAACCTATGTTTCAGGGATTGGTGGGAAGCAATAAATATTTGTATCACCATTTTGTCAAAACCTGTTTTTACAATGCCTGTTCTGCTTCCCTAAGATACAAGAGGGATCATTTTACTCTGCCAAAACTCTATGACCTTAACCTTAACCAGGTTCTCTACCTCCTCTACGCTTGAGCAATCTTTAGCAGCAGATGCATCCCATTTTAGAATAAACCTCTTAGCAGCCAGGCATGGCGATGTGTTCCTATTGCTCAAGCCGCTGAGAAGCCAGGAACAGGAGGATTGCTTGAGCCTAGGAGTTCAATGCCCTCAAAGTGAAACCTTTTCCCTCAGAAAAAGGAAAAAAAAATGGGTAGATACTGGAGGAGAGGGAAGGGAAAAGAAAGAGGAAGGAAAGGGTCTCCCTGGAAGGATTCCTACAGATATACCCAGGCAATTTAACTTCTTAATAAGCAGGCAATTATTTTTTAGGAACCCACAAACTGCAGCAGCCTCCTCCCACTTCCCCAGGATCCCAAATATAGCCAGTGTAGGTATATAGTGTGTAAAGACTATAAATTGAAGCTTGTGTTTTCTTGAGAGATCATTAAAAAGGGCAGTGTATTTGCACTGGGACAGGAAGCCTGATCTTGTGTGCTAGACACATCTAAATGTTTGCTTTCATTAAGGTAAGGGTCTTCAGGGTTCAGAAACCTTTCACGCCACAGCACAGCAGTGTGCCTAGTCTGGCGGAAAAACGAGAGCAGGTTTGTCCAAATTCTGAAATGTCACCAAGACAGTAGTGGCACCGCCAGTGATGGCAGAACGCCAGTGTGTCAGTTAATGATTCGCAGGTTGTGCTTGTCAGTTCAAGCGTGCACACTCAAGCACTGGTGTGCATGCAGCACTCACCCATAGGCCACCTAGTGTTGAGGATGAGAAACTGAGGGAGCTGTAAGGTGCACCTAGGCAGTGCGTTTGCTGGTGATTTAAGAAACTGTGACATCAAAAGGATTCTGCATGGAACCCAGAAGCTCTCAGTGGCTGAAACCCCTACTGTCTTAGCATTTGAATTAGAGGATGATGATTGGCTGAAAAACACGGATAAGAACAGACTATTTTAACATGCCTGAGTGGCTAGCATTAGGCCTTCCTAATCTATTTAAATTTTTTTTTGTTTTAAGTTTCTAATCTAGTTTTAATTTTTATTTTTCTAGTTTCTCACTTCAGGGTTGGGGCAATTTGACACTGATATTGTTTCTAACCCCTCAGACATTTTTAATGAATGATTTTTGCACCACATCCTACTGACCTCTGTAAAGATTAGAAGTCAACTTATAACAAAGCGGGAAGTTCCTGCCCCCACTATCAAACAAGCTAATGAGAAGGTGAGTTCCTAATCAAACTTCTAATTTTGTTGTTTTCCTTGCTGGGGATATTAAAATATGACTACTGAGGAACAAATAGGTAATTACGGAATAAATTCTGTTACAATTATTTATGACTAATAGAATGTGTGCAATTCTACCCGGTTGGCTTTTTTAGTGCGTTATCTGATTTGGCCTTAAAACGATTAAAGTATATTCTCCAAACATGGATCTTACAAATGATTTCACGGCAGTGTCTCAGTTCCTCCCCGTTATTTATGATGCGTAACATAACTATGATTTAATGTCTTTCTGTGACTGTAATTCAAGCAAAGACTGTTGAGGACAAGGGAAAACACACACAAATACACACACACACACACACACACACACACACACACACACACACACCCTGCCAGTGCTTTGCTAATTGCACTATGTCTCACCCCATCCCAACCCTGAAAGAAAAGTGCTAGTCTCTCAGGACCAGTGACCCAACATTCCTCAAGTCAACACACTTCGAACATCTTTTTTTTTTTCACACCTGGAAATGGGTGGCAACTGTTAAATTTTAGTGAGAACAAAACACCTGCGATCTGTCAGCTTCACAGCCCCCGTCAGAGCCCCCCACCCCCAAGTCCTCTCACAGGGCACCCAGCAGTAGCTCTAGGAATGATGTCCCTAGACTGATTCGGTTTCTAACATGAAAATGGATTATAGGGAGCCGGAGGAAGCAGCTGCCCAGAATGCTACCTAGATACAAAAGACAGCATAACCTCCCACGAGCACGCTCCAGAAACTTGGGGAGACGGATGAAACATCTGAGATGGAGCTACACTGTGAGGTTTAATTTCCTTTACTGGATCTAAGAGACTTCTCACCTCCTGCCGCCCCCCCCCC
>CM053766.1:74093393-74132697 GCA_028658305.1 Pachyuromys duprasi
CAGCCCTGAGGAGACATGATAAGTTGGGGTTGGATGGAAGGGAAGGAGGTCCTCCCCTGTTGGTGGACTTGGAGGGGGCGCGGAAGAAGGAGATGAGGGAGGGAGTGGGAGGGTAGGAGGGAATGGGGGAGGGGGCTACGCCTGGGATTCAAAGTACCCAACCTGTGATTGAGATAAAAATAAATAAATTAAAAAAAAAAGACAGACAAAAAAAAAAGAAAACAAACAAACAAACAAAAAAGGAAAACCCACTTGTCCAAAAGACCCCCAGTATCTCCCCTCCCTGGAAATGTTCGAGGTAAACTAATGGCTCTCATCAACCACCTCTCTCATGTTAAAGAGCTCCCTGTGACCAGTGCCCAAGGTCCCTCTCCTACATCTGGAGGCGGGGTCAGCTGCCCCTGCTGTGATTACTTCTGGGGAAGGCCCACCTGCTCTGAGGTAACAACGTACTACATGGAAAAAAAAAAGGAATTTTCAGGATGATCCCAGAGAAGAAGTCACTTCTAGAGTCTAACAGATACAGCAGGGAGAGGGATTTTGAGTAGGTAGGACTTTTGACCAATCCAGAATAATTTTCCGTGCATCATCTGCATAACACCCAGAAGGTGGCCTTGCCAGTGGTATACAGTGTGCAGATAATGCAGATAAATGCCAGACTTCACAAAGGTAAACTTCGCTGTGTGTGTGTATGTAGAATCAAATTCGGGTTATTAGGCTTGGCAGTTAGCACCTTTACTAGCTGAACCAACTCAATGTCTCTGAAATGTTTTTATTTTTTTGTATTTTTTTTCTAATTGTTGATTCTTGTTTGTTTGTTTGGTTGGTTGGCTTTGTTTTCATTTTAAGCATTGCTTAAATTCTCATGAGACTGTATAGCCTTCTTCTCTTCCAAATATGTCTCCATTATAAAAGAATCTCACAAACATAATTGCTAAGAAAGCCCATACCTATGAATATTTAAATGTCTCTGGTGAAATCACCTCATTGTCATTCATCGTATTGTATGAGCAGTATTTCATACAAAGCGTTCCTTTGTCCATCACCCACTTACCTGCCAATTGTCCACTAAAAGGGGCATCCTCCAGTGTAGTCATGTATGCAAAAGGCACAAAGCAATCAGCATAGCCCTATTTGTGACTGTTTTACTCTTTGAGAAGAAAGCAACAAGCATCTCATTTTTTTTCCTTTCATGCAAAGGAGTGGTAAGAAAGTAACACCATAAGAATACAAGCATGGGTGGGGCTCTTGGGTAAAAAAGAACAGGGTTAACAGAGAAAGGGAATGAAACTCACCCACCCACCCCCAGCAAATCAGAATCTGAGAGACAGAATTCCCTTAAATACTAAAATTACACCCATTTAAAGAAAAAAGACTAAATCATCAGATTTCTCTACTCTTGGCAGCTAAATTTTCACGATCATGGCCAAACCGCCCGAGGAGGTGAATGGCAGAGACAAACAGAAAAGCACCTGAAATTTAAAACAAAAACCAATTTACATTTTATTTAAGAAAAGCAAACAGATGGGCCTGCTAATAGCATCCAAGTCGGTGTTACAAAGGGAAAACAAATCTGGAACCCAATTCAAATAGGTTTGAAATCAAAAGCAAACCAATTAAAAGAAGCAAACATAGGCAGCTGTCGCCATGGCCTCCCTCAGCCTGTGGAACTGTGGCGTTTGTTCTCACACCAAGACAGTGGCAGAGCCAATATATCAGGCGCTGTGGTTACCATCTAGGGGTCATGCTCGGGTTTGCTTTCTCTACCCTTGGCAGCCAAAGAATTAAGAATTTTCCAGTTAAAGAATTAAGAGGCAGAAAAAGGTTCGGCAGGTAGCAGTGGAGAACTCTTAAACACAGCAAACTGAGCGAAGGAAGAATCAACAGCTAAAGAAAGACTTTCATTGGAGGAGAAAACACACACACATACTGCAGACACACGGCAGAAAAAGACTCTACCCAGAGTCGAAAGAGGACCCTCTCCAAAGCAGAGAGAGACAAAAATCCAGTCTCCTCTCATGGGCAGAGTTTTTAAGTCTCTGAAGAATTTTCCTCTCCTAATCTAGGGCTGGTCAGTTTGAAGAAAGGCAGGACTGGCTGATTGGCCTCTAGCTGCTGTGTAAACAAGTCCGTATGTGGCCTTGAACTTAGTGAGCCAGTTCATCAGCAGGGGCCTACCGTCAGAAAAAGAAAAGAAAAAAAAAAACTTCCCACAAAGCCTTTTTTAAAAAAAAAAAAAACAGCCAGACTTTTGTCTCAGGTCAGAAGGGTAAGAAAGAAGCTGCCATCTTGGAAGTTTACCATCTTTATTACATAGACATGGCCTTCTCCCCACTTGTCTGCCCACCTGAGAGCCTGACTACACTGTTACATCTCATGTGGTACAGATTCATGAACCACATATTCCAGAATGTAGGCTCTTAGCCAGGCCCAAAGTTCTGTTTGGGTGTGCCACACAAGTTTTACAGAAAAATAAAATCTCTACTTGCATCTATCTCCTTGCATTTGGTTTGAACCACGGGAAATCGGAGGAGAGATAGGTAAAGATGAGTGGATGTTGGTCAGTTCAAATAAGAGGCTTATGTGTTAGGTTTTTGATGTTAGACCTCAAACAGATGGAGTTAAACACAAACTCAAGCATCCCATTCGATGAGTGAATGAAAGACAGTCTCTGTTGGTGGTCAACCCTGCTGACATGGGGACAGAGTTCAAGGTGCCTACCTTTGCACCTTCCCCTTGTTTTGATGTCATAAGCAGTCATCATATTCTGAGTTGTCACATAAAACATGTGCGGTGGCTCCCTGTGTCTGGTTGTGTTTTTAAAATGTGTTTTATAAAGTGCATATAAGGTGGATGTGTGTGGACATGTTCCGGTGGGGGATGGAGCGGTAAGTGTGGGCCTGTGAGGGTCACAGTTAGTGTGCACAGGTCAGAAGACAACTTTGGGTGTGAGTCCTCACCTCTGCCTAGTTGGAGATCCGGTCTTTTGTTCCCCACTGAGAGCAGAGATATACTACCGCATCTGGCTTTTACATGCGTTCTGGGTATCCAAACTCTAATCCTCGTGCCTGAACGGCAAACACTTAATACACTGTGCCATGTTTTCTGCCACCACTGAACGGCTTTTATTCAAGACCTTTTTGATGTCATTTATTCACAGGACTTAGTTGCAAAGTCAGGATTGTTAGTGTTAGGGTTGTCTGTCCTCCCGGCCCCCACCCTCCACACCCTGCTTCTTTCTCTTCATCTTTCCTGCTGGGTTTCTGCTATGTTTTCGTTCATTTTACTCATCCCGTAAAGCCCAAGTATCTTCGTTCTTCTCTATGGCACTGTTCTGATATACGCTGTCTCTCTGTCAGAAAAGGTTCTCTCTCTCTGGAATTAAGGCCCAGTGGACTCATGGCCTCTACATATCAGTTGAGGTTCAAATTCAAGCTAAAAGTGAACAAACAAATTTTTACTTGTTTGTTTATCTTGAGACAAGAGACTCACTCTCTAGCCTGGTTGGCTTAGAACTCAACTATGTAGATTGACCCTGAATTTGCAATGCTTGACATCATGCCTCTGCCTCCAAATGCTGGGATTTCAAGCACATGCTATCATGCCTGCTCCCAAACAGCACCTTTGAATGGCGGCTGACACAACTGGGAAGCTGTAAACCAAGTGGATGGGCCATCCATAAGTCTCTTTCATCAATCACACAGAGAACAATGTATTCCCGGATTGGTTAGTCTATGTATAAGAGGGCTAATTGTATATGTCGTGTTGATTTGAAATTTCCAGAAAGCTGGTAATGCATATAAAGATATTTTAGGATGAAAACAACATCAAATTTGGTAAGTTGAGAAAACCAACAAAAAAATCCTACCTACTTCTTTCCAGTTTGTGTGGGCATGACCCACTCTGTTGAGAACCAGACTAGACTAGAAAGGTAAAGGAAGGACAGCCTGAAACAGGAACATATGACTTCTGCATGAAGAATGTGGGTAAAAGAATGGGGGTAATTTGATTAAACCACATTATACATGTATAAAGTGTCAAACAATAATTTCTGAAAAAGAAATGGTATGGCAGAGTCAAGGTTGGCCCAGGCTGGCTTGTGTGTCCTGATCTGCAGGGAACAGTCCTAGATTAGGCTGACTAGCTCACTGCAATTATGAACACACCTCCCTAATTCTCAGAAGTGTCTTAGTTTGGATAGTAAATGGCAGAGCCGCCTTCATCAGGAGACACTGGAATCAAGTGAAGGTCTCAGGTCAAGGAAAGTTATGAACCTGCTGACAGTTTGGGACTAACCTGAAAGGCTGGGCAGCTGTTGCCATGGCTTATGAGTGAGTTTCACAGAGTGGTTGCCATGGCAGGCAAGCAGTAGAAGGCCAGAAAACTGGCCACAGAACATAAAGGATGGGATACATTCCATCATCTCAAGCTACTCAGGCAGCTTCAGAGCCCCACGGGGAAATCTGTCTTCGATCATTGTATAGCTGACATTGTTCAAATCACTGTGTTAAGGTCTTCATGTCGATTACCTTTAAAGAAAAACCTTAATTCTCATAAATAATCCAAGTGGTCCATAGTGTGCCTGCCCCACTTTATGAAAGGGAAAGCAGAGCTTGTGAAGGTTGAGGGGTGAGCTCATGTTAAAATTTCTTGTCACCCTGAGTGATTCACTGGAGCAGTCTAACATGGGTACATTAACCCAAAGCTATCTTTCCCAACTTTGACTATGACTAAATCAGAGGCATGGCTGCTCTCTAGCTAAAAGACCAAAGAAATAAAAATGAGACAGAGGGTTCATTTTATAAATGGAAAGAGAATATTGTATAATGCAACACTGTAGCAATTAAAATGATTTTGTAAATAAGTGAGAGAGAGATTAGAGGAAGGAAACAAGAGGAGAAAAAAACAGTTTTCTCAATATTCAGTTTTCAAAAATATGAAAAAAGGCCAGATTTATTTTTTTAATCACTTAATGAAAACGACACAACTTAAGGCTGCATTACGACAGCCAAAAAACGCTAAGAAGACCACATGTCACCTCGTCTGCTGGAACTGCTTCAGGTAAAGAGAAATGGAAAAAACAGAGAAGACTAAAACTGTTAGAAAATATAGAAGTGAGACAGGATGTTAAGAACAGAGGCCTAAGCCCAGTGCAATAGTGCATGACTGCAATGCCAGCACTTGGAGAGGCAGAGGCAGGCAGATCTCTGTGAGTTTGAGGCCAGCCTGGTCTATAGAGTGAGTCCAGGACAGCCAAGGCTACACAGAGAAACCCTGTCTCAAAAAACCATATATATGTATGTAAATATATATGCATACTCATTTATACAAATACATATACGTACACACATACACACAACAGGCCTAAGGTTTAATCATTATACTGGAGTCTTAGCAGTTTACTACTTCAAAACATGGTCCTCAGAGCAGTAGCATCCCCCAAGAGCTTCTTACAATGCTGAATCCTAGGTTTTACCCTGGCCTTACTGAGTGAGAGCTACAATTTGAGAAGGTCCTCAGGGACCCACATGCACTTTAAAGTTCAGGAGGCCATGTTTTAGCATGTGATTGTTTTCCAGGTTTGATGTGCCCAGGTTCTCGTTAAGTTGAAATCTCAGAGCTTAGCTTTAGATAGACTTGCATTTCAACATGACTGTTAAACTCACTGGTTATACAACCATGAGCAAAAGACTACATTTCCGTGAGGCCCAGTGTTCTCTCATCTGTAGAATGGCGGATGCCAGGACCATCTTCCCAGCTTGTTTGGGAACGTAGAGTAACGCACAATAAAGCGTGCTTTGTTCTCTCACTAACAAATTCCAATTCAGGCAGTTCTGCTATCAAGCTTGGTGACTTGGTCTATTTTATAAACTTAGTAAAATATGTAATTGAATATTATTTACAGATAGTACTCTAAAATATATTTTCTCACGACAAGGCAATTTTGAAGATTGCCATGTAAGCTGTTCTTTTACATCTCTGTATTTCCTCCCACTGAGTTGGTGGGTGAGATAAGTACCACCTACACAAAGGCAGATATATTACACATAGATAAACGACAGCTCTTGCTTACATTACACTAACACAAATGAGAAAGTTGCTAGTGGCTGACATTGTGGTATAGTACGAATATAACTTTATCGCTAACTACAACTATTAATAACTACCACGTAGAACTCCTATGGGACTGAATGATAGACTTTCCCTCACATCACCAAGAAGGAAAATAAGTCAGAAAGCACGGTCCCTTGTAGCACAAATCTTTCAGTCTGTTCACTTGATAACATTGCCCTTAAAAAGTGACATTAGAGAATTACTTCCGATAATTCTACTTTTTCTTATCTCTCTCTAGGCAGGATTGGGTTATATGGTCCTCTGTCGATTCGCTTTTAAGCTACATGGTGACCCCAGAGCCACTACACAAAAACTCAAAAGCCTACAAAGCAAGTTGGCATTACCCTAGGATCTGGCTTAGGTATCTTTTCCTCCATATAACATTGCATAACACACACAGTCTTGTAGATCTCAAGTCTTTGGCTGCTTTGACCTTTTTCACCATGCATTTTTGCTTAGACTCACTTCCTGCATACCAGTCCTATATGGTCTTCTATTTCAGTTTAATCAAAACTTTTGTAAGCAACATGACTATAGATCAAATTGCAAAGAATTGTAGGCTCAGAGAATTGTGAAGCCTATGGATAAAACTGGCTTCAAACATAGCCGGATCCACAAACCTGGTATCATTACAGCACTAGCTGTGTCTTGAACACATATTCCATGCCACTAGAGTCAGACATAAAACTGATGTTGATATCTAGGAACAAGGAGATCTACATGCTCCTGGTCATGTCAAAGAACTGGCACTAAGCCTCACTAGACTGACCATTGTCAGGTGGCCATCCTGAGGCAGAGGGATGAAAAGCTCCAGATTGACCAGCTCTGAGTAGTCAGCCATTCCAGTGGACCAGGGAAGGATCTGGGACTCATACCTTCTGGGAGGTTACAGAGAGAAGGGATGGTTCTTCCAGGGACGATCAAGACACCCCAAACAAGAGGGGAATGGATTTACAGAGTTAGTCACAGACAGGGTACCCTGATTTCCTCCTTACCACCAGACTTCCAAGCTTGTTGGAAATGAAACTCTTTAAAAGAGAAGTGTGCCCTTCAATCTCTGGGAGCCTTGGAGGCAGCTGTACAAGCATCTGCTATGATACTGCCACCAGAAACACACAGGAAGGGCTTTGAGAGGCAGGGCTGGACAGGAACTCAGAGACTCCGTAATCACTGAAGTTTGAAAGAAGCTGAAGATGTCCTGTGGAATCTATATAATATTATACTAGACCTTGTAAGTTCTCCCAACAGGGTAAGCCAGAATATTGAACTTGTAGTAAAGAATTTCTGTCAAGAGAACAGGTCCAGACATGACTAAAGGATGGAAAAATGGAGAATAAACTTTGAGACTATGAGTCTGTTTTCTATTGCTTGGAACAAAACGTGTGAGACTAGGCAATTTATAGAGTACAGATTCACTTAGCTCACAGTTATGAAGTCCAGGGAAGGACTGACATTTATTCATCACCTGGAAAAAAATCCCATAATTATGTCATTGGCGAGAAAGAGCCAGTATGCCAATTAACTCTGTTTTACTTTTGTTGTTGCTGTTTTTTTAATAGAGCCATTCCCATAGTTACCCCTTAATCCATGAATAGATTAATTCATACATGATAACAGAACCTATACAATCCAATCATCTGCTTGAAGAAAGGACCCACCTCCAAATCTATCAGCATATAAATTTAGAAATTGAGATTCCAATATGTAATTGGAAGGACACATTTCAAGCATAGCAAGGCCTTTGCCTATTTTAATAAATGACTAATTTATAAAAACAGATGCTTATAAATATATGATACATATTTTTTTTACTGAACTTAAAGCTAAGTTCATTTATATTAGACAGTAAGATGTTTGCCTGCCTAAGTATTGTATGATGGAAATCCATGGTGGGGGTGGGAATATGGGAAAACCTCACAGATATCATCAGAGGATTTTTACCAAATGCTTGGAAAAATAAAAATATCAGATGCTGTGAAGCACACTGGAATTCTAGCAATATTTATGAAATAAAGATAACTCATCCATATATAGTTGTGGCTTTTCCTTCAGATGTGAAAGTTCTTATTCACATTTCAAGTCTTCTCTACGTATCAATTTCTCTACTCAATAAATCAATGTATATTATGAAGATTTTTTTGCATTTTTAGTTAATTATTATTATTTATTACAATTTATTCACTTTGTATTCCTCATCTCTTCCCAATCCCACACTTCCTCCCTCTTCTCCCTCTATGCTCCTCTCCAAGCCCACTGATAGCGGAGGTCCTCCTCCCTTTCCATCTGACCATAGCCTATCAGGTCTCATCAGTACTGTCTACATTGTCTTCTTCTGTGGCCTGGCAAGGCTCCACCCTCCTCAAGGGGAGATGATCAGAGAGCCTGCCACTGAATTTATGCCAAAGACAACCCCTGCTCTCCTTACTAGGGAACCCATGGAGAATGAATCCATGAGCTACATCTGAGCAAGGGTTTTAGGTACTCTCCAGCACGGTCCTTGGTTGGGGTATCAGTCTCTGCAGGGCTCCTAGAGCCCAGTTTTTTGGCTCTGTTGGTTTCCTTTTGGAGCTCCTGACCCCTCCAAGTCTTTCTATCTCCCCCTTCTTTCATAAAATTCCATGCATTCTGCCCAAAGTTTGGCTATGAGTCTCAGCATCTGCTTCGATACCTTGATCAGTGGAGTCTTTTAGAGTCCATCTTTGGTAGGCTCCTGTCCTGTTCCCTGTCTTCTCCTGCTTCCAATATCTATCACATTTGCCCTTCTGAATAAGGATTGAGTATCTTCCCTAGGGTCTTCCTTGCTATTTAGCTTCTTTAGGAGCATAGATTTTAGTATATTTATCCTATATTATACGTCTAATAACAACTTATGAGTGAGAAACAGGCTAGAGGATCAATGGAATCAAATAGAAGACCCAGAAACACACACACACACATAAACACACACTTACGGATACTTAATTTTTCATAAAGAAGTCAAAACAATATGATTGAAAAAAGATAGCATCTTCAACAAATGGTGTTGGTCTAACTGAATGTCTACATGTAGAAAAATGCAAATAGATTTGTATTTGTCACCCTGTACAAAACTAAAGTCCAAGTGGATCAACATAAAACCTCACCATAAAACCAGACACACTAACTTGGTTAGAAGAAAATGTGGGGAAGAACCTGGACCTCATTGGCACAGGAGACAACTTCCTGAACAGAACACCAACCACACAGGCTCTAAGATCAATGACCAATAAATGGTACCTCATGAAATTGAAAAGCTTCTGTAAAGCAAAGGACACTGTCATCAGAACAAAACGACAGTCTACAGACTTCACCAGCCCTATATCTGACAGAGAACAAATATCCAGAATACATAAAGAAATCAAGAAGTTAAACAGCAACAAATCAAGTAATCCAATTAAAAAATGGAGTACTGAGCTAAACAGAGAATTCTTAATATAGGAATATAAAATGGCAGAGAAACACTTAAAGAAATGTTCAACATCCTTAGTCATTAGAGAGATACAAATCAAAACAACTCTGAAATTTCACTTTATACCCATCAGAATGGCTAAGATCAAAAACTCAAGTGATAACACATGCTGGAGAGGATGTGGAGAAAGGGACCCCTCATCCATTGCTGGTGACAATGTAAACTTGTACAACCATTTTGGAAATCAATCTGGCACTTTCTCAAAAAACTAGGAACAGTGCTACCTCAAGATCCAGTTAATAACAGCCAAAAAATTCATGAATCTATTAAAATTGGGCCCAATGTAGAATAAGAAATTGATAAATATTCATCAACATTGCCTCAGTATTTATTCTATGTTTTAAGGCAACAGTTAAAAATTGCAACTTTCTGTTTGTTAGTAACGTAAATTTGATAGTTTTCATGTTTAAACATTCCAAATGCCTGTACTTAAACATTTTTTTCTTGCACAAGTTAAGTTATATGAAAATCAAATGTATGTGAGATATTTTAGACTAGCAGAAATTAAAATAATATTCCCCACAAAAGACAAAATGCATTTTATTAACTTATGTGTGTATGTATATGTGTGTGCGTTGTATGTGTTTGTGTGCAACACATTCTGGTTGGCACTATAGATCAATTATAATGATTAATAATATTAAGTTTTCTAAAGAAAATGATGTCATAACAAAAGTCCTCTTTGTGTTTAAATTTTATTGAGGACAAAAAGAGAGAAAAAACAGCACAAAATGATGAGACTGAGTGATGAAAATTCATTCACAATGATTGCTTCCAAGAGCAATTTCTCCTGGGTAATTCTCAGCCTGTTACTATGGCTCTCCAGAGTGATAGCTAATGTAAATGAGGCTCCTAAAAGTGGATTATCATGACATAAACATACTCACTCCATAATGCCTGAGCAATCCATTCAAAGCATCCGGGAAAAATTCAAAAGGAGAGATAGCCTTTTGTTTTGCTTTCTTTATTTCAGTTAATGTCCTACAAAATGCATCTTCCTTGACTACCAGCAAGAAAGCACATGAAAATAGTCAGCCAGGAAAAGAGAAATGATTAAACTCATGTGCGTGAAGAACCTACCTGTGCTGCCGGGGCTCAGATTCTGAGCAGATTTCTTTGAATGGTCTTGGCAAATGTCTGAAATTATTTGGGACAAATTTTCTTTATCTTGGGAAAGGCTATATAATGTTTCCTGGGTGGGTACACAGGAATCTAAAATGTTTTCATTTCTGAAATCTTTCTATGTCTGTGGCATTCTAAGGCTTTGTTTAAAAATATCAAAACAGAATAACACAGTGTGAAAAAAATTAACAAGACTTTAAAAGTCTGTCTTTCACAACTCTACACAAATAGTTTTTAGAATAGTACCATTTCATGGCTGTTGCTTATTTTGTTGGGAATCAAACCCAGGGCCCTGTGCATGCTGGGATTCCTCTACCGATGAACTACATGCCCAGACCCACTGGGGCTGTTTTTGGGGTTTTGTTGTTGTTTTTGTTTTGCTTTCTGTATGGCCACATCATAGCTGCTATAGAAACACTGGCGTACAAAGAATTCGCCTGCCACTGTGCCCAGAAATGCTAACAGTCAGTTGATATATCAGTGATGTGT
The DNA here is from genome assembly GCA_028658305.1 of Pachyuromys duprasi. Classification (NCBI taxonomy): domain Eukaryota; kingdom Metazoa; phylum Chordata; class Mammalia; order Rodentia; family Muridae; genus Pachyuromys; species Pachyuromys duprasi. The sequence goes on from CM053766.1 coordinate 74,104,606, forward strand.
CTCAACACTGTGACAAAACAGCCCAACAGAAGCAATTTAAAGAATAAAGGGTTTATTTTGGCTCATAGTTTGGGGGTCCAGCCCATGTCTGTGGGGGAAGTCATGGCAGCAGTCGCCTGAAGCTCCTGATCACAAGGGTCCTCAGTCAGGAAACAGAGAGAACTGAAGATTTACTTTACTTTGTTCAGTATTCCAGCCATGGAATGGACCTGTCCAGCATGGGCAAGTTTTTCTACCTCAACTATGGTAACCCAGGAGACTACTCACAGGCATGCTCAAAAGCTTGTCTTCTAGGTCACACTAGATACCATCCAGTTGGCAATCAATGATAAACATTGTGATTGGTTTACGGCTTTAGATACTGGTGATCTGAGCAGGACTGAAGCGAGAGAGAAGCCAAAAGGGAGGGAGGGAGGCCACACATTGTCTTGTGGCTGTAACAGGCAGAGCCCTTTTATCTTAGGCTTTACATGAGCACAAAGCAGACTCTGTACAGGTAGAAAAGAAAGTGAGCCAAGGATGGAGAAGCAGCTGAGGAAGTCCCCATTGGCTGTAGCTAGTTGGGTCAAGGGAAAAGAAAGCAGAACAGATTTGTTGCATTTGAGGTAGTAGAGAAGTCATGAGTAATAATCTTAAAATCGTTGACTCACCAGGGCTTAGTGTTAGGAGGCATTGGAGGGATATTTTGTCTGAAGGAAGAAGGCCCCTGACCTCAGTCAAATGCTTCACAAAGCAGCCAGACTGTGAGCTGGCTCAGAAAAACTTGAGAAGTGTGTTGCTCTACTCAAACATTTACCTACATCTTTCTCACTTCTTACTTCATGAAGGAATGTAATAAATGATGTCGTTTTAGTCCCAAGGCAAGAATCCTGCCTGGGAGCAGCTGTTTTATCTCCTCATGCTGTGTAGTAGGTCTGTGTATCAGGCAGCGGAAGACAGCATTTAAGATGTCCGTGAGAGTATTTTAGTTTCCCAGATTCCCCTTTTGTTCCATTTCCATTGTCGGTGATGTCCCCATAGCCTTTCCTTCATAAAAGCTGTTTCAAGGGAAACTTTTGAAAATACCGACTCTCCACCCAAATCTGATAAACTGCCTTCCCTGGAGCAGAGGGTCCTGCTGGAGGTAGCAATTGCAACTTCAAAATGTCTGACCTCAGAGAGCCAGAAACTTACAAAACAACAGTGAGCACCATCCCGCGTTGGCCACAGAGGTTGAAACAGGCAGAGCCCTTTTGTCTTGGTGGGGACCCTGGTGATGCCAGCAGGGCTTGTGCCTCTTGCAGAGGCACCAGCTACATGATGAAAAGATGAAGGTGTCTTTGTTTAGTTGTAGCCAGCAAATTAGTGTAGATAGCAAAAGCCCCAAAGAGCAACATACAATGGTGCTAAAATTTTCAGATAAAGAATAATAGCACCAGGAGAAAAAGAACCATATCATGCATGTCTGCTGGACCCACACCACTGTAGAGAGCCTAGGTCTGGTCTGCGGGGTTCAAATCCTTGCCTTATTGCTCTCCAGCTGTGCAGCCTTCCATGGTTCCTAAACTCTCCATGCTTCAACTTTCTCTTCTATAGACTAGGATTAATAATGATCATTGAGTTAAGAGCATTGGTTTCATGCTTATTAAGCACTTAAAATACTTCTCCAAAACTTTGAGATGGCATGTCAGATAGGAGTACTTGCTGAGCTTTCAGAGGACTGGGGTTGTAATGGCCACTTCTGGTTTCTTCAGGGACACACACACACACACACACACACACACACACAGGGAGGGAGAGAGAGAGAGAGAGAGAATTAAAACTATAATAAATCTTATTATAGTAGAGACATCCAAGCCCTCCACAAATACAAAGTTGTTGTTTGTTTGTTTTCTTTTGCTGATATCTGTATCTAGATCAATACCTGGTATAGAATATGTCCCCGAACACTCCTATGAAGAACGTAGCTTCAGTTTTGACATTTACAAGAGGGCTCTGCATTCAGCAGAAATCCCGAGGAATCAGCAGCCTCCCAAGAACTACTTCTCTTTAAGAAATGGGTGGATTGGAATGGCACAATGCCAAACCGTGTCTTTGTCATTCAAAATAAATTGTCTTTCTGTCTGCCTCTCTCTTTCTGTCTCTGTCTCCCTGTCTCTGTCTGTCTCTGTATCTCTCTCTCTCTCTCTCTCTCTCTCTCTCTCTCTCTCTCTCTCTCTCTGTCTACTGAATGAGTGTCCTTTTCTAGTTGAAGATTGTACTGGGAACGTAAAGTCTGGCATTGTGGGTGTCCAGTCGGCTCACTCTGCTCATTATCTTCCAGCTTTGTATCTTCAGTGAGGCTAAGGTTGGCATTTCGCTGCCCTTTATGTGCATGACAAGTAAAACAAGGGAAAAAAAGAAAACACAAGTGAAGAAGCCATAATCTGCATAGTGGTCTGAGGGTGGTGTCCAGCTATTCTGGGCTCCCTGCCTCATCAGGACTCTGGCAGCCATGCCTTTGCTCATCTTGGGCCCCATGTGCATGACAGCCTGAAATTTTACTCTCTAAGCACAGCCTTCTGCACATTTCTGGTTGTCCCTCACATTTAGCCAGGTGTGCTACCCATCCCTTCAAATCTGACACATATCATCTGGGACCCAAGTGGAGCTGAGCCCACACTCACAACTCAGACAGAAGTCTCCCAGCCACAATATCAAAAATAAAGAATAGATGCTCCCCAAATCTCCCTCTGAAAACTCAGCTTTTCATCAACTACCAGGAATCCAGGAAGTGACTGTTCAGCCCTCCAAAGAGCTGAAAACTATCACTCATTAAGCAACTTAAATAGGAAAAAAAAACCTCAAAGCTCCAAATATTAAATCACTTGTGTGGGATTGATGGAATGACTAATTTGCTGACACTTGCTTGTAATATCTGCAGACATGAAAAAAATACTTCTAATGAGAAAGAATCACTCTATCTCTGGTTTTCTAAATTTACTCATATTCTCAAAGAAAAATATTCACTTATGGTGGAGGAAATGGAATTAGTTCTTTAGCTCAATAAGCAACCCGAAGTTCTTTTGTTAAAACCTGACATTTAATCGATCAGAACTTGGTTTGGGAAAAAGCCTTTCTCTGAAGCCATTCCTTGCCTATAGGGTTGGTCTTCAAAAATTTGGACTATAGAAGAAAATTCACAACTTGAGGTTTTAATCCAACACTTCTTCATGACACAAATGTTTGAAGAATCTAGGGACAGAGGGAACATATTTCAACATAATGAGGGTAATCAATATATAATAAGCCCGCAGACAATACCATGTTAGGTGGAGAGAAACTGAAAGCATTTCCACTAACATCAGAAGCACAAAAAAAAAAGGCCCACTCTCTCCATTTCTATTCAATACAGTTCTTGAAGTCTTTATTAGAGGAGAAAAGTGAAGAAGACCAAGGGCATACAAATAGAAAAAGGAGAAGTCAATGTATCTTTATTTTCAGCACATGATTTTCTATATAGAAGTCCCTAAAGACTCTACCAAGAAACCTCTATAGGTAATAAACACTGTCAGCAGTGTGGCAGGATGCAAAATTAACACAAAACAATCACTGTTCTTTCTACACACCTACAGCAAACATAGTAAGAATGAAATAAGATAAGCAATCTTAAGCAAAATAGCCTAAAAGGAAAAAAAATCTTGGAGTAAGTTTATCCAAGGAAGTAAAAGACTTGTATAGCAAAAACTTTAACCCACTGAAGAAAGAAATTGAAAAGGATACCAGAAGATGCAAAGACTTGCCATGCTTGTGGATTGGTAGGATAATGTTGCAAAATGACCATCCTACCAAAGTCAGTCTACAGACTCAGGACAACCACCATCAGTAATCTTTAATTTCAAATGGAAATGCGTTGACCAGACTTTCACATGGCCAGTTCCCACTTGTGTCGTCTGCAAATTAGAAGGTGTTGCCTTCTATTTGATAACTTTGATAAAATTATAGTAAGCTAATTTCACTATTGCTTGTACACACAAATACATACATACACACACACATATATATATATAAACATGTACAAATACAAGCACACACATATAACAGTCTCATACAGACATATAGGCATACATGCATATACCAACATATGCATAAATGTACAGAGACACAGGCACACACACATAAACAGATGAACACACACAATTATTCCAATACACATGCACACACACATTCAGTACAGGAATACTCACACAAATACATACAAACATACAAATATATACTTAGCTAGGCATATGTGCAAACACAAATGCATGCACACACATGTGCTAACATAATATGCACATGAATGCACACACCCAGACATATCCACATGCATACACATATATACAACATATACACATTTACTTATACACATCCATACATAAAACATAGACATATAAACATAAACAAATAAACCTGTACACATACAATAATGTGCATGCACATACACACATGAAAACATATACACCATATATAGACAGGCACACATTTTCATATACAGATATTCACATACAAAACACATGAACTAACCCAAATATACAGAGAGATACATACATAGACACATAGACACATGTACACACAGATACTCTTAAGAGTGATGTATACAAATATTCATCTCATGCATCCCACTATACACAAATGCACACATACATACATAAAATATACATTTAACAAAACTCAGATACATGCACACCGAAACATACATGAACACAAAATACACATATGAACAAACATATACACATAGCCTCATATATATGCATTACACAACACATACACACATGCTCATACATGTACATAGCACATATGCCCTCCACAAATATCCACAAATACATAGAATACACACATACACACACACACAAATATAAAAGAAACCAAAAATACACATACAGGAACAAAAATCTACACTTAAATACACACAAACATACACATTCATGTGAGAATATACAAGAATTTTACATAAACATCTACACATGAACACGCACATTTGCACATATATATGTGTGTGCATGTATGTGTCCCACACAGGCATACATATATACAGAAAATGCATATCCATTCACACTCAAACACTACCACAACAACTGCTAATGACAAACTCTCACAGGCACCTACATACTTATATACACTACCATTCACATACTCAATTCATAGACACCTACAATCACACTCAACACATATTCACATCCTCAAAAACACCTTTGTATACTTGCTACTCAAATACATACTTACCTTCATATATACACACATACTCACATTCATATACTTGTAATAAACATTCACTCATGTACTCACAGAAATTCAGATGTAGACTCACATACTTACATACCCATTCACACACAGTTCACACACCTATTACACACTCACAAATTTGCAATTACATATACAAACTCACATATACTCACACACATCCTTGCCATCCCCACACACTTACACATTCAGACCTTCACATAGTCACAGTCACATACTTTTACACATTAAAACACACAAATCCATATAATCCTACTCAAGCTCACACAATCACATCCAAACACACACATTCTCACACACCTACATTCATAACACTCACTATTCAGACACATATACTCACAAGTAAATACGTACATCTTATATACACATCCACACATTTGAACATACTCACACACACTCATACAAATTCACACAAACACATTCACCAACTCATATATCCCCACAGTCATTGACACACTTGCCACACACACTGTCCAATATTCACCCGCTTAGTCACACTCACCCACCCACACAATCACAATCTGGGCACACTCAAAAACTGACACACATATACAGTCATATAAATATATGCACATCCATTCTCTCACATACACATACAAGCTTATACACACAGATATTCACACACTTATACTATCGTGTACAAACCACATGTACAAAACTACAGCACACTCACATACATACACGCATAATTACATAAACTTACACATTCACACACAGACATATGCACAGACACACAAGGACATATACATGTATACACACAAACATACACATTTGATCCTCATTCCTCTTCATTTTTCTTCTCCCCTTTCTCTACATTTCTTCTTTGTTCTCTTCTGCCTCCTTTTTCCTTTTTTTTTTTTTTGCTTGTTTGTTTGGGGTTTTCAGAGTTTATAAATCATGTTTAGATGTAAAGTGATATCTAAAAAGTAATGCCTCCAGAACATTCCACCTTCAAGGAAGTTTTCTTTTTCTTGGTGTACAGAGCTGGGCTATTACTCCCCGTGAACAAGAAGGTGCCTTCGCATGGGCAGAGTCCTGTGTCCACCCCAGCACTTGGACCCTGATGGTTGCTCTTTAGATGCTTGTTAAGAGAACAAATGAATTGATGCTTCCTGACCTTTCATGTGCCAGAGCCATCAGACTCTTCTTGATCCATCTACATCTTCAAACCCCTACCATTTTCTGAAAGTCTACTTTCTTTCCCTGGTCCAAGATCTTATAGCTTTCCTGGAAACCTTTTCTGACTTATGTCTATTCCCAACATGATTTCAGATTTCCTGTAGCAAGCAGAATTGGAGGTGCAAGCTGTCTAATAAGAATGGGTCCTTGCAGAAGAAAAAGGGGACAAAATGGGATGATGAAACAGTTAAGCTGTGACAGAATGAGAAGATCAGGCAGCCCAAGGCAGGGAAGAACGAGAACAGACTCTCAGACCAAACTCATTGGCTGTTTCTCCTCTTTCTCAGGTCACTCACCCGGCTGTCCTGGAAGGTGTGACTGAGCAAGTCAGACATCTACACAAAGGCCACCCTGAGGGAATTGACAATGAAAGTTTCATGCTCACCACACTACCTGCAGCTCGGTGGCATGTCTCTTAAGAGGAATCTGGGCATTTTGTCACATTTGTTATGCTGAACATTTCTGCTAATATGCTGTGGTACTCGGGGGCTTGGTTCTCTCCAACAACATGATCATGGGTATGTGTTCAGCCAGTCTTGATCTTAACTCACAACCCAAAGGTAGGCCAGTGGTGGAAATGTTTTCCTACAGAGGAGTCTCTTAGTGCCACCCAGTTCCAAATTCAGTATTTATGAACATGTCCTAGGACACTGGGAATAGCAATGCAGACATACGAAATTGAGAAAGGCCTGAGCCATGTGGCCTAAGGCTTACCCCAGTGGCCCTGATAGTAAGCCCAGTCTGTCTGTCCTGAAGTTATAGGCTGATCTTCAGTAAAGTCTTCTGAGAAATGGCTGGAATCTGTTGTTACTACTGCATGCTTATTGTTTGTTTGCTTGTTTGTTTGGTAACATGCCAGCTTCCCCTGAGTGGATGGACCCATTTATATGAGAAAACCCCAACTGTGCTGACCTACTACCACCCAAACCTTACATTCCCAGCTTTCCATCCCTATCCGTGTCAACTCCTCCTCATGCAAGGGATGCCCCCTTCCTACAGCTTGCATGTCCCTCTCATTAAGAAGCCTTACCACCGTTCTGTGGCCGGTTCTTTCTCACGGCCTGTTTCATCCCTTCTCCACTAGACTAAACTGCTGTGGCTACTGTTTGATGGCATGGAGTGGACGTCAACTGATCTGCCACTGTTGATGGCAGGGAGTGGGTAGTAATTTTTGCTAAGACTTTGTTCATAAGTTTCTGGCTCTGAGCATTCGGTGTAGACTATACTTGCTGTTTGCTCTGCTGTTACATTGACCTGCTCCTCCATCCAAACCATGGGCTTTAAATGGCCTGTTTTGTAGATGCTCAATATACACTTTTAAAATTAATGAATGCTTTTAAAAATAATCTTCTGAAATGCTTATTATATGCATTAGGCCTCACTTGGGAATTAGGGATATTATTTCCAAGTTAATATAAGGTTCAGCAATTTTGAGGAATTTATGTGAGTCCTGGTGGCCAAATTGGAATAGTTTGTGTCATCGAAGGCCTTGATGGTCAGTTTGATAGGGATTTAGCATTGCTAAGAGCACATGCTTCCAGAAGTGTCTTTGAGGACATTTCCAGAGAGCGTTAGGTGAGGAGGAGAGGCCTGCCATCAAAGTGAGCAACTTCCAATGGGTGACCCGAATATAAAGATCACAGAGGGAAAGCCGTGTGCACCCGGCTCCCTTATCTCTCCTCCCTCAGCAAGTCCATCTGCTGCTGCTGCCGTCGCCTGCCTCCCAGTGCGGAGTCTGCAGCCGTCGCCACTGCACTGGGGCAGTTGTGGCATCCAGCTGCACAGGCCGAGCAGCTGCAACGTGCTGTGCCTCTCTGGTGATGGCCATTGTTTGATCACCCAAATCCTGTCATATAAACCAATCTCATAAATTCACACACATACACACAGGCATTTACACGTGCATGCACACACACATGTATGCATATACACATAAACACAAATACACACACACACACACTTTGTTGATTATTTTCCCCTAAAAACTCTTTCTAATGCAGGCTAGCAAAAACTTAAGGTCACGTTGTCTTATTTAGCTCAGGCTTCCATAGCAAATTGTCACAAATGTTGTGGCTTAAACAACATGCATTCTTTTTCTCACAGTTTTGGAAAAGGAAGATCAAGAATAAGGCTCTTATATCCAGCCACTGTTTTGTTGTAACCTTGTATGGGGAAGAAGAGGGGGGCAGAGAAAGAGGAGGAAGACAAGGACCTGGCCACCCTCTTCCCCTGAAAATAATAATCTTACCATGACAGACTTATTCTCATAACCTCATCTAAACTTAATCATCTCCCAGACTGCAAATGCCACCATCACTCTGGGGACTGTGGCTTTAAGACATGAATCTTGAAAAGGCAGAAATTTTGGGCCATTCTATGGGGCTCCGGGGACTGTTTGGGCTGCCCTTCATCCCACGCAGCTGCAACATGAGTGGGCAGGACTCTTGCCAGCTCTGATTCATTTCCTATTTCTGACAGTATCTCTCAAGTCCACTGATATCAGGTCATTATATAATTTAAACTTACTCAGTTCCCAGAAAAATATCTACTGTCACAGTTAGCTTTCAGGAAGCAGTGGAAGCCACTGTTAAGAAAAATAAATAAATAAGTAAATGAGTCAAATGATGGGTGGCGAACAGACCTGGACTAGGTCAGGATTGCTTCATCCCTGTGGTGAAATCCAAGGTTAGTATTTACATACATTCCCTTAATGATGACCTGCTAGATTTGGCTTCTTCAGACTGAAGTCAACTGAAAACAAATCATTGTTGGTAATCCTTTATCTTCCTATCAATCTCACTTGGAGGGTCTTATGGTTCCTCATTATTGTGGAATCTATTAAACTGAAAAACAGATGGTGATGCAGGGAAATGTCACCAAGGAAGGGCTTGGGGAAGGTGCTTCTTCCTTCTTTTTCTGGGACCTGCTCAGCTCTCTTCACTGATTACCGAGAAGGTTTCATTGTCAAAATGACCTCGTTTACAAGAAAGACTTTCCCTTGGCCTTTTTGTCTTTTAATTTCTGTTTTTAAGGGCTGTAAGTTCAGCGGGAACAGGGTTGGCTTTCTTCCTAACGATAGTTGTGCCCATTCTGTATTCTTCAAGCTGCTGTGTTAAAGGACTGACCCAATAAAAATGAGTCTTTTCTGTTCTGTATTCATTGTCTAGCACTGTACTTTATTCACATCTACCTAGGTTCCTATCTCCCAATACATGTGATGTGACCACTTTACGCCCTTAGAACTCAGTCCACTTGCAAACAACAGTGATCAGTGCCCATCTTGCAGAAAGGAGGGCCTTGTCTAGGTAAATGAGAGAATACTGATGAAATGAATGTTTCAGACTGAGAATGATAGTTTAGCAGTGACATCCGTTGTTATTACATCTTAAATTGTGTCTGACTTCTACACTCCTAGCTGAAAAATGGACTCAAAGCCTTCTTGACATAAGGGTAGGAGGCATTTCATTATTTCCAAAGACATTAGGGGATTCTTTCCCTGAAGCTTTCAAGTGTACAATATGCCATTCAGGCAAACTTTCCATTAAGAGTTTCTCCAGTTCCTAGAAGAACTTTTTCCTCAACCACTAGAGTCCTTTATAAGAATGTCTGGAAATGTGGAAGGTAAGTCCCTATTGCTAAAGACACCATTTACTTCAAACACAGGGTTCAGAGGCCCCTGAGTTGGACCTGACCTAAAAGCCTCCTCCCTGAGGACTAGATTTCATGGTACCAGAAGATTCCATGCAAGCTTCCATAGAAAGGAAGCAACCTGTGATACCTATGAGCCACAATGATCAGCATGACACAATAACCCTAAAGGTACAGCACATGACACACTTACCTTCAACCAACAGCTCTCTAACTGGACTTAAGGCCTGCTCAACAGAAGGGAACTCATGCCTGGTTCAAGTCATGGGTCTTGGAGGAGAACTTACAACAACCACATTACTAAACCAACATAATCACTAACCTCATTCTAACTATTTGACCTTATACCCACAGATAAGTGCAGTCCTCACTCCTCATCAAGGAAACTTCTCTTTGCAACACATAGAGAACATTATAGAAAACCACAACCAATCAATCAAAATGCAGAGCTGTGAAGCCCTATTCCAGTGATAATGTCTATAACACAACTCCTATACTGAAGGCTCAGAGATCATTTTGGAACAGGGGATGGGAAAGATTTAAGAGCCAGAGAAATAGGAAGGTTGCAGTGAAATGGCGTCTCCTAAATATGCCACGCCCATAAAGTCTTACCAGCACAGCAACCTGAATGTGAGCTGAGAAATGATGACACTGATAGACATGCTGACATGAAAGAAGCTCAAGAGGTTTCCACCCCAGACAAAGAACTACAGGCAACTAAGAAATGCTGAGAGCAGGAGAAATAGTCTTTCCCAGGGAAGAGCACACTAATTCATTATCCAGTACTAAATGGTCAGTCCTAAACCATATACATACAGGTAACATTATACAGATTGATAAGGTTATATTTGTATATTTAGGGATATATGTATATTCATACATACATACATATATATATGTAACAATGAAAGAAAAAGCGGCCATGATTTTGTACAAGAGCATATTGGGGGGGGGGGTTGAAAGGAGGAAAGGAAAGGAGGGATGATTTAATTATAGTATAATATAAAAAGTTATTTTCAAAAGCGATCCTGTAAGTAAATCTTCACAGTAACAGAATACAAGTTCTGTGACCAAAAGGCCTAGAAGACCTTGGGTAATTTACTAACATCTCTAAGCTTCAATTCTCTTGATTATGAAAAAGACATAAGACTTACGCTGAATTGTGGTGATAAACACCAAAAAGAAAAAATGAGCTGACTATATATGACTAGTTTAGCACAGGGAAATACAGAAAATATACTGAGCATTACATTTTTTACACTGTTATGGAATCTATGTGTTCCCTTCAAAGTCATATGTGAAAGCCTTCGACACAAATGTGATGGTAGCTGAAGGTAGGACCTCTGAGGGTTAATTAGGTTAAATGAGGTTACTAGGAAAGAGGATTAATGCGACTGATATTAATGTCCTTATTTTGAAAAAGAAACAGACATCCTCCCTCTACCCCTTCCTCCTCCCTCCTTCTCTACCCAGTTTCCTCTCACATTTCAGTCTGTACCTATGAAGACAAAGTGAGGACAAAATGGACAGAAGCCCTGACCAAGAAACAAACCACGCTGGCACCCTGCTCCAGAACTAAAATACACAACCATTTGTGGTTTAACCCACCCAGTCCAAGGCATTTTGTTATAGTAGCCTGAACCAATAAGCACCCTTCCTCCCCTACCCAGTTCTCAGGGCACATATTCTTAGTGTTTGGGGTCATGCAATAGCAATTCCTTTCCAAGAAAAGACAAGAAGATGACGACAAACTGCTGTCACCCACAGGAAGCCTTTGGGCCAGCAAGAACAATAAAGCCCAACAGGATGCTGACACCCTTTCTTTTTTTTTTCCTTTTTTAAAATTCTTATTTTTATATTAATCACAGGTTATGTACTTTGTATCCCAGCTGTAGCCCCCTCCCTCATTCCCTCCCACTCCCCCCATTCCTCCTTCATCTCTTCCCTGCCCCTTTCCAAGTCCACTGATAGGGGAGGTCCTCCTCCCCTTCCATCTGACCCTAGCTTATCAGGTCTCTTCAGGGCTGGCTGCAATGTCCTCTTCTGTGGTCTAGCAAGGTTTCTCCTCCCTCGGGGGGAAGGGGGGGCAGGGGGGGCAGGGTCGAAAAGCCAACCATTGAGTTCATGTCAAAATAGTCCCTGTTCCCCTTATTAGGGTACCAGGTTGGATACTGAGCTGCCATGGACTATATCTGAGCAGGGGTTCTAGGTTATATCCATACATTGTCCTTGGTTGGAGAGACAGTCTCATAAAGACCCCTGTGCCCTGATCTATTTGGTCTTTGTGGAGCTCCTGTCCTCTCCAGGTCTTACTAACTCCCCCTTCTTTCATATGATTCCCTGCACTCTGCTGAAGGCTTGGTTGTGAGTCTTAATATCTACTTTGATATATTGCTAGTTAGAGTCTTTCAGAAGCCCTCCGTGGTAAGCTCCTGTCCTGTTGCTTGTTTTCTCCTACATTCAATGTCCATCCCATTTGTCTATCTAAGTGAGGATTGATCATCTTACCCTGGGTCCTCTTTCTTGTTTATCTTCTTTAGATGTATAGATTTCAGTATGTTGATCCTATCTTATAGGTCCATATAAGTGAGTATATACCATGTGTTTCTTTCTGCTTTTGGGATACCTTACTCAGGATGATCGTTTCCAGGTCTGCAAATTGCCTGCAAATTTCATGATTTCCTCATTTTTAATTGCTGAGTAGTATTCCATTGTGTAAAAGTACCATAATTTCTGTATCCATTCTTCAACTGAGGGACATCTGGCTGAGGTTCTGGCTATTACGAATAAAGCTGCTATGAACATGGTTAAGCAAATGTCCTTGCTGTGTACTTGAGCTTTGGATATATGCCTAGGAGTAGTATAGCTGAATCTTGAGGAATCACTATTCCTAATTGGCTGACACCCTTTCCTAACAGTCATTAGCAAAGATCTGATTCCCATGGGTAAGATGAAGATGAGCTAGAGGAAAATAGACCACGTGTACTTATAAAGTGAGGTGTTTTATGGGACTAAGTGGGTGATAAAAAGCAGCCATTACACTAATCTTATTTCATAGATGAAAAGGAGAGGACAGAAAGACCAGTTCTCTTATGAAACATCTGCTATTTAATTTTTTTTTATCTTCAGGCAAGACAGCTTACTTGCCGAAAAATTGGCAAGGCCTAGACACAGACACTTAAGACAAGGCCTGACAGTAGATATCACATGCCTCTAGTTCACTCTTACAGAGTGCAAAACAGGACCAATCTGGATTAGCAAATGCTCCAAGGTCGGGCACAGCTGACATCTCTTGCCTCCTCTAGAGCCCTCCTCATGACACATGTCTCTCTTTTGAAAGTGAGGTAAGGGTTGTGTAACTGAATTCTCGAATAAGGTCAGTTATAAATGTAGCATCATGTTCTCTTTCCTGATTCAGAAACTGCTAGTCTCGACTTGTTATCAGAGGACACAGACTGAGAGATAAGGGTTATACTTTTTTCAGCTGTCAAAAATCCAGAGGTGATGTAACATCTACGGAAGATTAGTCTCCACAAGACACACACTTCGTGAGCTGCTTTTGAAGTTCTTCCTTCTTAATAAAGGGTTAAAGGCAGAGGAAAGTAAAATTGCTCATCTATGCTTTTTACGTGGATTTGTTGAGCAAAATGTACAGGGCACTAGATCATAGAAACTGCCTAAGACATGTCCACTGCCTGTCCACATCATGGATAAAGAAGACAAACAACAGGTATTAAACTTTCCTTGACCCCAGAAGTATTTCTTTGGTAAACAAGAGTCAGGATTTGACCTCAGGTCAAACTGAGAGCAGAGCCCAATGCTTAAGACACCAAAGAAATTTCTCAGTTGCCTACCTGTTCCTGGCATTTTGTACAACAGGGATGACTGCAGTCTTCCCAGATAGAAACTATGGACAGGGCTAGAGAAAGGGCAGCAGCTTGAAGATGTTTGCTCTCAGGACTTCTGGCACAGCTAGTACAAGCTGGCCATCACAGCAGATGAACAACATGGGAACCTACGTCTGAGTGGACTATACTCCATGAGCATCAATGCAGATGGCTAGAAGCACACATTCAATTCCCCTGAAGGACGAAACTGGGGAGGAGGAAGTCTTTTTTGCAAGCCTATTAAATAGGAAACAGTCATGCATTGCCTAGCTTGTGTTATGACTCAAAGAAAGACTCAGAGTGGACAGAACACAGTTGTGCATCAAGATGTCCCTGATGGACTTCCACACATCCCATTCTCCTGCAGCCTAGCTGACCTCCAGGCTCTGAGTACATGTCTTAAGGGGGTTCTGCATCATCCAGGTTCTGGTGCCTTCCATATCTCCTTTGAGCCAGTGCCCCACAGTTAGGGGGTTTTGCCCCTCCCCACATGGAGCCGCAGGATCACGGCATTAGCTTTCTCTCATAGCTCCTGCTGGGGTCAATTTAGGGCCTCAATTTTTTCCCCCAGCACATTCTCTTAATTCAAAATCTCTAAAATTTTTCTTACAGGACATATTTTATTACCTTTCATAGACACTCAGGCTATATCTTGTGTCTGCAACACCAGAGCACCACACCAATTCTGACTTTTTTTCCCCTCATAATTTCTAACTCGGGAGAACTCTGTAACTACAAAGGAGCTTTTAAACACTGCTGAGTGGGAAGTTAGGATGTATAGGTGTCATTCATTCACTCATTCATTCATTCTTTCTAAGCTGAGTAGAATGGCTTCTCGTGCTTGGTATTTTAAAATCTGAGGGGTGGGGTGCTATATGCATCTACGAAAAGCAATTCCAGTACAGAAGACACTCAGCCTCAGGAAAAGAAGAGCATAAAGCTTTTGGTTCTCCATGCTGTCAGGTTCACTGTGTGCTCTCAGCATTAGCTGTATAGTGGACTCTATCAGGCGCTCTAAGTCTAGGCGCCCAGCCCAACCAAGACCAAGGGAATAGAAATTTCTCAATAGGGCCTGTGCACTGTTTGGAAAGTTTTCTTAAAGCGGTGTCCACCATATTCAAGCATCCCCTGGATATAGGGAACCCTGGGTATTTTGGGGTCCTAAAGAAGATGTTCCTACCCTGATGAATAAGGTATCTGTCTTACTTAGGGTTTCTAGTGCTGCGACAAAACACCATGATGGAAAAGCAAGTTGCACTTCCAGATCATAGTCCATCATCGGAGAGAGTCAGGACAGGAACCTAAGCAGGGCTGCAACATGGAGGCAGGAGCTGATGCAGAAGCCATAAAGCAGTGCTGTACACTGGCTTACTCGGCCTGTTTTCGTATAGAACCCAGGACCACCAGCCCAGGAATGCATCATGGGCTGGCCCTTCATGCATTGATCACAAGTGAGAAAATGCCTTACATCTGGATCTCAAGACAGCATTTCCTCAACTGATGCTCCTTCGTCTCTGATGACTTTAGCTTGTGTCAAGTTGACACACACACACACAAAAACCCAGCTGGTAAAGTATCCAAGGATCCCAAGGAAAGATGATTTCTGAGCTGAATCTTAAGAAACGGCTTTCCTAGTGGAGATGTGGGAAACACATTCCAAGCACAAAGAACTGAGGTGAGTTCACAGATGTTCCTGGGATTCGGGGTCAGGTTTAGAGGGCTGAAGCATGTGGACTTTGAATAGCAGTCAGAGAAGAATTGGAACCCAGGAAGTGCTCTGGCCCATCTTATGCACACCTGAAGTGCTAAGACCTCATCTAGGGGAGCAGATTTTACTTTCATCACAGCCCGCCGTTGTAAGAACTCCCCCCTTATTACTAAAATCTTTAAAACTGCCAGCACTCCCTTGGTTTCAGACATTGCAAAAAGGAAGCTGTCCCACAGAGCAGCTGTTTTCTCACTTGAGTAAAGAGGGGTCTTCTCAGCTGAGGGTGGAGAAGTGGCTTTGCACAGACTCATCGTAGGAACATGTTGATGGTGCAGAGCCAAACGCCGAGACGTTTTCGCGTTGAAGTATGTTGATCCTCTTACCATGCTGCCTTCGTTGGCAGGGGAAACTCACTCCCACCTTTCCAAACACCAACCGCCTCTGGGCTTTGCTTCCGTTTATATAGCTGCTGCCATTGCTCGTTGTGGCCCCTGTTTCTCTGGGTTTAGATATTAGCTTTCCTTTGAAAATACACTTTCAGTTTAATCACAGTTTTACAATGATAAATCAGACAAGGAAGAGGAAGCGAAAGTAAAAGGAAAGAACCTACTAAATTTAACATGCATTTTAACTGTGGAAGTCTGTGTTTAGAGTTTGAGATATATGTTCCCCTCCCCCATTAGAAATACTTTCTTTGCAATTTTAAAAGTTCTTCAGGGAAGGAAATTAAAGATATTAGGACTTGTACAGGTAATGATAACTAAAGCAATGGTTTTACACTGAAAAAAAAAATCTGAGGCCCAAAGTGATACTAAAAACCCACTGTGCTCCCCACCCCCAAAGATTTACTTGATGGAGAAGCAAAGGGCCGGATTTCCTACCTCGAATTTGATTTACTTTTCATGACATTAGGGTATAGCAACTGAAGTTTGAGAAAAAAGAAGTCACTCATCCTTTCTATGTATACTTATGGCTAGAGAAGCTATTGAAAGGCAGTAAAATACATACACATATATGTACACACACACCATCTCAGAGCTAAGTATATTTTAATTGAAGAAAACAAGAACTCTTGGTGCTTCCATTTCAACATGGTCTATTCATTTCTTAAACAGCTGCTACTTTGGGTAGGTGACACACACATATCAAATTGCATTTAGGTGTGTCAAAATGACTGGTTGTTCTTGTTCTTGGTTCCCAAGGCTAATTATTATTTTAACACCTTTTGATATGCTAAATGAGGCTATGGTAAGATCTCTCGTGTGACTATTAGTCATTACCAGTGTCTCACATAGGTACTTTTCACTGTTTCGCTGCTTTCAGTCTATCAGTAAATGATTCTATCAGGGCATCTGAAGAATATCATAATCAGCTTCCTAACATGTTTTTCCTAGGAAATAAATACCCAACTGGCACAATAATGGTGAAAATGTGACATCAGTACATACAGTGCCCAGTCCTTCCTTCCTGTCACATGCCTGGTGTGTAAACATAAGGAAATTACCTAATCTCCCTGGGCCTCAGTTGCCTTATCTGCAGTATGGAGCATTAGGACTGAGATCTCCCATGCTCACTTTTAGAATATAAAGCAGGCCACTCCAAGGAAGGAAACAAGTCATGTGATGTGTTCCACCTGTTCTACATTGTTACTGCGATGTTTTTCTATTCCTAAATCATTTATCGATTACCTATAACTAAACCCAGTATCTGTGCCCAGAATCTTTTGAAGTGATTCATGAATAACGACTCATTTCAATTTTATGATGACTCCGTGGTCTGACCTGTTGTTGCCTGTCTGTCTCACAGACGACAAACAGGCACAAGGATACAAAGCCGTTGACATCTGGCAGCTGTGAGATGGAGAGGCCGCATATATCACAAATCCAGCTCTGGGTCCTTGGAATACGCTCTGCTGTGTCCTGGGGAGGGGCCATGAGCTGGACAGAGGGGCAACAGCAGATAGAACCCTAAGGCTCTGCTCTCCAGGAGCATACTGAAGATCAGTATGGGAAGATCTCTTAAAGACTAACAAGCCTTCTACCCAGGTTAGCCTGGAATAGAGAGGTTGGAAATCTCATTAGGCACACCAAGAAGTGTAAACCACACCAACCCCCTGTAAGAATTTGTACCACACCCCATTAAGGTGAGTGGGGGTAAGGACTAGAAAGGGAAACCCTTAGACCATAAAGGTCTGCTCCAGACACAGCCTCCCAGAAACAGTCCAAAAAGAACAGCCTGCGCATATTCAAGAATCGCAGTGTAACTGCCAACTAGCATCTTAAAACTAGTTCTACACAGCCACGGTCCCACCTGCCGATCAGAACTTTCCATTCCCACAAGCACTGAGTGTGACCATGAATGTTCAAGTGTAGATATCTCTGCTTGATTAAAAAAAAACAGAACAAAGACCTTTTGTTCTCTGTCTATCTGTGTTCTGGATTGTAATTCTGCTGTCTATTCTCAAATAAAATTTCTTTGTTGCTTGACTTTGGCAATTCCTACAGTTTTTGCCCCCACCCCCACCCCATATTTCCTTCTCTTAAGGCAGGTCTAGGCAACAGTCATGAACTGCCTATGTGTCCCGGGCTGGTTCAGATCACGTAGTCCTCCTGCCTCAGCCTCCAAGTCTGGGATGACGGTGTCTAGGGACATCTCTATAGTTTCACTCTGCCGTCTATCGGCCACAAGAATACCCTAGAAGAATGACCTGCTGCCATGCTTCCGGTTCTTTCCCTTGGCACTTACAGCACAGACACATGGGTGCCAGGCTCCCGGCAACATTTGAGCACTGGTCCCTCACTTCCTAAGTGTCTTTTTAGTGGGCTGTCAGGGAAATACCTGACACACTGCGAACTCCTTCAGAACACCGCATGTTGCAAATGATTTAACATGCTTTGAGATTTCTTCCAACCAAAACTCCGCATGACAAGAAACAAATGGAACCTCTTTGTGCCACAGGACCATCTTTCCTAAGGGTGGGGCCTTGAGTTGCCTGTGTCCAGTCCAGTTTCTCATATGTATATTGTGACTCCTGCTGTTGCAAAACAGGACATTGCTTAACTAGGTCCTTATGGGAGGAAACACAGCCCAGTGAGCAGAACAATGATTTGAAAGTCCTGGGTTCTATTTTCAGCTCTGCTATTGACTGGCTGTACGTTCGGCCCAAGGAAGGTCAAAAGCAGAGTGGCCTTGCATTGTCGGCTCTCTCTGTACGCACACAGCTCTAGATGGAAAACAAATCAGGCAGCTGGCACTCAGCCTTGAGGAGCTAGAGTCTCTGGGAAATAGATGCATGGTCAGGCTTTGTTTTCATTTTTAAAGCCAAAAAAATGACAGGCTCTCTTGGGTGGGGGGAACAGGCTGGTAGAGAATGGGGAGAGGAACCTCATAACCTTTTCCACAAGCCAGAGGTGAAGGGATGGCTTGAGTCATTTAGATCAAAGAAGGCTTTTTGGCACGCTCTGCAATCTCCTGTGTTTGGAAACGGAAGAGACAAAGGAATCTTAGCAGTGACAGACTTCTCTGAACTTAGACAATACTGGGTGTCCAGAGCACTGCCTGTAGGGGACAGGCTGAGGGTTTGGGTGGGACAGGCCTGTGGGAAGCTTGAAAGCTCTTGGCCTCTTCTGAAGAAGTTTGCAGCAGCTCCCTGTCCCTCAGATAAACCAGCAACAGGGGCCTGAGCTTCTCTTGTTTCAAGAGAAGCTGGACATTTAGATTTGTATCTCCAGATTTCATTTTTCCTTATATTGAAGCTCCTACTTTTATAGTGGTAGTGTACAGGCAAAAACAAGTGTATAACTTGAGCAATGCCCTTTCCATCTCTCTTTAACACATCCGCAGGTAGGGATTTATAAGAGTTTAATTATTGTTTTGTGATAATGAAGAGATATTACTACTAAACAAAAGGGTATTAGCAGGGTAGAATACCTGAGGGTTTTTTTTTTTTTGTTTTTGTTTTTAATACCAGTATTCAGGGCTGGAGGATGGCTCAGTTGATGAAGTGTTTGCTGCACAAACTAGAGAACCTGAGTTTGGATGCTCAGAATGCATGTGAAAGCTAAACATGGCAATTGTTACTATTGCTGTGATGAAACCACCACCTAAAGCAACTTGGGGAAGAAATGGCTTATTTGACTTACAAATCCTGATCAGAGTCCATTGAGGCCAAGGCAGAAGCTCCACCTGGGCAAGAACCTGGAGGTAGAAGTTGGCTCAGGGGCCATGGACGGGTGCTGCTTACTGGCTTGATTCCAATGGCTTGCTCAGCCTGCTTTCCTCCAGAACCCAGAACCACCTGCCTCGAGTGGTAACGACCTACAACTGAGCTCTTTCACAGTCAATCACTAATTAAGAAAATGCTCTACAGGCTTGCTCATAGCCTGATCTAATGTAGGCATTCTCTCAACTGAGGTTCTCTCCTCTCAGATGGCTCTAGTTTGGGTCAAGATGGCATAAAACTAGGCAACACAGTAGTCCAAGAGTACATTCTTAGCACAGAGGAGACAAGAGACGAGACGGGAGGACCTTGATACTTGTTGGCTTGTTGCCAAGTAGCCAAGCTCTGGATTCAGTGAGAAACCCTGTTTCAAAAATAATGTGGCGATATGGCTGAGGAAGACACCAGATGTTGAAATGCATGTGCAAAACATATTCCAGCCCACCTGCCCACACATGTACACACACACAAGACTTCTACATGAGTCTAAACACAAAGATTCTCATTGAATTAGAGAAAGCTGTAACCAGAACACTGGGGAAGTGAAACGCTTCTTGAGTCATTCTAGCATACAACCATGAGCCCCAGACGCTGCATTAAAAGCTATTTCGAGAAAGTTTAAGAGCTTCAGGGGTTCTGAGTTTTTAAGTTGGTGAAATGTACAACTGATTTATGACAGTAAATCAGAGAATGAACAGTTGATGTGAGCTGTGCTTTCCTCTTTCTCAGCTGAGATCCAACTGTTCAGCATCTTGTTTGCTGGGAACCTGGATGCCTTTTGGGTTCATTAAGAGCCAACTGAAAACAGACGCTCACTGGCCGAAATGGGTATTGGTATAAAAGTCAAAAACAACAAAAGCCAAAGGACAAGTGCAAGCTTAAGCACATTTAAGCATTTACAGGGAGAATTAATTTGTTGTCTGATGGTCATG
Organism: Pachyuromys duprasi; assembly: GCA_028658305.1. Lineage (NCBI taxonomy): Eukaryota > Metazoa > Chordata > Mammalia > Rodentia > Muridae > Pachyuromys > Pachyuromys duprasi. The sequence continues at coordinate 74,125,420 of CM053766.1, forward strand.
AACCAGACCACAGAGCAAAGCACTCCTTTTAAAAGGGAAACTCAATCTCTGTCCACATTCTAGCCATAAAACCCACCACATGAAACTAATAAACGAAGCTGAAAACTCCTGCTTCCAGAGTTTTTTGTTCTTCCTTACTCCATAGACTATGTGTGTTGTAAGTAACGTGAGTAGGTATTGGTGTTCAGCCCTCTTCTGGTTCATATTTTATCACTGCTTCTTCTTGCCATCTGCTACATTTCTCATAAAAAATTCCAGCGTGGAATGAGAATATTAAATCACAGACAAGAGAAAGTTGCAGTGGGGTACCCCTTAGGTCTAGCCACATTGGAAGAATCCCTGACAAAGCTGGTGTCAAGGGGCCCCTCATTCTAAAGTAAAGTGATAGCTCACCAATGGATGGGTGTGTTAGAACAGTTTTTCTCAACCTGGGGGTCGCATATCAGATGTACTGCACAGCAGATATTTCTATTACGGTTCATAACAGTGGTGAAATTGCAGTTAGGAAGTAGCAATGAAAATAATTTTATGTTTGACGGTCACCATAATGTGAGAGTTGTTAAAGGGTCACAGCATTAGGAAGGTTGAGAACCACTAGCACCAGAAGCCAAGAGAATAACAAAGTCCAAATCAGTCACCCTGAAAAGGCATAGCTGGAGTCAAGGCAAGAGTTGCCCAAAGGTGATTTGGGGTGTGGGAAAAGAGAGCTATTGTTTAACATGAACAGCCACAACAAAAAATCAAAATACTCATGAGAGGGAAGAGCCTATGGGTGTCTGTGACTCTCAGAAGATCCCACTGCTGGATTATAATAGCTCTAATCAGGTTGGGAGTCTTTATTGCATTTTCACACCTTCCTCTGGTATACCCACCCCCAACAGACTTCCAAGAGGTCAGAAATCACAGCTGAAACAGGAAGAGCAAGAGAGGAGAAAAAAAGGGAAGCAGCTAGGGGCCTCCTTGTAGATTTCAAATCTGAGTGGATGCAGAATTCTAACAATAAATGGCTGAAGTTCACATGGCTCACACCATAGACTAGACCTCTTGCTATCTTGGTTTTTTATTATTATCTGTTAGTTATCAGAAATCACAGAAGAATAGAGATTTGAGGTTGTTTTGGTTTGTTTGTTTGTTTGTTTGTTTTATTAGTGGTTTCTAGAGTACAGCTTAAATTTGGTGGTGAGAAATATCACCTATAGCTCATGTGTTTAAATATGTGGTTCTCAGTTGGCATTGCTATTTTAGAAATTGCAATAAACTCTCCTTTCTCTAAGTTGCTTTGGGTCATGGTGTTTTACACAGCAACAGAAAACTAACTGATGGTAAGTAACCCAAATATTAAATCTGTAAGAACAAAAGCAAGCTGCTTGCTGGTTGTAATCTCCACAGTCCAACTCATACAGCAAACCAATTTATCTTGACTAATATGCTGACTAATCTTATATCGTCAACCTCACACTAGCTAGAGTTATCTGAAATGAAGGAACCTCAATTGAGAAAATGCCTCCATAGGATCCAGCTTAAAAGCATTTTTTTTAAATTAGTGACTAATGGGGAAGAGCCCAGTACATGGTGGACGGTGCCATCCCTGGGCTGATGGTCCTGGGGCTCTATAAGAAAGTAGGCTGAGCAAGCCATGGGGAGCAAGCCAGTAAGCAGCATCCCTCCATGCCTCTGCCTCAGCTCCTGCCTCCAGGTTCCAGACCCACTTGAGATCTTGTCCTGACTTTCTTCAATGATGAACAGTGATAATGAAAGTGTAAGTAGAAATGCCCTTTCTTTCCAACTTGCCTTTTGGTCATGGTGTTTTACCATAGCATTAGAGACCCAACACAGACAGAGATAAAAATGATTCTGCAGTGTGGAATTTTACTAGAGTGCACTGTGGTACCACAATCAACTTTTGAAATCGTAGTCATTGGAGTGAGTTTTGGGTCTTCAGCAATACACTGGGTTACAACTGCACTCCCATAGGACACTAACACATACTCTGTATAAGACAGCTTCATTGGCAAAGACATTGTGGAGGAAATTTATTTAATCAAAAATATTTTTGTAGGCCTTCTCAAGCCTTTAATAGGATAATAATGGGTTGTGAATCCATAAGAAGTGATATCTGGTATATTTTCAAATTCATTTGTCCATTGAATATTATTCTCCCTCAAACTTTAGGTTTTCACTGAGCGCACAATTGCTAAATATTTACCATGTACAGCCATGGAAGATCTGTGCTGGGTAATAATTACATCTATTAATTGAACTCTTTCCCTGAAAGAACTTATGGTCTCAGGAGTTGTCTAGTGCTCTTTTTTTAAACTCTATTTTATTTGGGGTATTTAGGCCTCAACCTCCCTTCCAACCTCACATAAGAGAGAGAAGGTTACTGGGAAGGTTACTGTACCCCTTTACTGCTCCTGGCTCTTTAGGGTCAATGGGTTCTTTTAGGCCTCTATTCCAGTCTCTGTCAACAGCAGACACAGCTTGCAGTCTTCCTGAAGCCTCTGCACCCTGAAGCATTTCTCTCAGTCTGCTCCAAAGTACCACACTATCTGTCTCTATTCTCTCCAAGCTGTTACATGCCACATGCCAACACCGCAAGCCACACCTTCTCTTTCTGGGCTCTCAATTTATATCCTCAGAGTCCTAGACCACACCCCTCTCCATGCTGCACGTGTAAGTCCGTTACCAATAGCAAAAGCCACATCCAGCATGTGGTCAAACTATAGCCCAACTAAAATCCCACCAGGGATTAAAACACAAGCACAACATAACTGAGTTTACAAAGAAACCAAAAATTCTGTTGCAGAGTTGCTTATGTCCTTAGTTTGAAATTTTCTTTGGAGAGATTTATTCTATGCCATTTTATACATTTTGGCCACTGTGAGATCATTTGTTAATAGAGATGTGTTTTAGTTTTAGTTTTTTTTAGCATTGCCAACTATAGTATTCAAGAAAGAAAAAAAAAACCTTCTGTTACTTGTTCTCTCTACTCTTCATCAGCTGTAAATGAGTACAGAAGCCCCTAGATAAAGGTATAAAGTTACCCATCTCTATTTCCCTTTTTCCTTGGATCTGATACCTGTCTCCGTAGCAGATATCAAATTTCTACATTTTCCTCCTTCTTCCCACGCACAGAAGATCTGATATCAGTTATATGGATGTGTTTAGACTTCCTGGTAGGTATTTTGGCAAAGATATTTCTATGTTGTCGGTTAATGATGGGAAGCTCTAGGACGTTTATCTTCTCCGCTAGTCTAGCATACCTGGAGTCACATGTGTACACACATGTGCATACACACCATCTTACCTCCTTCTTGAAGGTGGAGTAAGAGACCTGTGTACACACATGTGCATACACACCATCTTACCTCCTTCTTGAGGGTGGAGTAAGAGACCTGTGTTACATGATAGGAATTCTTCAACCTCAAAGAAAACGGTGTCAGGGCTATTCTCATCTGGAAGTCCTGTATGTGATCACTCCCCTTTATTCCCAATAAGCAGGCCCATATTCAGTCACCCTAAGTTGACCACGTAGACATTGATAAATAAAGGAAAACATGTAGAATGCAAGTAAAACACTTTCCCCCTCGACTGAAGTCTGGCTAAAACAGTGATATCCGTGATGGAGTCTGGCTTCCTACACAATGCAGATTAGCATGGATTTTTGAACATGATTAAGTAATTATGAAAATCTAAGATGCCAAGAAGAAGCCTGAGCATAGACACATAGAATTATCTTATTCTGCACTGGTCACTATAGGCTCACTAAAACCTTCCATTTCAGTGGGATACCGAGGTAGTCCATGCCCTGTGACCAGTTTCTTATTCAACTCCCTCTGTAAACAGCTGACTCACGTGTTCCAAGTTTCTCCTCAGTTACTGGATTTTCTACTCAGTTAATGTGGGTCTTAGGTGTGGGGATCTAATCTATCATGCCTGTGTAGTGAGCCTAAAAATATGAGGTTAATCACGACAGAACAGTTGAATTCATGACTATTGAATTGCTAAAGTCAATCTACAGAGCTGAGAGCGGTGGCACGTGTCTTCAGTCCTAGCACTTGGGAGCCAGAAGCAAGGGGATGTCTGTGAGTTCAAGACTACTCTGGGCTACATTGCAAATGTCAAGCCAGCAAGAACTATACACATAATGAGACCCTGTTGAAAAAAAAATAAGGTTTTTCTATAAAAAGCATTTAAATAAGAAGTTGGTTGGCTTTCTCTCATTCTAACCACTGCCTGGTGTAGTCAGCTTCTGAAAGCAGAACTTTATTCAGTTTTAGAGGTCCAAGTTTATGACCATTTGTCCCTGCTGCTCTGGAACCTGAGGTGAGGCAGCCAATCAAAATGGAGATGTCACAGCTAAACCACTAACCCCAGGGCACAAAAAGAAAAGAGAGAGGAAGAGAACAGGAATGATTTCCATTCTACTTTCTGCAGATCCGTCCACAGTGACCTAAATACTGACCAACACATCACAGCTCTTTTTCTCTAATTTTGGTTCTTCAGCCCAGGCTGGCTTAGAACTTATAGTATAGACCTCAACTCCAAACTCATTCTTTTTCAGCCTCCTAAGGGCTGTGATTCTAGGCAAAGACCATCATACCAGAAGGCAAGACCTAGTTCTTAAATATTCCATCACTTTCTAAAAGCAGCATGAGAGGTCAAGTCTCTTAATTGTGGGCTTCTGGGACCACTTACGATACAAGCTATTGCAAGAGGCTTTAGAATCCTGACTTGGCCAATGAATTTTTCAAATATTTTGTCATTATGTAAGATACTATTTATATTTAGTCCACCATCATCTAAGAGAATAATAATAGCATTAATTGTTTGAACATTACACTGTCATTCCTATCTTATACAATTGATTTTTCACATAGAATAACCTTAAAAGTAAATCAGCGTGCTAACTTTTGGTCAAAATGTAGTAATGCCCCTAATTGTAATAATTAGAAAACTGAAAGAAAATTATGTACACACACACAGACAGGAATGCATACATGTATAAAATTTCAGCTGTTGAACCAAGCATAGTACAGTCCTATGATTCCCTACAATACAGGAAAAAAAATGATGTGACATAAATGTGCAACCATCCTGGGAACTGTGCAAGGCTTGCCTATCTTGATAAGTTGAGGAAATAGAGGTGGATGTCTGGAGAAACCAGGAAGCTAGAGTTGGAGAGGTGAGTACCAGAGTAAAGAAAGCTGCAAACAAAAAGAGACAGAGCTCTTCAGATACACAGAAGGGTCCCTTCAAGTCACAGGCTGAGTTCAGATGTGGACATTCCTTAGAGGCAGCTTTCTGAGCCTGAGGAATGAGATAATATAAAAAGATGAGTTACAAAATCCTTGGGGTGCACACAGGGCTGGCATTCACTTATCATACCAATACCAAGAAGGGAAATATTTCATAGTTCAATAAACGTCAGGTCAAATCCTCAGAGGGCCGCTATTTTAGTAATGAGAATAAGATACCTCTAGATTAATAACTTCTGATAAGATCCAGCTGCCTCCAAGTGACTCAACTGTGTATCCAAACCAAACAACAGCATGATTACTAACATTATTCTAAGAAATACAACAAGGTCATGGTTGTAGAAAGAAGTCATTGAACAGAAAAGGAAAAAGGGCCAAGATGCTTAAGGTAGCAGACACAAACTGTACAACACTTATTGGATGTATTCCCTGTATGTTCAGAAAGGTTAAGCAAAAACTGGGCATGATAAAGAGAAAGAATGAAGACACAAGAATACTAAGAAATGTCTGTAGGTTAAAAATATACTGAATATAAAATGATCTCAGAGGTTTGTACATGACTAGATATCATAGACATAACATCAGTGAACTTGAATATAGAGTTTAATTAAAAAAAAAGACCGAACATACAAGCATCACTGAGATAGGGAGCAGCCCCACTGTTAATAACACTAGCATCCATGTAACATGAGTGTCAGGAGAAGATAGGAACCTCAGAAAACTTGAAAGAATGAAGGCCCAAAATTACAAAATTCAATGAAATCTAGACAGCCAAATGTGCTGGTTGGGTCTTATCAATCTGACATGAGCCTAGACTCAAATAGGAAGAAAGAATCATAATTGAGAAATTTGCTCTGTAATTGACCTGTAGGCAAGTCTGTGGGGACATTTTCTTGGTTAATAATTGATTTGGGAGGATTAAGTGGGGATGGAGCACCTCTTGGTGGGTGGTTTTGGATCCTATAAGAAAGCAGGCTGAGCAAACCATGAAAGCAAGGCAATAAGCAGCACTCCTCCACATTGTCTGCTTCAGGTCCTGTTCTTCTTGACTTCCTTCCCTGACTTCTGTCAGTGATAGACTGTTACCTGGAAGCATAAAAGGAAGTAAACTTTTTCTTCCCCAAATTGCTTTTGGTCATGGTGTTTCTCCCAGCAATAGAAATCCTAAGACACTGAAGAACCGAGAAATTAAAAGAATTTTTTAAAATTAATTTATTTATTTTTCTATCAATCACAGGTTAGGTACTTTGCATCCCAAGCATAGCCCCCTCCCTCATTCCCTCCCACCTTCCCCCTCCCTCCCTCATCACCTCCCGCCCCCTCCAAGTCCACCAACGGGGGAGGACCTCCTCCCCTTCCATCCAACCCCAGCTCATCCTGTCTCCTCAGGGCTGGCTGCAATGTCCTCCCCTGGGATCTAGCCAGTCTGTCACTCCCTGGCATGTATGGGGGAGGGTCAAACAGTCAGCCATCAAGTTCATGACTGAAACAGTCCCTGTTTCCCTCACTAGCATCTTCAGTCTGACACCGAGCTATCATGGGCCCCATCTGAGCAGGGGTTCCAGGCCTCATCCACACGTGGTCCTTGGTTGTAGAAACCGTCTTATACAGGACCCCTGTGCCCTGCTCAGTTTGGTCTTTGTGGAGCTCTAGTTTTCCCCAAGTCTCACCAACCTCCTCCATTTTTATCATCACTTCTCGCCCTCTGCCAAAGGCTTGATCGCGAGTCTTAATATCTGATCTGATACATCGCTACATTGACCCCCCCCCCCCAGAGGTCCTCCTTGGCATGCTCCTGTCCTGTTGCTTGTTTTCTCCTCCACTCAATGTCCATTTCATTTGTTCATCCAAACAAGCATTGATCATACCAACGTGGGTCCTCCTTCCTGTATATCCTCCCTAGGTGTGTAGATTTCAGCATGACCTTCCTATCCTATAGGTCTATATAAGTGAGTATATACCATATGTTTCTTTCTGCTTTTGGGATACCTCACTTAGGATGATCCTTTCCAGGTCCCAC
>CM053766.1:74133197-74152570 GCA_028658305.1 Pachyuromys duprasi
AGATGTCCCTCAGTTGAGGAATGGATACAGAAATTGTGGTACTTTTACACAATGGAATACTACTCAGCAATTAAAAAGGAGGAAATCATGAAATTCACAGGCAAATGGTGGGACCTGGAAACGATCATCCTAAGTGAGGTATCCCAGAACACATTTGTAATCCCAAACTTTGGTTTCTCTTTCAACGTGTTTTCTTTTGTTCTCCAAAATGCCTTTACAGTTTGGCTTCCCTTGCTTCCCCACCTAGTTTCTGACTTGTCTTGATTTCTCATGGGCTTCCCACAGATGGTGCTTATTCATCCATTTCAGAAAAATGCACTGAATATCAGGTGACTTGCTAGGCATGGTTCAAATCTAGGGGTGCATAGGAAAATACCAGGATAGGGATCCTTCAGAATTGTTAAATATCTTTATGGTACACTCAATGTCTACACACATAGCTCCAGAGGAAGGATATCTTTTTGTTGGTTGTTCTGTTTTTGTTCTTCAAGTCAGGGTTTCCCTGTGTAAACCTGGCTGTGCTGAAATTCACTCTATAGACCAGACTAGCCTTGAACTCAGAGATATCTGCCTGCTTCTGCCTCCTGACTGCTGAGATTAAAGGTGTGTGTTACCACAAGCTGCAAGGAAGGGCACTGTAGTGAATATATAGCAGAAAGGTTTCTAGAAACAGTTGTTAGTAGAGCAAAGGTCTGAAGGGTGAAACTAGCCACATTTATAGTGAAGGGAATTATTTTTTCTAGACTGTGTTAATATCATGTGTGAAAATGTCAAAGCACAAAGTAATATGACATGGACAGAATAATGGCCAAACAAGAATATGCAGTGGGCATAGGACTAGGACATAAACAATGTATGTCAAGATATCATATTTTGAGAACCCTAGCAAGTATGTCTCGTCAATGGCCCAGGTTGCCTGTTGGGGTAATGGGGAAGAAAGTCCAATACAAAATTATAAAATTAGTTAAAACATGTAAAACATGAGGGTTTTTTTCCTTGTTGTTTTTTTTTTTAACTCTGTCTGTGTGGTTCTCAGGCATAAACTTTTCAGATGGTAATCTTTTGGTCCAGAATCAAAAGACCCACCTGGAATCTGGAAAGCAATGCAAATTTCTTAACAAAAGGATAAATTGATCAAATTTAGGAAGTTAGGCCTACCCTTATTGAAGAGGAGAAGTTCGAAGACAGCTCTAGACAGAGGAGCTAAATTAAGATATCATAGCAATTCTGCTGGGGAGAAACATGGGCCAGAATCAAGGCAGAGGAAGTACACCGAGAATGCAGTATATGGCTAGATGATATACAATTGAAAATCCACAGGGTTGGTGTCTGGTTCAGAGTGGGGAGATGAACAAGAAGTATCTTAAATAACTCCCAAGTTTCAGAGGTTGTCACCAAAAGAGAGGACATTGTCACTAATTATGAGGAGAAATTTGGCTGTAGACACACTGAGGATAGATGCACAGAAGATGTATTTTTTAAAAGTCATCCACTAAGCAGTGTGCTGTTAATCTCTGTAATCATCAAATAAAAATGTATAGCTGAGGACAAGAAAAGTCTCAGGTGGTTGACACCTACTAGTCACCTTTTCCTCCTTTACAGAATTCAAGCCACTCATTTTAATCTGGACCAATGCAAAGGATGAATATGGGATTGCTTTCATGTGAGATTAAATATTACTAAAAAGCACTACTAAATGGTACACCAATGATTCCCCTTCAACATTTTCTAAAGGACAGATGTCCCTTGGATTCTCCAAATGTAGGTGGATGACCCAGTGTGTCACAGGATAAACATTGACTGTGCTACAGTAACATCATAAAATTTTCATGATCCTATAATATAAAAGAAAATACATGCTTAAAGAAAATGTTAAATGTTTTCCAGATACCCACCTGTTTTCCTCTGACTTTACAAACCAGACAAAGGACATGTTCTCTTTTTCATTTTACGGATGAGGAAGCTGACTGTCAAAGAGATTAAATGGTGTGTTCAAGGTCATGCTTGGCCTTTAGTATTCAAGACAGTCTCCTGGTTTGTAATCCTGCTTTTCCAAGACATGAAATGGGTGACCCCAGAAAACCATGCTAATGAAGAATATGGATTCTGTTTGCCACAATGATTTTGCAGTGACAGCAATTTAATTCTCTAAGTAACCAACTCGGACTTTTCCTCTTACCGATGAAATTGGAGGTGGAAACTACTGAACTTGACACTTGCACATTTCTGTATTAATCCTGTTTGATGGTTATTGACATTAAAGAGACATGTGTCAATCATCCAGTACTTCAAAGCATAGCCCTTCAAAGTAAAGTAACCCACAACACAAATGGTTCCCAGTTATCTTCTTGGTCGTAAGGGGTTATTAACCCTTACCTCTATTCTCTGCATGTCTTATTAAGACAAATGGAATTTTATGTGAATCATGGTCATTGATATTTCATCGGTTCTGTTAGGATGTCTCCAAATGTCAATCCTCCTTGGAAGACCTTTTGAGACAAAGTGCTGCTCACATCACTGAGGGCTAGTGACACTGGTACACACACTATGATCTGCAAAACACTGTATTTCAGAAGCTGGAACTGTCATGTTATTTAAGTCAGTATACATTAATATAAATTACCATCCCATGTAGATCTCTAGAAGTTTTTATTATATGTGCATACTTCTGGATTATATTTTCTTTCTTTTTTTTTTTTTATTCTTGTGGTGAATACGGTATGAAGGGTTCACAAGCCAGTTTTGTTGTTTTGTTTTGTTTTGTTTTTGTCACATGATCAACAGGACCAGCATCTTTTGTAAGTGGGAGAAATAACGTCAGGATCTCTGCAGAGACGGCAGCTTGTGTAGAGAGCCACGCGTGCCAGGGATTGACATCCAGAAGCCTTGCTCAATTGCTTCTTTACCGTATGTTTGTAGGCAGGGTCTCTCACTGAACCTGGCCATCATCACTTTGGCTAGACGCGTTGGCCTATGAGCCCCCAGGATCTGTCTGTTTCTGCTTTTACCCTCAGAGCTGGGGTTATGGCCATGCTAAGCCACAACCGGCCTTTATGTGTGTGCCGGGGAATCTGAATTCTTATTTTTTCATAGCAAATATTTTTATCTACTGAACTATCTCCCCAGGTCTGAATGTTTTCATCCTAAAAATATATGAAGCTTTAATGTGTCCTTCTCTTTTGAGACAGCCTAGCAGGCTCTGTGCTCATACTCTAACTTCAGCTCCTTCCGTTTTCCCCAATAACTGCATGTTCCTTCCAGTTCCTAGGACACTTCAATCTCATTCATTTTCCAGGACCTTTATAGATATCTTGTCTCTCCTAACCTGAATTACAGCAGTGGCCCCATTGATTGATTCTTTCTTCCTATATTATTTTACCAATTTATTCCTGTCTTTCATCTCCAGCTCCACCAGGACCATTGCCATGTGCAGTAGATGCCATGTGACTCACATGTCACAGGTTCTCAGCACATACTTCTCAAATGACAGGAATCTCTATTCAATTTTCAGGTGCTGTCTTTACTTTCACATAGCTTTATATTCTAAGTGGAAACATTAAAAAAAATTACTGTTGTGGTTTGAATGGGAAACATCCCCCCTCAGGTGCATGTGTTTGGTAAAACTTTAGGAAGTAGAGAGTTACCAAAGGAAGTAGCTTGCTGGGAGTGGACTTTAATTTTGAGTTCACTCTAAGTGTCCTAACTGTGGGTGCGACATTACCAATGGGCCTCCTGTCCCTACGGCCATGCCTTCCCCGACAAGATGAAATGTACTCCTTCTAACTCGAAGTCAGAATAGGTCCCTCCTTTCTTCAGTTCCTTCTTGCAGGGCTTGATCACAGCCATGAGAAAAATAACTAACGCTTTTCTTCTCGTAGACAGTTTAGTGTGATTATAGATAGGGAAACGACAACTGAACATCTTGAAGTTCAGAGTCCATTCTGCTAATGCTCACTCTCTAATGAGCTCCCGAGTCTATTATGTGCTACCATATCATCAAGAATCAAACCATTGACTGTTAAGAACTTGGCAAATATGCTGTCGGAATGAAGCATGAGGGTTGCAGATAGAGCTCAACGTCTGCACAAATGCACAGGCGCTGGGTTTGATCTCAAATACCATAGGGACATGAGCTCTGAAATGGTTGATGTAATTGTGAATTAAAATAATAATTATGAGATTTATTGAGTCTCAGAAATCATTTGTTCTTTTGGTACAGTGAAATATGAAACCTAGACAATGTCCCCAAGTAACAGCAAAGAAATCCCACAATGTAAACTCTAAGTAATTAACCTGAAGAACACCCAGTTTCATACTATTTCTTTAGTTTGCCTTTCTTTCGTAACAAAAGGTGTGTACACTTTTTTTCTTTGTTCTAAAGAGACTCTATTCCTGAACTTTGGAAATAATTATTGAAGTGTTAACTAATTTCCCAACCATTAGTAGCTTCAGTTTTTTCTATACATTTTTAATTAAAATAGAATTTCACCATTTCCCCTCTTCTAGATCCTCCCTCCAGTCCCTCTCAGAAGCCCTCCCTCCAACCTTTCTGTGGCTCTCTACTCTCACATGGATAGCCTTTTTATTATTATTAATTATATGTGTATATGAAATATACATATAATTATTTATATGCAATAGAGCTATGATCTGCAGAGTTCATTTTTGCTTGTGTGGATATGGTTTCAGGGCTGACCACATTGTATTGGAAATGCAATAAAGGGGCTCATTCCTGAGAAGGTTAACTTTTCCTTTCCCTGCAGCCATTAGTTGCCTATAGCTTTTTGTCTAGGAGTGGGACCTCATGAAATTTCCACCCTTCCATATTAGCATGACAATTGATATGCTTCATGTTTCTAAGAGAGAAAGCCAAAATTCCAGGAAGCCTGCAGTAAAACAGCATCACTCAGACATGGCTTCAGTTGCTTTTCTGGTTGGGGTCACCACAACGTGAAGAACTGTATTAAAAGGTCACAGCATTAGGAAGGTTGAGAACCACTGTGCTAGAGAATAGTTTAGACATTACGGTGCCTATAGTCTTTGCCACAATTATATAAACTCTGATATTTCAGAGGAAAAGTAATCTCACGTAGCATGGAAATGAACTTACAAAGGAATGTGTCTTTCTTCAGGCAGCTGTAGCAAAGTGTCAGGATGGGATGACTCATGAACAACAGAAATTTATTTCTCACAATTCTCAAAGCTGGAAGGCCAAGATCTGACTCTAAGTTTGTTGTCTGGTGAGGGTGTCTTCTGGGTTACAGACTCCTATCTCGTATCCTTATGTCAAAGAAAGAAAGCCGGAAACCTCTCAGTGACCCACGTATAAGGGCACTAATCCTATTCACAAGGGTTCCACCCTCATCACACAATTACCTCCAAACAGTTCAGCTTCTAATATCATCACAAAGGAGTAGGACTTCCACACACGAAGTTTAGGGGCCATATAAGCATTCAGTCCATTGTAGTGTGTTACAATAAAACTTTATTTATAAAAATAGGCCATAGACCTGATGTGGTCTGCACACTGAAGACTGTTGTTGTCGGCATTAGAGGATCACTCCATAGGTAAACTTAAAAATGGGAGGTTAGCCGTAGGTGATTCAATTAGTGAATATCCGTCAATCACCTAAAGGTCAAGGTTTCCAGATAGAGTCATAACTAATCTTCAGACATGATCTGTATTTGACAGGTATGAAAATTGAGACTGTATGCCTATTAACTTGGGTAGCCAGACCATAAACTCATCCTCTTCGGTCAGGTTCAGCCTTCATTTACACAGCCTTAGTAAAAAAAAAAAAAATTAAAATTAAAAAATCTGGTTTTGAATGCTGTGGTTTGCTGTTATTATTTTGTTTGCAACTGTGTGCTATAAAAAATAACTAGAAAGCATGTAATAACAATGAATGGAAAAGCGGTCATAAATTGAAAGAGAGCAAGGAGAGTGACATGGGAGGGTTTGGAGGAAGGAAAGGGGAGAGAGAAATATTGTAATTATATTACAATCTCAGAAATAAAAACAAATTTCAATATTAAAAAAAAAAGCAAGTCAAGTGAGTGATGCAGCAGCATTCCTTCATAGCCTCTGCTTCAGTTCCTGCCTCTGGGTTCCTACATTTATCCCTGCCCTGATTTCCTCTATGATGGACATGTAAGACAAATAAACCCTGCTGTCCTTTTGTATGAAGAGACAATGCTGTCAACATAACTCTTACAAAAGACAGCATTTAATTGGGAGCTTGCTTACTGTTTCAGAGGGCCGTCAGTCCATTATCATGGTGGGAAGCAAAAAGGGATGGCAATGAAGCAGTAGCTGACACTCCTCCTCCAACAAGGCCACACATCCTAATCTTTCTCAACTGGGAACCAAGCATTCAAGCACATGAACCTATAGGGACCATTTCCATTAAAACTACCAAAGCTTTTCTCCCCCAAATTGGCTTTGGTCAGTGTTTTATCACAGTCACAGAGAAGTAAGCCATCTACATACCGGGTCTCCACCTACATTACAGAGAGATCGTGATTGTGAACAAATAAAGCACACATTGGAGAGAAGTCTCAGAGAGTAAAGTACTTACCACACAATGTGAGGACCTGTGTTTGCTTACCCGGAGCCCACAAAAAGTGGTCTGTACTTCCAGTTTTCCAATGGTGGGATTGAAGATGGACATAAGCAAATCCTGAAGCGTGCAGGCTGTCTAGCCTGGCTTGTACAGCCGCACAAACCAAGAGACTGTCTCAGACAAGGTACAAAGGTGGGACTGAAATCTAAGGTTGTGCTCTACCTTCCACTGTGGCACAAGTATAGCCACAGGAAAACACATGTAAACACACACATGCATACATACCCCACGCATGTATACAAGAGATTTTTGAAAAGAATAGACAACAATAACAACAAAAAAATGCTTAGGACCATGTCTTTGCTTACTGCAAGCCTTAACATCAAATGCAATTCAATAGACAAGATTCCAGGAAATTCCTCAAGCAGTTCTAATCCATGATTCATATTTAGGTCAAGTTTCATTTCTACTATAAGTTTAATAATTTTTAAAAAGGCTCATATAATAACATTATAATTTGTTTTCTTTTCCTTCCATGGGTATCACTATTGTTTTGTTATTTATTAAAGGGGATCTGTCAGCAAAGCATAAATGCCCAGGAATGAATTATGGCAAACATTTAACAGTTACCTTACTTCTAATTGGTTAAGCAAAATGGGGCATCCTGTAGCTAATTAAACCCTTCTCACCTGGCAAGCGCTGCATCGATTTTTTTTCACCATTATATGGTGGTTTGGAGCAGTCTAATGACATTTCAAAAATTTTAATGAATGGGGCACTATTCTGTTTCCCATAAATACTAAGCAGAAAGACAAACTAGGTATAAAACAGATTTCTTTTTATAAAGTGAACCATTCTTCAACCCTTAGTCATTTAAAAAGCAACAAGCAAAGTGTAGGTAAAAGATAAATTCTGTTCGTCCATGAGAAATAATAAGGAAGGAGGTGTAGCATGTTAATAACAGAGGGGGATTCTGCACCTGTTCTGGGAGATAAATACACATTTAGTCTTGGAACCAGTCCATAAATCAAATTCCTTCAGAACAGGCAGAGGCCAGCCTCGCGTTGGCTGCAGCCGGTGTTGGAAAGAATAGGTGAAGAACTGCAGCCACTCTGCGGTGCAACCATCAGTCTGCACCTGAGCTTGATGTCAAGGTGACTCAAAAGGAAGAACGTGTTCGACTTAGCAGAAGCAGTCCAATTGCATTCTGTCCTCTGAGTCCAGAAGACTTTTATTTCAGATTCTGGCTAGTCCAGCTTTTGAGCAGAAAATGAACTGAAATGAGAGATGGCCAGTTAATGTGTGCATATTAAACAAATCAACCAACAATGCTTCCAGGCGTAAGCCATTCACCTGCAACTGATTTGGGCCACTGTCCTCTTTATTAATAACTGCAAGTTTTCTGTGTTCCAGAGTCCTCTGTGGTGGGATTTAACCTACTGGGTAGGAGTAAATGAGTTAAATTATACTCATTTGCTAGCAGCACGGCGAAGACATGAATGTTGTAAGCAACAAAGAATTCCACTCTAGTGTAGAAATTGGCAAGGTGAATTGGGACGGAACTCTATGAAAATTTAAAGGTGTTTTCCTTAGGGTACTCACTGGAAACTTCTTCTATTTATGTGACTTATTGCCAGCCCCTAAAGCCTCACTCCTGTAGATTGGATTGCATACCCTGTTCTTAAGCGTGGAGGAAGAGGATATGAACACCTACTTGTTTTGTCATTTGGGGTTTGCTTTATTTGAAAAAAAGTCAAAAGAAAAAGAGCTGGGTCAGAGGGGAGGCCTTGGTTCCCTTCTAGCATCTTCCCGTGTGACCGTGGGTAATAGTCTTCACCATCCTCTGCTCTCATCTCATTCAGACAGGGGAGACTGAAGAAAAACAGAACAGCATGGCTGGGCGTGGTGGCAACGCTTCTGATCCCAGCACTCTGGGAGGCAGAAGCAGGCAGATCTCTTTGAGTACGAGGCCAGTCGGGTCTACAAAGTGAGTCCAGGACAGCCAAGGTTAAACAGAGAAACCTGGTCTCAAAACAAAACAAACAAAAACCAGAACTGCATACAGTGCTCGGGGTGTCAGAACCAAGCCAAACCATATAGGATCTCTGTCCTCCCCATGCTTCAGTGAAAACATTCTAGTTCTTTTCCTGGAGGCTCTGATCGTACTCTACAAACCAGGAGCTTACACAAGGATAACTGTGAGAAAGGGCTAAATTTTTTAAACCATTTGAGCTGGGTGGTAGTGGTGCACACTTTTAATCTCTCAGCTCTCAAGAGGCAGAGGCAGCCAGAGCTTTACGAGTTTGAAGCCAGCCTGATCTATGTAGTAAGTTTCAGGACAGCCAAGATTACAAAGAGAAACCCCGGCTCAAACCAAACAAACCAAATAACAAACATTAGAAGTAGTTGCCGATCTTTGAACACAAGATGGTTTTAGGAAATAAAGCCACCTCTTTTTCTGAAAACTTGGCTAATCCACTCACCCCGGGACTCCATGCTCACCTGCCGATCTGCATCTGGCACATTCCTCCACCATCATTTAGTTCTCTGACTTAATGAGCTCCTTTAAACATGGTCCTGAGACAGCTTCACCTCCTGTCCCAACTGACCCTATAGCCTACCCTGTTTTCCTTTTCTTCTTTGAACATATCACAACCTTCCCGTGTACACATTCTGTTGTGTGTCTTCTTCCCTGTCTTTACAAATGCTGTGAGAACAGACGTTTCATCTGTTCTCTGAATGACTAAAACAGTAGGTAGGCATGAGTAAGCACTTAATAAATATTGATTGAGTGAGGGAGGGAGGGAGTCCCTGCCTGACAAAGGCAGCAGTATGCTAAATGGCAGTGCTGGAAATCCCTTGGGTACATCCAATTTTTTCCGGGCTCCATTCCTCCTCCTGTTTCCAGAACTACTTTTACTTGCTACTTGACTCGGTTTTCCTATACCTGGCCCACTTGTTCATCACTGTTCCGGCCTTTCTCTGCCGATATTTTTATGTATCACTCAATACCCCTGATTTAAGATCGGGGGGGGGGGGAGAGAAACAAAACCTTCAGCTCCTAAAAATAATGTGAAACTCCTTGACAAGAAGACCTTTCAAATCCCTTCCAATTCCTGCAACCAGTGGGTTCAGCCTTCATCACTACACAGACCTGTAAGTATGAAATAGGAGACACGTGTGTTCACATTTCCCTTGTCCTCTGTTTTGCCTTTTTTTGTGTGTTTCTGAGTCAATCCCTGGCAGAGCTGACCAAGTGAGGCAGGCTCTGCATAGCACAGTACATTACCACCTGCCAGCCTGAGCCAGCCAGCAATCACAGCGCAGGCCCTCCAGTTCCTGCTGTTGGAGAACCAGTCCAACCCTGAATGATGGGATTCGCAAAGACAGCTGTTGGGCTCTGCTAACCTTGGGGGAGGGGCAGTGCGAGGTGGGTTGGTACATTTTCCTACTGCTTCCTTACTGAAAGAAACAGCTGCAATCTCCACAATTCAGACAAGTAAACAGAAGCTGCCAGTGCCAGGCACCACTCTGCCGCAAGCTTTCAAATGATGTCTCCCCATGGGGTCTACAGCCAGTGTCAAGCCTTCGTTCTTCACAGCAGCAAGAGGAGGCCAAACACTGCCCTGAATGTGCGATTCAACCAGAATAGAGCAAGCATCACTCCGAGACTTCCCTCATTCCATTATTGATTGTCACTCAAGAATATCGTAAAGTTCCAGACACCTGTGTGTCCCAGAAAATAATAGTAATAATAATAATAATAATAATAATAATAATAATAATAATAATAATGCTGTTTTGCTGCCTGAGAGACAAACCGCCTGGGCTCAGGCACATGATCACCTGTGTTGACCTGCTACAGATCCGTGCAGCCTTGTTTCCAGGCTGCCCTTCTGTTTCATCTACCCCTGTATTTGCTTATACAGAAAACAATGTGTATTTGTTATTTTTCCCACCCCCGTCCTTTTCATTGTCAGGGCCATCTGTCCATTAGAAACATTATCTTTGGTTGCTCAGTTCTGAATCCAGGTGGTAATCAGGATGAACTGACTGTCCCTTTGTGTTTTCTTTGAAGAGTTCAGGGAGGAGAGGAGACACAAACAGCTTTGTGCTTGTTTTCAGGTCTCTATTTGGAATATTTGTACTACAGGCAATGAAACCTGCCTGGTAGCTAGCTATTTATCAATAAAAATTTGTTAGGCAGAGGCTATTTCCTAAAAAAGCCTTTTGATTAAGAAACATTTTTAGTTTTTATTGTTTAGATTTTACTTATTTTACTTGATGTGTATGGGTGTTTTGGTTGCATGTGCTTTAAGTGTGTGCTTGTTGTCTGAGGGGGTCAAAAGAGGGTGTTGGGTCCCTTTTGTCAGCCACCATATGGGTGCTCAGAACAGAAAGAACCCAGGCCCTCTGAAAGAACATGAAATCCTGTTAACAACTGAGTCATCTCTCCAACTTTGTTAGGGGGTTGGTCTGATGCTTGCATATTGTTGCCTGAATATGCCTATCCCTGTTCTGTAAACCTACCTGATTGGCTGATTAAATGGCCTATACCTGGGCAGAGCAGAATGGGATAGGTGTGGCTTTTGTGGACAGAAGAATCACAGGACAGAGGAGGAAGAAGGACAACACCACAATGTGTTAGGTGGAGAAGGAACCACGTGGGCAAGGAGGAAGGACTCTGAGGGTGGCTTGGATAGAGAAAGCACCCGTATGAAGAATACAAGCATGTCTTTATAAGATTATGGATGGAAGGTAGTCCAGATAAGGATGGCTAAGGCTGGTAGCATTGGATTGGGGCTGGGAGATGAATGGTGAGTTTATTGCAACAACATAGGTGAAATATCTGCCCGGCCCAAGGTAAATAAGGAAATTATAAATTCTGGCAGGTGTCTGTGTCTTATTATTTGTGATGGAGGATTAGATAATACTGCCGTGATAATCTTAGGGCTAATAATAAACATATTATAGTCCAACACTCTTTATATTTGCTACAACACAACTCCAAACAAGTTTTTGTTTTGTTTTTAAAGTAAGAAACCAGAAAGATGACTCAGCAGTTAAGAGTACTTTCTACCAGAGGAATGGAGTTTGATTTCTAGTACTCATATCAAGACAGTTCATAACCACCAGTAACTCCAGAGTACCCAATGCTCTCTTCTGGCCTCTGAGGCCTCCTGCACTTTTGTATACATACCCCCACACAGGCACACATACATACATATAATTCAAAATAATGTGTCTTTTTAAATAACAAAAACTGTTGATATTTCATGTATTTTCAATTTAGCTGACAAGTACTTGCATTATTTATTTTTTAAAAAAAGAATTCCTACACCTTTAAATTCAACTCATCTGGCTTAAGAGAAGTGGGCATGGCTGGTGCAGTGGTTAGTTCTTTTGTCAACATGACATAACTTGATCTGTGATGAGGAAATTTCAGCTGAGCAATTGCCTCCACTAGGTTGGCCTGTAGGAAAGTCTATGGGGCATTTTCTTGATTAATGATTGATGAGCTTCATCCCGCTGTGGTGTCATCATCCCAGGGTGGGTAGTCTTGGGTTGTATATGAAAGCAGGTTGAGCAAACCACAGGGAGCAAGCTAGCAAGCAGCACTCCTTTATTGTCTCTGCTTCAGTTCCTGCCTCCAGAGGCCTGTCCCGCTTGAGTCCCTGCCTTGGTTTCTGTCAATCATAGACTGAAACCTGAAAGTATAAGAGAAAATAAGGCCTTTCCTCTCCAAGTTGTTTTTGGTGATGGTGTTTATCACAGCGATAGAAAGTAAAGTAGGACAGCCTGAGATGACTGGCTATCTGGCACCTGAAAATCCTGTCAGCGAAGACCTCACCTCGGGAGAAAATAAACAGAGGCACTCTCTCATGAGCACATCTCACTAACCATCTTTGGAGCTGAGTAGTCAGGCTCGGGGAAAGTCTTTCTCTGACAGTCTGTCTCTAGACACTGAGGAATGGTTGAAATCCTTAAATGACATGAGAAGTAAAGTATTTTGCTGATGTCTAAATGTCTGTGATCTCTGAAATTCCAGAAGCAATATTTCTTCAGGGGATGGGAGGAGTGAAAGGAAGTGAGCTAGAGCTGGCTGAGCACCAGAGCATCTCAGGAGGGGTTCACAGCCACTCCATCAAAAGGTGTTCATCACAGAAGAGTTTCACCTGAGGGAAAGGGGATCCCTCAGAGGATTCTACAGAATTCTACATTATTCTTAGGCCAAGGGCATCTACAAAGCCAGCATTGCTCTGTCTACCTGTTAGCATAATGGCAAGCAGCCATTTGCTGAGGGCACTGCTTCTGACAAGCTGTGCCTGGAGGTGATATTTCTAGTAGCAGTAAAGAATGCAAGATAGGTGGTAAGTATATTTTTCTCAGGTTAGGAATTTGATAACAGAGAACATAATTTGCCTTATACCAACAATTTAATAAGATTTATGATTACTTTTTTCCAGTTAGGCATGGAGGAACATGCTTAGAATCTCAGCACTGAGGAGGCTGACTTGGTGACATCATGAGTTAGAGGCTAGCTTGGGCTACATAGTATGATCTTGTCGCAAAGGCAAAATAAAAATAGTGAGTGTGTATATACACATATGTATAAACAATATGGAAAGACTGTCTTCCCAGTGGAGTGACACCGATGCCATGTGCCAAATTCTCCTGTGTTTTCATATATTCAAGAACTAAATGAACTCCTTGTTCCCTAGATTAATATTATAGTTGTTTTGTGAGGACTAGCTTCACTTTATGGATTAAATGCTTGGGATGATCATTACCTTATTTCACGTGCTAAGCGATAGAGAAAAGTTTCTATATTTGGAGGATATGTGTGTTATCTATTTGACTTATTCCTGCATCTTATCCAGGAAACAAGGGCCAGATGTCACTGTACATGTGCTCTTTGCTTTCACTAAGATCTCAGACAAAGATAAGAGCAATGCACTGATTGGCTACTGTGTTTCCTGTGCAGCACATAAAACATCTTGAGACATAAACAGAGAACATAATTTGCCTTACATCATGCATTTTAGTGCTAAATTGCTAATCTGTTCATCTCAGCCTCATGGACAATACACTTTATCTACACCTGAGCAGTGGGCATTTGTCCTGTGAGGACTGTTCTTCCACCAAAGTAAAGGAGACAGACCCCAAATGAAAGCAGACATGGCAGACTTTCATCCTGCTTTTAAGTATGTACAGGCCCAAATGAGGGTCAATGCTTCTTAGCAAATGCAGTTTCTGGGTGCCCATCCCTCCACACCTCATACACCCCGCAATTTAGGAAAGATTCTAATAAAAACCTAAGAAAAGGAAAACTTCCCAAATGCTTCCTTGTTGTAGACCGCAGGGACATGAAGATGCCTTCAGTTATAACAGGGTTCTTAATCCCAATTCAACCAGGGACCCTGAGAGGCAGAGACCCTGAGTGTAACACACTCCTTAAGGGAGTTCCCTGCCAGGTTCTGGGGGTGAGGGTGGTGTTACAGATCCCCTGTGTTCCTGAGCTCTAGACCCAGGATTCTGTTGCAAGCAGGCACCCTAAGTGTGAGCAGAAATGGCCGCAGCCCTGTCCATAGGCATCTGCCACCTCTTATTCCTGCCTGGCATCTCCACTGCCCGCCCTTCCTCACCTGCTACCCATGCTCTTCTGCAACCAGCCTTCAAGCAGAGTGATCTGTCCTGTAAAGCACAGCTACAGGTGAAAGCCCAGTAAATTGAGCTATGTAAAGACTCTCAGCATTGAGTTCTCTCTTCCCCACTTTGAAAATTTCATCTCATTAAAATCTCTATCTCTATCTATCTCCCTGGGCGGCGGCGGAGGTGGCACTCACTTTGATGCGAGCACTCAGGAGGAAGGGGCAGGCCAATCTCTTGAGTGCAAAGCCAACCTGGTCTACAGAGCAAGTTCCAGGACAGCCAGGGCCACACAGAGAAATCCTATCTTGGAAAACCAAAATAAAAAGTAACTAAGTAAATAAATAAATTTATAATATTATTGAAGATCTTATTAGAGTTTTCTTTTAAAAGCAGATCATTCAGAAGAAGTGAATGTCCTGCTTGTTATTTTTTCTTTCCTCTAATCTTGTGGAAGATTAGAGGACTGGTGGAAAAACAGAAGTCTTATCTCTGGCCACCTGCACTTTTTCTGGGGACACTGTCAGGCTCTACTGCTATGTTCTGTTAGAATATGGAAGGAAGTTCAACCACGATTTGAGGAGCCACGCCCCTACCATTTATCTGCTTTTCCTGTTGTCTTACATATGCTCTCTGAATCTAAGATGTGATATATTGTACATCTAGAGACCTCAAAATCTGTTTGGCTCTGTAAGGAATGCACACCCTCTAATTTCTTAATCTTCTTTGTCTTAATGAAGGGACTCTGAAAGGATCAGCTGAACAACTGGGTCACTCTGAGGTCACACAGGATGATGAAGTTCATGCTAATTTCACACCCCCCCCCTTTAGATCAGGGATATGTCCAACACTGCAGAGCTCTATAGTGAAATAAAAATCAATCTGAGGAGACAAATTATTAATGCTTCTGCAGTCCCTCCCTTTTCATTTGACTATGCATTCTCAGTCCTGACACAACCAGGATTTGGTGATATCTCAGAACCTTGGCGCTATTAGGTAAGAACAAAAATGTAATATCACAACTTTGAAGAGGGAGGAGTCAGGTTTAATATTACGTAAAAACTGCTTGCAGCCTTATTTGTCAGTTCTCTGTAGGATGTTACTTTCATGATTTTTTCAATTAATCAGAATTAATAAAAACAATATATATAAATTTTAAATATGTAGCATATACTTAAGATAACTTATAATGAAGAAAGAACTATTATTTTGCAGATGAAAACATGGAAGAAGTTACATAACCACATTAGGTCAAAATAACTAACAGAGATGAGACATCAGCCAAGGCTGGGTGCCACCCAAATCCTTTTTGCTGTATCATTGATGAAAGCTGTGTCCCAAGACCTCTGCACATATTCTGTGACTTGAAAAGTAGAACTCATCTCAAGGATCAAATATCAAATCAAGACACTGAGGAATCTTTACAGAGAGCCGATGAGGATTAAAATATCTTGGAAGCTATGTATCAAAAAAAGTTCAGTTGAGGAGATGGTGAATATTTAACCCAATTAATAGAAGTTGTGTGGGGACATGGGAGATTCAGATAGTGGAGATGCAGGGTCACCTGTGACTAACAGGCAAAGATGGTAATCCCAGGTAAACGTTCTGGGAATAAAAGTCTCTTTACAACCAGAGAAGAAGAGAAAGTGCCTGCAGTGGGCCCTGCTTAGTCACTGGAAGCACCCTGGTAGTTGCAGAGCAGCATCCTCTTTGATTGACACTTGGTGAAATTCTGCCTTCAGAGATACATGCCTTAGCTGGGGTACTCTTCATCTGCCAGGCTCAGATCTAACCCTGGAGATCACGCCAGAAGTTGCAATTGTGTTTTTGTCCGAGGAGATAGCAAGCATCCTTCTTCGGATGCACACAGCAATTCTTTGAAATCTGTGAACCAATAAATGAATTTTCTTCCAATACTCCAATTCTTCTTTGTGAAAGTGACTCTGGCCTTCGCAGAGGAGCATGGCAGAGCTGTGTGGTAGAATTAATGTTAGGGACAGGAGATAATTGGAGGCAACACCAAGGTTCTGAGGATAGTAACTTAGAAGCTGTTATCGGAATTCAAAGTTGATAGAAAAAGAGAAAGAAAATGAATGATGAGCAAATTCAATAAAGGATAGCTAAATAAAAACAAAGGAAAAGTCGAGGCTTGGCTAAGATTGTGGAGCGTGTGCTTGATCGTATAACCTGAGTGTTCCCTTATGTTATGGCAGAAAAATGCTGATTTTGGGGGATAGATGCTGACCAGTGACTTTGAGACTTATATCAATAGAAGGAAAAAAACACATAAAAATTAGAACCATTAAATATTATCATTCCAACTGGTCTAGAGAGTCTTGACTTCAACTCCCTAATGTAATGTAGTTTAAGAAACCATGTCTCAGAAAAACCTGCAGATGTTCTTTATCCATTATCTAGTCACAGACTTAGGTCTCTGTAAACGTAAAGAGTAAAAATTATTCAAACATGGATAAAGTTAGCTGCCAAATTTTCTTTAAAAAGAAAGACAATAATAACAGCAAAACTAATCCTAACTACATATGATGTATAAAAGGTCCATTTTGTGGGCGTACAGCAAGCCCATACCATGCCCCCTGGGACAGTTTTAAAGGATGAACTTCTCTGAGATGCCTTTGCGGTATTTTCAACATTATACTGCGAAGTCTCGATTTGCCTTGGGAAATTTGTATGGATGCCTAGACTATGAAGAACAAAGCGCATATGGCTGTGTTCTCTGAGTTGGTGAGTTAGATCCTGCAAGTCTTATGGGTTTTCCACGGATGCTGCCTTGCCAGTTTCTGAGGTCAACTAGAGACCATCTCCAGAGGAGCTCCTAAAGTGTCCTATACTCCTCTATCCTACTAATTAAAACTTCATTCTTTATGAAAAATGA
The DNA here is from genome assembly GCA_028658305.1 of Pachyuromys duprasi. Taxonomy (NCBI): domain Eukaryota; kingdom Metazoa; phylum Chordata; class Mammalia; order Rodentia; family Muridae; genus Pachyuromys; species Pachyuromys duprasi. The sequence continues at coordinate 74,150,304 of CM053766.1, forward strand.
CCACCAGAGCTCACTTTTAGCAAGCCCTAATATACACAGATATGAATGTACCTGAACACAAACCTGTATTCATATACACTCTCACACACACACATACAATCTTATAATAGCCACATACTCACTCTTATACATACATACACATATGCACATATGTATATACACTAATACATATACCATAAAAACATGTTCATGCACATATACTCATATCTACACACATTCACACTTGTGTGCTTACATACACATAGACATCCTCCACAAATGTACACTCACCTATACATAGGCACACAGCCATATTTATACACACATATACATACAAGCACACATATACATAACACAGGTAAGCACACACACACACATACACACACCCTTAAACTTTTCTATAGCTTCATTTTCTTAATATCTGACAGGGTCAGGATGGAGTTGAGATAAAAAAAAAATTGAAAGTAGTTCCATTTGAGACTTATTTCCTGAAAAAAAAACCCTATTTTCAATAACCTGGAAGTTTATGTAATTTTTGACATGAGAGTTATTTACACACTTGAATGTATGGCATGCATTTTTTTCAGAGACTCAAGTTAAGTGCATTTAGACTTGGGAGTTGCTTAAATGACTTGGGTGTCAGCTGCTAGACCTTCAAATACTAAACTAAAACACAGGCTTCCTGTTCCAGTTCACACTGAAGCTTTATAATATATGGCCTTGGAGTAGATGTAGAGTCATCTCTTGGGATAGCAAGATCTAATTAAAATTCAGTTTGCTGTCTTTAGGAAAGGCATAAGCAGTTATATATCCTTTGAGAGGTTCTTATGAAATACACACCTGAGCTTTAGATGGCTACTCATTTGACTGTGAAGTTGGATTTCAAGTCTAGTGGGAGCCAGAGCACATAAAAGAATTCAAATAACATCACTCTGGTATTTCCTGGTGTGTTACTAGGGAGAAAAGAGACCTGGATAATGAATGCCTTACACACTTGCAGATATTACCAACCACTTAGCAAAACAAGGCTATTGTTACATGCAAAAGCCATTCCTTTTAGGGAGTGTAGAAGAGTGAATTGAAATGTGGCTGACATTTCTACCACAGGATAAAATGTTTTTTAAAAATATCATGTTGAAGTTTTCTTAGTTAGAAAAAGAAAAACAAAAAAAGAAGCAGAAATGGGGGGGTCTATAATCCAGTATTCATAAGCAATTCCAGACACTCCGTCCATAACTCACTGGAAGACATTATACTTCTAAGCACAGAAGCCATTAGCAGCCTTTTCTAATTCTCTTTTGGTTCCATAAGGGAATGACTGTCTATATTTTGCAATCCCGCATACTGCTTTAAAAAGACAAAAATACACAGTAGAATGAACAGAGAACACAGACAAATGCTTTCTATTAGATTCATTAGTTGACTGCTAAGATGAAACACTCTAGCACACAAAGGCCTCCCCACCCAGCTGTCCTGTGTCTCCTTTTGCTTCTTTTCCACAACAAAGCATTCAACGTATTTTTCCAAATGTTTTTTAAAACCCCACTCTGTTGCCTCAGAGCTACTCCTCCATTCCACTGCCCCACTTGAAATTCTAATTGACAGTAGTTGTTCCGATGCAGACCACAGATGGATGGATGAAACACCAGCAGTTGGTTTATTATGCATCCAAAGTTAAGTACTAACCGCGATTGTACTCGGGGTGATTTAGGGCTATAGCTCATTTATTCTTTCAACAGCAGTGTTAGTTAAAGCAGCTTGAGATGATGAAATAAATAAAGCCCAATAGCCTGATACCTTCGTGGCACAAATGACTCACTGGATTTAGATCCCTTCACTATTTTCTAGAGTCTTGGAGTTGTCAGCATCGCCCTAAGAGATTTGAGATGTACCTCGCTTTGTTTTGTGTCTTGTTTTGTTTTTTCATTTAGCCAATGTAAGACATGATTCATTGCCATCTTTCCTTTCTTGCATATTCGCTCCTCTACTCTCTTATTCCCCACCACTCTAGTCCTCTTCAGTTCCCATATAGTATAGTTTCCATATGGTCCCTCACACTCTGCATGTCTCTCTCTTTGTAAGCTAGATTCCACATATGGAAGAATACATGTGGCCTTTGTTCTTTTGAGTGTTACTTACTTAGCCTAACAACATGATGTTTTCTAATTTTTCCACTTTCCTGAGGATAATACAGTTTTATTCTATTTTATGGCTGAATAAAACTTTTTTCTGTATACTTTCCACACTGTTTGTATTCGTCTGTTGATGGAAACCTAGGCTGGTTCTAC
>CM053766.1:74153070-74170010 GCA_028658305.1 Pachyuromys duprasi
AAAAACAAAGGTGGATAATTTCTGAGCAGTATTCAAGGTTGATTTGCAGCTGACACATGGGGAGCAGGGTACCATGCAACCACACATAAATAAAAATATGCATATGTGGGGAAGGGGGCGGGGTGTGCCACACTTTAACCAGAATGGCCTGCCAAAGTCTCTCTGATGTACACAGTGACCTAACTTGTCTTGTTTATCTCCACTCCCAGATTAAATTAATATAAGCTTTCCTCTTAAAGAAACGGGAGAATGATTTTTCAAATTTTTGTTTTCTTTGGCAGAATTTAAAGTCAGAATTCTAGGCAGTGCTGGTTTGGGAGCAGAAAAAAGTAGCTCTCCATGGCAGAAGCTGGTCCTTTCCATAAGTTAATGTGACTCTGAGGTAAAACAGAGGTGATCATGATACATCACCAAAACTGTATCATAGGAGAGAGGTTGTATGGAGCTCTGCAAAGGAAGTGACCTTTTAGCTGGGCTTTTAAAAAACACGTAAAACTAATTATGGTTACCAAGTAGAGAAAATAAGAAACTTCCTATTAGAAGCCTGTGATCTAATCAGTTAGTCAACCAACAGCTATCCTGCATTTGGCCATGGTGTTTGGTTGCAACAATAGAAGCCCTACCTAAGGAGCTGTGGTGAAGGGTGCTTCAGCTAACACAAACAGATGCAGCCGTGGGATTCCAGTGCAGGATCCAAGGGAAACTACAGAATCTGTAACGTGCAGTGGAGATAGAGGAGCTTCAAAACCACATTCTACATGGCATCCACTCCAAGGAGATCAGCAACTGAAAATAACAACGGAAGAGACCTGGCACGGATAGCACAGCCACCTGTGCAGGCAAAATACTGAGTTGTTTGGAACTGGGCACTGGTGCTTGTGTGGAACACTTAGCCAGGTGCCTGGCACAGAAGCCATGTGTAATCAGCGGCAAACATAATTTAATGCCAGCTTCATGCGGAGGTTATCATTGTCTCAGCTTTCAAATAATGAAAGAAAGGCGAGGTGTAGGGGATGCTGGGAATGACTGTTTGTGCCTCTCCCCCAAAGTACACCTTGAAGCCTAATCACCAAGAAGCTGAGGTTAAAGAAAGTCAGAGCCTTTGGAAGATAATAAGTACCCAAGGGCTCTAACCTCCCAAGTGGGGCTAATGCCCTTATAAACGAGGCCTGGAAGAACACATTTTCCTCCTTAGCACTGTAAGGAAACTGTGTTTAATGCTGCCAGCCCTGGGGCTGAAGAGGTGGTTCAGCAATTAAGAACAAGTACTGCTTGCAGAGGACCTAGGTTCTGTTCCCAGAACCCACATCTGGTGGCTCACAACCACCTCCACCTCTAGCTCCAGGGGATCCACCATCCTTCCAACCTTCAAGGGCACTTGCGTTTATGTGTATATAAGGACAGACAGACACATGCACATAGTTAATTTAAAAAAAAACACACACCAGTTTGTGGATCTCACCAGACATTGAATCTTCTGGTACTTTGATTTTGGACTTCTCAGCCTTCACAAACTTGAGCAGTAACGTTCTGCTGTTAATCAGTTACTCAGTCTAAGGCACTATGTCTTAATACTCCAAATGGAGTCGGAGTCATGCACAGGATAGACATCCAAAGCCCCTTAGCTGGAGAAATCAGACAAGCATGTGGGGAAGTTTTCAGTAACCTTAAGAAAGCATTATGAGAAGGACGGCCTGGGCACCTAACCTGCTGCTTCCCATGAGCCTTCACTCTACAGCGAACCAGCAGACAGCTCCCTGCCTTAAGCTGAGCACCTTCTGGCCAAGGGTTTTGTAAGTAGGTTATAGCTTCAGACAGACAATAATGAGCCGATTCCCACAGACCAATTGTAATGAACCGATGGCAAAAGCTTCCAGGAGAGTCTATGGCTATCAGAGATATACTCAGAAAAAAATCCCCAAATATTTGGCCATCTTGAAGGAATCACCTTTTATGCACCCAATGGTCTCTGAGAGTCAGGGGGATTCAGCCGAATAGAACATAAAGGCTGAGGGCCCCTGCCTCCGAGTGCTCCAGCTTTGTGAGGAAGTTCTTCAGCTTTGTACCTTAGCTACGTACAATTTGCCAGCAAGAACTGAGATTGCTGAATCTCCCTCCAATTCTATGGCCCAGGGATCTCCAGAGATGGCCCCAGCAATCAGAACAGAATGAGCGGTGAAAAAAAAATCACAAATACTCCAGTGGGACCCAGAAGCCAGATGTGTCCACGCACCAAGATGAATATTCTTCTTGTAAAATAAAAGCTGCCAGAGGAGATAGATAACAACTTTAACAAAGAATAAAAAAATGCACTTTAGGGACTGAAAAACAGTATTTAGTTTCCAGAGCTCAAAAATCATAAGTTTTTCAATTTAAAAAATTTAATCCAGTTCAGGAAAAGATGGTCCCAGATGAAAAGGGCTTACTAATAGTATGAGGCATTGGAAATCCAATACCAAATGAGTAGAATTGATTTTCAGAGTGAGCTGATCATCAGATTCACCAGGGAAACCTGTTTAAAACACAACCCTTGCATCTTACTCATCCCTGGCAAACCAGATGCTCTGAACAGAACCTATAATACTGACTGTTTATAGTGGACACTGGTTTTGCTTAGTGGGACTGAGTACAGAGAATTGTTAAGGTTGACCACAGACACTGAATGGTTATTAGATGGGGCAGGTCCTAAGGTCTACTGTGATAGTTAGAAGACCTGAAAAGGGGCTAAAATAGTCCAATAAGTAAACAGGGCTTATAGAAAATTACTTTATAAAACAAAGACTTTCTGATGATTTGGTTTTCTGAGAATAATTCTTTACTTGGTTAGTCACTTGTACTTGTTAAATACCAAGTGTAAAATTTTGATATGTGTAAGTCTAACTTAGACTAAAGCACAAAGGATAATAACTAGCCAAACCAAAGCACTGGTGACATGGATGGCCTGGTGGTTAAGAGCCCTTGCTACTCTTGTAGAAGACCTCCCAGAACCCACATCAGACAGCTAACAACAACATGTAACTCTATTTCCAAGAGATCTGACACCCTCTTTGGGTATCTACCTACATGTGGTATATATACACACACAATCATGAACACACATACAAATTTAAAAAGAAAATTAAAAAGGCAAAGTATTATAATTAGGTAGACATTTGAAGTCTGGGTTCAGATATACCAACATGTACATTTCCTATATTCTGTGAGCACATTAGATAATTGAAATAATGTCTCTGGAGTTTTAAGGTCAGAGTCTGAGTCCTAGCAACCCAGAAAGGCAGGCTCAGCCACCCATCTTCAATAGGGCTAATCAAAGTAATGAACGTGAAAGGTGTAGAAAGAGATACATAATATGGCCACATTAAGAAGAAGAGATAAAGAGGCGCAGTGACCATTCCCTCCCCCCCCCAAGTCTATTTTAGTTTTAAATAGAAGGCAAGAGGTATGCATAACTAAGCAATCCTGGTCAGGGTATGGCCTCACCCATCACTGATCCATCATTGTCTCAACCCCAGTCTCTCTTGCAATGTGGTCTGACAAGTTGCCAGAACTGTGTGAAATCTCTTCTGAAAGTCAAGTTCCTCTTCCGGTTGAAATCAGGATTTACTTTCAACTTGTCCCAGCATGAGGGTCCCAGGGGATCTCCATCCTTGGGGACTATTGTTGGAATTGTATGATAGCCAAAGAGGGAACACAAGTGCCTCTGTGTAGAATCTCTGCTTCTGCTAAAATGGGTAAGATGTTGCAGTCTTACCTTCTAGCCACCAACAGAAACTGTAGTCCACATATCTCCTAGTGTTCTGGAAAGACAGATCTGTTGTGGCAAGACAGGAGCGAAGAACCATGGGGATAAAGGTTGTCTCTGAGGGCAAATGCGTAGCACAGTGTTGAACTTCAAGTCCCCGAGGAAGGGAGATGGCGCATGACTTCTTGGATTTTATTCCCTTTCAAATACCTGTTTCTGGGTCCCTAATATAAAATACTACGTATCAAAGGACTCTCAGATCAAGACAGGAAAATCCTGAGAGCCTCCAGTAGGTTCTTTATTTGGAACTGTTTACTATTCTCAGAAATGTGATGGATTTGACTTAAATGCATAGGAGAAGAAGAAGAGGAGGAGAAAGAAAGAAAAAGAGAGAAAGAAAGAAAGAAAGAAAGAAAGAAAGAAAGAAAGAAAGAAAGAAAGAAAGAAAGAAAGAAAGAAAAGCTTTTACCTACTTCAACCCTGAGAAGCTTGTTTTGACTTCAGGACACACCATACTTATTCCAGACTAGAAGAATTTTTTCCCTTCTGCATATGTCATTTTAGAATTTTTCTCTGCTCATTTCCTTAATCCTCCTTCCAACTAAATAATCATCTCTTTCTTCAAATTTGAAGGAAAGCCTATGTTAATCATCTCTGTACTTCCTTTTTTCCCTCCACTGAGACACTGATCATACTTATAATTAGTTCTAAGACACATGGAGGTAGGCTTCATGTATTCTATGTTCAGTTTAGAAACTGCAGAGGTTTCCACATGGAGGGACGTCTAGGGCAGGTTAGATGACAATGCAAATGTCTCCATCATTACACTGAGAGGTTCTCTTGATTGAGAATTAGCCAAATTCTCCAGGTGATGTGGGGCATGCCTATAATCCCAGCACTTGGGGAGGCAGAGGCAAGCAGATCTCTGTGAGTTCAAGACCGCCTGATCTACAAAGTGAGTCCAGAATAGCCAAGGCTATACCCTATCTGGAAAAACAATGAGAGAAGGGGCGGGGGGAAGGAAGGAGCAAGGAAGGGAGGGAGGGAGAAAGGGAGGGAAGGAGAAAATTAGCCAAATTCAACTCTATTTTGCTGCCTGGCACAGTGACAAGGAGACAGAATGTATTTAATAACTTTCCTTAAACACACTAAGGCTTTTGTTTAATCTGTGTGTTTGTTTACTTTTGTCAGGGAAAAGGCACAGGGTGGAAATTTAGAATAAGGGTAGATGTTGCAAATAGTATAAAAATAGAGTTGTTCTTTCCTGCCAATAGGACACAGACATTAAGTACCCCCAAAATAAAGGGTAAGCCAGAATAAGAGGGGATATTTAATAGAATTGAGGGATTCCAGATAGCAGAAATATTTTTAATAAAACAGAAAATAATATTAAATGAGACAGCAGCTTAAAAGTCAATTTTCAAATGGACAAGAGATCCTTTCAAATGCTAGTCTTGGGATAGCTTTTTAACAATGATATGCTTAGTGATTCACCATTTCTAAAGGCAGAGATGACCCCACAGCAGCCCAGTGGGACTTGCCTCAGGTACCTGACTTCAAGAGAGAGCCAGATCCTACAGGCCTGGGCCTCTCCTTTCCCTGAGGACAGCATTCTGCTCTTCAACTGGCCAATATTCTGTGTTTCCATTGGTTACCTGCTGAAGCCAATCTCATCTTTCTCATATTGACAAATGGCTTTGTTGTAACTTGTTTCTCATAGGTCACATGTCCAATAAGGGGACAGACACCTCTTTCTTTGGGGCAGATAGAAATATGCCTTCTGTTACTTCTCAGTCTTCCCATCCTACAAAGCTAATCATAAGGAAAGGAAGAGAAATATCTTGGCCGAATGGCCTCCTTAACAAAAGAAAAGTTTGTAACATCTTTAATGGGTAGAAATGACACTATCCTAAGTATTGTGACAATAAAAGGATCTGAAAGCAAGGATCCCTCTTAGGGAAAAGGTCTGGACTAATGTTGAGAGATGAGCATCAGGTTTGGAGGTTCTATTGCTGAACAGCCAAAGGTGCATGTCTTCTGGCATAAACGTGACAGAATTAGGAAAATCTACCTACTATTTTGAGAAAATAAGATCTTCTCTACCTGAATGACTACCAAGGCTCTGCTCAGCAAGGTCACTGGTGAACTTATATGTACCAGATTCCCAAAATTTTTTCCACTGAGGCAGCATGTGCACATAATCCATTTCTGAAAATGGATTCATCCACTCTCTTGGCACCTGGGATTCCTAAGCAACCCTTTTCATTGCTTTGCTGGGCATGGTTCCTGAGATTCTCAGCCAATACAAGGGGAAAAACAAAAGTGTAGAAAATATAAATGTTTCCATAATTCCTTTAAATATTTATGTTTTATTTGGTTTATAATCATTTGTGTGTGTGTGAGAGAGAGAGCATTCTCATATTTTCATTCCATGGTTCATTTGTTGAGGCCAGAGGGCAAGTTGGAGAAGGGAGCACTCTCTTTCTCCTTCTCACGTGTGGGTCCTGAGCATGGAACTCAAGCCATTAAATTGAGTAACAAACAGCTTTTCCTGCTGAGCCATCTTACTGGTCCCATTTAAGTCTCAGCTTTTTAAATACTGGAGACTAATGAGTAAATCATGAATTATCTGCACAGTTAGTTATTGTGCAACAAATTATCACTACAAACTTCGGGTTGAAAACAACACAAACTCACTCTCTTACATCCGGGTGTGGCTGGAGCTAGTTTCCTGATGAGGTTTTATGTATTGCCACTTTCTGGAAGTCATCTATAGTTCCTGTGTTGTGGCTTTTTCCTCAATCTTCAAAGTCCATTCGACACCTGCAAAATTTTCCTCTTCCTGTTTCCCCTCTTCTCTCTCTATCCCTCTTCCTCTGTTAGAGATATATTAGCTTCCTTTTCAAATATGGTGCTCTTGTCTCCTCATGAAGACCTCTGTGATTACACTGAGCCCCACTGAAATCATCTCACATTCAAACTCTGCCCTTAATTCCATCTGCAAGATCAATTTTTGCCATGTAACTAACAAGTTCACAGCATCTAGGAATTGAGATGTGGTCCTCAAAGGAGGCAGTTATTATTCTGGCATTGCCCCCAACATCTTAACAATGAATGAATTACTGCTGTTTATTATCCCCTGAGCAGACAGCGGAACACTTAAAAGGGCGTAGATCAGAAGAGGGCAAGGGAGAGATCCCTGAAACATGAGGTGTCATTGGTGTAAAGCATCGCTCATGCTGACTATGGATTCATGATGAACAGAATAGATGGAAGTGGCATTAACAGAGACCAGGATACATAAGAAGACATAAGGATAAAAATAATCCATGACTTGAGACATCTGCAAAGGATCATATCAAAGCATCCAGTACCAGAAACCAATGCAATCATCTTTGTATAAAATATCATGGGTTATGATATATTTTCTAAGGTTTTGATGTATACCGTTTACTATATTATGTGCAAATATAGTTCAGGTAATAATCTTTAAGCCTAAAGAAAAGCAACAGTTCTCAATTGCCTTATTAAATATCCTATCACACATAATCATACACATGAAAAACAGAACCAGTCATGTGTTATTTATCTTGTAATAGATTGCCTATTTTAAAATAGGAAATAAAATGATTGATAAATTGTCAGTACTTTCCTTTATTACTCATGATGCCGTGTATTTTCCAATTCAATCAAGTATAGATATTTAAAGATTGGTGATAAATGTATTTTTGAGATAAAGTAAATCATATAATATGCTGAATTAATATAAGATGTATTCTTGCATATATAATATTATATGAAGAAAATATAAACAAAACCTGTGTTTAGGACACATAAAAAAATTAAAGTATCATGATTCTCTACTTCTTCCCTCACGCCTATGATTTCTTCATCACTATGGCCTTGACACACTGATGGCTTCATCTAGGGATCTAGTTCAGTGTCCTCGAAGGAACTTTAGTCTTTGTATAAGGGCAGACCATCAGGTGGGTGTCACACAGATGCCTCCTACTCAAAAACAAGGCAGTTCACAGCCTTGCTAAGTTTTAGGGTGGTCTTTGATGACTTGTTTAAACCACCTTGTAGTATTTTGCTATAGAAGTGCCACAGTTTCTCTTTCACTCAGGATGTTGTTCAAACCTTGACCCTACCGTGTAGATACCTATCAGCTTCCAAAGCTCAACCTAGTAGTCTCTTCTCCTCATTAAACATTGGGGATAATTTTTTTTCCTGTGGCAGCCTCTAAAATGGCCTCTGACTTCCTGGTGCCTATGTTTTTGGTTAATACTCCCCTTAAATATTGGTTAGACCTAGAAATTTAAAAAATTTAAATTTATTAATTTTTAAACCATATGCTTTATGTTTTCATGCTGTGTGGGGAGGACAGGGATTAGGCCCAATCCCCTGGAGTTAGAGTTACAAGTGGTTGTGAGACACCTGACATGAGTGCTAGGAATTGAATTCAGGTCCTTTGCAAGAACAGCAGTGTGTTGTTAAGGGCTGAGCTACCTCTCCAGGCATAGAAATTAATTTTTAGGATAAAATATGGTAATACATCACATTCATAAAAGTCCATTATGACCATGAGGTTCATCTTGTTTTCCCATTCTTCTGCTGCTCATTCTGAGGGAAGATGGCTGCCTTGTTCTGAGCTGTCTAGTGAAAAGGTTCATGTAACAGAGAGCTGAGGGAAGTGTCATGCAACAAGTAGTGAGGAAGTTCAACTCTCAAGCCCAAAAGCTCATTAAGAGCTAAGTCCTGCCAGGCAGTTGGTGGCACATGCCTTTAATCTGAGCACTCTCAAGGTAGAAGCAGGTGGATCTCTGAGTTCCAGGCCGGCCAGGTCTACAGAATGAGTTCCAGGACAGCCAGGACTACACATAGAAACCCTGTCTTCAAAAACAAACAAACAAACAGAAAGATCTAAATCCTATGAACATGGAAGGTGATGTTTCCCTGGTTTGCTTGGATTCTCAGATGTCTGCCATCATGGTTGTATGAGCTGAATCACGTCCCCCTCTATCCCAAATTTATAGGTTCTCAGTACCTAGAATGTGACTGCATTTGGAGATGGGTCATTAGAGTGGTAACTAAGTTGAAATGAAATTATTAAGATGGATAGGATATCAGTAAAGAGGAAATGTAGAAACGGGTATGTACAGAGACAGGTAGATGGTGAGACAGGGTGAAAAATAACCAAGCAATTTCTGTTGTTTCAGTCTCCAGTCCGTAGAATTTTGTTTTGGTTCTCACAGCAAACTAGAATATTAGCTGACACCTTCATTTCAACTTCAGTACTGAGCTAGAAAACCCCAATAAGCTATGCTTAGATTCCTGACCCATAGAAACTGGAAGATAAGTGTTTGGCTTTAAGCATCCTCCCTTGGGTCCTCCTTGTTACTTATCTTTGGGTCTGTGAATTGTAGTATGGTTATCCTGTACTATATGGCTAAAATCCACTTATAAGTGAGTACATACCATGAGTGTCTTTCTGGGTATAGGTTACCTCACTCAAGATGATCTTCTCTAATTCCATCCATTTGCCTGCAAATTTCATGATGTCCTTGTTTTAATGGATGAGTCAAACAATGGATGAAATACAGGGAGCCTTGTGGAAGAGTGGGGGGATGGGATTGAAGGAACCAGAGATGACAGGAGCTCTATAAAAAGACCAATAGACTCAACCAGGGCCCAGTAGGATTTGTGGAGACTGAAGCACCAACCAAGAACCATGAATTGACTGGGCCTAGGACCCCTACACAGATGTAGCGGATGGACAGTTCAGTCTTCGAGTGGGTTCTCTAGTAAGGGGAACAGGGGCTGTCTATGACATAGACTCTGTTGCCTGATTTTTGATCTCTTCTCCCTGGCAGGGCTGCCTTTCCAAGCCACATGGGAAGAGGATGAACTCAGTCCTGGTGTGACTTGATGTGGTAGGGGTTCTCCTTTTCTGAGGAGTAGGGGAGGCAGGGTAGGGGGAAGAGGGAGAGCGTAGAACCAGAAGAAGATGGAGACCAGGGGGGAAGAGAGAGAGCGTAGAACCGGAAGAAGATGGAGACCAGGGAGGGGCTACAATCAAGATGTAAAGTAAATAAATAAGTAATCAAGTAAATAAATAAGAAAGAAATGTTTGGACAGGTGAGAATTGGGATAACACATTACATTGCAATAGCTAACTAATACATCTTTCTGTCTGTCTTTGTACACACATATCTCACTGTATTTAACAGACTACTGTGGGGCTCTGAAGAAATGGCCTGGTGATTAAGTACTCTCTGCTCTTTCAGAGGATCTGATTTTAGTTCTGAGTAGCCACATCTGATAGCTCACAACTACCTGTAATTCCAGTTCCAAAGGATGTGATACTCTCTTCTGGCCACCATGAGTGTACATGTACACACACACACACACACACACACAAATACACACAAACAAACAAAAAAGAGAGAGGGGGAAAGGAAAGCGAGAGAAAGATAGAGGGACAGGGAGAGGGAGAGAGAGAAAGGGAGAGAAAGAGACATATATACATAAATGAAAATACACCTTTTAAATATATATTGCTGTATAAATAAACTTAGATGTTAATATAACTCACCTGGCCTGTAGTTTAATACCCATAGTAATGGTTTGAGTAAGAATGGCTCCCATAGGCTCATATATTTGAATACTTTATTCCCAGTTGGTGGAACTATTTGGGAAGGATTAGAAGGTGTGGCATTATGGGTGGAGATATTTCACTGGGGTCTCAAAAGCCCACAGCACTCCCTCTCTGCTTCATGTTTGTGGGTCATGATGTAAGCTTGCAACTGTTGCTCCAGCATCATGCCTGGCTGCCTGCTGCCACCTCTTTTGCCATGATCATCATAGACTCTAACTCTCTGAAAATGAGAGCTCCAAATAAACTCTTTCTTCTCTATATTGCCTTGGTCATAGTGTCTCATCACATCAATAGAAAAGCCATTAAATGCAGGGGATTTTTTTCACTGACTTCCATGGGAAATGCAATCTCAAAAGGCTTTGTGTGATGTGCAACTTTTCCTGGAGATTTGTGGAAGAAACAGTCAGAAAACACTAGATAAAACTCCTCTGTAGCCCTGCCCCTTCTTGCAAAGTCACATCTTACTATTTGAAGTTGTAGTCCTGGTGACCATAAAGCTCTGAGGATTCTTCATCCCACATGCTTCCTCTGATAGCGCTGCATTTCACTGAGCTGTACAGTACTCTAGGTAGGGTAAGAGACTCTATGGCAAATACAAGGCATTGATGAGAAGATACCTCAATTGACTTCAGAGACATAGGAAAGTGCTAGCAGGTTTCTTATACTGACTAATGTTATTCTATACATTCTCATTTGAGTTAAAATTTGAATTTATAAATTTCTACTCAAAGAAAGCCCTCCAAAATTTGCAAGCTTAGAGAAGGCCTAACTGGGTTTCTCAAGAACTTACCAAATAAACACAGCGCTGACCTGTGAGAAATTTTCATATCAGTTTCCAAGGGGAGGGTATTTTTTTAAACTTAATTCTACATAATTACTTTTCTTGCACCTGTATCAAATTGGTCAGAGTCAAGGATCACATCCAACCCATTTTTGTGTCTGAGTGCTCAAAAAGGTGCCAGGTGTTCAGTCAGAATTTCATAAAAAGAATATTGACAAGTTAGACACATGGACGACTAATTTAATCCCCACTTATGACTGACTCTAGGATAAAATAAGGGACTCTGCATTAGCATTGCCGTGCTCTAATATGAGTTGTAGTGGTTCCCAGAGGGGATGGGATTTTAGCACCACATTTCAGGCTAAAGAAAGGTTCTCAGCTCCCCACTCTCCCATACTCTAAGGTTCAGGAGAGAGTTTCCCCATTTGGTCACTCAGCTTCTCTGTCAGGGACTAGAACACAAAATTTTAAGTGGAAGCTTGATTCTGACCCCAGAACATACCAAGGTTTGTAGACTATTTGTATCTGTAATATCAATATTTGTCAGCAGCTAATATTTGGATCTCCCATCTGCCTGCTTTTCACAGCTTCGAAGGGAGAAGGGCGTATTTACTCAGCGCCCTTAAACCAAATGATTTCTTCTTAAAAACAAGATTCTGGGCTCCGATGTTTGCTGCGAGACCGGAACATTCTTATTTTAAGAGGTTCAGATAAACATTTGTCCCGATTTGAGCTGATTTTAGAGAAACAAACACAAAAACAATAACAAATCAGGGTTAACACACACACACAAAGTGACTTTTAGCAAACAGCAGAACTGAGATGCAGTCAGGGAAAACAGACCAGAGATCCCACTCAAATGAAGAGCAGTCCAGAGAAGGTCAGGGAACAATGGAGCCAGAGAAATGATTTCTAAGGCAGGATAATAGAATCAGGGCCTGAAGGATCATGGAACATTGAAGGGTGGAGACAGAAGCTTGTAGAGCTCAATGGTTTGGTTAGTCTCACAAGGAGGAGGGGGCGGGGAGCGGGCAGAGGGAGAAGAAGGGAGAAAGAGAAACTTATGTATTGCCAGGCGTGGGCACACAACTCTATTTGCTGTGTGAATGTTTTCTTCAACTTCTGCAACTTTACAATTTTAATTTAGAATGTCTTTAAATAGCTCCAAGACAGGATCATTAACTGGGAGTTACTATAAAATAAAAACATTGCTACAGAGTGGGAGTTCTCCTACCATAATCAAAAGGACCCGAGCTGTATTTCCAAGCCCTGTCCCCACAGACCACGAGGATTTTAATGATAGTGTTTCCGTAAAAGCAGGACTGAAGGTAATCACCACCCGAACCAAAGCGTGCAGGGAAATCACACCACTGCCTCCAGACCTAAGCTTTTCCTTAAAATGCAAAATTATATGCTATGGCAAAGGTCTGTGTCAGTCGTAAAGTGAGGGAACACACTAAAAGCAGAGCATGAGGACATTTCAAAAGAAGGGGAGGGTGCTCTGAAAGTTGTCAGAATCAAAATGAAGTCACCTTTGTCAAGCTGTTCCTCAGGTTCACAGTTTGGGCCGGGTGTTTGCGAACTCTTGGCATCTTCTTGTTCAAGAACAAAATAAGTGCACTCGGATTGGGACATCGCAAGAATAGTTTATTCAAAGCAAAGCGATGGGACAGATGAGAAAGAAATATCCAGTCAAGAATAACAGTAAGCATGTTAGTCAAGAGCCCCGGTTGTTGTCTGGAGCTTGCTTTTATAGAGTTCAAGAGGAGGAGCTTGAAGGTTAAGGGGTATCTCAAGCCTTTTAGGTTGATTGGCAGGCTTGGGTTAAATACACCTTTGCTTACTGCTTATGTCCCTTATTGAGATGCATCTGATTTATATCAGATGCACACCTAATTATTCATGGGAATTAGATGATAAAATAGGGAATTATGCTTAAATTTTCAGGGAAAAGCCACTTTGCCCTAATGCACATGTACCTGAAACCAAACTAGGCCAGATCAGCCCTCTTGTCTTTATCCATGAAAATATTTTAGGCATATCTTTGAAAAGGATTTATCCACGTTTGATGATTGTTAAGGAGAGAAGAAACCTATCTCTCTGCGTGCAGAGGAGTGTGTATGCAGCTCCACACAGGTGGGGATTGTAGGTTGCTAGGCTCGTCATGTGGAGAGACTGTGTCTATGCTGCAAGCCAAGTGGGGTCAGATTATTAACCTATTCCCTATACTTGCTTGTATCAAAACACTGACAACAACAATAATGACGAGGCTCTGAAGGAGAGAAGCTCAGCATACTCGTTTGATAACCAAAGTTTTCACAAAAGCTTCTCAGAAATACAACCTTGCATACAGACCACTACAAACGTACACAGAAAATACCTCAAGGACTCCTGTCCAACCACTGACTGTCTGTCCTTGGAACTATGCCATCCTCTTTATTGATGCTTGCAGTCTGAGTTACAGTTACCAAACAGCTTATTCAGATTCTTCAGTTTGCCTTTTGAAAACTCTGTCCTGCCTCAACCTTTCTACATACAGCTGTGGCTTTCAGGGTTTGCACAGGACACATTACAATGATCCATGTTTATTTCTAAATGGATATCATGATTGTTTAAAGTCTGTCTGCTTGTTACTTAGGTTGTCAGATAAAGAAAAGACAAACCAGAGTTTGATTATATATTCTCAAAAATCTACCAGGTCTTGGAAGCATATATGCTCTGGATCCAGTGTTTTTTTGTTTTGGGGGGTTTTTTGGTTTGTTTGTGGTTTTTTTTCTTTTCTTTTTTTGAGACATGGAGACAAGGTACACGAAAAAAAAAATACCACACTTTACTAAAGTTCAGAGAAATTCACGGCTCTTAGGTTCTCATGCATGAAGTGTGCAAAGCCCCATAACCTTCAATGGTCAGTGAATGGCTTAAGTTGCAGAGACCATTGACATTGAAGTTGGCCAATGGCTCTGGGTAGTTTAGGGGATAATGAACCTTCTTTTTATTTGAAACCCATGTAAAACTTTGTGTTTGGGAGGTGATTACAATCATATGAGAATGAGTAAACAACCCATCTTATGGTAAATATCTTACCCCCAAATCAACATGGCCCATTATTTAAATAGAAAACAGCAGTAGTAAAATGATATTAATGCTTTTGGCTCATTATGTTGTGGAATTATCTAGAAGCTCCTTAATACTGGCCCAAGACATTTAATTTGTATTACGTGATGCTGCATCTCTTATAAAGCTGCATGAGGCAGCTACATCTCTAATGAGGTTGATTAGAGAAGAGGAATAGATGTCTTCTACATCAAAAGGCATCTCAACAAATGTGGAACAACTGTATTAATTTATTTTAACCAATAGTGTTATTTATGCCCTGACCTCTTTCAGAAAGGATTTAAGAATTTAGCTACCTTAAAGGTCTAAAAGGTGTAGGTACTCATGAAAGTCTAAGATTAATATCTAGAACATATAATGTGTCCAGATAATTTTCAATTATCAACACATTAATCTAAGCTTGAAAGGGAGCTTTTAAAATACACTGAAATATCAACTAACTTTAAACCTACATTCTTAAAAAGCAACTTTGTTATTTGGAGGGCTGTCCAGTAAATGCATTGTTCGAAAGAAAGAAAGAAAGAAAGAAAGAAAGAAAGAAAGAAAGAAAGAAAGAAAGAAAGAAAGAAAGAAAGAAACCTGAGGGTATTGCTCTGTTCATTTTCTCTATCATCCTACCGTTCTACTAGTTATTAAAGTTATGTGGAAGAAAGTGTGTGTCTGCATATATACGTGTGTGTCTATGTAAGTGTATGTGTGTGTGCTGTGAAATGGTCTGGTGCTTTGCTTGTCCCCCAAGATCTTTACAGTTCTATAAGCAAATGCTCATATATACGAAATGATGTCCTGTAACCTTGCCTCCAAAATTATCCCTGATTGACCAATAAAATTTCTGTATGTGGGTTGGGCAAAAGAGAGGAAGGCACAGCTAAGGTTCTCAGGTTTGGAGGACAGGAGGATCACAAGAGAGAGAGAGAGGAGAGAGAAGAGAGTCAAGAGAGGTACAGGGAGGAAAAAAGAAGGCAGAGTAACCATGGGGTAAGCATGAACTAGAAACATGAGGCTGGAAGGAGCTTGCTCCAGGATTGGCGATTGGAGAAAAGCAGCCCCAGATGGAAAAACACGTGCAAGTATTTATGGCTATTACGGATGAGAAGTAGACCAGATAGGAATAATTAAAGCAAGTGATATGGGATGTGGGGCTAGGAGATAACAAGGTAGCTTAGGGGGTTAATTTCTACCTAGTTCCAGTATATAGGTATACTAAAAATCTAACAGGTGTCTGTGCCTTTTATTGATATGATAGGGGGCTAAATAATAACTGCCACCTTAATGATCATACATATTAAGAGTAGATATCAATAGCCCATTTCTACTACATATGTGTTTGAACCTTATCTTCAATACAATAATGACTTGGAAAAATATTCATCTTTTTGTAAGTAATTTATTTATTTTTATATTAATCACAGGTTATGTACTTTGTATCCCAGCCATAGCCCCCTCCCTCATTCCCTCCCACTCTCTCCATCCCTCCCTCATCTCCTCCCTAGCTTTTCCAAGTCCACTGATAGGGGAAAACCTCCTCCCCTTCCATCTGACCCTAGCTTATCAGGTCTCTTCAGGGCTGGGTGCAATGTCCTCTTCTGGGATCTAGCTAGGCTGCTCCTCCCTGGGGTGGGGGATGGGGGTCAAAGAGCCAGCCATTGAGATCATGACAGAAATAGTCCCTGTCCCCCTTACTAGGGTACCCAGTCGGATACTGAGCTACCATGGGCCACATCGAGCAGGGGTTCCAGGTTATATCCATGCACAGTCTTTGGTTGGAGAAACAGTCTCATAAAAAACCCCTGTGCCCTGATCTATTTGGTCTTTGTGGAGCTCCTGTCCTCTCCAGGTCTTACAAACTGCCCCTTCTTTCATATGATTCCCTGCACTCTGCTGAAGGCTTGGTTGTGAGTCTTAATATTTGCTTTGATATATTGCTAGTTAAGAGTCTTTCAGAGGCCCTCAGTGGTAGGCGCCTGTCCTGTTGCTTGTTTTCTCCTACATTCAATGCCCATCCCATTTGTCCATCTAAGCAAGGATTGATCATCCCACCCTGGGTCCTCCTTGCTTATCTTCCCTAAGTATATAGATTTCAGCATGTCCATCCTGTCCTATAGGTCTATATAAGTGAGTACATATCATGTATTTCTTTCTGCTTTTGGGATACCTCACTCAGGATGATCATTTCCAGGTCCCACCATTTGCCTGCAAATTTCATGATTTCCTCCTTTTTAATTGCTGAGTAGTATTCCATTGTGTAAAAGTATCACAATTTCTGTATCCATTCCTCAGCTGAGGGACATCTGGGTTGTTTCCAGGTTCTGGCTATTACAAATAAAGCTACTATGAACATGGTTGAACAAATGCCCTTATTGTGTACTTGAGCTTCTTTTGGATATATGCCTAAGAGTGGTATAGCTGGATCTCAACGAATCACTATTCCTAATTGTCTAAGAAAATGCCAAATTGATTTCCAGAGTGGTTGTACAAGTTTGCATTCCCACCAGCAATGGAGGAGGGTACCCCTTTCTCCACAACCTCTCCAGCATGTGTTGTCACTTGAGTTTTTGATCTTAGCCATTCTGGTGGGTGTAAGGTGAAATCTCAGGGTTGTTTTGATTTGCATCTTCCTGATGGCTAAGGACATTGAACATTTC
>CM053766.1:74170510-74219853 GCA_028658305.1 Pachyuromys duprasi
TTTTGATTTGCATCTTCCTGATGGCTAAGGACGTTGAGCATTTCTTTAAGTGTTTTTCTGCCATTCTATAATCCTCTACAGTCAGTTCTCTTTTTAGCTCCATACCCCATTTTTTAATTGGATTACTTGGTTTCTTGCTTTTTAACTTCTTGAGTTCTTTATATATACTGGATATTAGCCCTCCGTCAGTAGTAGGATTGGTAATGATCTAAAATCCAAGTGGATCAAAGACCTCAACATAAAACCAGACACAATAAACCGGTTAGAAGAAAAAGTGGGGAAGACCCTAGAACTTATTGGCACAGGAGACTATTTCCTGAATAGAACACCAACAGCACAGGCTCTAAGATCAACAATCAATAAGTGGGACCTCATGAAGTTGAAAAGCTTCTGTAAAGCTTAGGACACTGTCATCTGAACGAATCAACAGCCTACAGATTGGGAAAGGATCTTTACCATTGGAAAATTTTATAGCTCCCCTGAAAAGATGACTGACTGGATAATCTCAATAGCATATATATATTACTTTCCATGAGGTTTAGCACCATCCTATATTATTTAAATCATAGATTTTATAATAATTTGGAGCAATGAAACAAATTAATGCAGGCTACTGGGAGAGAAGAGTCACCAATGAGCTTTGGTGATGCACCCTGTATACTCGATGCCACCCTGCCAGGCCAAATCCATCAACAGTCGCTGCTGCATAGTAGATTGACAATTATGATGGTAACTAGTCATTTTCTGATTGAATTTGTTCCAAAGGAAGGAATACATGTCTAATAAATCGTAAACTTGGCCAAAACCCATAGCTTATAGGAAGCTCATCATTCTTAATGGACATGTCAAAACTGCCTTTCAGATGTTTGTGTTTGTAACCAGAAAATTCTGCTTCTTTTAGCCTTGGTCAGAGAAACTTCTTTAGCAGAGGGCAGCCATCAATGCAGATTCATAAAGAGTCAAAATGGTGAGAATAAGTCACTGTTGAATTTTCAGCCTTAAATGGGACCATTACATGACCCACCTC
The DNA here is from genome assembly GCA_028658305.1 of Pachyuromys duprasi. Lineage (NCBI taxonomy): Eukaryota > Metazoa > Chordata > Mammalia > Rodentia > Muridae > Pachyuromys > Pachyuromys duprasi. The sequence goes on from CM053766.1 coordinate 74,171,538, forward strand.
CCAAGGCTCAGGGAACACTGAGGAAGAGTTGGGGATGGGAAGGATGCAAGAGTTGGAGGGTGAAGCAGCATGGAATGTAGTGTTCTAGATATGATATGGCCATTGCACTGAGGAACTCCAAGCAGCTATAATTATCTACACAAGACCTATACAAGCTCATGCCCGTCAACTTTCTAGCAGAGACGGGAAGAAGAGTTCAGGAAACTACTACTCCAGCTGAGCAGCTATTGGCAATTGGTGGCTGTTGGGAGAGGGAGGGAAACCATTTTCTATGGGGTTGTGGCTGTCGATAGATTTCCCAGGCTCCAGCAGATACCGTCACCGCCATGTGTATTCGGTCTAATTGGAGATATAGGAAAGGGCTTTATAGGCTATATACTATATGTTAGCTATATATGTTCCTATCCCTAGAAATCAAGACCCACCTTTAGAGACCATAAGAAGAATGCAAGGGGCTTTCCTTGAAGAAAATGCATTTTCTTTCTTAAGCCTTTGCCAGAAGAATTATTTCAGCAAGTAGACCTACATTTAAGTCTCAATTAACTTGCATTTCAGCTCAGACCCCATTTTCTCACCTTAGTAGACTGGGTCAGGAATAAATAGCTAACTCCTTGTTACTTCCTTTGGCAGAGTAAACTGAGATAGCAGAACTGTAAGGAATTGAAACAAAGTGATGTTCCTGCTCCAGGGCTCTGGTGGCAACCTTCCAAATGCCAATCAGAGACAAAAAAACAATCCACAAGAACAGAAAAGTGGAAAGAAAAATGCAGGGGGAAGAGGAAGAGGAGGAGAAAGAAGATCATGACATAAACACAGGAGTACAAGCAAGAAGGCAAGCAGAAATCAGAGCAGATTTGACTAAGCTATGTTTCTAGTCAGTTCCAATTCCTTCTTCAGGCTGTCCCTGTTGCGTTAGATGTATTTCATCACACTCTAGCCAAACTACTTAACAAATAAAGTCGGGTTTTTTTGTTTTTTGTTTTTTACCATAAGTATGTTAACATTAGCTTCCCTTATTCACAACCAATTATAATCGACAAAAGCACTTTATTTCTGTCAGTGTATAGTGCTAACAACTGAGTTAAGTTGGAAACATCAAACTTCGGGCCTGAAATGTAGACAGTCTGATTCTCTTGGATTAAACAGTTTCAGAGGTAGCACTCCATGGTTAGAGTCTCTCATTAAGATTCGCCCAGGATGGCTTTCTCTTAGGCCATATGTGACCTCTGTCTGCAAAGCCAGCTCACTGTCCAGGCGATTCTTGCACACATGTACTTCAAGCATCATGGAAGAAGAGCAACGCTCCTGCCCTCTTGTTTTCTACTTACATTAATTATCTCTGCTTACCTCTCAACAGCTGGGCAGGCATATGTGGCCCCACCAACCTGCAAAGGAGCCTGGGCCATGCAATCCTTGAGCCCTGCTGTTGCTCAGTGTTCTGTTACCAAGGAGGGTGGGAGGAACGGTCCCTGGAATGTAGTAGGTTCCATAGGTGATAGTCTTAATTTCTAAATTGACTGAATTGAAAGCTGTGTGTATCCTAGTAACGCACTCATCTAAGCATGCCTCTGAAGGCATTGGCAAAGGCAGCTACTTGACTGTGAGTGACAATATCCAGTGGATTTGGGGTACATCTTTGGGGATTAAATCTTGTCCTAGGGACCCTCTCTGTCTCCTTTCCCTCCGTTTCCTGGATGCCATAAGGTGGACAACTTTGCTTTTTGTAGTGATGTTTTCATCTGGGCCTCTTAATGCCCCAGAAACAAAGGAGCCAACTAACCATAGTTAAAAACCTCTGAACCTTTATTATTATTTTTAACTCTTTTCTCTCAGGTATTTTAGCACAGTGACAAAACAAAACAAAAGTATATGCCCTCTTTTCAGCTATGCCCAGAGACACATATGCACATTCCTATTCATGATACGGGAACTATGCACTGTCTGTGTATAACTCAGAGCCCAGAATATGTGGAACCAGAAGGTAGATGACGAGCTCCATCAGAGACACGGTGGTAGTGGAGAGAATAAGGACGCTGGAGAAGGGAACTTTCTGCTCGGGGAGTGCGTGGGTGAGAGGAGAGGAAATCAGCTGCCAGAATTCCCCAACCACGATCAAATTCTGCAAGGTGGAAAGGCCACATACATGACAGGATTATGGTGAAGTTGGGTTTATGGATGACACATTTGGCAACCCCGAGGCTCTAATCCTCATGATAGCTTTGCTCATTCATCATCCCATCCAATGGCGCTCCGACACAGATTAGGCAGGAAGTCAGCTGCCATGCCTTGCATAATCACCCCTTAGGAGCTAGTGTTCCTTTTTTAGGAGTTACCCAGCTCTAGCAACCCACTTTGGTAAGCTTTGGGATTAAGGATCTGGAAGCTACCTTCAGCATTGTTGTTGTTAGCTAAATTAGGACAAACTCAGCGTTTCTTTGGCAAGATTCTGAGAGGTCAACACAGTCAAATACCTTTGATTCTAAAGGCTTTGTTCTACCTTCCATCCTCTGTATACCATCCATTCCTAAATTCTGGGTGTTGGGAGAGTACTTACTTTGAGCTCAATCAGGGGCTCAAATGAGCAGACAGAAACATAATTTCTAACATACCAGTGGGATGGCCATATTCTCCTAAGGATAATACAGTCTAAGTTGCCATAGACTAGAGTATAGGAAGAGCTGTGTTTAATGCAACTAAATGTAATAATATTGGACTTTACTACCCTTGACCTCAACCACACTCTAAGACAGGCCTGGTTCTCAAAGGCAGTTGGCCAACACTAATCCATGTTTCTTAGTGGCTTTTCTCTTTCATGTTTTTTTAAAGAGAGAAAGAACAGGAAATTGGATAGATAGGGATAAGGGAGAATCCAGAGAAGGATTGGGGAATAAGAACAAATATGTTAAAAATATACTATATGAAATTCTCAAAGTAGAAATAAGAAAATGAAAATCCCAAACCAATATTAGACTGAAAGACATAGATTGCATACTTTAGGAAGAATGCGGCCAAATGAGTAGAACCATTTTTTTTTAATTTTTGTCTCTTGCAGATTGGCTAATTCAAATCAGAAGCCATCTTTTGCTTAGAAGGCAGCACACTCTAGTAGCTTGAATTTTGCCAGTTATCAACCCTATAAAAAGATTGTGCTTTCAAGAAAAGTGGGAATGTTCCCATCCACTCTCTGAGTTATGACATTAGAGCTGAAGACTTCACATGGCTAAGAGGAATGAAGTCTTGAGGAAGTGCTCACACTTGGTTCCCATCTTTGATGTCTTGCTGCTCACCAGAACATGTCAGCTTTTCACTTGTGCTTACCAGATAGCCAAACAAAGCTCAAGGGCCACTGTGGAGTCACTTGGGTGTCTGGTTTTCTGGAAATAGAAAACTGCTAAAACATTAAGTGAATTTTAAATTCAGATTTGGAATTAGTTCTAGGGCAAACCTCCAGAGAAGAATGTCATTCTTATGGCCCTCTATGATTTTAATGGCTTCCATTGTCCTTTGCTCTTTCTCCTTTTCTTTCTGTATAATCATCTATGATTAGGCAAATATAATTTTGAAATTTTAAAAATCTCCTGAGGGCCAGGGGTTAGAATGGTCTTATTTTTTTTATTAAAAAAAAAAAGACGAGGGTGGCTATTGTTGTTTCCGATAAATATGAAGAAATGGCAGCTACAATATTTGATACAGTCCAGTTCTACATCTTAACCGAATTGAAACTTTGGTCTTGAAAATCACAAAGTCATTTTGGGTTTCTGTTTTCTGGAGCTATAGTTGTGTTCGGATGAGCTGGGGGAAGGTTAGAGAAAAACCCAAAAACTCAAAAAAACTTCTACTCAAAACAACAGGTCAGAAATAGATTTGCTCAAATATCAAACCTATATTTTTTACCAGGCTTACAATGAAATAACAGCTATATCCAACACTCAGATTTTTCTTATCCTTTACAGCTGAAGTCATTAGAAGTGGTGTATTAACTGTACAAAAACAACGTTCACTTTTAGATAAAATACCAACAAAAGTGCAGGGCCAAGAAAAGGTCAAGTTTCATTTTAGTCATTGTCTGAAAAAAAAATCACTATTAGTGGTCAAAAGATGCAGTGAGTTGCTCTAAAGTTTTAGCTGACAGCACTCTCTCCTACCAAATATGTTAAACAGTGGCCTGGGCCTTAACCTCAGAGTCTCTGATTCAGCAAGACTGGGGTGAAACTCAAGAATTCATATCTCTAATAAATGTACGGGTGACACGGATACTATGGGTCTGAGAGACCTCATTTTGAGAACTTCACCCTTCGGATATCACCAGGGAAGACTATGGGGCTCTTCTCGATCAGTTCAATGTCAGCAGCTAAAGTGCTGTTAGGGGAGAAATGCCCAATTTGCAATCAAAGTCTAGATCAGACCCCTGACCTATCTATCCATCTCCTAGCTTGCCTGCTCTGGGGAAGCTGCTCAGGGAGATACTGTTTCAATCAATTATAAGTAAGTGCAACTCATTCATGGCTGTCTTAGAGGAAATGGCCTTGAAATCAGACTCTCCTTGGAAAACTTCATTAAAAAGAACAGAGAACTTTTTTCTGATTTTTTTTTCCAAGTTGGTAGGCTGACAGAAACCTTAGCTTTGATTCTCATCCAATGGTGGCATCTAAGAAGTGACCCCCAGAAACTCCACAATGCTTCAGGTAGTAGATTGTGTCCCAAGGCAGAGGTGAGGCTAAACTAAATGGTTGTGCATTGCAAGAAGATAAGATGCACTTCCTGAATACCTATTGTCTCTACCATATGGGAACACAGGGATGCATCTCACACAGGGCCCTACACAGGTCAGTACTTTAACAGACAGTGAAAGAATGGAAAATATTAGTGCTTCACTGTCTGTTACGAGTTGTCATATGAACCCAATAAATTTGCTGAGTTAAGGTCTACACCATAGCTATCCAAACTTTAACTTCTGTGTTTTCCACAGCTGTCAACACTTCGAGAGGAAAGCACCAGTTGTAGAAACTGCTCAGGCCACAGAACTATTTCCAGTGGCTACATGCAATGCATGTAGCAAAGTTCCATACTCCTGTAGCAGACTAGCCAAGTCCAATCAGAAAATCACTGGACAGTGATGCTGTCCAGAGGTGATCAAGTGACTTAGGCAGAACAAATAAGTCTACTCTGTGACATTTAACCTGTGATTCCAGGAGATACCATTTCACTTTTCTGGTCATTTGCTTTGAGTGTTACACAGTCGGATGCCAACTAGGCAAACGGGTACTCGAGGCAAGGATTAAGATGAAAGAAGAAAATGAGAGAATGAGTAAAGATGATGAAAACATGATGAGTGCGATTAGAGACAAATCCCTCAGTCTATTTCCTGGATTCACATCTAGACTGAAGCTTCCAGCCACCCTTGTAATTTAATATAAGCCCACAACAGAATCTCAGTCTGAATCATATGGGCAAAAGCACTGAGTGCCATTTCAGGCCTAACCCACTAGAAACTCTTAGTGCTTGAGCTTCCATACTTTTTTTTTCTTTACCTTTTCAGGGCTTGCTATCAACACATATGAGAATCTTTAAAGCCATGAATTGAAGATAACAGACCCCCCTCCCCAATGGAAGAAACCTACATTTTCATTTCAAGGGAACCTGTTAATGGATCCAGAATATAAATTTTTTCACTTCACATCACAACATATAACATGCATAGTCATTAAATCCCTTAAATTCCATTTGTCACAATAGCCAGAATTATCTTAAATAATAGAGAAATTGTTTAGCATGCAAATGCCACTGAAAGCAGTAGTTATAAGCTACACTCTAAGAGCTGTGGTTACAGGAGAACAGAAGTGGCTTGAAGACTGATCGCTGGAGCACTTTGATATTTAAAATCTTGGAATGAGAAGAGGAACTAGCAAAGGAGTCCAAGAAGAAGCATCTATGTGGGTAGAGGGAAATGAAAGGAGTGTTGATGTTCTAGAAACAACAAAAATAGAAGTCCTTGAAGAGAGCTAACCAGTGAGCTCCACACAATGCTGCAGGTCCTTCAGTTTCCAATTGAGATGCTTCTGTGTTCTACCAGTAAATTTCCTGTCTTCTTAAAATAATGTGAGTTAGATAGTTAATGAGGACCAAGAGTCCTTGATTGTGGTAGTATTCCTTTCACGTGGTCTCTGCCCACTAGCCTGCATGCCCTTGATAATATCCCACCCCCTTGACTGTGTGCTGAAATTACTGGAGTATTTCTAGTATACTGTGGCAGACGTGATGCAATATCTCTGAAACTGGTTTATGAAAGCATCACGGCTCCCACTACGAGTACAATTGTCACAGTTTCTATTGGGTCATTCACTCTAGAATAAGTCATGGCTATGATATGACCCAGCTTTATATAGAGACTAATGTGATATTTAACCTAGATTTGTCAATAACATATAAGTAATATTAAAATGGATCTATAACCCTAGTTGATCCTTTGGATGAGATCTCATACCCAGCCCAAAACTTGATAAAAGACACTGGGTTAAAATGACCAACTGAGTCAAATGCAGTTTCTTATATGTAGAAAGAATAATACAATTTTAATTTTAGCCTCAAATTTAGTAGGTAATTTGTTATTCAAGAATAGGTAAGCAATGCATTGGCAAATACACTGTACATGGACAGAGACAAGCATTTCTATTGAGAATACCTAAGGAATAAATACCATAAGAATGTTCACTTATTTGTTCTACTCAACCAATATTTTCAGGCATTTATTTTAATCTGTATTAGTTTAGACATTGAAAATACCAAGGTAGAGGATACAAATTAGTTGTGAAAAAAAGAAATTTTAAATAATGATAAATACTAAAGGGAAAATAAAAATAATTGTGTGACAGAAAATTGGGCTCCTCTTCTGGGTGGTCACAGAAAGATGGCCAAAGAGTGAACAGAGAAGGGACATCTTAGAGAAGGGAAAATGTCCAAGGGCAGAAAATGTTTGAGTCTCAAGAAAAAGACATAGTAAGAGTTAGGAATGAAACTACAATTTTTGAAAAATGGGAACAAAATGTCACCACTCTGTAAGGATCAAAAGAAGGCATGACTGTAAGCACAGTTGGTGATGGTAGATCTTGTCAAAGCAAGACAAGAAGTTTCTGTTTTATTCTAAGGCAATTAATATTCAAGTGATGTGCATTAACACAGAGAGAAGAAACTATGGGGTACAGATAGAGTCTTTGAGAGCAATAAATTGGGAGTATATCAAAGAGCGAGTAGATGCTGACATGTCTTTCTGGATAGACTGGCCAGGAGTGATCTAGAAGAGAAACTTTCCTTGGTCCATTAAAATCCAGAAATATGAAGCGCTAATGAAAGAGTTATTTTAAGGGAGAGCCATAAAAAAGTCCGGAGGCATACATGAGTGTAGATAGTTTGGGAAACTGAAGGCCACAGCTGTTACTACAGCATAGTGAAGAAGACAGAGACAGGAAATGTGGGGGCTGAAAACCATTCCTGGTAGATCTTTATAGACCACACTTAGGAGTTTGGGTTTTATTTGACGAGTAGTATCTGGAGTGATTGAAGGATTATGTCAGAGACATTAGTTCCCTCGGGATTAAAATCTACAGAAAAATGTCAAAAAAAAAATCACAATATATTAACCATCTCCTAAGCTGTGTGTGAGGAAAATGATGGGAAAGATACCTCTGGTACTGAATGCGAACATCAGCCAAGAGTGAAAATGAACAGAGGGACAAAACAAACTCCTCCTTAATAGAAAGACTAGAGAAGAAAAGACTTTCTCTCTGTCTACTAAAGGATGGTAGTCACTCTCAGGGCAGGAGCAAAAGAAGATCCTTATTGTAGGCAGGGGTGAGTGTGAAAACATGGATAGTTGGAAGTGTTAGTATTCTGCAACAACCTTGCTTCTGGTTACCTAGCAACAATGACATCATGTATCGCCCAGCCAGATGGCCACACCTGGGGGCGTGGTTAATAATTACCTGACCTATAAAAGGACCACCAGACACGTGCTCACTCTCTTATTCCTCACTCTCTTACTCCTCTACCCTCTTATCCCTCTCACCCTCTTACCCTCTCTATGGGGCGCCCCAACCCTCCTCCCCTTTCCTCCTCTCCCTCTTCCTCCCCCATCTTGGCCCACACCTGTTCCCCCTTCTCCCCTAATAAACCCCTTTTCATAGAAAACCTGTGAGAAGCCTCATCTTATTTTTTATTTCTAAAAGGTACAGCTGGCAATGATTAAAAAGAGTGGGGCTCTTGTCTGTACGATGGAGTCCATGGCAAACAAGATGAGAAAAGAGAGACAAGGTTTCAGAGACAAGCCAAGACTTCCAAATGTATAGCTTCAAACGGGCTCTGTAGACTTAATGTGAAGATCTTTCACTCATTTTCCAATCATGAACTTTTACTGATACCCTTCTATGTTCCAATATAGTCAAATCTGTGATGACTCTAAGTATTTTGTGGCTGTTTGAGAAAAGATCTTTCTATGTAGCTCTGGCAGTCCTAGAACTCACTAGTCAGCCAGGCTGGCTTTGAATTCATAGAGATCCACCTGCCTCTTCTACCTGAGTGCTGGGATTGAGGGAATGCACTACCACGCCCAGCAAAGTAACATTTTATATACTAAAAAAAAAAAAATAGGCTCCATCGAGAAAGGTAGCATGTGGTTCACAGCTAGCAGGTGCAAACCAGCATAAAACCGATATCATCTCTCTTGAAATAAGTTTGAAGAAGTTACAAATGGAACATCCCGGCTGACAAAGCACTTGTATAATAATACAATAGGAGTGGAAGAAACCACTGAAGGGAGTTTGGATCTGATGGAGAAAGTCCACCTGGAATAAGAGTTGGCACTAAATCTTGATAGGAAAGGAATGAACAGTTTGAGCAAAACAGTAACATGGAGCATTGTGGAAGACCAATTTGTCATCTGTTACCATGTGGATTAAAGGGGAGAGGCTGGAGGAAGAGGGTAAGGACAGACTCTTAACTGAATGAAGGCAGGAAAGTGGAAGGAAAAGAGGGAAATTCCTTCAAGAAGAATCGAAAGGACTCAGTGCCTAATTTGGTCCAGACTGAGGGAACAGAGACATTATGAAAGACCATAAACAGTAAGGCGATGAGAGCTACCCATGAAGAGAAGTAGGAAAACCAGGAAAGAGTTGAGTGTGAGGGAAGTGAAGAAAAGATGAGTATCAGCTATAGTCATAAGACAAAGCTAATGCTAGTGAAAGAAAGCGGGCATGGCTAAAGATCAGACGGGGTCATGGCCAAAAACAGTGATTTGGAATTCAAATACATAGAGGAGATGAAAATCCTGACAGGAAGGGGAATATTGCAGATCTTGTTGATTTCCAACATCTATCCTATACATACTTTCACCTTCCTAACGAAATAAACATTTGGTTCAGCTGTAGCATATACTTTCTAAAGCCAGAGGGAGGTTCCTGACCAGTGTAAGCCAATAATGATCAGTCCCATCCGTGATAAGAACATGCATTTGACATAACTCTAGACAGGGGACAAACAAGATCTGGGGAGTCAGCTGGGTCCAGGAGACTGTGTGGGAGGTAGGGGGCCATTTCTCCAGGAAGTTGCTCCTCTCTTGTCTTGACATGAATCCTGTAACTTCTCTACCACCACTGGGCTCTCGAGATAGCCTTCTAAAAGTACCCTAGCATACAAACAGGAGCCATGCATTTGGATATGACTCAGACTCAGAAAGATGAAGCAAACCCTAGGAAAACTAGGGAAGGCTTGGTCAGAAACTAGAAAGATGAAGAAAATCAAGTTAGATTGTTAATCAAGGTGTTGGCCAAACAAAAGAAACCAGAGACTTGGACCAGGCTTCCCACAGCCTGGAGTGAAATATCCCAACAGAAAAAGAGTTGAACCCAGGAGACAACAACTGGAGATAATAATCCTTTCTTGAAAAGAAGTTCTTGACAAAATTCAGGAGGTGACTTGAGGGTCAGCAAAAAAAAAAAAAAAAAAAGTGGTTTCTGAACCATTAAACACATTCCCTACTAGAAAACTAGCATTCACGTCAGCTGGGCAAGCCATTTCAGAGCCAGCCTCAATGTGGCCGTTATTCATATTCATCCTGTCAGTGTGAAAATACTGCTCGAAATGGACTTTGCTACTTGAAATTAAGTGCGATCACACTCAGCAGCCCAGGGAAGCACTCCAATTCAAACCTCAATTACGAGAGGCTGGGAGCCAGGGGGAGCCGCTGGGAGCAGCTCTGAGAAAAAGAGAAGGGGTTCTTTCTTTGGGATTTTCCCTCTTCACAGCCCGAATCCCCCCTCCTTTCACTTCTGTGATTCCCTTCCCCCACCCTCAGCACCCTCGTCTCGCTTCTCTCTCAGCTATCTCCCCCTTGGAAAAAGTATCTGGACGCTGTGACTCTGGGAGCTTTTGGAATTAACTAAAATCTATTATTTCCCAATAAATCCTCCCCCCCACCCCCCACACCCACTCTAAATAACAGCTGCAAATTCCCAGCATGGGCCTGGCCAAGGTTCTAAGAAGAGCTGGCTCTGCCCCTGCATCTTGCTCATCATGGGTCCTGTGATAGGACACCAGGCCAGTTCAAGAAGAGCTGTCCTCTTTGAAACACAGCTCTTTGCTTAACTTGCCTTTGATTTCCCAGGAGTTTGGGCTGGGGACATTCTGAGAAAAGGTGAGGTGCCCAAAAGCCAGAGTTCAGAAACAGATGATTAAATACAACGCAGCCAGCAAATGTATACCTACTTCAAAAGATGTTAACATAGTTATTCAGAATGGCTAATCTGAAGGAGAAGTGATACTTTGTTATAATATGAAAGTGCAAGTATTTGTGTGTGGGCGCGGGGGGGGGGATATCTAAGTATTTGCTCCCATTTTTAGCTTCCGTGTCCCTCGCTGGCAGCAGTGTCTGGGGTCCTAGGAAGGTGTGTCGAATGGAGGTAAGAACACGAAGTATTTACTGGCTACTGACGCTGACACTTCTGCCAAACTTCTATCTGTTAAAAATACACTTCATTGTGTTATTGCAGCACTAAATCCAACCCCATCGTCGATGGAGACAAGACAATAGGGTTTCGCGGTGACGCGCCAGCTCGTTCTTCGTGGAGGCGATAAGGTGCCAGCTGCACGTCAGGCATTTCTTTTGTGCTTAGACTTCTTTTCCACTTTGTTTTTGTGTGACGAAATCAGGATTACAGTGGGGTTTGTAAGTGATGCGAGATGGCAGCAGCATCTCCTTGAGCCTTGTTTGCGCAGGGGTAGCCTGGAAGACAAGGCTCACTGCTCGCCTCATCTGTCACTCCTGTCCAAAAGAAAAAGACCAACCTGTAAAGCAGTGGACTCAGGGATGAGATTTCCAGAATACAGTCTGGAAAGCACCAAGCTAGGCTCACCTTCAAGCTCCGGGCAGATCAAACAATCCCACATTGGCAACAAGCCTCCTGAGTTTTCCACGAGCCTCTGTGTCACGTGATGACTGGAGGCTTTTATCTGGGGTTTCTGTCTGAGAGCTAAAGGAGCTTCAGGGTTCCTTCTTGATTCTTTAAAGAAGTTAACATTATTTTTTGCCCACCTGAAAATTCCAAACTGCCACAAGTGTCCCCTTCACTGGCTGGTTCACCTCAACACGGCTAGAACAGGGATGGCCAGATTTTCCTCTGCTGAGCATGGTACCCAGCCTCCCCAAGGACAGGCCTCTTCGATTGAGCAACCCCAGTTAAGAAGGAACTGCAGAACCCATTCGGACACACATGCAAACATGCATGTACATGCCTCACAATGCTGGGGGAGGGTTGTTTACGTTGTTGTTGTTGTTGTTTATATTTAAGTCTGGGACAAAACAACCAGTTACAATGCGCCAGTGAACACTCCTTTCATTTCTAAAGCCAGAGAAAGGCAAAACGTAAAGGGAGACAACCTTCTCCTCCCTTCTGCCTCCATCCCAGAATCAAAACACTCATTCTAAGGACTATGCAGAGATGGAGAACTCAAGAAAATTATGTCTTGTCTGTTTCCTGACCCTGTGAGAAAATACTGTGCTCAAAAACTGTTCTGGCTGCTTCAGAAGTCCTGACTGGAGGAGGCCTGACATGGGTGGAGCACAATGGCAGGCAGGGGGTGGGGACTGCTAGCAAATAATGTTTGCACCTTAAGAAAGATGCTCTTTGTTTCTGAGAGAGGGGAGGGTGAAGGGGGAGAGAGACAGACAGACATACAGACAGACACACAGACAAGACAGACACAGAGAGACAGAGTTTGAGGGAGGAGAGAGAGAGAGAAAAAAAGAAAAGATCCTGTATCTGGGTACTGTTCCTTTCATCCAAACTCAGTTAGATAGTGTGTGTGTGTGTGTGTGTGTGTGTGTGTGTGTGTAAGAAGGGGTGAATGAGAAGAAAAAGTTGAGGGTGAAAATGTAGAGCGAGGCACAATCTACTTAACCTTTAAATGTGTTCTCTGTCAACACAGAAAAAGTTAAATATTTCAGCCAAATGAAAAGCAATCAAATGGTTGAGAAAGCCTTTATGACTAGGAAGGGCTGCAACGGAAAATATGTAAAAGGAGAAGTTGAACCAGCTGGCGTGTTTACTTTTGGCCTTTCCCCCTTTTTTACATTTTCCTCCCCTTTGGCTTAAAACAGGGAAAACATTCTGCACAAATGCCCCTGTTTTTCCTAGTGTTTAGCCCTAACAGAATTCTTCGCAGGTCTTTAGTTTACTACCTCTCCTGTGACTGGGTGTGATGGAGACATTTCACCTGGGTCATAGGTCACTTGCTGCTTCAGCTTGTTAGGCATGGGTGTCCTGAACAGGTTGGGGTAAGGAATCAGAGGCTGGGGGAGAGATGAGGGAAAGCTCAATGACTATTTATGTTTCTATCATTTTTGAAAGAATATTTCTACTTCTATTCTTTTAACATACCCAGAAACAAAGTTACAAAGCTTTCTCTCAAAGCCCACAATAATACACTTTTAGCTTATTAAGCTGTGCATGCATTTAATAAATGCTATTTAAGTACTGCCAACAATACTAGGCATTGTGTTAAGTGCCTGGGAAACAAAGATGCCTAAAATTAATTCCCAAACTCAAACAAATAGAAAGACAGATATCTAGACAAATAATTACGGTGCTTACACTAAGTAGGATGAATCAAAAGAACTGAAGAAACCTTCTTCTGCCTAAGGGCGAGAGAGCAAGGAAGGCTTCCTGGAAACGGCTTTAATAAAACTGAGTTTTGTGCGGAAGGAACACAAGAAGAGGAGCTTTTAGGCAGAGGTTCCCCTTGAGCAGGAGGGGCAGGCTGCAGCATTATATGGTGACTAGGATTCTGAGGACTGGGGGTGGGGGGTGGGGGGGAGACTGAGTGTGATGAGATCAGACAGGCTCCGGAGATTTGGAGTTTGAAAGCAGAGAGCCCTGAAAGGAACCATCAAGGGTGGGGCATTTCACTCCTGTTGGAAAATGACACTTGTACATGGTTCTAAAGCAGCAGTTCTCAACCTTCCCGATGCTGTGACCTTTTAATACAGTTCCTCATGTTGCTACTTCACAACTATAATTTTGCTACTGTTAGGAATTGCAATGTGAATATCTGATATGCAAGACAGGGGTCTTGACTCGCAGGCTGAGAACCACTGTTCTAGAGGCATTGCATATAAAGATAAAAACTGTCGATGGGGAAACAGTGGTTGCAGGCAGCACTGATTTAATGCTGTGAGGAAGGAGAGCTTAAAGAGCTACAGGGGAATTTGTGGAGGGAGACCTCAGTGGGATCAAGGTGGGAGGAACCTGCTTCGGCAGGCTTACAAGGAACACAAGCCCTATATGGGGATACGGCTATGCAGTTGATGACCACAACTTTGACAGTATGCCTCCTGGTCTTTCTGTCTCCCTGGGATTTACCTACTTGTGGTAACCTTTTGGTCCACAATACATAAAGACTTGATAGTTACATTCTGATCTTCATGCAAACTAGAAGAAATTTTAAAAGCACATAGTTAACACAATAAATTTACAACTCCTGGACTGAAGAAGTTGCTTACATGCTGCTAACATAGATAACACCAAGTTGATCTGCAGAAAAACAACTAAGGGCATATCAAAAAAGATGGGGTGGCAGAGAGATACAGGTAGAAAGGAAGCACTGTGGTACTCTTAAAATGAATGACATCTGAAAATGTTAAGAGTAGGGAAGAGGGAACCTCAAAAAATTTCAGTGTTAAATCCTACTTTAGAGTGTTGGTAGAAAGACTGAAGACCTGGTAAAGAGATTAGATGTGATTTTTGGAAACACAATAGAACTTTGAGAGTTTTCAGGTTCCTGTTTCAATATAAATTCAAATTAAATGCCAAAGCACAGAGAATCCCTTTGAAGTAATTTGAAACATCCATGACTTTTCATGTTAAGCTAATAGAACTTAATGAATATAGTAATTTGGGAAAAATCTTAGTGGAAATATCCAGTAGTCTAAATGATTCCAAGGTGCACAGTAATATGGCAAGAAACTGTGTTTGTTAAATGTTAAGTAACTCTGTAGTTCTGTGTCTTTGTAATGAGTTAGCTGACTTGAGCTGCATTCATATTTTTGCCTATATTTGATATATCATATAATGGCTGTATTTTTATATTCTATATTTTTACTCTACTTTGATATCGTATGGCCTTGCAGACCAGAAAAAAAGAAAAGAATTTGTTCATTTCTGAGGTACCAAGCAGCCCGGTTTTCAGCAAAGTTCTTAATGTACATACCGGCTAATGAAGACTCCATGACTCATGTGCTTACTGTCCTCTTCTTATGGCTTAGAGCCTGACCGAAGAACCTAAACTACCTGTCTTACACACCACTTCCTATGAAAATGGAAATAAGGCTGCTGCCCCAGGCTTTCCATGCCTCCTGAGAAACCCGGAAACTTCCCCATGTGGCCCCACACAGAGCATGTCCGATCTTGAGAAATGTAAGCGAGCAGCTCATCATACAAAGGCACATGTCTCTGCCACCTTACCATAACTAATAAAAATTAAATCTCACATATGTTTCCTTTTGTAACACTACCAGAGACTGTGCCCAGGTTCATGAGTGAGTGTGGTAGGCAGGCAGTCTACCACTGAGCTAAATCCCCAGGCCTTACCAGAAAAATTTTAAAACACTCTGATGAAACCCAATAAACAAAATCTTTGTTGAGTAAATGAATAAGGATATAGCTTGACTCAAAAGATATCTCCTTTTCCTGTATTAAAACTGTTCTTCATATGGTTAAAAGCCATAGTACTCTCAGGCAAGTGAGGGCAACATTTGTGAGATATTGGGGCTCGGTGTAACACACATTGCAAAACAACTCCAAGGAATTATGGCCTGCCAGACAGTGCTATTTCTTGATCCCAGAAGAAATGAGGACACAGCTTTTGCCTAGCCAACATACCTATTTTACTGTATCTCTCTGGGTAAAATGCTACTTTTGTTTGCCAGGGTGGATTAACTGTACTAATAAATAACTGTAAATTTCAATTATGTAAGATAATAAAAATGTATTCCTCAGTTGCTGAAACACAGTGCAGGTGTTCATATTTGGACAGCTGCCTTCCAGACTCAGAAAACAGATTCTTCTACCATGATGCTGCCATTTTGAAAATATGCCTCTCAAGGTTGCTAGAAGACCAGAAAAACTGTGGAAATAGTAAGACATCGACCCAAGTGCCAATTGGGTTTTCTATGTATGCTCTATTGATCAGATATAAACACTTGACGCCCTACCATCACCACCACCACCATACACACAGACACAACCGGCTAGGAAATGAGGTCTCTGCTGGGCTGTCATGTCCCACAAATTCTTCTCAAGGAAAGATAGCTCACCTCTAGCAGTCAACCAGGCTTTCTAAACAGATCAAGCTATATCACCCAGGATGGCAGTCTAGGGGTGAGGTGACTTTGGGCTGGTCATACAATAATGTAAATCAGTGGATCTTAATCTATCAAAGATCATGAATTTGATAAAAGGAGTCAGCTATCTCCTGCTACAAAAGTTCTTATCTCCACTATTGTGAAAGATGTTTTGTTGATGTCCTGTTCTCTGTTATCACCCACTTCACATCTCTTTCACATGATAGTCAGAGTGCCTGCTATAGATTCTACCTGTTGTCTCACTTCTTCCTAAAGAGTTGTCTGTGGATACAGCCCCAAACCTTGCAATGACAGACAAGTCCATGAGTGGACTGGCTCTACTCGCTTCTCATTTTGTGGCTTTGCTTTTTGCCATTCCCTCCCAACTGGCCTTTCTTTGTCTCCTCACATGGAAAACCTTTGCATACGTCAGAATGGATCCCTCTTCATTCTTTCTAGTCTGCTTTAAGATCTCAGCTCAGTTCTTTCATAAGATTCCCTGCACTCTACCCAAAGTTTGCCTATAAGTCTCACCACTGCCTCGATATCCTGCATGGTAGAATCTTTCAGACCCCCTCTGTGGTAGGCTCCTGTCCTGTTCCGTTTTTTCTCCCTCCTCCGATGTCCATCCTCTTTGCCTTTCTGAATGGGGATTGAGCATCTTAGCCAGAGTCCTCCTTCTTGATTAGTTTCCTTAGGTGTACAGATTTTAGTATGTTTATCCTATATTATATGTCTAATATCCACTTATGAGTGAGTATACGCCCTTGTGTCTTTCTGCTTCTGGGATACCTCACTCAGGATGATCTTTTCCAGTTCCCACCATTTACCTGCAAATTTCATGATTTCCTTGTTTTTTGTTGCTGAGTAATATTCCTTTGTGTAGATGTACCACAATTTCTGTATCCATTCCTCAACTGAGGGGCATCTGGGAGAAGTGGGAGATAGTAAGACCTGGAGAGGACAGGAGCTCTACAAGGACAGGAACAGATCCAAAAAGTCTGGGCACAGTAGTCTTTTCTGAGACTGATACCCCAGCTAAGGACCACTCATGGAGATGGCCTGGAACCCCTGTACAGATGTAGCCCATGGCAGTTCTGTGTCTAAGTGGGTTCCATAGTAATGGGAACAGGGACTGTCTCTGACATGAACTGATTGGCCTGCTCTTTGATCACATCCCCCTGAGGGGAGAACAGCCTTACCAGGTCACAGAGGAAGACAATGCAGCCACTCCTGACTTGACAGGCTAGGGTCAGAGGGAAGGGGAGGAGGACCTCCCTTATCAGTGGACTGAGGGAAGGACATGGGTGAGGAAGAGGGAGAGTGGGATTGGGAGGGGAGGAGGGAGGTACAGGGGGGATACAAAGTGAATAAATTGTAAATAATAAAACTAAAAATAATTATTAAAAAAAGATCTCAGCTCAGTTGTTGCTTTCTCATAAAAGCCTTTACAAGAAAACAAAGTAAGTTGCATTTTTTTAATATTTTCACAAATCCCTCTGTTGAACATCTTACTAACATTTTTCAGGGTTATAATCAGATGTTTGTGTGATGATAAGATTTGCCTGAGTCATTCCTCCTAAAAGGTTTATCTGGGAAAAACCTTGAGGTACCCAAGTCATTGCTTAGCACCCAGCTTAGTTTGGCTAATAAGAAAGGACACTCTGTACCTATGTAGGACATGAATGATTGAATACATGGATCTTGCTGATGCTTTGCACTCTCTTGTGCCATCGATGGAGTGATAAACAATAATCAAATCACTTTCTCATTCTGGGAAATGAATTTAGATAGAATAAATGAGTCAAGGTTTGGTGACAGGCACTGACTTTCCCTGTAGTAGAGCCATCTTGCACCTGAGATCATTTCCAATCCAATGGAAGAATAAAGCAGTGAAACATGCTGCTTTTATTTTCTGTTATTGCAAGGAGAGGTGTCCATTCAAGGCGCAAGGGCTGTGGAAGGAAAGAATGGGTAAGGAACATGTTGTTGGGTAAACTCCCAAACACTTCCTGGAAGAGATCAGTTTCCAGACATAATTTAAAGTTCATAACACCCATTTGAATTAGATCAGCTGTCTGAGTGCCAGCAAAGTACGGTGACTACAAACCTTGCTCTTTCTTTGTGTTCTTCAAAAGGATAAAGCTAATAAATTATGAACTCTGGAAGGGCTGAAGTTGGCCCAGGATGTTGGGCAACCAGGGGAGAACAAGACATTAGACAGTGTGTCTCACACTCTAGCAAATTCCATTACATTCCAAAACGTCTAGCATCTCTCCATATGGTAGGATTTTACAGTCTCATCAGTCTGGAACACATGATTTCCTTTGGCAAATTACTTGGGTTTGAAGAGGAATATCTAAAAGAAACCCTTCTTCCCTCTGACTTAGATTCCTTTTATCCCTGTATGAAATTCCTGTCAACTAGACCTAGAAGGGAACAAAGAAAGTGGGCAAAGGACAGAGCCATACAATACACCAGGGCTACTCCAGTGAGGGTGTTGAAGATGTGAGGGTCACTTGTTACTGTAGCAAAACCGTGCCTGATACACTCTATATCATGGACAATAAATCTATGTAGTTGAACTCACACTTCAAGCTACATACTAGTGAAATAATGGTCCAATTCCATTTGAGTATGTCATCCCTCATTTTTATCCAATTGACCAGAGGTTCTTAACCTTCCTATCGCTACGACCATTTAATACAGAGTTCTTCATGTTGTGGTGACCCTCCCCACCATAAAATTATTTCATTACTACTTTAGAAATGTAGTTTTGCTACTGGTTGTGAATCTTAATGTAAATATCTGATACGCAGGATATCATATATGCAATCCTGTGACAGGGTCGTTTGACTCCCAAATGGGTTGTGACCCATAGGTTGAGAACAGCTGTAGCTGGCAGTCAGAAAGGCACATCTGCAGGAATGAGGGAGAAAGGGGAAGAGAGCCAAGCACTGAACTCAGGAACAAATGCTGCACTCCTTGGCTGGAAAAAGGCAGGAACCACCTGCCTAGGAGTTTTCATTGTTGTTGTTGTTTGTTTGTTTATTTGTTTGTTATTGTTGCTATTTTTTTCTTTCTCCCTACCAAGAGAACTGCATTACAGAGAAAACTGATTTAAAAAAAATCCCTGTTATCTAGAAAGGATTTTCTTTTGGGGGAATGTTTTTTTTTAACGAGAGCTTTATCTCCTAACTTATGCTGAAGCAAGAATAGTTAAAGATCATTAGTGTATAGTTCTGATAAGTATTACCATACAGAGAAAGTACAGAAGAAACTCACTGAAGACAAAAAATGGTTTACACAAACTATCTGCTAAGTCCGCAATGTTGGGTTCATAAGTTAAATTTGTTTTTTAAAGATGTATTTATTTTCTGTTTAGTTATTAAACAACAACAACAAATGAATGTCTTGACGTGTATGTGAGCACAGCGTTTATGTGCCTAGTGTCCTCAAAGGCCGGAGGGGTCTTTGGGTCTCCTAGAATTGAAATTACAGATAGTTGTAAGCTGCTTTGTAGGTGGTGGGAACAGATGTCTGGTCCTCTGCAGGAGGATCAAGTGCTCTTAAATGCTAATCCAAATCTCCAGCCCCAGAAGCTAAATTCTTGCTCATCATTTCTTCCTCTTCCTTACTCACCTCCTCTTTCTCATCTGTTTTCTTTCTTCCTTGCCACAAATCTACTCATGACATTCTTTAGAAGATTTAGAAGTGATTGATATAGGTATAAACACAATATATACTTTATGCATACAACTATATTTTAAATTGTGAAAGCTAAATTTAAACACAGTTATTTCTAAGAGTTCAGTCTATACCTCTAAGATATTAAAAGGGCTTGCCAGATACCAAATCTTTAAGTCTTGAAAAATCCTCTAAAACTTGATTCGGAATTTGAGAGAGGCTTGACACTTTCTTTTAAGCATTATAAAGAATATTCTCATGTCCCCCAGGCTGGCTGACCAACAACGAATTCAGTTAAACTTCATAAGCTTTTCTTCATGCCTTCCGGCACCATAAATTCTACCCTTGTGTGCAACTTGCAGCTTAAAAGTCTAGATTATCATACCGAAGAGGCTTTTTGTCATAGACTTTCTATTCCAAGGTCAATCCCAGTTAAATGGTCCATCTTTCCTCCATATACTTGCATTAGAGGCATGGCATGCAGTATCAATTTTTATTCTCTGTTTTCAGGCAACATTGCTCTTCCCCTAGAAGTGTCAAGTCTTTGAGACGTTCAATAAAAGGTGTATGTACAAAAAGCCTCTTGCCATTTCATCACTGACACCAGTTTTGGGTTGCTGAGCACTGATACAGAATTAGTCACCTAAGAGACCCGTCCTGAAACACACCGGAACTGGAAGTCAGAGCAGTTAAGAGTTACATGTACAGTATCTGAATCTGGCAAGGGTTTCTGGAAATCTGAAGAGTTATACTGAGTTACTCTCAGCAATTTTTTAAATAGGGTTTTTAAATATACAATATATATATATTTATTTATTTATTTTATTTATATATATTTATATATATATATAAAGGATTGGCCATAATTCATGAACCCAAGACTAAAACTTCCAAAAAAAAAAAAAAAAGCTAGCAATGGAAATAAAAATCTCACTTTCAAGCCCCAGCAAGAAGTGTGACATCTTCATCACCACTCAAAGCTACACAGTATCCCAGTGGAGGTTTTAAATGTGGTCATAAAAATAAAAAATGAAGCAGAACTGAGCAAGATTAGTGCATGTCTCATCCTATCTCCATTATTGTGGGTAAAATGAGTTATTATTCATATAGCAAATAAGCAAGAGAGACCCAGACATTATTTGTCATTCCAAGCACCCTTGCAGTGCTTTTACCCTTTCTAAATATATATTTTTAAGGTAGATGGTTACATCCAAGGCACAAAGGAAAAGACATGGCATTATAGTAAAATTATCTCCAACTCAAAAATTCTGACCTTATTTGATTTTTCTTTTAAATCAGTTATAGCAGATTCACTTTCCTCTGATTAAATACGTGGCTAGAGAGATGAATCAGCGGTTAAAAGCACATACTACTCTTGCAGAGGACTCCAGTTCAGTTCCCAGCACCCGTACCCAGTGGGTCACAACTGCCTTTAACTCTAATTCCAGAAGATCTGAAAGCTCTGGCCTCCATGAGCACCTGCACACATGTGCACACACACATGTATAAAAATAATAATAAATCTTCTTTTAGAGTAGATAAGTGTCATTTAAGTCTATACAGTGTGCATCTATAAAATATAAAACTGAGACTTGTAATCACCCTTCAGAAAATTCAGACATACTGCTGGGTAGAGTCTTTCAGCAGACCTCTGTGGGAGGCTCCTGTCCTGTATCCTGTTTTCTCCCTCTTTTGATGTCTGTCCCGTTTGCCTTTCTGATTGAGGATTGATCATCTTACCCAAATTTGGGCAGAGTGCAGGGAATCTTATGAAAGAAGGAGGAGAAAAAAGACCTGGAGAGGACAGGAGCTCCACAAGGAGAGCAACACAACCAAAATATCTGGGCACAGGGGTCTTTTCTGAGACTGATACTCCAACCAAGATCCATTCACAGATATAACCTAGAACCCCTGCTCAGATGTGGCCCATGGCAGCTCAGTATCCAAGTGGGTGTCCCTAGTAAGGGTAAAAGAGACTGTCTTTGACATGAACTTAGTGGCTAGCTCTTCGACTGCCTCCCCCAGATGGGGGAGCAGCCTTGCCAGGCCACAGAGGAGGACAATGCAGCCAGCCCTGATGAGACCTGATAAGCTAGGGTCAGATGGAAGGGAAGGAGGACCTCCCCTATCCGTGGACTTGGAGAGGGACATAGGAGGAGATGAGAGAGGGTTGGATTGGGAGAGAGTGAGGGAGCGGGCTACAGCTGGGATACAAAGTGAATACACTGTAATTAATATAAAAAAAATAAAAATGTAATAAAAAAAAAAAAAGAAAATTCGCTTTCTGAGCCGATATCACTCACACGAACAAACATGGTGAACGTTCCTAAGACCCGCCGGACACTCTCCAAGAAATGTGGCAAGCACCAGCCCCACAAAGTGACACGATGCAAGAAGGGCAAGGATTCTTTCTTTGCCCAGGGGAAGCGGTGTTATGACAGGAAACAGAGTGGCTATGGTGGGCAGGCTAAGCTTATTTTCCGCAAAAAGGCTGAAACTACAAAGAAGACTGTGCTGAGACTTGAGTGCGTTGAGCCAAACTGCAGATCGAAGAGAATGCTGACTATTAAAAGATGCAAGCATTTTGAACTGTGTGGCGATAGGAAGATAAAGGGCCAAGTCAGCCAGTTCTAAGGTGATTCGGTTATGAAGACAATAAGATCATGAGCCTTTGTTCACCTCACTTGATTGCAGTTGGTCTTTTGTGGGGGAATAAACTAAAGTTTGTGCTTGAAAAAAAAAGAAAAGAAAAAAGAAAATTCAGACATATAGAAGATGAATTTGGGTTGTGATATCTTATCATGCTATAAATGAAAGAGTGGCTTACTCCTGCCCCACAACTGCTTTGATTGTTTGCCTCAAGCTGTCTCTGGTCTAGAACCTTACTTTGACTCCAGATTTTTTTTAATGTGTACCAGCATAGGGCAACAGTAATTGAGACCCAAAAACTAATGCTACATTATAACAATAGCCACTTCCCTAGAAAACCCATTAGGTACAGAAGTAGAATGTTGAAAGGGACCCACCATCCTTTTTCTTGAATCACCAGGAAAATGGCTTCTCTATAATCCTTTAAGAAAGAAATGGTCTCCTTTTGTAGTTTCTGTCCCCTCCAGGTCTTCCTATCTTCCTCTTCTTCCATAAGGTTTCCTGCACTCCGCCCAAAGTTTGGCTATGAGTCTCAGTATCTCCTTCCATACCCTGATGAGTAGTCTTTCAGATGCCCCCTGTGGAAGACTCCTATCCTGTTCCTTGTCTTCTCCTACTTCCTATGTTTATCCTGTTTCCCTTTCTGAGCAAGGTTTTAGCCTCTTCTCTAGGGACCTCCTTGTTGTTTAGCTTTTTTAGGACCATAGATTTTAGATTTTAGTATAATTATCCTATATTATATGTCTAATATCCACTTATGAGTGAGTATATACCATATGTGTCTTTCTGTTCTGGGATACCTCACTCAAGATGATCTTTTCTAGTTCTTACCATTTGCCTGCAAATTTCATGATTTCCTTGTTTTTAATTGCTGAGTAATATTCCTTTGTGTAAAGGCACCACAATTTCTAGAGACCAACAGAGCCAAAAATCCTGGACCCAGAAGGCCTTGCAAAGACCTATACTTCAATCAAGGACCATACAGAGGATCTAGACCCCCTGCTCAACTTCCGTTGGGTTCCCTAGTAAGGGGGCAGGGGCTGCCTCTGACATGAACTCAGTGTCTGGCCCTTTGATCAGCAAACCCTTCGGGTACAGCCTTGCCAGGCTATAGAGGAAGATGATCAGCCAGCCCTGATGAGACTTGGTAGGCTAGGGTCAGATAGAAGGGAAGGAGGACCTCTCCTATCAGTGGACTAGAGAAGAGGCATAGTGGGGGAAGAGGAGGGTAGGACTAGGAGGAGATGGAGGGGATACATCTGGGATACAAAGGGAATAAATTGTAATAAATAAATAAAGGTCCCACAGATTAAGTACTCTTCGTCAAGGAGTGTTACTGGCATTTCAACTTGATCAGCAATTCAAGTTCAACAAATAAATCAAAATAATGACAGGAATAATGGTGTAATAGCAGCCATATGCCATTGCCTATTGGCATCCATCATTCAGTATTTTATCTGTAGCTTCTGAGATACAAAGTGTCTACCTTCCCACTTTAACTCCTACTCTCCTCCCACTCTGATAAGAAATCACACTGTAACCCTGAGAACTGTCCAGCGTGATTACTCTGAAGGACATAATTGCAGGTGCTGAGAATGAGACTCAGCATAATTAGAACTAAATTATGATCAAATTGTTTTCAGGAGATTGGTAATTGTACCTTAGGCCTTAAGATAACCAAACATATGCCAAGTGGGCCCACCCAGGCCAAAGGCAAGTGCATTCCCACCGTGTGGCACTGTGTTTTAGTGTATCTTGGACAGTGTCTAATAAGTTTCTTTTCACATTGACACATAATTGTATTTACCTATGACAGGTTATATGTTTTGCCATGACCAAAAAGTTCTACTGAGAAAACACACAGGGGAAAGTCCTCTTGACTTCTCATTTAAACTGGTTAATCCTTTCATGTTGTCCTTTAAGTATAGCTGGATCTTGAAGAAGCACTATTCCTAATTTCCTGAGAAAGCACCAGATTTATTTCCAAAGAGGTTATACAATGTTACATTCCCACCAGCAATGGATGAGGGTTCCCCTTTCTCTACATCCTCTCCAGCATTCATTATCCCTTGAGCTTTTGATCTTAGCCATTCTGATGGGAGTGAGGTAGAATCTCAGGGTCATTTTGATTTGCATTTCCTGTATAACTAAGGATGTTGAACATTTCTTTAAGTGTTTCTCTGCCATTTGATATTCCTCTGTGGAGAATTCTGTTTAGCTCTGTACTTTTTAATTGGATTACTTGGTTTGGATTAACTTCTTCAGTTCTTTATATCTTCTTGATATTGGCTGTCCCTCTCAAAAGGGCAAACAGGATAAATATCAGAAGTAGGAGAAAACAAGGAACAGGACAGGTGCCTTTTCACAGGGGACCTCTGAAAGACTCTACCCACCAGGGTATCAAAGGAGATACTGAGACTCATAGCCAAACTTTGGGTAGAGTGCAGGAAACCTTATGGAAGAAGAGGGAAATAGAAAAACACAGAAGGGACAGGAACTCCACAAGGAGACCCCCAGAGCCAAAAACCTGGGCCCAGGGGGCCCTGTGGAGACCGATACTTCAACCAAGGACCATGCATGGAGAGGACCTAGACCTCCTGCTCAGTTTCCATGTGCGTTCTCTAGTAAGGAGGCAGGGGCTGTCTCTGACATGAACTCAGTGTCTGGCCCAGTGTCAACTCCCCCTGGGAGGGCGCAGCCTTGCCAGGCCATAGAGGAAGATGATGCAGCCAGCCCTGATGAGACATGATAGGCTAGAGTCAGATAGAAGGGGACGAGGCCTTCCTCTCTCAGGGGACTAGGAAAGGAGAAGAGGGACGGTAAGTGGGACTAGGAGGAGATAAGGGAGGAGGCTGCAGCTGGCATACAAAGTGAATAAATTGTAATAAATAAATAAATACATAAATTTTTTTAAATCAAAAAATATATTATCAGCAGAACATGGACAAAAGTAATGGGTGCCATCCCAGGCCTGAGCCAATAAAACCTCCCTGTGATCCTTATTCTTTCCTTAGATGACTGGAGAGGACCCTCGGGACTCATATTAGGTGGTACACATAATAGATAGAAGGAACTGACTCCCTGAAAGACTATAAATGAACAAACATTATATTCTGAACTGTGATGTGAGCAGAAAACAAGACTCTTCAGTGTGGGACCCTGAGGATGGAGGTTTTGTCTATTAGTCAGTGATGTTTGTTGAATAAAGTTGTTTTCTTGTTTGTTTCTGTCTCTACAATTTTTAGTCATTTCACATCTTCTTCCTTCATTTCCTTCCCCATCCCTTTTTTGCTTATTCTGCAAAGAACTGTTACATAGCCATCATATGTACTAAGAACACACACAGTGCACACTAAGTACATCAAAGCAATCCAAGTTACAACAGGAAACGCACAGATTCTGTGGAGAGGCATCAAGCTACAATCCAGCCTATGTGATAAATTAAGTGTCTTGGGAGCCAAATCATGAAGACCCATTTGCATCTCATTCACAGAGGCCTTTATACAGCCGTGGCCTGGAGATATTATCAGCCTTTACTGCAACCTCCGAACCTTTGGAAAGGGTTTTCAAAGGAGATGACACACAAAGTGGGGCTTGGTGGAATTCACTGCCATGGAGACAGAGAAAGAATACATTCTGAGGAAAGAGAATAACAGCCAAGCAAAAAGTGTGTGGTTTTTAAAGGTTGCTCCGACAGCACTGAGAAAACACAGAGATTGTGATCCTGCCTCTCAGCTCATCAAGCCTCAGTGGGAATGAGCACCTGGAAGAGCCACATCAAGAGGAGACGTTTTGAAATCTGCAAACCTGGTGGCCTGTGATCCTTAACTCCGCCCTGATACCAAATGTTAATGAAGAGTGTTACATCAGCACAAAATAGCACTAAGTAACATCAGCTTCATAGACAGGGAAGTAAATTTTATTTTCTCCATCATTTCACAGCTACACTATATATTATAAAGCGATGAAGAGATTAATTGTAGCTCTGGAAGTATCCCTCTGATAGTTTTAACTGGAATCTCTATCCTAAAGATGAAAAATATGGGATGAGATCCATAACAAAGAATATGAAAAAGGGCAATACAGACGCTTATATGTCCCTTCTTTGAGTATAATCGGACCTTCATTGAACAAAACGAGTCTTGGTAGCTTAAACACAGATGATTTTTTCTTTCAGATTTAGAAACTGGAAGGCTGCAATTTGAGTCCCAACAGGGTCAGTTTCGTGGCTTGCAGTAGGTCACTTTCTCAGTCTGTATCCCCACGACAAGGAGAAACCTCTGGCTGCTCTCTCTCATCTTAGAGAATGCCGACAAGGTGGCATCCTAACAACCTCATCTAAACCTACCTGCTTGCTCAGTCTGCTACCAACAAAGACCATCACTGTGAGAACTAGGGTGTTGAAATGTGTGAATGTTGAGGGCAAAGAACAGTCTGATGCATTACTCAAATAATAAACAAAACGTTTCAGCAAATATAAAATACTTGTTCATTCAGCATATACTTTTGGCTCCTATTATGTATCAGGGATCCGCCTAAGCTCGGGAATCCACCAATGGCTGAGGTAAGGAAAGCTTACATATAGGTAGGTCTGGTGCAGTCTCAGAGACAGACAAGTAAGTAGCTAGTGCTGAGCAGAGCTATAGCAGATTGTAAAAGGCTTAAAGAAATGAATGAGTTTTCCTGGGTTAAAAACTGAGGAAAGATCTCACAAGGGGGCATATGGAGTCATCCTGGAAACCTAATGAAGAACCAAAACTTCATACAAAGAATTGAACACAGAATATCCTAGGCCTCAGAAGCATCTGAGGAAGGCATTCTAGCAAGAAAGAATTTCACACACTTGAGAGATACGATTCATGTGTTTACAGCATCCGGTGGTCATAGTGGGGCAAACTAGAGAGAGTGAGAAGGAATCATAAAGACATGAGCACATTAATTTGATGCTCAGCCTTTCTAATCACAAAAGGAAGTGGGTAAAAAAATCATCTTTCTGTATTATCAAACTTAAAATATTTGGGGGGGAGGCTGGGGAGATGCTTCTATCACCCTCATTTAGGTTCCCAGAGCCTGCATGAAGCCAAACATAGTGAATAAGTACACATGCCTGTAACCCAAGTGCTTCATGGAACAGTAGGAGGTGGAGACTAGACAAGCCTCAGAAGCACCATGGATCAGCCAGCCAGCCTTTGGTATACATCAAAGAACAATAGGAGGCATTGTCTTAAACAAGGTAGAAGGTGAGGACCAATACCCAAGTCTGAGCACCACATGCTTGCTGTGGCACACACACACTCCTATGCACGAGAGCATGCACACACAACACAGGTTTTTTTTAAAGATGATTATTAAATGAATATAGCTTGAGAAAAAATTTATCATCAGTGCCAATCAAGGTATGCACTGGTCATGTGTTGGATGGAATTATAATGACTTCAGAATTTGTATGACCTACACTCAGCAATCCTGTTCTAAGAAACTGTTCTAAGGATATAATAAGTAACTCTCTTTACCCATGGTGTTCTTTACAAAGTTATCTATTATAGATTTTGTAATAATTTTTAAGCCAAAAATAAGCTTCAAAGAGTAGATGTGTTGGGGGGTGGGACAAGATGGTGGCGCCAGGAGGACATTGCGTCTGAGCTACAGAACAACAGCGATCATGTTTCCCAGGTAAGAGGAAACTCCACGGTGTGGGAACTAGTCGGGACCACTCTCAGGTCACCCAGCCAGAACCTGGAAGAGATCCCGGGTCGCGCAGGCACTCGGTCACCAGACCAGAGCCACACACCTGCGTGTCCTGATCACCTTCCCAGGCTGAACAGTGGGCACGAAAAACACCAGAGACTGGGAGTCCCAGTCGCAAGAAAAAAACACAGGGAAAGAAGGAAACAGGACTGACTGAAGGTCACCCAGCCTTCCCCAGGAAAAGGTCCCGCAGAATGGTGGGGGCACGTGCCATCTCTGAACTAGGCTCCACCCTTGAGCACAGAGACTTGCTGCATGCCCAACTCTCCGTTACAGAAGAACTCTGCACCCCAGGGCATCAGAGACTGGGTTTACCTGTCGGGAGAAAACCCCACAGGGAAGGAAGCAAATGGGGACTGACTTAGGTTACCCAGGATTTCCCTGGAAAAAAGATCCCCAAGACCAGCGGGTGCGCATGCTGCCAGCCCAGAGACCTGCTGTGCACTAACTACCCATCACAGACAGAAATGTGTTCTTCAGGTCACCAGAGCCTGGGAGTCCCTGTTGGGAGAAAAACCCACAGGGAAGGAAGCAAACAGGGACTGGGTTAGGTCACCCAGGATTTCCCTGGAAAAGGTCCCACAGACAGGCAAGAGCGCATGCTGCCAGCCCAGAGACTTGCTGTGCACCAACTGCTCCCATGAGAGCTGTGCTTGCCGACCACTGGCTACCACTTAGGTACTGGGGCACAGAGCTCCAACCTCAAACCTACAGAACCCTGGGATCCCCGTGATCAACCCCCAGACACTGCTGCAAGGGGCAATCAGTTATCCCTAACAAAACTGACCAAACCACAGGGCATCCGGAGAGCCCTCTTGACTAACAAGGACCACAGTTACCACTCAGATCTGTACACCTGAGGTGAGCTGTGGCAATTCCTGAAAAACACCGGCCATTCAGTGACCATACCCAAAAAGCTGAGGAGGCTTCCTTCAGGAAAAACCATCTTCCTGCCAAGGGGATTCTCTCCACCACAGGATTCCAGGAACCACCAGAAACTAACACCCAACACCTAAGATAGCCCAGTGGGTAGAGGCCAGCATAAAAGCTCAACCAACAAAAGACAGAGCAATATGGCATCTCCAGAATCTAGTTATCCAGGGGCAAGCATCCCTGGACACCACAGCATAATTGAAATTCAAGAAGATGACCTAATAACTATGCTTATGAAGAGGATAATAGAAGAAACAAATAAAATGCATAAAGATCTAGAGGAAGAAAAAGACAAACAGATTGTGGCCATCAGTAAAGAAATAGAGGAAGTTGCAGCCAAACAGTTTGTGGCCTTTAGAGAGGAAATACTTAAATCACTGAAAGAAATAAAAGACACAGAGGAATGTTCAAACAAATAGCTGAAGGAATTGAAGGAAAAACAGGAAAATACAGTCAGACAGGTGAAGTAAATCAACAAAACAGCTCAAGATCTGAAGATAGAATTGGAAAAACTTAAAAAATCACGAATGGAGGAAATTATGGAGAGAAAGAACTTAGGGAAGAAAACAGGAACTTACAGAGGTAAGCATAACCAATAGACCACAAGAGATGGAAGAAAGAATCTCAGGTGTGGAAGATACAATAGAAGAAATCAATGTATCCATCAAAGAAAATGTTAAATCTAAAAAATTCCTAACACAGATAATCCAAGAAATTCAAGACAACATAAAAAGACAAAACCTAAGAATAATAGGAATAGAGGAAAAAGAAGATTCCCTCCTCCAAGGCCCAGAAAATGTTTTCAACAAAATCATAGAAGAAAATTTCCCCAACTTAAAGGAGAGGCCAATAAGAATACAAGAGGCCTACAGAACACCCAATAAATTAGACCAAAAAAGAAAATCCTCCTGCCACATAATGATCAAAACAGTAAGTATACAGAACAAAGAAAAAAAATACTAAAAGCTGCAAGGGAAAAAGGCCAAGTAACATATAATGGCAAACCCATCAAAATCACACCTGCCTTCTCAACAGAAACTATGAAAGCCAGAAGGACCTGGATGGATATCAAGCAGACCATAAGAGGACACAGATGTCAGCCCAGGCTACTATACCCAGCAAAACTTTCAGTCCTCACAGACGGAGAAAACAAGATATTCAATGACAAAAACAAATTTCAACATTACCTACACACAAATCGTGAGTTACAGAAGATACTAGAAGGAAAAATACAACTGAAGAAACCTAACCACTTTCAAGAAAACACAGGCAATAACTAACCTTACTACAGCAAAACAAAAAGTAACTAAGCACACAAACTTACTACCACAGCCAACATCAAAATCAAAGGATCTATCAGCCACTGGTCATTAATCTCTCTCAACATCAATGGAATCAATTCTCCAATAAAAAGACACAGACTAACAGAATGGCTGCATAAACAAGACCCAGCAATCTGTTGCATACAAGAAACACACCTAAGTCACAAAAGTAGACATTACCTGAGGGTAAAGGGCTGGAAGATGGTTTTCCAAGCAAATGGACCCAAGAAGCAAGCAGGTGTAGCCATTGTAATATTTGATAAAATAAACTTTCAACCAACATTAATCAAAAGGGATGGAGAAGGACACTTCATACTCATCAAGGGAAAATTACACCAGGAAGACATCACAATCCTGAACATCTATGCCCCAAATACAAGGGAACCCACATTTGTAACCGAAACATTAATAAACGTAAACTACACATAGATCCCCACACAATAAGTGTGGGAGACTTCAATACCCCACTCTCAACAAAGGACAGGTCAACAAAACAGAAATTAAACAAAGAAACAATGTCTCTAACAGAGGTCATGAATCAAATGGACCTAACAGACATTTACAGAACCTTATAGCCAAACACAAAAGAATTTACCTTCTCAACACCTCATGGAACCTTCTCCAAAATAGATCATATGGTTGGTCACAAAGTGAGCCTCAACAGATACAAGAAGATTGAAATAATCCTTGTATCCTATCTGATCACCATGGAATAAAACTGGACCTCAACAACAACAGAAACAGCAAAAAGTCTACACACACATGGAAACTGAACAACTTGCTACTAAATAACAGCTGGGTCAGGGAAGAAAAAAGAAAAAAATTAAAGTCTTCCTAGAAGTCAGTGAAAATGAAGAAACAACATACCCAAACTTATGCAACATAATGAAAGCAGTGCTAAGAGGAAAGTTCATAGCACTAAGTGCCTTCAAGAAGAAATTTGGGACTTCTCATTCAAGCAAATTAATGGATCACCTAAAAGCCCTAGAAAAAAAAAGAAGCAGACACACAAAAAAGGAGTAGACGGCTGGAAATAATCAAACTCAGGGCTGAAATCAATAAATTAGAAACAACAACAACAAAAAAAAAAAACAATTCAAAGAATCAATGAAACGAAGAGCTGGTTCTTTGAGAAAATCAACAATATAGACAAACCCTTAGCCAAATTAACTAAAAGCAGAGAAACACCATCCAGGTCAACAAAATCAGAAATGAAAAGGGGGACATAAAAACAGACACTGAGCAAATCCAAACGATCATTAGGACTTACTTCAAAAGTCTATGTGCCACAAGATTTGAAACTCTAAATGAAATGGACAATTATTTTTTGATTGATTCCACTTACCAAAGCTGAATCAAGACCAGGTAAATCAATTAAATAGTCCTATATCCCCTAAGGAAATAGAAGCGGTCATCAAAAGTCTCCCATCCAAAAAAAAAAAAAAAAAAAGCCCAGGACCAGATGGTTTCAGTGTAGAATTCTACCAGACCTTCAAAGAAGAGCTAACTCCAGTTCTCTTCAAACTGTTCCACAAAATAGAAACAGAAGGAACACTACCAAACTCATTCTATGAAGCCACAGTCAGCTTGGTACCTAAACCTCACAAAGAACCAACAAAGAAAGAGAATTTCAGGCCAATCTCCCTTATGAACATTGATGCAAAAATACTCAACAAAATACTCACAAACCAAATCCAAGAACACATCAAAGATATCATCCACTATGACCAAGTAGGCTTCATCCCAGGTATGCAGGGGTGGTTCAATATACAGAAATCCATCAATGTGATCCACCATATTAACAAACTGAAAGAAAAAATCCACATGATAATCTCCTTAGATGCAGAAAAAGCATTTGACAAAAATCCAACATCCATTCATGTTTAAAGTATTGGAGAGATCAGGGATACAAGGCACATACCTAAACATAATAAAGACAATATACAGTAAGCCTATAGCTAACATCAAACTAAGCAAAGAGAAACTTAAAGCAATCCCACTGAAATCAGGGACAAGGCAA
Source organism: Pachyuromys duprasi (assembly GCA_028658305.1). Classification (NCBI taxonomy): domain Eukaryota; kingdom Metazoa; phylum Chordata; class Mammalia; order Rodentia; family Muridae; genus Pachyuromys; species Pachyuromys duprasi. The sequence goes on from CM053766.1 coordinate 74,203,783, forward strand.
GGATTGCTAAAACAATCCTCTACAATAAAAGATCTTCTGGAGGTATCTCCATCCCTGATCTCAAGCTGTACTATAGAGCAACAGTAATAACAACTGTATGTTACTGGCATAGAAACAGAATGGTGGATCAATGGAACCAAATAGAAGACCCAGAAATAAACCCACATACTTATGGACACCTGATTTTTTACAAAGATGCCAAAACCATACAATGGAAAAAAGATAGCATCTTTAACAAATGGTACTGGTCTAACTGGATGTCTACATGTAGAAAAATGCAAATAGATCCATACTTATCACCCTGAACAAAACTAAAGTCCAAGTGGATCAAAGACCTCAACATAAAACTAGACACATTAAATCGGTTAGAAGAAAAAGTGGGAAGAGCCTTGAATTCATTGGTACAGGAGACAACTTCCTGAACAGAACACCAAAAGCACAGGCTCTAAGAGCAATGATCAATAAATGGAACCTCATGAAAGTGAAAAGCTTCTGTAAAGCGAAGGACACTGTCATTAAAACTAAACGACTGCCTACAGATTGGGAAAGAATCTTCACCAACCCTTTATCTGACAGAGGGCTAATATCTAGTATATATAAAGAACTACAGAAGTTGAAAAGCAACAAATCAAGTAATCCAATTAAAAAATGGAGAACAGAGCTAAAGAGAGAACTCTTGATAGAGGAATATCAAATGGCAGAGAAACACTTAAAGAAATGCTCAACGTCATTAGCATCAGGAAAATGCAAATCAAAACAACCCTGAGATTTCACTTCACACCCATCAGAATGGCCAAGATCAAAAACTCAAGTGACAACACATGCTGCAGAAGTTGTGGAGAAAGGGGAACCCTCCTCCACTGCTGGTGGGAATGTAAACTTGTACAACCACTCTGGAAATCAATCTGACGCTTCCTCAGACAACTAGGAATAGCGCTTCCTCAAGATACAGCTATACCACTACTAGGCATATATCCAAAAGAGGCTCAAGTACACAATATGGACATTTGCTCAACCATGTTGGTAGCAGCTTTATTTGTAATAGCCAGAAGCTGGAAACAACCCAGATGCTCCTCAACTGAGGAATGGATACAGAAATTGGGGTACATCTACACAATGGAATATTACTCAGCAATAATAAATAAGATATCATGAAATTTGCAGGTAAATGGTGGAAACTGGAAAGGATGATCCTGCGTGAGCTATCCCAGAAGCAGAAAGACACACATAGTATATACTCACTCATACAGACATATAATATAGGATAAACCTACTAAAATCTATACACCTAAAGAAACTAATCAAGAGGGAGGACTCTGGCTAAAATGCTCAATCCCTGGCCAGAAAGGCAAAGCAGATGGACATCCAAAGAAGAAGAAAACAGGAAACAAGTTAGGAGCCTGTCACAGAGGGCCTCTGAAAGGCTCTGCCCTGCAGAATATCAAAGCAGATGCTGAGACTCATGGCCAACTGTTGGGCAGAGTGCATGGAATCTTATGAAAGATGTGGAAAATAGTAAGATAAGGAGAGGACAGGAGCTCCACAAGAAGAGCAACAGAACCAAAAAATCTGGGTACAGGGGTCTTTCCTGAGACTAATACTCCAACTAAGTACCATGCATTAAGAAAACCTAGAACCCCTGCACAGATGTAGCCCATGGCAGTTCAGTGTCCAAGTGGGTTCCATAGTAATGGGAACAGGGACTGCCTCCAACATGATTGGCCTGCTCTTTGATCACCTCACCCTGATCGGGGAGCAGCCTTACCAGACCACAGAGGAAGACAATGTAACCACTCCTGATGGGAGCTAATAGAATAGGATCAGAAGGAAGGAGAGGAAGACCTCCCCTATCAGTGGACTTGGGAAGGGGCATGTGTGGAGAAGGAGGAGGGAAGGTAGGATTAGGAGGGGAAAGAGAAGGGTTTATGGGGGGATACAAAGTAATAAAGCATAATTAAAATGAAAAGGAGTACATGTGTCACTTTGAAGCCTTGCAACATGGTAAAAAATAGTTCCTGAATGGACTAAGAAAATATATAAATGTTAAGGATCTAATACTCCATTGGAAAGAATTTTGTTTTCACCTCAAAATGCATGTATTAAAATTCTGTGCCCAGTGTGATTATGTCATGAGAGAAGGGTTTTCGGGAATTGGATTGTAGAGCAGAAAGAATCTTACCACTCCCACTGTGGGAGGCCACAAAAAGAAGCTCTCTATGGACAAGAAAGTCGACCCTTACGTGGAGTCTGGCTGGCTCCTGCCAATCTTAAATAGCCTCCAGCGCTGTGTGGAAATGGATAGCTGGTGTTCATTAGCTACCCTGTTAAGGGGACAAGGACAAGCACAAAACAAATGCTGTCAACTGAGATTTGATGAGATAGTAATAACCCCCAGACGCAGCAACCTACTCTAGGTAAGCATTCAAACGCAGAGGGCCCTTATGCCTGCAGTAAGAGTCACAAAATACCCAGGCAAAAAGAAGTCATATGTTTCACTGAAACTAGCAAGATGTGGCAGATGCAAGGAAGCCTTGATGGTTTGAATTGCAGAGAAAAAAAAAAGACCTTTCTCCATTTTATGATGGGAGAATAAATATGTTCCCATGCCTCAATGGGGGTACCTTGTATGAACCCTGAAGTCCACAAATGCCACTGTGGGGCATCTTGAGAAGGTTCACTTAAAGGAAAAGTCAGATAACCCTTACTAACAATGAAGGTCATGAAGATAACCCTTACTAACAAGGAAGCCTGGTAGTGAAGAGTAGAGTTTGGTAAAGTTCCAGATGGAAAACACTTGCTCAGCCTAAACCCCCTCTACTCTCCTCATGACAATATAGAGGAGAGAGCAGAGTGGAGGCCAGAGAAAAGACTATCATCACATGGTCACTTACAGTCTCGGAATGCTTGAATTTCAAGGGCAGGCTGGATTTGGACTGTGTAATAAAAATTCAGCCTACAATTTTCCCAGGTCAAATATTATTGACGTGATTAAAAAGGGTGAGACCAGCAAGAGCATGGTGAAGCACCAGTACATTCAGTCTAATTATCTATGTTCCAACAGTCTCACTGTCCCCTAGGAGAGAGCTAATTATTGTTTACCTTAGTCAAAGATAGCATAATAAATAAGGCCAAAATATGTGTACTTCAGTCTTTGTTCTTTTGGTACATGATGCTCATAATACAATAAAAATATGAGGCATGTAAAGATTATCCAACTGTGACCTTATTTAAGAGGAAGTACTGTCTGTAGAAGTAGACCAACAAATACTCTTACACCACTCCCTTCTATGTAATGATCTACTTTTTGCAAATAACACTTTCTCTTTAGGCTGTATGAGATTTCCTCACTATCTTGGAATTTTGGCAATTTATCCAACACGATCCTCATTATTATTTGGCTTATGTGTGTTCTGCTATGTACTTAATGGGTTTCTTGAGTCTTGGGGTACATTTTTAATCAAATTTGAAAGTGTCTTGACATTAGTTCTTTAAGTATTTTTCCTCATCCTCATTATCTGAGACTGTAATCAGATTAGAGTATTTGAGGCTGTTTTTGTTTCCTTCCAATCAGTTTCCTCACTTAGATAAAAACTAGAAAGTCTACTGAGTTGTTTTCAAGTCCATTCTCGGTTGCCCCTGAGTGCACAATCTTTCGGCAATAATTTGAATCTATCAAGAAACCAGTGAAGTAAAAGGTTTCTAATTAGAGAAAGAAAGAAAGAAAGAAAGAAAGAAAGAAAGAAAGAAAGAAAGAAAGAAAGAAAGAAAGAAAGAAAGAAAGAAAGAAGAAAAAAGTGAAGATCTAGACAATTGCCTGTAACTTCAACTCTTGAGAGGGATCAGCAGGAGAATCAGGGGTTCAAGTACAGTTTGGGCTCCATAACACCCTGGCTCAAAGAGGAGAAGGAGGAGATGAAAATGGAAAGGGCAGAAGAAGAAAAATGGAATTAGACACCCAAAGTATAAATCAGAGGCAGTTTTCTAAAAGTAAAGATGAGAAAGTACACAGAACCCTCAACCCATGACTGAAGTTTTCTATCTGTGAAGAAAACCCAGGTCTGCAGAATTTTTGACAGAATTACTGGAAGTTCTTAATCTAAAGCCATGAGAAATTAAGCATCTCATACAAATGTGTTCACATTAATACCCTGCCAGGCTCAGCCATTATCTGGGAGCAGCCTATAGAAGCTGTTCTTGCTGTGAATGCTGTGATAAATCTAGATAAAGAAGAATTCAGCCTTCAGTTACTTCTGCTCCTCATTGCAGGGGACCAGAACAATGCATATTTATGACTTACCAACTGCCACCAAGCCTATTTAATCGTTTTGAATTAGGTATTATATTTTGCTCTGTGACTTCCATAATTTTCCTCTTCATATTATATTACACTGTTCTTAAATCTTAAGATGTATTTATAATAATTAATAGCAACTTTCTAAGTGACTTAAAAGATGTACAGAAGTCAAATGAATGAGCATCATGGCTGCCGTGGCTAGAGGGATGGATGAAGGTATAGTTTTGTGGAAGTGTGAGTTTATTTAAGATGTAATGTTATTTAAAAACAGCAGTGGAAGAAAGAGATGCATTCCTAGCCACAAGAAGAATCAAGCAAAAATAATGAACCACAATGCTGACTACTTTTATTGGTCATGATACACAATATTGTTTCCATGTATACCTATTCTCCACATGACTTCAGTACACAGAAACACAACAAAAAGTATTTAAAGGAATACTTATAATTACTAAGCGTAACAAACATCCTCTGTTCTCCATTACTTTTGTCATCAATTATGACCATAGAATCAATTTATTACCAAACTCCCACAAATGATACTATCCATCTTTTGATAGCATTTGCCATGTGTCTGGTCATTTCTTTTTTAAAAGTGACCTATTATTAATTGATTTTCAGCAAAATGCTCTATGCTGGTGTTACCCCTCACTTTAAAAATGAGGAAATGGCCTTGGAAAAACTTCTCTGAAATTCTCAGCCAAGTGTTAGGCCTCACTATATCTGGATATAGGATTATTGAGCCTGTATGCATTTTCTCACAATAAACAGCTCCTTGATATCTGTAATCTGAAATACACTAAAGCATCATAGAACTGCACTGCTCTGTCATAACTTTATGTCCAAGTTTGCTTATTCATACAATATAACTAAGATCTGTTCACATAACCCAAACAGACACTTAGAAAAACCCATTCATTTGACCATATTAGAACTCTGACCTTCAAGACTTCATTTTTATTATGTTCTTTTATATATGTTATTGGTTGGTGCCTGGTAGTTAAAATTTAAAAACCATTTGAATGAGGAACTTTACCCTCACTGTGGCTATTTTTCAGCACTAAGAGTCTCTAAACCTATAATTCTAATCAAGGCCCAACATCTACTATTCTATAACTGAGCCATATGACACATATCATTTAAATTGCTTAGAAACATACTAAGACAAGGCATCCTTTGTTAATCTACCCTGGAGTTCTAATAGTGTTAATTAGAAGATTTTGACATAATTTAAACATATTCCTTTTTAGTGTATTTTCTATCATAAAGATGGAACAAACATTTTGTTATATACTCATTATACTTTTAGATAACTATTCACCATTTCACTATTAGTCTGTAGACTAAATAAATATAATGCTGCTAATCTTCTCCCATTGAATTGGTTTTCTCTATAATCACAGGGGAACCAGCCCTAGTTTCTCTACACGTGTTACAGAGGGAAGAGCTGCATAGTGACCACATTATCCCAACAAGGGCCTGACCAATGACAAGTATCCGAGGCTCTTACATGCTGTGCTTCTTTCAAAGAGAGAGGAAAGTGGCTCGAAATGCCCTGAGCAAATTTACCCTATATGCTAGATTCTTTCTTTTAAATTAATAGGGTAATAATAGGGAGGGATGTTTAAGTGGGAAAAGGGGTGGGAACTGAGAGACAGAAAGGGATGGAGGAAGGTTAATACTGAGTACATTTGACACAGATACATGGAAACCTGCTATTTTATGAGCTTCATAGATAAACGTAGATAGATGATTGATAGATGGATAGATAGATAGACAGATCAGATAGATAGATAAGATCGATAGATCGATGCTTTCTACATAAAAAGTCTAACTAGGGGTAATGTTTATTTGGTATAGGTTACCAATAAAAAGACTAGTGTCAAGTATGGTATATTGTCCCTTAAACAGAACAGACTACTGCCACTTGCTTTTGGTTGTCCACCAAAATTCGACAGTACAGATCCTATTGCCTAAAGTACCACATATTCTGGTCACAATACATGTAGAAATCAAATTGATACTAAACAGGAAGCTTTCTCCAGGTTGGCTAGCTTGCATAGTACCAGAAGGTATTATGTAGACTATTGTTGGGGGAGTCATCAACAGTCTTATCCAGCTGAGAACTACAATAATGACTTGTGTGGCAAGACATGCCTATTGGTACAATAGTGGTATGAATATTATAGGAGTAACCAACTGCTTTGTGTTTGAATTTAAGGTCTTCCCAGCAGGAGGAAACACGTGCCTGGGGCTGTAATCTGACCTGGAACACATGATTGACAGCTCACAAGATGAAAAGGGGAACCTTCTAGTATTACTTTGTTAAATAGATATAGTATAAAATTGCCCTTTAAATGTGTATCTCTCTACCCACATATTGCTGTCATTTTTGAAACTCATGATGTTTTTATGCAGTATTTAGTGGTTAATACAGAAACTTACAACTGGTCAAATTGCAAAGAAAAAGTATTGATGTAGTGCTCAGTCGCAGATGGAACATCTGTATTTCATTCCACCACTACCATCCCCAAGACTCAAAGACCATCATGGAAAAGGGGGACCAAAAGATTGTGAGAGTCAGAAGTTGAAGAAAACCAGAGCAAAACATTGTCTTCTGGACATGACTGTTACGCTCATGATGAACTCTCAGCAACTATGATTACCTTCATAAGACCTGTACAAAATCAACTCAGTCAGCGTTCTCGGATGGAGGGAAAAGGGGTTCATGAGCCCCTATCTCTAGCTAAAAAGCTATTGAATGTTGCTGGCTTCGGGAGAAAGGAGAAGCAGTTTTCTTTGATGATGTGACCTCTGTTAGGTTAACTGTGCTCCTGTGGGTGTCGCCACACTCACAGACATGGAAAGTAGAAATTGAACTCAGTGTGTTATTAAACAAAAAAGAAAAAAAGTGAACATGAAGTTGGGGGGTGAGTTTGGGAGGAGTGGGGGGAAGAATGGAAAAAATATCATCAAATGCATTATATCAAATGCTCAAAGAATTAATGAAATATATTAAAACACCTCCTTATATGCTTTTATAAATTAGGATTTTCACTTTAGTGACTTGAATTTACTTTCTTTTTAAAAGTCACAATATTCCTTTATCGTGACAGCATCAATTTAATTAATTTCAAGGGTTCTTTTGTATTAAGGGTTTCATCTCTTTGGTGTTCATTAATGTTTTTAAGTTTCTGTGCAATCAAATACACTGGCAGTTACTTCCATTATTGTTTTTATGGAAAGTTCTTTCTGTTACTGCTCTAGTTTCATTTCTATTGTAATAAAGCCTGACCAACAACATAAGGAAGGAAGGAAAGGGTTTATCGGTCACATGACTACAAGTTATAGCCTACCACTGAGAGGACAGGTAGAAACCAGCCAGTCACAGCGCACCACAGTCAAAGGCAGAGGGAACATTCATGCCTCTTGCTGCTGCTTCCAGCCAGCTTTCTTCCCTCATAGTTTAGGACCCTGCCTGAGACATCAATCAACAGTCAAGATGATCACTCGAAAACATCCACACAGGCCAACCTGATCTGGAGAAAGACTTCATTAAGACTCTAAGTTGTGTCAAATTGACAGGTAAAATTAACCTGGAACCATAGAAGCCAGGAAATTGGACAGGGACTATGGCACTGGGAGAGGGCAGGGAGATGGAGCTTGACAAGGTGAATGGCACGTAAGTACCATAAATGGAAGCCCGGGGGAGAGGCTTAACTAGGGAGGAGGAAGGAGGATGATACAGAAGGAGGAAGAAAAAGGAAGAAGGGATAACACTAAGGATATCTGAAAGAACCATGAGGAACTTGTGTGTGTGTGTGTGTGTGTGTGTGTGTGTGTGTGTGTGTGTGTGTGTGTAAAATTATGGAACATGAAGTGGTAATGCTTCCTCCAGGAACCATGGACAATCTAATAAATACCCAGGGCAAGGGAAACTTTCCTTTGAGTTGTTGGTCAGCTGGGCCCAAGAGACTCCCAAAATAATTTAGAATATAGTCATTGCCCTCAGTTACCCTGTTGCTGAAGGCATCACAAGCTTCCGAGACAGAGCTTAGAAGACTCGGTACTGACCTGAAGCCTCCTCCCTGAGGTCCAGCTCTCACGGTATCAGAAGATGCGAATGAGGATGCCAGGAGAAGAAAAAGAAGCAACAGCGTTACCCAGCTGTAAGCCCCAGTGGCCTGCCCAGCAACGGAGCCCCAGTGGTACAATCCTTTAAGACTATCTGCAGATGAGTCTACGCTGTGTCTCTGCATGCCTGTCAGCTTCCCAGCTCCTGCCTCTAAGGCCCCTGTGGAACTCTTAACCCTCGCAGCCTCCTTAACCCCTTCGTAGCTCTTCTACAGCATGAATGCACACACACACACAATACATATACACACAACTACACACATGCATGGACACACACATATACACAAACATGCACATACACACACACAATTAAGATTGGAATAAATTAACCCATGTTTCTCAGCCAGTTATCAAAGAAAATAAAACAATTTAGCAAATTACTGCCAACAAAATACTGTAGCTTGTGAATTTATCGACTTTTGTGAATTCTGCCATTGTGGAAAGACATGAACATATGCCATGCTTTAGACATCACATGTTCATGATACCTGTCTGTAGATACAGCACGCATTTATGCTGATTTGTATAAACATGTAGAATAGAAGTAAAGAGGGGCACCATACTATGAACGTTTGTTATCCAGAGTAGTTTGTATGTGATAAAGAGAGATTATTATAAATTTATGGATATATTAAACATGTTTTACATTAGAAAATTTTGAAAGTTGAATTAGAAACTACAACACAAGAAACTAATATGTATCGATGTGTGTTGGTTTTTGATTTTTCTATGTAAGTATAAAATATGGAAACACTGTAAATTAAAAGGCTATATCAAATCATACTAACAAAAGAAGAATCATTTCATTTCAGAGGACCCAATTTGCACTTGAGCTGTTTTTGTTATGAAAAGAATCAGTCATGTCTGGGCATGGCTCATGGTCAGGCCCCCTGGAGGTGGATTGTATGAGAAAAGGTCGTAAAATGGTTCCTAAAAATGTCTAAGCTTAAACAGTTTAGTGTTAGGCCTAAGCTTTTGCCAATCGGCACTGGAGAGATGAATGAGTTTTGAGCACCATATGTAGAAACAAATGGTAAACCTCTTCAGTATGTAACGTTTCCCACCCAGCACCCATATCTGAAGTCTAGAGCCAGGGACAGTATACTAATTGAATTAAAAGACTGCCAAAGCCAACAACAAGAATAACATTTTTATTCTGAGATACTGAAAAGTCAAGTTTGGTGCTTTGGGACCCAGTTATAGGGCTTATCAGTAAGGTGGGTGTCAAGATGAGAGGACTTTAGGTTGAACAGGAAATGGCTCCACCAGCAGCGGTCATATGGCACATGGCAGCATCATGGCTGCCCCAGGCGCCTTGTCAGGCATCCACAGCTCTCTCACACAGTATGACATCAGAGGCATCGGAGAAAAGTCTGTACTCAGTTTCCTCAGTGGATGTTATAGAATTTCTTCACATTCCCACAGTCTCCTTAACAAGCCTTTTAAACGAGTAACTACTGTTTTATTAGTATTATCATGGCAGTTAAAGAGTGTATGCCAGACAGTGTTTTATCTATTGTCATAATCTATTTAGATTGCTACAACAGAATAACTTAGACTAACTAAGTGATGATAAAAATATAATTTTATTTCTCAAAGTTCTAGAATCCAGGAAGCTTATGACAAGGCTCTAGTAGACTCAATATTTGGTGAAGACATTCTTCCCAGTTCATTGGTGGCTGCTTTTTCATTGTGGAGAGAGAGGAGGGTCTCTCTGGGGTCACTGATCCCATTCGTGTATTAATTTCTTTCTGTTACTGTGATAAGATACCACAGCCCCATTTAAGGAAGAAAAGGTTGATTTAGCTTACGGTCCTGAAAGGACAAGAGTTCATAACAGTGGAAAGGCATACCACCAAGGAGTAGGCATGCCATCAGGAAGAGGAAGCTCAGAGCTCACATCTTCAAAAAAGTACGAAGCAGAGAGAGCTACCTGAAAGTAACTCAAGGCTTTCGACTGTCAAAGCCCATCTCCAGCGAGATACTTCCTCCAGCGCTGCGTATTCTTGGCTGCTGTTGGATGATTACTGTTCTGTTTTCCCTTGCTGTTTGTCAGTGCAGCTCTGTGGATTGATTATTCACCTCTTTTTCTCACCGTGTTAAATAAGTACATAATGGGGGGTTCAGGAAAGGGCCCGCAGCTTCCATTCCCTTTGAGTATCCACGTGGCTTTTTCAGTGCTATTTCATTGTCCTTAGAACCCAGTGCCCTGTTACCACCATGCAAGGAATTTAAAGCTAAAAACAGTCTTCCTGTTACAGAATACTGTATCCCTGTGGTATGACCTCCATCTTCCATAGGCTGTCTGGGAGGCCCTGTCCCTCTTGCCAGCAGAAACAGTTCATCTCCTTGTCAGAGAGGCTGAATCTTGGGAAAGTTTTCACAGTCCTTTCTGCATGCAGGACTGTATGGGAGTGCTTCTGTAGCCCCTACAGTCTCATAAGCCCACCTCAGTAGACAAAGATCTGGATAGGAGCAGCCCACCGTGTGCTAGGACCATTCCAGTTCCCCAGTCCCAGAGTCAGCAGGCCTCGGTGGGGGTCAGGCCAGCAGCTCTCTACCTGCCCACAGGATGAGCAGCTGTCCTCGTCCCCCTGGAGCTTGTCTGTCTCCGTCCGTTCTGCAGCCAACAATTCAGAAAGTGTTTGCCCACCATGCTCAGCTCTCCTGGGAGTTTTCCCCACAGGTGAAGCCTGGGTATCATGTTAAATGTAAGTCTCTCCCATCAGCTGGCCTAAGTTATCTTTCTGGTTGTGTACTTACAATTTCTGATGTAACAGAATCTGTCAATCATTTTTCTTCTTGTGGTTTCCTCTGTCACTTCAAAGTTTAAAAGGAAAACCATAGCCTCTCCAGAGTGGATAATCAGTAACATATTTTCCTCCATGTTTTTAGTGATCTAATATTTCAGCTTTGTTTATTTTGATCACCAGTTATTAACTTGTGGTATTTAATTGAATTTTTCAAAAGAATTCAAGACAAGGATCTTAAATGATATCTACTAAATAGTTTCTTATTGCTTTTAAAAAATATTCTATGTTCATTGTGTGTGTGTGTGTTAAATGGGCACAAGTGTTTCCATGGAGGTGTATCTCAAATGGAGGCCAGGGAAGGCATCAAGTGTCCATTCTATTGTCCTCTGCCTTATTCCCAGGCTGGTGTCCAGCAAGCCCTAGGAATCCTCTTGTTTCTAGGCCTCCCAGACACTTGTGACTACAGGTTCATATGTGACCAAAACTAGCACTTTGCATGGATTCTACTGTTTGAGTCTGTACGGGTGGGAAATTTTAACTTGGCCTTAAATACCCTTCTTTGTTCCTGGACCGAGACAGTCCCTAACTGTCCGCTAGCCACCACACCTGGGCACAGCCAATCACTGACTACCCCATTAGAAAAATCCCTTACCCCTAGACCCCCTCCTGTTTTGTGGGATTTGCTTTTATAAACTGTGATTCTGCAGCTCAGCGCTCTGTACCACCCCCTTGCGTGGGAGCTGTGTGCAGAGCCCCTGCATGCCGGCTACTAGTAAAACACCTCTTGCTGTTCGCATCAAGTGTCTCTTTGTGGATTACTGGGGTCTGGAGTCTATCCCGAGGAACGGAGGGTCTCCCCACCTCGGGAGTCCAACAAGTCCAGTCTCTACTCTCTACCAGCAAGTGTTCTTACTGGCTGAGCCATCATCCTAGCCTTCGTATCTTTCCCATTCTTACACAGCCATCCATGAGAACTGGTCCTGGACTCACTTCAGATACCAAGATCTGCAGATGTTTAATTCTGTTGCATGACGCCGTCTTCATGTAACCTGTTGGAACCTGTATGAAAATAAACATAACCACAGATGAGGGTCTGTCTGCCACAGTGAAATGAACCCTGGATACGAAGCTACCTATCTGTGTGTCTTTCACCTTTGCCTCATCGTATACACTCTGGAAGAGCTGCAACCTCCAATCTTTATAAAGAAAGTACAATTTCAAGACAATGGCTTCCTCTGAAGGGGAGAGATGGAACTCTAGCACAGGGGAGGAATGCTGGGGGAGGTGTGATGTGTTGATTCTATTCTGGAGTCTCTGTTAGGGGGTGCCTTCTTAGGAAATTATTATCTGCCTTTTATAATACATCTGTATCTATCTTATTTAGTACATATCATTTTGAATAAAATATAAATTTTAAATAATAAAAAATTATCAGGAACAATAAAAAAAAAAAGCATGCGCATTCAACTAGTAATTTCTGTGCTCTCCCCAGTCTCATCCTCTTGTTTCTAGGCCTCCCAGACACTTGTGACTACCAAGCACAGGCCAAGTCTCTGCCAATGATCACATCTTGCTGGGAATAAAGTCTGGGAGTTGGCAGACTTATTTAGAGGAGTTTATTTGTGATGAAAATGAGCTGAAGCATCTTTCTTTGAAGCTGGTCCTTCTTTTGTGAAAGCAAAGATGTAGGCAAATTCACAATGCAGATCATTTTCCGGCAGGTGCTTTATACAAACTGTGAAGGACAAAGGCCAAGCTTAGTTCTTTTTCTAAAACCTTAAGAGAACGAATGCAAGTCCTTGTACTTAGTAGGTGGACAACTGATTATAAATCAGCATGTGAATGGAGATACGTGGCCTCACAGTTTCCATGAAGACTTGTAAATGTCACTCTTGAAATGGTAACAGGATTCTCAACCTACTGAACATTTCATAATGAACCACCCACAGACATGGTCTTGTATGAATATCTCCTATGTTCCCCAAATCCTCTGTGACCTATGGACACAATTGTTAAATGTGACTCATGGTCCGACCATGGCTCCCACACAATGGGTATTTTTAATGCTCCTGCATTTCCTGAAATCAAGCTTTCAGGAAATGGTTTTTGCAACAATGACCTCACCCTCCCTGTATTCCCTTACCCCCACCACAGAATCCCAGAATAGCCAAACAGGTGTCCAAATACCTAGAATTACCCACGAAACTTCACAACTTACCTTCTGTTTTCTGTCAAAGTCACAAGGCTAACTTGTTCTTTGGAGCTCTGAAGGAATGTGCCCCATGAACCAGGCACGCCTATATTTATGTGTTATTTATATCTAGATACAGTTTGTTCTTGGTGTTGGCAGTGTCTCTGCAGAGAAGAACTAAACCAGTATAAAAGTTAAAGACTAGGTTCCAGAATTCAATAGCCCATGGGGCCAAATTATGGCTGTCCTTGAGTATATGGCTTTTGAGAGATAAGTTAGCCTTTCAGAGCCTCACTAGTCACATCTGTAAGGTAGAAATAATACTATTTCTTGGACTATGGTGAAAACCAGATAAGAGAGCACACGTAAACCACCGGCCTCCAGTTCTGGCACACGGTCAGTGTGGATGCTTGCTAGAACTTACTGCTGTGTGGGTTCCCCAGCTCTCAAACCCAGGCATTTACTGGGACATTGTCAACCACATTGTGGTCACTGGGACTGCCTAGCATTCTTGGGGGCCAGAGGCCTGCAAAACCATCGGCTCCCCAGTCCAGCCTGAGGAGCAGCATCTAGCCACTATCTTAGACTATCAGAAATTTCAGATGTGAGAACTGAAGGAATAGCAAAAATCCCTGGACACATTCAGTTTCAAAGCAATCAGAGAAGCCCCTACATGAGTGGAAAGGGGTGCATGTGTACCATGACCTGAGCCCCCTGGTAAAAACCTTTAAAGCATTAAACCATGTGGCAAACATTAATTGGAAGGGATTATAGTTTTCAGAGTTCTATTAACTTGGGAGGCCAACAGCAAAGACTGTGATTAAACAGCCATCTGATGATAAGAAACAAAATCCTGCTAGCCAACCAGATCAGCTGACAATGTTCCCAAGGGTTTTTCTGAGACCCTCCAAACAGCACAGGAAATAAACTAGTCAAGAAGAGGCCCTGGGGTACTGACCCATCCCAGCTGCCCTGGAAGTCAGACTGGAGAACTGTAGACAGAAAACCTAGGGAAGAAGGTGTGACGCACAAGTCATTCCCTCTAATCACCAACCAACAGCTTAGTGGAGGAACACAAGAAAGCCAGCCAAGGAGCCCAGGAGAACTTCACTACCCTGCATCACAGATCACAGAGCAGGATTTTCCTGGCAAGGCTGGGAAACACAGAGGTTGTCATCATACAGGCACTGGCAGTCGGTGACTGACCAGTTAGATCAGGCTGAGGCAAACCTTTCTGTGGACATGTCATGAAAACAGACCCCTTGGGCACTGGTGCTTCATAAGAGTGAGGATCAACAACAAAAAACACCAACCCATTCTTAGATGGTATTTCACACTCCTCAAAGAGTTACCAAAAGAAGAAGCTGTCTACATAGGCTGAGAGATGCTTCCAGAAGTTAAGACACACTGGCTGTCCAAAGAGAACAGTCTCTAAGGTCTATGAAAGGCAGAGCTTTACAAGCAAATATTCCATGCCTAATCTTTACTTAGCTTTACTCTTCTTGGACTCAGTAGTGGGAGCTATCCTTCGTAGCTTACTTCCCCTTCATAGGTAGGGGAAATAAGAAATAAAGCAATTAATATTTCTATGAACAAACAAAGATGATTAGTATGAGGCACAAGTATTTCTCCAGTTTTCATTGGGACACGTTTCCACATGACCATTTTGCAAGGCACATTAGCCACCCAGGCCTCATTTTTCTTACCCACAAACCTTTTCTTGAGAAAATGTTTTGTGAGCTTCTTTGGATGCTCCCACTTTGACTCACTGTTCATTCCTCCAAAACCAAGTTGGTCAAGGCTTAGCATTCTTGCTGTAAAGTACCTAATGTGGATCACATTCTTAAATTTTTCAGAAGGAAAGAAAAAGCTGTGGGGTAGGGGGAAGGAGGGCAGGGGAGTGCTGATTCTCTTCTTGGGCCATCACAGGCCATCTAACAGGTAAAAAAGCAAGGCACCCCAAGGCACAGAGAACATGTGGGGATTCATGTCAGAACCCCCAAAGTCCAGACTTACGGTGTGTGAACATTGAAAGGAGCCTCAGAAAAGATGCGTACAGGTCTGGAAAACAATAGTTTACCTTTTGCCACTCCGTAGTGCCCATGATTGAGTCCGTCAGACTACTTGACTACTTGACACTGGGTACAAGCTGCAGACTGTAACATAGATTAGTCCAGTAACTCCTCAAAATAAGCAATGGAACCCATAATGTTATCACTCCATTTTTTTTTAAGAAACACAGCTGAATTTTAAAGACCTGGAGCTACTTTCCCCAAGTTATAGATAGAAAATGGTCAAGTTTGCATTTGAACCCAAGCCCCTGTGACTGGGGTGGAAAGGCAATGAAAGAAAGAAAGGCAGAAAAGCTGAGATCCAGTGGTCTGGGCTCTCTGATGGAAAATTCATAGCACTCAGAAAGCTCATGGCATTTATAATTGAACATGGGCGTAGGATTTTTACACACAGACATACAAGGAGGCAAGGTTTTTATATACACATACGAGCAAGGAGTAGGGTTCACTAATCTCCATCGAAGCAGTTTTTGTAAGGGAGCAGTTTTTGCGTCACAAACACCTGTAGGGGAGAAAGCTACAGGGGGCATCTTGTGCATACACTACCAACTTTTTTTCTCATGCCCAAGGAAATCTGTGCCGTCCTTCTGAGCCTCACCTGGGAAGGTCTTTGCTACTCCCATAGTG
>CM053766.1:74219953-74300423 GCA_028658305.1 Pachyuromys duprasi
CATGCTCTTCACACAGCCCGCACATTCACTCGGGTCTTCACATGCTCTTCACACAGCCCGCACATTCACTCGGGTCTTCTCATGCTCTTCACACAGCCCGCAGACTCCAATACAGTGGTTCTCAACCTTCCTAATGCTGCGGCCCTTTAACAGCTCCTCATGTTGTGCTGACCCCAACCACAAAATTATTTTCATTGCTGCTTTAAAACTGTGATTTTGCTACTGTTGTGAATCATAATGTGAATATCTGATATGAAACATGTCTGATATGCAACCCCTGAGAACCGCTGTTGTAACGTCAGCCTCCCAGGAGCATTTCTAGCCTACTTCTCAGCTAAGGTTGAGGCTAATATGCTCTTCACTTTCCTCTATATCCTCCAAAGCTGTAAGACTCAAGTCAAAATGCCAACTTCTTCTTTCCTATCTAACTTGAAAACCCTCTCCTCTGAGTTATTAAAGTTGATATTTATCTCATTCATCTGGTGTCTTCACCATTGTTTTTAGATTTATTTATTTTATGTGTGTGACTGTTTTGCCTGCCTGCACATACATATGTTCACCACATGTGTGCCAGGTGCCTGCAGAGGTCAGAAGAAAGAGTCAAAGCCTTCTGGAACTGGAGTTACAGATGATTGTGAGCCACAGTATGGGTTCTGGGCACTGGACCAGGCCTTCTGCAAAAGTAGTAAGAGCTTTTAGAGACTAAGCCAATTCTTTAGTTCCTTCATTTTTTTAATGTATATCTTGTTTTCATTCAACAATATGTACATTGTCTTTTCTCTTCAAATACTAACAGGCAGAGATCGTGATGTCTATTTCTTTTGTGTCTCCTAGTGATCATAGTGAAACTGTATTTTATAATTAGTGTAGGGTGCAGAGGTGTCAGAAGCAGGTGGATCTCTGTGAATTCAAGGCCAGCCTGATCTGCAGCGTGAGGCTAGGACAGCTAAGGCTGCCAAGAGAAACATTGTCTCAAAAAACCAAAACCAAAACAAACCAAAACAAAAAAATAGATACGTTAGAGCTGCTCCTTGTGTTTGTTAAGTAAAGTGTCCTCCTTCCTTATTTCCCATGCATTTGCCCCAAGACAAATCAATATCTGAAGGTTGTTTAGCTTTGTTGCCTCTCATAAGCCTTTAGCGTTAGACTTTCTACTGTATCTACACTTAGACTCTGGAAAGAATGTATCCATACATCAGCAGGTATATGTAAGTGCGTGGAAAATGTGTTTTGATAAAGCAGGGTACATCAGAGAAAAATCCACTGCCATTTGTATAAAGCAAGCACAATGTGGCCACATTACTAGCTTAGTAACCGGCAACCTCTCCTGGGATCTGAGCAACATTCTCAGGCCACTGCTCAGCCAGATGTGCTGACAGCCTTGGGAAAGAGGGCTTTAATTGCAGCCCTAAAGAAATCTCTGCCCCTATTCCCATTGGATTGCTTGTTTATAGTCTGAAATGGCTGAGCTGGTTCTGCAGGTTTTTCTCCTCCCTTCCTGGAGCTTAAGGTAAGAAGAGTCCCAGGTTCACTCAAGTGTAAACAATACCCTCCCAAGGTCACTCTGGAGTGACTGAGCAGCCTCAGGAGGCAGCGGGATCAGGTTTCTGGATGTGACAAATGAGAGGAACTTGTCGCATGGATGCCAAGCCATGTGTTTGAGTAGAACAAAAAGTGATGAGAAAATAACATTGTGAGAATCATGTTCAAACTTGATCACTTCCAGTTTTTTTTTGGCAAAACACAAAACTTTTTGAAAGAGGGGAAAAAATGACTTCTGGACTTTGCTGTATGCCGCTGCCACAAACCCCTAAACTCTGTCATTGTATAAACATATGAAATTACAAAGAAAACAAGTGTGATCAGTAGGCTACATATTTACAGCACACATTGAAGGAGCTGATGAGCCAGATGGTCCCACATTGCCTTGAAAGAAACAGGAAAGGCACAGGCTCCATATACTCCGTTTACTAATAGGTCTTGAGTTCTTCTTTATCACCACCCATCATGTGACCAAGCTTGCATTCTAGGGGGATAATATTCATGTCTCTGTTATCAGAACACAATAGGAGCAGACAAGCCAAACCATGCCCACAGAAAGATACTACCGCTCAACTCTTTCCATCTTCAATGGCTCAAGCCAACTATCTAAAGTGAAGAAAAAAACACAAAAATTAATCCCCCACCTTTTTTTTTTAAGTTGCTTTTGTGGGCTGGGGAGATGGCTCTGCAGCTAAAAGCACATAGTGCTCTCACACAGGACCTGAGTCCAGCTTCTAGAACCAACGTTTGATGGCTCACAACTGCCTTTAACTGTTACAGTAGGGGGCTTGATGCCCTCTTCCAGCCTCCAAGAGTACTTCATTTAGACGCACATGCCCGAGCACACAGAAAGACATATGTTTTGAAGAATTAAGTTTCCATTCTTTGAAAAGCAAGCAATGGGAAAAGGGGCAGAGATTTCTTTAGGACTGCAGCTAAAGCCATCTTTCCCGAGGCTGTCAGCACATCGGGATGAGCTGTGGACTGAGAATGTTGCTCACATCCCAGAAGTTGCCGGTTACTATGCCAGTATCGTGGCACTGGGTGTTTGCTTTACACAAAGCTGTAGCTAAAATAAAAATGGCAAACCTCCCAGCGCTTCTGTACACTTTCTGGGCCTGGGACCCTCACACCTGAATCCTTAACACATTTTTTTTAAGGTAGCTCTTAAGCAGTGCATTCTCAGAGGGTCTGCAATGAGTCTCCAGGTTTGGAAATCTGGCTCTGAACAAATTCTAACACAGGGACTCATGATCACACAGGGAACTAACTGTCATTCGGTTCTCCTAGGTCTACGTCTGTGACTTTCCATAGCCAAGTCAACAATAGGAACCCAGAAGGTGCTTGGCAAATATTTAATACGTAGGTTTTAACTTTAAAAGTGGCTCCTTGAGTGTTTTGATGAATGGGCACACAGAGGAAAATTTAGGGGAATCTAAGCTTGATCATAAACAAACAACTGAAAAATGAAGATGAAACCTGTATTCAGTCTTTAAATAACCCCAACCTTCCCACACTGCTCACACATGTAAATGTTGACTCAATCTGATTCTTAAAAAAAAGAAAAGAAATTATGATTTTGAAATCCCCAAGCCACCACCACTCCCTTAGCTACATTGAGGTTCACATAATTGTTTGAATCTTTTTTTTTTTTTTTTTTATTCTGGGAATAGATCTTTTGTGCCAAGCAGGCAGGGTTACTGGCCAAAAACCTACTTTCTGTCGTTAGCTTTGACTGTTGACACTTGTAATGATTAGACAGGATTGAGCAAAGGGTATTTTTGCAGTCTGTAGGGAAGGGCCTGGAACATAAACATTGCATCTCATTACAGAGTCCTGAATGTGCAGAACACGCTGGTCCAAATGCCATGATTGGATAAGTACCTGCCATGCCCATGAACTTCAAAGAGAAATGGAGGCAAATGGAGCCCCCGTGTCACCTGTCTTTGCACTTCAGAGAGCCACATGACCTCAGTTAATTTCTGAAGCAGTCTACGTGATAGTTACTGCCGCAGACTCAATCATTACCCCAGGTTGGCCTCCCTCGAGCACATGATGGAGGGCTTTGTACCTGTAGCTTCTAGAGGCTCAGATGATCCCTGGACCCCACCTGCATGTATCCTTCCAAAAGAAAGGTCATTTGAAAAGACTCACATTGCCTTACAAAATGGTGAGGTGTGATATTGACCCATCCAGCCACAAACATAAAGATCAGGTGTTGATTCTGGTATTGCGGGTGGGGGTGGGGCAGGATTGGTCAGAATTACAACCAAGATTAACACTGGAGAATTGAAGAGATGGACGAGGAGTCTCTGAAGAGAGCATAAAAGCTGAATTCCCCGTTCAATCTGTGACACCCTGTTGGCACACTCCCTAAACTTTTTATTACCAGAGGTCCATGATAAGATTTCTGCATCATCAGTTCCAACCCAAGCCCCTTGTGTCTTCTGTCATAGTCCTGAGGAGGTTTCTTGTGAGTATAGACTTTATCAAAAGAGAGACATCATAGCCAGTGGAGTTAGAGTTGACAGATGTCAACCAGGAAAGAACTCATGAGAGCAAGCATCAGAAAGCAGCTGGAATTCACCAAGAGACTCCAGGAAAAGGCGAGGGTCGGCAGGACCATAGCTCACGGGCTTCCTCAGAGATTTATACTCTAGGTACCTCATTCAGGGCATGCATTTTGATTGTGTTTGGGACTCACATATGAATAGGAGACCCCATAATCCAAGTGAAACATCCTGCATTTTGCCCTTTTTAATGTTTTATATATATTACTATATAGTAATATCTTATATGTATATTATATATTGTATACTATAAATTTGATACATGCTTTCTATTTGAGGTACATAGGATTATAGGGTAGCAGCAGGGTTTCTATTAGGATTTCAGGAAAGCCTGGGCTTGTGACTTTTAACATGAGACCTGGGACTGGACATGGTAGTGAATATCTATGACCTTAGAAGTCAGGAGGTGAAGGAAGGAGGTTAAAAATTTCACAGCCAGCATGGTCAAAGGAGATCAAGCATGTTTCAAACAAGTAAGAAACAGATGCGCTTATAAATAAATAGATAGATATAGATGTAGATGATAGATAGTGTGTAAACTGAGAAAGACTCCATCACATCACAGAAAATATAGGAACAGCACTGCAAGAAGAGAGGGTTTTTATTCTGCGGGATCCTAGTAAGAACAGAGCAGGCAGCAAGCCTCCAGGTTGCCTGGGTGGCCTCACTGAGACGGGCCTGCACAGCAAGGTGGGAGCAAAACTGCTCAGGGGTGTTACAGAGAGAAGCTGTGGTAGGAAGTGGGGATGGCAGTGCAGATGATTTGCCTCAGCTAGGATGGAGGGTGGAGGCTGGTTTTACTATTTTAGGCCAGTTGTATGGGTGACTTTCTGTTTCCATGCGAGCCCCAGCCTGGGGTAGGTGCATTCCAAAGATGCAGAAGAGCAACCAAAGGGATGATTCATCTCCAGTCAGCTCCCTCACAAATTCGCCACAGTCAGAAAGTTGACACCCTCTGCTCAAGCCGGGGTTTCATCCTCCCCTGACCCCTCCAAGATAATCATTGTCTCAGTTACAGTTTTTACCACTTCAACAAAACACCATGACCAAAAAGCTAGCTGTGGGGGAAGGTTTCTCCTGCTTACACTTCCATCACCAAAGGAAGTCAGGACAGGAACTCAAGCAGGGAAGAAACCTGGAGACAGGAGCTGGTGCAGAGGCCATGGAGGGGCGCTGCTTACTGGCTTGCTCCGCCTGCTTTCTTAAAGAACCCAGGACTGCAAGCCCAGGGATGGCACCGTCCACCTTGGCTGGGCCCTCCCTCAAGGGTCACTAATTAAGAAAATACCTTACAGCTGGATCTTATGGAGGCCTTCTCTCAATGGGGATTTCCTCCTTTCAGATAACTGGGTGTGTGTCAAGTTGACATAGACCAGCCGGTACAACCACCCTGCTCTGCACTAAGACAGAGGCCACCACATAAAACCTTTGTCATCTTCTCTCATTCCCACCTGGCTGCTCCTCTCCATCTTTACCCTTCTGTTTGGAAGGAAGGCTTCCTCCATTCTTAAGGTAGCTCTGCCTCTATCTTCTGTACCTTGCCCAAGAGGCCAACCAGCTGTGCTCTCTCTTCTTTATTTACTTTCTCGCTCACCCTTGCCCATCTATTACTAAACCAAGGGTCACTCAAAACGGTTCCCTCTCCTGAACATTCCAGGCTAGGTCCTGCTTACCTTTTAAGCCAACCTTCAGCTCTCTGGGATTTTATCACAGAACTCTATTGAGGCAAGCCAGGTGGCTGCTTTTCACTTCCGAGGACCCCTTGCTGCTCCTGAGGCCACCACCTCTGTCTGGCTTCCAGATTTGCCTACAGCTCTGCTACACCTTCCTCTAGTCCAGAACAGCTCTCTCACACCCCTGCTTGCTGTGAGATGCTGTAGCTTCCACGGTTCTAGACCCAGCATCCCGCCTTTTGACTCTTTCCAGAAACACAACCCTATGTAAAACTATAGAACCCGTCCTGAGTTTTGGGCAGAAGAGACTTCAAGTGAATGAGTTCCACCCTCTGGGATTTGGGATTTGGCTTGGCTTGCCCCTCCTCCCATCCAAGAGCAGCTCTGTGTGGAACCGTCTTCCTTCTCGTGCATGAGCCCAGCTGGGCTCTTGATTTCATTTTCATCATCCACTTAGTGAGTGTACATTAGGTGCCAGGTTTGGCAACATACCTCTCACCTGCTGCATGTGACCTCATTACTCCTCACAGCACCCCTCTGCGGATGAAGTTTGCATCAGACTTGTGCTAGAGGAGACTTGAGAAATTTGCTCAAAACCACAGAGATAATTCAGTGATTTAACAGGACTGAAATAGTGCTTCTAATGCTACAGCCTTTGCTTCATTAGTAGCTGTGACTTTTAACAGAGGTGTGTGTGTGTGTGTTTCTGTGTCTGTGTATGGGTTGTGTGAGAGAGAGTGTATGTATAAGTGTGTGTGAATGTGAGTGTGAATGTATGTGTGTCTGTATATGGGTTGTGTATGTTTGGGGTAAAGATATATGTGTATGTGTGTGTCAGTGTAATGGTTGTGTGTGTGTGTGAGTGTGTGTGTGTCTGTATATGGGGTGTGTGTGTTTGGGGTGGAAGGGGGTGAGTGTGTGTGTGTATGTGTGTTTATATATGGGTTGTGTGTGTTTGGGGTGAGGGAGTGTGTGTGTTTGGGGTGGAAGGAGTGAGGGTGTGTGTGTGTGTTAATATATAGGTTGTATGTGTTTGGGGTGAGGGTGTGTGTGTGTGTTTGGGGTGATGAGGTATATGTGTATGTGTCTATGTGTTTATATGTGGGTTGTGTGTGTTGGAGGATGTGTGTGTGTATGTGTGTGTGTAAGGCAGGGAGTAATGAAAAGAAGGTTTTCTAAGACCATACCTCTCATGCTAGATTTTCTGGTCTTGAGCAGTGGCTGCATAGCTGCTCAGCATTGTTGTTATCACTCTCTCCTGTGCCCGTCACTAGGCCTGTGGGGACCTGCACTTCCTTCCTGCTTTCAGTCTTCTGTCAACAGCTATGCTGGGAAATGACACACTGGCTGCTGCCATGCTCAGCATAGGCATGCTGTATGCTCTACATGCTGCACTTCCTGAGGATCCCCTCTGTGTGGGGCCTGGTCCTTCACAAGGGTGGGTCTACCTCCGGGACAGGTTCTTTCTCAATCTGTCTTGTTTCTGTGCAGGCCACTAAGCCACCTCTCCCGGTAAAGACTCTTCCTTGCTTCTTTTGGACAGAATTCATCCTCACACTCTGCTGCAGCCTTCAGCTCTGGACTGATGCTCATTCTTCAAGCTAAGCTGTAATAAGTTAACTGGAATGCCTGTCACAGAACCTTCTAATAAGACATGCATCAAAGCTTCAGATGTGCGCTACACTGAGCTGAGTTATCGGAACACACTCTTCCAAACTAAAGATGCTACCAGTAAACCAAACAAGATTGTTGAGTACATTTGTCCTTAGAAGGAGGAACTGGCCAAGAAAATAAAAACAATGCTAATCAAAACAGTGGACAGCAACCAGTCTCTCCACAGTACTTCACAGTCAGCAATTTCCGTGGCTACTCATTTCCTAGGGACAGACCTCTGGGACTTGTGGAATGCCACATAGCAGTCATCTTGGGGACAGGACTCTACTTCCAGGCTGACTTCAAAGCCCATATTCCTCTCAAAATGCTTTCTGCAAGCTTCTGTCTTGGTACCTGCTAGGTCATTTGAAAATCTCAAGCAGAAATTCCCCTGATCAGTATTATGCATTCTCTAAGAAAAGCGTCTTCAAGCAGAAACCTAAAACAGGGAACATCAAGACCCAATGACTTCTGTATTCTCTTTAACCGCAGCAATTCTTAGTGCTTTCTCCTTACTACTTACGAAAAGTTGTGATCCCCAGTGGCAGTTATGGGACTTCCAAAGGAGAAGCAAAATGGTCAAGGTGACGGAATCTCTCTCAGCGCTCTGCCCCCACCTAGAACAATGCCTGATGCACATTCATTTTCTTATCTTTTCTCTTAAGGGGTAGCAGGCTCTATTTTATTTGTAGTCTACCTCTTCTACAACAAAACTAAATGACATATAAACTCTTTATCAACCTTATCCCCAATAAAAGAACTGGGTACACACTTTTTTAAGACATTGGTTTATTGAGAACAATGAAAACACTTGAGAAAATAATTTTCTGTTGACATTGAAGTCGATAGGACAAAAGGAGTTTCCTTTTTCGTCTAAATTGCATGTTTGTGACAATTTTCTTATTAAAAGGTAAAAGTGATATAAACAGCAAAGTCAAGAATGGTAGATTATCCTTTTGCTGAACAGGTCATACTCTGGCCAACAGACTTGTTGCCCTCTGCTTTGAAGAAATATCTTGTTCCCAGGTTCTGGGAACAATCAATTGGAAGTTCTGAAAGCCATTGTCCTTGGAGAGTAAGACATTTAAAGGCCAGAGATATCAATTTAATAATGTTTTACAGGTTGATGGCTGTTTTTTCCTAAGAAATATTTGTCCGAAGCATCTACTCATCAGGAGCCATCCTGAGTTGAAGTATACCCTTGCTTCCATTTTCCACAGAACAGTCAGTGCTCCTGCTGAAAGCTGATTGCACCAGATCACGTCACTCCCATCATCCACGGTCTTCCCTGGCTTCGCTCTGAATAGAGCATATTTCAGCTCCTTCCCATGGCACAGGAGGCCTTGCCTTTCCTGAGATGGCTTCATCGCTCACCCCTTTTGCCATAATCCACACTGGCCTGCACCACATTCTGTGAAGATACCAGGTTCCACTTTACCCACAATCCTCCCTCTTGCTTCTCACTCTGTATTACCCATTCTCCTCTAACTCACCTTCACATGGCTGGAACTTTTCTCTCTCATCTTTCCTCAAAAACTTAAAAGTAAAATGACTGTCTTAAAAGTAAAATTCAGCTGTCCCACTCCTGAGGAGATTAGTCAGCTCACTACAGAGATACCTGCACATGTATGACACACTATTCACAACAGCCAGGGCTGATGAATCAGACAGGGTATCTTATCAGCAGATTAATGGGTAAAAAACAAACAAACAAAAAACCACACAAAAAGCAAGGTGTATGTCTATACACAGTGGGACTTTATCCAGCTGAGAGCACAATAGAATCATTGCATTTGCATGAAAAGCAGATGGAATTTATCATGATAATGTAAACAGCCCAGTCTCACAAAGACAGGAGTCACATGATTTCTTTCATATGAAGTTTTGGGGAAGAAAATGGCTCATGAAAGTGAAAGGGAAAGCATCATGGACATGGAAGGGGGGTAAGAGAGAATAACGGAAGGAAATACGATCAAAGTACATGTCAGACATGTCGGTGGAATGTCATATGAAGCTCATTGCCTCCAACAGTTACTACATAACTAATAAGTAAATGGGGGAACCCCAAACAAATTAGAGATATCTGCTCCTAGTAGGTGTTCCCTTCTCTGAACTTGTGCCTCTTTCTTTAATGGCCAGCTCCTTATCCCCTCTTTATTAGCAGTGTTTATCATTCCCAGACATCACACTTATTGATTTGTTTACTTTTTTATTGTTCATGTTCTCCTACTAGAAAACCTTTTCTATTTCCAGAACCCAGTGTCCTGAATCCAATTTCTCTATGAACACTCAGGACGCCACTTACAAGGCAAGGGCTTTTGATTTCCTCTGTGCATGCTGGAAAGGTTGGAGGGTTTGAAGGTTCTGTTGATGGTAAGGAGGAGACCAGGCTTTTCTCTTTAAGTCCATCTCACTTCAGACACCACTGAGAAGGGTCTCTGCTCAGAGTTTTCTGTTTCCCTTGCATTAAACTGACACACACACACCACATACACACATGCACCACACACTCACTACATACACATACCGCACACACACACACATACATACATGAACATATGCACACACAACATTCAGGTCGGGAAGGAGAATTTAACAAGCATCTTATCTCAAATATTGAAAAAGTAAAACAAACCTTTGTCCCAGCTCTACTAAAGATATTCTAATAAACTCAAGGCCTCACACTCACCTGGTAGATTCCTTCACACAGTTGGGTCTCATTAGGCCTTTATCTATAGAGCTGAGGGAGAAGGAAAACTTCATTTATCCACTCAAAAACCAGCTGGAATGCCTCACCCCTAAGATACTTTCCCTCACAATGTTCCCCTTAGCCTTTTATCACGTTCTAGCCCATTCTATTCTTTCCTCCTAGCATCTATCTCTTTCTAAAAACACACTTCTGTTAATGTTTTCCATAGTCGTTGTCTAATTTGGCAGTGGTAAAATATAAGTTTGTGGAAATTAAGACCAACGACTCCCCCACCCCACCCCCAACCGCCGCTTCTCCTGGCACATGGAAAATCCCCCATGTGCTGAGTACAGGAAAGGATGAGATCTCTGCTCTGTAGACATTAGCACTTAGCCCCTTCACTATGCTAATCTCCTTGGTTGCTTGAATACTCTTTTCACCTATCAGCCCTGCCAGTCACAGTTTTACCCGGGGTCTCATCTCCAGGGGCTGCGCCACACCGTTGAGTCCCTTGCAGCTGTGTCATACAAGGCTCACAGAAACTGCACGGGCTTGTTGGTGATTTTCAGGAAGGCTCAAGGTAAAATCGTTTGCTGGGACTCATTAACATGCATTTGGTACTGCTCAACAGCTGGGTGCAGGTGCAGGCACTCACATAGGAACGGCATAGAGACAGAGATAGCAGAAGAGGGTAAATAAATGAACGTAAGAGCCAGCAGAATGCAGACACTGAGAAGTAACCACGTTATTGGTAAGAGAGTGCCAGACGCTAGTTGCTGTGGATAACAAGAAAGTTTAAATTTTCCGAAAATAAATAAATAAATATTGGCCAATGGGAGCAAATGTCAAAAGGAATCTACATTTTAAAAGGCTAGACAAATACCCACTGGGTTTGGCAGCTGAACCTTAAAGAGCAATTTCAAGTGAGTAATGAGACTAGATGCCTGATTGAGAGGGATTGAAAATGGACCTTTAGAAGGTGAGTAATTAAAGAGAATTATGGCAATGCCCCTGAGAGGCTCAGACTGAAGACAGGAAGAAAGATTGGCTCGTCTCCAAGAAGGGGCTTCTAGACAAAGCCTCAAAGTTGGGTTCACAATCGGACACTCAGAAGAGATGCAGTTCCTTGTATGCCAATTACATTGTGATAAGGCAGTGTTCTCAAGGGCACATTTTAGAGCTTCATAAACTATTATAGTACATTCTCAGTTGAGAATCATGTTTAAATTTTATTATGATACATTAAGATATTCCCAATACATGAATGAGAAAAATTCAATATGAGGAAAAGCCAAAAACACACAAATTCACACTCTAGGCATACAAAAACTTCAACAAAGAGCAACAGTAACAAGAATGTGTGTCTAAGGTAAGAAGGAGGAAGACGCCATGACTGGAGTATGAATCAGGGTCATGGCTAGGGTCCATACATGACTGTTCCACTTCTTGTGAGTCTAGGTATTGAGCAAGGTTATGACCCTCAGCAAGGCCAATAAAAGCCAAATAAAGACCTCCAGGAAAGGCTCAAAAAAATTCTCTGAACAGATGAATAGCTACAATGCCATCAAAACTTCACTTAAAATCATAATAGAAAAACATGTAGACATGAGACTGGGTGGAAAAGGAGAGTACCATCCACATTAAGCATCTATTCTATCAGTGTCTTAGGAATTGAAGTGAACAAAATGCCAGATTTCCAAAAAGACTCAATGGCTGAGAAACCCAAAGACAAGACAGATAAGAGGGCAGCATTAACTTGGTAGATGCTGCTTATTCAAAATACAACCACGTAGATCTTTCTTGACACTGTCTAAATACTAATGTATTCAATGCTTTATGGTTTTTCGTTGTGTATTAAAATAATTAGAACAATAAACAGTGTGCCAGGGTGCCTCTACCACCTCAAACTCAGAGAGGAATTCATCTTTCTGTTTTCATATAGGCAGTGCCAAAGAGGCAGTCTTTCCTTTGACTTGTATGATTTTCCACAACAATCTCCACAGAAGTAGATTTGTCCATGGCTGAAAACAGGACAGGGTGAAGAAGGCGGAAGGGCCATTTTATATCTGTTAAAACATGAATAGTCAACATGTTAGTTACAAGAGAAAATATAAGCCTAAAGAATGAGTGCTATGATTGGCGAGCCACTAATTACAGAACTGAATGGAGAGACCAAGGAATGTGACCCTTAGCTCCAGAAGGCAAAGTTAAACACTTGTCAGAGAACTGGCAGCCATTACAACGTTCTCATGTGACCCTCAGGTTTTACAGCTGAAGTGATGGTCAAGGAGTTACAGGATTTGAGAGATACCTCCAAGACAGTCTGCATCAGTCAGGTGTCTACTGCTATCTTAAATATCCATCCCTCCTCCCCACTGCCCCCAACCCAATCCTGTTTGTTTCCCTAAAATAGAAGGTAGTGTTTATAGAGGCTTCACTATGAATAGTCAAGCATATCCACGTTCTAAGACATTTGATGGTCTCAGCCACACTATTAGGTCCTAATCTGTTTATGGGTGGAACAGCTATGACACAAACAGGCCAGGTCATATATCCAGGTGACACACAGCTGTGAGCACGAGAACAGAAATTCAAGCCCAACCCTTCCAGACCTAGAGCTTTGGTTCTTGGCCCCTGGGATAGGCTGTCTCCCATCTTATTTCAGATCAGCAATCCTCTCTATCTCATTCTCTCTCTCTCTCTCTCTCTCTCTCTCTCTTATGGAACATCACAAGATTGTTTAGCTGGTCTTTATTACATCTACTTGTATGTTTTTCTAATTATAATAGCATGCAAATACATTTTCTAAGGAAAATATCATAATAGCATGAATAAAATTCCACTTGACAGTGAGCTATGATCCCAGCTTGCACCTCTTTATGTGGTGTTTTTATTTTTTCTTTCTAGATAGTTTTCTGCATGCTTATGGATTTTTAAAAACAATATGATTGTATAGATAGTTTCATGATATATTATGTCAGTCATCTGAAAACTTCACTTTAAACTCACCTGCATGTTTTTCAGGGCACTGTAAGTGAAAACAATGTGACATTTGAAGGATGGAAACTCTGTTTCCTTTCTGGAAAACACTACTGCACCTTCAAACAGAGATGGTGAGAGCCTACTGAAGTACCCTACTCTCCTCACCCTGGAACCCGTGACATCCAGGGAAACAATCCTCAAAAGACGAGTAAGCAATTGAGGAGCAACAGTTCAAATGAATAGAAGAGAAAATTACCTCATCTGGAGCTTCCTCATGCTTCAAGGCTAAGCCCAGTTCTAATATCAAATATACACACATAACCACAATATTCCGTTTACCCAGACATCTCATTCCTATAGCCACCTGAAAATGGGGTTCCATTTGGTCCCACTCACCGGATGTGACAGCTTACCTCTCTCTATGTAGAAAAAGTGACCACATAAAGGTAAACATAGTCCCCTCCGGTGATAAGTTCACACAAACAGAAATCACATCTCTCTCGGCAGTGGATATAGTACCAGTTCTTAGCTCAACAGCTTGAAGGACACAAGCGTGTGTTGAATAAATGAACGAAGTTCACTTGACTGATTCTGGTTACCCAGATTCCACAAAGTCCTACAGAACAGGATGATTCAACCAGCCATGACCACGAAGAGTTAGGGTGACCGTGACAGTCACAGACCGGTAGCACTCACTCAGAGTGGCACGTGGAAATAGTACCTACCTTCGATGTACTAGGAGAAGCATTATGTTTTAGTTAGACACTTGAGTCAATGAAGCATCTTTCCCATGGGCTTTTCACGTAACTGAAGGTGATTTTCTTAATCTCTCCCTTTAGGTTGCTTACTTATAATAACGAAGATAATAAAAGCATGTAGGCCTTAGTGAGGATTAAATGAAATAATGAGCAAAAGCATCTACCAGTGTACGAGGCACAGAGTAGGAGGTAAGAAAATGCCAATCCCATGTCTATTTTTCCTCCATCTACCCACTGCCCCCTTACTAATAAGACTTTGAATTTATTTATGCTAATAAGACTGTCTCCTCTCTCATTTCCACTTTTGACAATCCATGGAACAACTTCTATTATTTACAAGTCTTAGCGCGGTGGTTCTCAACCTTCCTAATGCTACAACCCTTTAATACAATTCCTCATGTTGTTGTGAGCCCCCAACCAAAAAATTATTTTATTGCTACTTAATAACTGTAATTTTGCTACAGTGATGAATTATGAAGAAAATACCTGATAAACAGAATAACTAATATGTGACCCCCAAAGGAGCCATGACCCACAGGCAGAAAACCACTTCCCTAGAGGGTTAAAGAGAATTTAAGGCAATACAACTAAACTAAAAAACCCTAATTCATCTTCTATCATAAGTCTGGATCTTCCAACCTTTAAAAATGACTATCCACAATAACAAATACAATCGACGAAAAAGACACTGTCAATGTGAGAGTGGGAGTCATGGATGGCAGTCCAAAGAATGGCAGCTAAGGGGGTGATGGAGTGAGAAGAGAAAGGAGGGAAAGCAATAGAAATATAGTAGATTAGGGGAGGGATACAGGGAAAAGAGGGAGGAAGGGTGGGATTGGGAGGAGATGAGGGAGGGGGCCACAGCCAAGATAAATTGTAATAAGTGATAATAATAATAAAAGAAAAATGAAATCATTAAAATTTTTAAAAATTAAAATCTTGAAAGAATGACTACCCACAAATCACTGGGGCATATCTGAATGATCTCGCAATTAGTCACATCTTTAAAGTTGACCTCTATTTCTTCCTGTTCATCCTGAGTTGTAAACTTGAGCAATGCCCAGCTTGATGAAGGCAATTTTTCTTTCTTAGGTATCTTATAAATCTCGTTTAAGAAAATAAATCCATTTTTTGCTTTGAGGCCTCAGGAGTGTCAAGAATAATTGAGCATTTCTTCATGGTGCCCATGGCCTGAAGATTACATCTTTCCCTTAAAGACTTAGCAAGAGACACCCATTTAGAACTGTAGTCAACAGCATTAGCTAAACATACCACACCCAAAAGACAAACAACAGCTGGATTACTGAGGCCCAGCTCACCTATTGGTCAATGCTGATCTCAGACTTCCTATTCACACCAAGTGCATAACCCTAATGAATGCACCAACTCACATATCACCTAGAAGAACTCTGAAGTAGAAATTAACAACCTTCGTAGGCTTATGAATAACTATATTTTATAGACTCTCTATTCTGCATTCTTTTGCAGGGGTTCAGCAGGAAAGATGCATCTGGACCATACAGATCCTTGTGAGTTTTTACTGTGCTCCATAAACAACATGAGAGTTTCATGGAGATGTCATCAATGGAGAGCAGAATGTGAGGCTTGATCAGACTACTATGCTATTGCATGCACGTGCTATTGCCCTGAGTAACCTAGAAAGAAGACGTGTCTCTAAAGCTAACCTCCATAGCTTCCTCTTCAGCCCAAATTATAAACTTTAACAATGCCCAGCTTGTTGCTATCTATACACATATACAGCCAAGATGAGAACACCTGAAACTAGAAATATTTCAGACAAAAACCCAGCTCAGCTGAAGTTGTCAATTAAAATTTAGACTAATCTGATTCTCTCCTTCCCTATTCAGAGAAGCAATTTTCCCCTAAGCCCAGTACCAGTTAAACCACTAAATCATCTAAATTACAGTGTCAAAAGCCAAAACTTTGCTCTGCCTATTAGGTGTGTGGATCTAGTTTGCTGAATCTCATGTGAAATCATACACCATTCAGGACACTCACCTGAAACCACTGTAAAGCATTTTCATGGTGTGCTGTGAAATCAATTTTAAGCAGCCTGCTATTCTCTCACATCTCTTTTCCTGGTGGTGAGGAATAGATTGGGTGGGATGGGGCAGAGATTTGGGAATCGTAAGTATAATACCTTAATTTAAAAGATTAATTAGGCATGGCAGAGATATGGGGAATGCTAAAAAAAAAAAATGAATCAAACCCTCATACCAAATGCTTAGGTTCAGGGGAGCTCATTCTCCCTCGGTGTGTGTGCATGTAGTGTGTGTGTGTGTCCATGTGTGCTCTCAGGAGCATATTTAGACCAAGGGACAATCTTGGGTGTTGTTGTTAAGGCACCATTGACTTCCTTCAGCAATCGGTGGCCTGGAGTTTGCCAATTAGGTGAGGTGATCTGACCAATGAGTCCCAGGAGGCCTCCCCTCAGTAGTGGCTGAAGTTACAAGCATGGCAAGCATTTAATTGACTGGGATATCTCCTTAGCCCTCACTCTTATTTAAGCTTATTATTTAATAAAAGGAAACTAAGGGAACTCAGGAGTCAGCCAGACAGGAGATGGGGTGGGGTTGGGGGAGCAAAACCCAGAAAGTCTGAACATCAATAATTTTTCAAGGTTAAAAAAAAAAAATGAAACAACTATATAGAAGATAAAAATCTTCCCAGAAAAAAAAATCAGTAAGAAACAGCTTTAAAGGAGTTGGGAGAGGGATGTTTATGATAATTAACCCTAGAAATGCACCCATAGCCATCCCAATTGGCAAAGCTTTATTCATTGGCTTTATAGAACCAACAAGATCCAATTCCTCACCTACCTCAGCTG
The DNA here is from genome assembly GCA_028658305.1 of Pachyuromys duprasi. NCBI lineage: Eukaryota > Metazoa > Chordata > Mammalia > Rodentia > Muridae > Pachyuromys > Pachyuromys duprasi. The sequence continues at coordinate 74,236,669 of CM053766.1, forward strand.
ATCAGATTGCCCTACAGGAAATCAAGCAAGTTTCTCTTCACTTAAAAAAAAAAAAAAAAAAAAAGCAAACTCATCTCTACCCAAAAGAACTGGGTCACACAGTAGAGATTATACTCACAATGTCATTAACATTGAGTTGTAAGGAAACATGGTTCCCATAGGCCTGAAAAAGTTTCTTAAATTTGACCTACATTCAAGTATAATTATCTTTCTTTCCCAATTGGCAAACAGATGCTGTATAACCCTGTCATAAAATCCCATAATTAATACAGTTTTGAATGTTATAAGCTGAGTTATCTGACCTAAAATGTGGCAAGATACAGAAGAATACAAGGCAGTTAGCATAGCATGACTGCACCATAGTCCTGGTCCCCATTATTTTAGAAACCATGACTTTCCTTTACATAACAGGATTTATTATGTGTATAGAAGTCATCCACACAGTCCACAGTAGAAGGTAACAATGCAGCAACCATATCAAATATTTAAGACTAGTCTTAAATATTGTTAAAAGCACACCCAAGATTTAAACTAAAGCATTCCCCATGAAGCTCTGGAGCACTGGGAATTTATGTAGACAGATCACATCATTTGTTTGTGCGGTTGTATTTATTTGATTTTATCAATGAGGTAGTTGAGAGATAGCGCGGTACAGAATTAAAAAGTGCTGAGAGGTTGGCACAAAGCAGTTCACCACAGATGCTCTTTGATCTTAAGCAGAGTCATCCTCTTTCTGAGAAAAATCTCCATTTCTCACTTCAAATGAGATAGTAATATCCATTTTAAAGCGTTGTTATAAGAACAAAAAATTATGATAATTCACATACTATTTCACTTAGAATGGATTAAAAAGGTGTTTAAGTTAGAATTATGTATTCCAATATTAAGAAATCACCAGGAAAAAAAATAAGTGTGCCAAAAGGTATCCTTTTCATTGTTGGAGAACTTCATCCATGCATATAACACATTTGCTCAAGTCTCCCGCTCCTTCCTACCCAGGTCCTCCCTCTCCTACCCTCCTACCACCTTCTCCTCCAACTTCAAGCGCTCTTCACTTTAAAAAGTTTATTTTAAAAATTTATATTGTTAATTGCATGCGAGTGCTCGCACACGTGCGCCTGAGTGTACGCATGCTCACTGTGTTTGTCGGGAGCCTATGGAAGTCAGAAGAGAGCAGCAGAGTCTCTGGAACTCAAGTTACAGGTGGCGAGAAACAAACACAGGTCCTCTGCCAGAGCAGTAAGTGCTTTTAAACACTGGGCGTCATTCCAGGTCCTGCTTTTTAAAAATATTTTTTAACTTTTTGAAAATTTTATATTTACATCATTTTTACCACAACACACCATTTATTTACCACACCCTCTACCCCTTCCAACTCCTCCTCACATGTTCCCCCTTCTCAGATCTATGACTTCCCCTTCCGTATTGTTGTTGTGTGTGCATGTTGGTACATTTTTCAAAATGATGTGAGCTATGAGCAAATACTCTGCAGAAATTTCAGATCAGACAACCTATTTTGTGATTCTGGATAAAATGGTAGATAGAGTATGTGTTTCTATTCTCTTCCAACCAAAAGCCCACTGAAGTGTTACTAAAGCCTTCGGCGGCCAGGGTGACGGCTCCGTGAGGAGGAGTGCTTACTGAGCAAGGACGAGAGCTGAGTTTCAGTCCCCAGTGCTCATAAGAAGATGAGTGTGGCAGAACACACACATAACCCGAGCACTGTGCAGCGCATAGAGCCAGGCAGACCTTAGGGATTCCATGCGTTGCCAGCCTCCCTGAAACAGTAATCCTTAAGTCTGGAGAGAGAATCTGCCTCATGAAGCCTGGCAGAGAGCAATGGAGGAACCCTGACATGACCCTGGGCCTGTATACGAGTGCGTGCACACACACAAACAACCCTCTCCCCATGTATGCACACGTATGCATACACAAACACACACAGACAGAGAATACAAATAATTATAATTTCATAAGGTAAAAAAATCATAACGAAGAGTTGTTATCGGCTGATAAAGCATGTCTGCAAATTTTGGAAGATGAGAGTACAGAAGCACTAATTGATGACAGGAATGCGAAGAAGCTGGGTCAGAGCGAAAGGAAGACACATCACTTTCAAGAGTCCACAGTGTTCCTGCTTCTGAAGGTTCAGACAGCCAAGGGACACGTGTAAAACACAAGCCTAGCATAGAAGAGAAATCCACTCACAACTGAGCTGTAGGGACACTGTTTCTCTGTGGTGGGAATCCTACCCCAGCTCATGATGCCTGCCTTGCTCTACAATGTGTGCAGATTCCCACATGTGTGGGGAGGAATACCATGTAAGTGACTCTGGAGGACAGTTTACATTACAAACTGATTCTCACATAGAATCGACAATATGAAGAACATATTTTTGTGAGGATTCTAATATAGTCAGAAAGATTCGTGAGTGCATTCTTTGTGGTAGACAGGAACAGAAAGGGCTAGGGAAAAAAACAAACCTGGATTAAGAAAAAGAAATGAGAATTTTAGAATATAAGCTAAATGAGAATTTTGGAATGTAAGCGGTCTTAAAAATTCCCTAAAAGGTAAATTTAAAATAGGCTAAAACACCATAGGAAAACTAACAAGTATTTATTAGGAACTATGGAAAATTAGTGTCAAAATAGAAAGAAAGAAGGGAGGGAAGGAGGGCAGGTCAAGGTTCATTTGAAAGATATAATGGAATTTTGTGCCTGAAAGTGGCTGTGGAAGATACTCCCATCCAGGAAAGTCACTGAAGACATAAGCCAACAGGAAAACAGAATCTCTATAAAAAAAAAATTAAATTAAAGAGTATTGAACTTCACAGCAGCATATCGAACATTTAAGAGACAGGGAGAATGCCTTCCAAGTTCTAGAAGCCTCTTTGTAATTGGATCTTCCATACCGACTTATAATCTTTTTTATTTATTACAGTTTATTCACCTTGGATGCCAGTTGTACATATAACCCTGAGTTATATTCTTATTCAAACATGAGTGTAGGGAATACTTCCATGGGTTGCTTTCTCCGCCCTGGGAGAAAGAAGGAAAACACTTCCTCACTCCTGCAGACTATGTGAGCAACAAGAAGGACGCAAAGACACGAGAATGGCAGAAGACAGAGATGCTCAGTGAAGCACAGAATGATGGTCACTGTGGAGAAGGCACAGAAGACAGCCACCGAGTGGGAAGCCTCAGAAGAAATTCCCAGGAAAGAAAAAAAAATCATATAAATCAGATCTCTAACTGAACAGAAAAAGAAAAGAAGGAAAAGAGAAAAGAAAAAATGTGGATGTGAGAAAGACAAACGACACTGAAGAAATAAAAGTTAAGGAATGGAGATGTCACGGTGGATGGAGAGAAAGCTTGCTCTGCAGGTGTGAGTACCACGCTGGTCCCACCCACAGCAGCCCCCGAAGCCCTGAAAAGCTGCGGCAGGCAGCCGGCCTGTAATCCCAGCACTCGGGACTGCTCAGATGAATGAAGTCTGAGTTAAAGTGAAAGAAAGCTCTGCCTTCATATATAAGTTAGAGAGCAAAGAAGCCTCCTCACAAAGACCCTGGGCTCCACGCACATGCGCATCCATAGGCACCCCACACATGCACGTGCACACATACACCATGCAATAACAAGACAGAAGTATAACGGCAACTAGCCCACTATTTGACACTGAGTTCCAGGGTAGAGGATTAGTTCACATACTATAAGAGGAAAAAGGTAGAATTATGAAGAGAGAGCAGAAAGGGGATGCTGTTAGTAATCTTCACAGTGGTGTGAGGGGACAGCAAGGCACTGGGACTACACTGCTTACTGGGGAAGGAGTCCGTGTTCTTCCAGAAGCTGCACAGGTGGCTGATACAGGTGTGACAGAAACATGATGAGCCGAGGGACCGAGAGCCTAAAGTTACATTCTTATCTATCAGTACTTTCCGAAAAGACAATTCACATTATTACACAAGTCCATCCAGCTTTGCTATAACAAACTGCCTTGGCGTATGGAAGGCTGGAGATCTGTTTAGCTTGCAGTTTTGGGGGCCGAAATTTCACCATTGGGTAGCCTAGAGTGGCTTCTGGTGAAAGTCCCCTCTGTGTGCGCCCTTCCGGCGGATGGTGTCCTGTGCAGAAGAGAAAACACATGGCGGGGCAGGAAGCCGGAGCATGAGAAAGGTGAGTGTTCTGTTTTATAACCTGCTCTAAGAGGAACTGAAGAGGTTCCCATACAAACGGCTTTGATCCTTTCCTGTGAAATAATTACCTTGGTCTAATTACCCCGCCTTCTCTTAAAGGTCTCCCGCATTATCACCCTGAGGAACCCTGGGCAACACACTCATGCTATAGCCAAACCACAGTAATACCTGAGTGTAAACAACACAACCGGCGACTTCAGAGACGGAGGGCTACCCAAAGATCGTGCCCCAAAATTAAAAGTTACACCTGAGCAGAGACACTGACGTCAGAGAAGGGTGGAGTGGAAAACTGTTGGTGTCTGCCCAAGTGTGACTTTCACTGTTAAAATATGTGGTTTCCATTTATACTTTGATAAAAAATAAAGTTACAAAATAATTGTTCTAAAAGTACAAAGTGCTTAAATTTCACTATAAAACATGCATCCAATATTGTAAACGAGATGACCAGATGTGTATGAAAGTCTTGAGAAAGTGTTCACAGTATATTGAATGCTAAACAAGACTCACTTTATTCTGATAGGCAGCCACTGACTAATTCTAAAGTGTTCAAGCCCAGTGAGAGGTTAAGTGCCTTTCAGTATACCCTACAAGACATCTAGGCCCATTGATTACAGTGTACAGAGAATGCCAGATTGCTTTATGATGTCACTTGCTACTACAGAAATTATTCATGAGGCTCCTGCAGCAAGCCGAGTTCCTATGGGGCTGACACCGTGATTCAGAGCCTGCAACCTAAAGTGGTCTAAGCACTTGTCAAATTTAGATGTTGATTGACCTCAAGGCCAGCGCCATCACCTACATTCAAACATATATTTTCCACCAGGAACTGCAAACACATTTGAAATGAACAACCCTCCAGGCAGCCGAGAACAAAGGAAATATTCTGCAAAATGAAGCTAAAACACTATCACTGACGCATGCTGTCTCAGGAGCGGCTTCCCAGGCGGATAGCAAGCCTGCCTGTGACTCAGATACTGTTCTCATTGGGAAAACTATGACAGGTCTACTTAAATGCTCAAACAGTACCCTCTGCTGGTGGAGATGTGATTTTATTTGCAGAAGAACTGAGTTTCACTGACAACAAGGAAAAGAGATTTTAAAAGAGAAGAGAGAAAGAAGAGGAAGAAGAGAGAAAAGAGGAGGAAGAGAAAGTGGAGGAGGAGAAGTAGGAAAAATAAGAGAAAGACGAAGAAAAAGAAGAGGAGGAAGAGGAGGAGGAGAAAGAAGAAGTACAGAAGCACAAGAGGCCAAGAGGCAAACAGAAGTAAACAAACAAGCAAACCCAGTGAATTTTAGTCCTCTTTAAGGAAACAGACACTTTAAGATCCATCCTTAAATCCCAGTGCAACGCTTGGCCTTGACAACAGCATATACTAAGGAATGGTTTTGAAGTGTCTGTCCTTTGCTTTATTAAGTTATTCAGCACAAGCTTCCCCTGGATGTATCCTCAGTGCTCTGAGTGTATAACATGATATATACTTTGCCTTTGGGGAACATATTAAGTGTGTCAAACAAAATGTTTCTTTAAGTTACAGACCACGGCTCTTACAGGATCCAAGAATTCCCACATTTGCAAATGCCTAGGAAAAGTTCAATGTTTTTTTTTTGTTGTTTTTTTTGTTTTTTTTTTTTTTGTCCTGCTTCAATATAAGAAACGGTTGTTTGAAGACAGTAAAATTAGCTTATTGAATGAAAGAAAGAATGGGTGAGTTATATCCTTCAGGGCAGGGGATCTGAATATGTGTTGCACATAGTGCATTGTAAGTACTTAATCAATGGAGTAGCAATTTAAATTAGTTACCTTATGGGAAAGCTAGTGTTTCTAATATCTTTCATTAAAAATCTGTTGAATAGCTGGCTTCCAGTGCCTCCAAAGCAGTTCGATTAACTATGTAAAATACATTCCATTTTCATGGGGGCTTTTGCAGTGGAGAATACTGTGCATATTTAAAGATGTTACAGAGCCCAACTTCTTCAACTGTAAGTCATAACCCCCCTACAGAGTTGCTGAAAAGAATGTGAGGGTTCCAAAGGTATTGATAACAGCAAAAGACACCTGAAAGTGGAATGCCCAAAAATAAATTCACAATAAAATCCAAGCGTCCAAGGTGCTTCGGGCTATGCTCGCAGTGTTACATTGCACAACTTCACTGTAGCCTCAGCTTAGAGCACACATGTGCCCTGTACGCTGTGCAGGCTGTCCCAAGGAGTACACTGAAACTGCATCCTCAGAGACACTGCATGTTATGGACCACATTGCTTCTACTGCACGCACAGTTTTCTGCTCTTATAGAAATGTAATAGCTTAATGAGGGAAAACAAAGATGTTCCCACCATTATGCCTCAGCAAGGAACTAACACATTAGTATTCGTTTGAATTATATTGTGTTTGAATGTTTGATTGTAAGAATTGTATCTGAGCTGCCAATGAGCTCATGAAAATACCATTAAATTAATTTTAGCTTGTGATCAAGGCAGAATTTCCAACAAGTTTTACAATGGCCTTATACATATGTCTGCATTTTGCACTATATATTCATGCAACATGGCATTCTCAACATTGATGATTATAAAATCAAATTATCAATCAACTCTCAAAAACAATGAGTATCTTCCATGCCACGCCATATTAAATATTCAAGCAAAGCTTGATTTTTGTCATATTTACTATTGATATGTAAATCCTTACAAAAGAGTCTGTGAGCCAAAATAAGTACTTGTGGATTAACGTTCCAGTGAGCCAGCCGATAGACTAGAGTTCTTTCCTCGAGGCCTATGCGCTAGCCTCATATGCTGCCAACAATTTCTTCTCCCTGTGGCCTTGCTTTCTTCCTTATGACTCCACCCACTTCTGGTATTGACTTCATTGCCCCAAGCTGTCCCAGGAGGCTAGTCTCCTACATGCTCCTATGTTTCTACATTGTTTCCATCTTAAACACATGGCAAAAACAAAACATTTATTTATTGCTTTATCTAAAGTCTTTTCTTCTTTCACCATGAAATCAGGGTCCGTATCTCTTACGTTCAGAATATAATAACTAGGTCTTGGTGACTGATTCTTGAATGAGGGGAACAACTTGAACTCTTCTTGGGTGTAGCTGGACATGCTTGGCTGATACCACATATGCCCTGAGATTTGTGCATTAGGGGGAGGAAGTTACAGGTTGAGTCCCTAGTGTATCACCGGAGTCTTGGGGAAGTCACTAGCCCTCTAGAGTTTTTCCTCTTTATTTAAAACATAAGGGTGCTCAGTGGAAGAGGATGCACCTAGCTCTGTAGCAACTTAATGTGCCAGGGCAGGTTGGTACCCGTGGTGGACTTCCTCTTCTCTGAGGAGAAGAGAGGAGGGGAAGGGGGGAGAAGTATATGATGGGGAGACTAGGAGGGGGTTGCAATCAGGATGTAAAGTAAATAAATACATGAATTTAATAATAAAAAGAAATCTCTTTTTATTTAAAGAAAAAAAATAAGGCCTTGGATCTGTACAGAGGGCTAAAGAATATACAACTTTATCCTCACACAATACTGGTATGTCATAGGTATTTGTTTTCATCCTGACCTACAATATCCAGCAAGTCACTCTGACTTGCGTACACCCCCTCTATGCCCACCGATGTGACTTGGCAGATCTGAACCAAGGAGTCCCCTCTCATGCTTGATCTCAGATAGCATCCTCCCACAGAGGATGAACACAGTGTCTGCATTCTCCTCTGTGGGAGTAAGCAGGCCTGGGAGGGTTACACAACCCGATGTTTTAATCGTGGAATCTGATTTTAGGTCAGAAAGATTTATTCCTGAATGGAACCTTCCTGATCATGCAACTGACCTTAATCAAGTTCCGGAGAAAGCTTGGGACTTATCTCTAGCCCCATATTACTCCGGCAGGGAGCTAGGACTCAGATGAATTATGGGTAGATCCTCTCGGGTCAGAACAAGTGATTCCTTGACACAGGATTCCCCCTCCCGAAAGCAATGTGTTTCATGGAAAGCAAGTGGGACTAAAGCCAGATCGCCTAGGATCAAGCTTTTCAACACCACAGCTCTATAGACTTAACTGAGTCCCCGGGCTTGCCCTGTAATATTGAGCTCATAATATCTGCCTGGGGGTTTGTTTTGAAGGTAGAAGATAATCCTGTGTGGAAGGAAGCCAGGTGTGGAAGGCAAGCTTACTGGTGCTGTTTATATAAGAGAAGAGCCTCGGACCATGGGACTCCTTCCCCACCTCCGCTTCCCCAGATACCTTCTATTCAGTTAATAAAACAACAAACACACAAACTGCAGCCATCGGGATGGCGCTCTGCTGGCTGCAGCTCTTTGTCCCCTGTCGAATCCTGCTCCCAGTGTCTGCAACCCTGGGGTGCACTTCTCCCTTGTGGCACACGCTCTTCACAACAACAACAACAACAACGGCAGCAAATTCCTTTCACTTATTTTTAGCAAGCTCCTTGATCCTGACGAGCTGCTAATCAGCCTCACTGGTTCCTCTCTCCCCCTACATACTGAATCACGCACAGTCATTCCCTGTTTCCTAACCGCAGCATCCATCCTCCGTGGTCACACCCCACAGCAGGACCCCCGAGTCTAATGTGCACAAATGTCCGCCTTCCTGACTTTAGTCTGGCTTAGCCATCTTACAGCACTTGGTACACGGCAGTTGCTTGCATCTGCCCACAAAAGTAACTATGTAGTTGATGTGAGTTAAGAGAGGAGATTATCCCAAGGAGGTTGAGTAATTGCCAAAATGTTCAGGAAGCTGAGGGATTTGCCCTTTAAAGAGGTGTGTCTGGAAACCAGGCCCAGGAAGAACATGATAAATCATACCCAATCGCATCCCACCACTGAAGTGGGATATAGTCACCACTGAAAAATAGATGCTGCGATTGACTTCATCCAGCCACTTCATCCTTGGATCCCTAAGAGTAGCCACTGCTCAGCTACACTGCCCTCAGGAGCCACCCTTGCTGATAGAACAGAGATTTCCCCTTTGTCAATCTACCCTTGAACAACTGATTTACAGCTAGAAATGAGACTATGTATCCATGTCTGCCTGCAAAGGCTTATGGGAAGATGGCTATATGACACCGGAGCTGAGTTTCTCCTCAGCAAGATGTCCAAGATCATGAATCCCTCCATAGGACAAATTCTAAATTCTGGACAGTACAGATTATAACAATAGTTGCTACACCTACTTCTTAGCAATGACTTGAGGTTTCATTTGCTTGACCTATACCTAAAATAAATAAAAAAAAAAATCACGGAGCTTGGTAGCCATTGAAATAAATAAATTTAACTTGAACCTAATGTAACATAGCCCTGTCAGCTCTGAGTTCCTGCCACATCCCCTTTGGTTCTCCCTTCTGTTCTGAAGCTTTAACAGCGGCCAGACACAAGTACCCGCTCAGCCTTGCAGAGTGGCTGCTAAGAGCAGCAACCATTGTCATTCCAGGCCCTCAGCCTGGCTGGCACCAGCCCTACAGCCTTCTGGCTTCCCCCACATCTTGGCTTTGTCTCCTTTCCATCATTCTCTTGCCCTGCTGACTGCTGACTGCCTTTGGCTCACTTACTTTTTGACCCTGGGCACTTTGTAGTGTTGCTTAACAGGGGCACTGTTAGCATTTGTTCAGAACAGCTCTCTGTCTCATGTGTTGCCAGGCCTTTTAAACATCTCTGCTCATTCAATGTTCAGCTAGTTCTACAATCACAGTGACAACCCAAAATTGGATAGAAATTACTCAAAAACAGCTCCATCACCAATGCCCAGCCCTGCATAGGTGACAGCTCACAAAGCTGGGAACCTGGAGAACATTGCACAGCCTGCAGACAGTTCCACAGGTTGGAGAGCTCTGTTTCCAGCTGCCTCGGTTGATCTCAACCTCTTCCAGGCAGCTCAGCTGGTTTCTGCTTCTCCCAGGCAGCTGGTCTAGTCTCAGAGGCTTCTTCGTGGCTCAGTTTGTCTGAGTCTTCTCTGTAACTTAGCTCTGCTTACAGTACTAAGGGACTAGAGAATCTGGTCAGTTTTAGGGACTTCCTGAAACTGCTTTGAGTTGTTTACCTGCCTGTTTAAAAAGGTTCCTTGCAGGATGGAATGTTCCAGTCTCTGGGAAAAACTGTTTCACAACAGTTGATCTGCACGAAAAATGTTTCAAGAACTTGGAATGGAACCGTGTTTTACCTATAGGAGGACAAAGACAAAGGGAAAAGTTGGAATGAGGGCATGCTGCTTTGCTCTCCTACTTTATTAAAAGCTCTTAAACTTGGCTGTAAACTTCTCAGACTCTGTACTTGTTCTTTGTTTCCTATCAGTAGGTGCCTTGATTAGGAGCAAAATGATGCTGAGCAGCTGGGTGATGAAGCCAAGCAGGTCCTGTACACAGTGCCATAATTTCTTTTCTTTTTTTAAGTTAAAAATCACATTTCAAAAAGTATAAAAATGGTAGCATAGATAAGAAAAAAAGAAGAAACCAATTTTTTACCATCACAAAGCAATGACTATTAGCATTGTGTGGTACATGATTATGGACATTTCCAGCACACATGTAATGCATACATGCAAACATGTATGTATAGACACAACACATCCTAATAGTCAATATGGACATTTTTTGGTAAAATCTCTTTTCATGAATTAGCTGTAATAGCATCATCTTTTAAATCAACTACTATGGTTTAGGGAAATATTGTATTGAATGTTATGGTATGAGGTTTACTCTCAATTTAATGCCAATGTATGATTATATTTTAATCCTCTTAATCAATATATTATGTTTGGCCCATGAGCTAGGTGCAGCTTTACTACTGTAAACAATGTTGTGATGGACATCCTGGGCTTGAAAAACATGAAACATGTTTACTGTTTCTTGGGATTGATTTCTAGGCAGGACATTTCTGAGACAGGCTATTCACATTGTCAAATGAGCCTTCTATAACATTTCTATACTCATAGACTGCACATGAAGACATGGTTGGTTCTTCTGACAAACTGTGCAATTTTGCAAGCTTAGCAAACTTGATAGTCCTGCTAGTCATTTTGTGTTGCTGTAACAGAATGCCATAGGCTGGATAACTTATGAAGAATAAAGTTGTTTTTTGTTTTTGTTTTTTTAAGACAATGAGAGCCTATGCTCTGTTGAAGGAATATTTTACACAGTATTCCAAGCTTCCAGTATGTAATTAGTGGTAGATAGTTCCTCACCAGCTTGATGTCTAGAACTAGGGCTATCCGTGTCTGGGGCCTCCTCAGAGGCCTTGAGGCCAGGTGTAGAGACCCATGCTTATAGTGCACTACAGACACACACAGTGCCTCGCCCTAACTAATCAGCTGAAGAGCTCTAAGCATGGCATGAGGTCCTGGGGGCTCCAGGAAAATACCAATGTATCATATCTGGAACTTGACTTTGTTCCAGAACAAATAGCTGTTCTGTTACAACTGAAAACTGATAATGGTCCTGCTTATACTAGCAAACAATTTAATCAATTTCACAATTTATGTAAGCACACTACTGGAATCTCTTACAATCCACAGGGTCAAGCTATTGTGGAATGCTAATATCAAATAGTTCAGTGGCAGATTTTAAAAATAAAAAGGGTGCATATACACCTACCTAAATCCCCGTGGATTATGCTACAATTAGCATAGCTTTACTTTAGTATTAGGTTTTTTTTTTTTAACTTTAAAGGCTAATGCTTCTTCTGTTACCCAAAGGTATTTTGCCCTAAAGGAGACTCAGCCTAAAGTATACATTAAATGGAAGATCTAGAAACCAATCAATGGAAAAGGTCTGGTGTTCTTCTAACATCAGGACAAAGTTATGCCTCTATCTTCCCAGAAAATGAACAAATCTTCAAATGGCTCCCATTCTGATGCATCCAACCCAGACAGCACCCTAGTGACTGCATCCCAGCATCCAGAGATAAATAAAGCAGCAGAAGCTAGACAACAAATCCACCAAGAGGAGACGTCCCAAGAGGGAGAATAAGCCAATGACTCAGGGAGATGACAAGGACATAATACCTCTGGCCCCAAAATTATACTGTTATGTTTACTGACTATATCACATATTAATTCTCAGCTTGTCAGTGAAGAATCCAAATGCTCTTTGTTAGCGGGTAGATAAAAGGCACACCTGTAATGAGAAGGAGAAGTACTATGTTGTTTCGCCATGCTAAGGATTTTTATTTTTATTTTTATCTTTATTTTTAGTACCAGTCTCAGGAGTGTTTAGTTGGATACAAAGAGAGATCTCAAAATGCCCTGTATTATTAGTAAAATTTACTAATATTACAGTAAAAATTATTAGCAGAAATTAACCAAGAAAAAGGTGAATTGAGAACAGTTTTCCTCGATCCTCTGTTAGCTATTCCTACAATTCTGTTATGCTTGCCCGTATTAGTTAGGCCAGCCATGCAGGCAATGCTTTTAACCTTGGTACCTATTACAGTCACATTTTTCTCTTAAAAAAAAAAATTAAAAGGGGGAGGTGTGGGAGGCACAGAGGTCGTTGTACTCACAGATAAGCACTATGGGAGCCAGAAATGTCGAACAACAGGATTGTTCCTTCAAGTGACCTGTTATCCGTCCCGAAGGCTGGAGCAGATGTGGCTAATGGCCTCGTGACCTTTGCACTATCTGTGTGGCCAAGACCATACCAGATCTTCCTCTGGACCTTATCATGTGCTTGGGTTTTTTTTGTTGTTGGGTTTTTTTTTTTGTTTTGTTTTGTTTTGTTTTTCAGTTAGTCTATGGAACCCATCTTTATGGAAGATGCCACATGTACTTCACAGAGAACTTTACTGTAGTCACTGTGCATCACTATGCATATGGAATTGAGTTATTATTACCAGGAAATCTTTTGCCAAATTGTGCTATGCTTAAATATGCCTAAAATAAACTATACAAGGTTAGTGTCCTGATTTTTGAACCAAGCACAGGCTACTTAGTGGTTTTGAACTGAACTACCTTCTTGTGTCCCCAGGTTCATTGCTCTGCTGGCCATGCTGGTCTCAGAAACCTCAGCCAGGGTTATTTCTAGAGGCCGGGAATATCAGGACCCTGCAAAACGTAAGCAGGTATGTGTGAAAGAAGTGAAACATGGGCTGGGTAGGTAAACTCCCTTTGTAGTAGTCTTCTGTGGCTATAACTAATCTGCTCCCATAATTGCAGCATTAATTTATTCCTCAGGGCTCCATGAAAGTACCCAGCATCTCCTACAAGGCCCTACTGCCCAATATGAATCACTCGGGAATTCACTTCCCAACACATGACTTCTGGGGGACACTCAAACCAAGCAAAAACAAAACAGATACATGGTGTTATTAAAGAGTTCACTGTTTAAAGTCTCCCAACACATATGCAAGTCATGCTAATTTCTCTGTGACTACATTTTCACCTATACTTATAACATTGATGAGTATGGATTCAGACAATATTGACCTTAAAGTATATCCTACAAACCAATGTTCAATGTATTTTATGTTTAAATTGTAGGTCTACAAAGTAAGTTTTTCATAGTAAAAGCCAAAACTATGTTATTTTTTGATGTTTAAGTTTGAATATGGTTCATTCAATGTATAGATTGCTAATCCCATTTACTCATCCAGCTAGTTAACAAATAAGAAAACAAATAGCAAACACTGAAAATTTGTTCGTGTAAATAGAATGGAGAGGAAAAAATATTCTTGATGAACTGGTGACATAGTCAGCAACCAGACAAGGAAACACAGAGTGTGTTCCCAGCCACTGCAGAGATGCCCTGGCCTGTGAGGAATGACTTGAGTGTTCCAGAGACCAGAAATATAGCAAGGACTCGGGCCCTCTCAGTCTCCTACAGCCTGCAACCCACTGTTTATAGATTCTGTCAGTTTATTAGAAGCCATCTGCCAAGGCCTTTAAACTCCTTGAAGGGGAGCACTTTCTAAATAGAGCTTCAGCCTGTGGGGTCCGATGCCACTGAAGCCAATTTCTCATGTTTCTAAATATATATATATAATTATATAATATAATATATATATATATATAATTGCACAAGTGACCTAAAATGAGACAAACAAGAGAAACCCAGCCTCACAGTCTACCAGTTTTTGGAAAACTTTCTTGAGAGTCTTCTTTAATACATGACTTAAAAAAAAATTCATGGCCTTTCTCAGTGACACTTCAAATATTTTAATTTTTCTCAAATAAAAACTTGAGGGTCTGGAGAGATGGATTAATAGTTAAAAGGGCTAACTACTCTTGTAGAGGACCCAAATTCAGTTCTTAGAACCCATGAAGGGCAGCCCATAGTTCCACCTCCAAGAGGTCTGGCGGCTTCATCCAACCTTTTCGGGCTCTGGCACACACTTGGCATACACGGGTATGCAAATACATATACACACATAAAAATAATTTAAGAAAACAATCTTTTAAAAGCAAAATAAAATATGTGACTCTACAAGAAACAGTTTCCGAGGGAACTGGGTTTTTTTTAAGCACTATTCACTTTCTTTGAAGATACTAGAACTTGTCTTTAATGATAGTTAAGAGAAACATTGTGATGTCTCCCCGTGCAATACACATAGAAGATATTTGCCAACCATTTAGTGAGCAAAGGGTTAATATCCAAACTATATAAAGAGTTATTGTACCAGGCCACATTGTGAGACGCAGTTCAGAGGGAGCATCTGGCTGCCAGGCCGGGGTCTTAGGCGCTGTGTTCCGTTCCCCAGTGCCTAGGGAAGGTTCCAGTCTGGAGACACCAGAAACCGCTCTGCCTTCATCCTGGCCACCCACGGGAAACAATAGGACGTGCCTGTTCTGAGATGGTTCCCAGCAGCCAGCTCCCTCTCCTCAGTCTTTAAAACATCTCGTCCTCTCAGGGAGGGTTAGCCTCTGAAGTGAGAGCTGGACCACCTCTGCTTCTATTCATTGGTTCGTCCTGTGTATCTGTCCCTCCTCTGAAAGGGACCTTTGCATCCAGGCCAATTGCCACCAGTCCTCTAAAGGACAAAAAGTAGGCAGTGTTCTAAATACACAGTGGGTGTCTAACCTTGTCAGATGGATCAGGCAAAGGCTTGATGGAGAAAACGTCATCTAAGATGTGATGTGAGGATGAAGAGGGATGGCTGTATGGGCCCTGAAGGCCGGCAGGTGACCCGGATGAGGGAGTAGCACCTGGGAATGGCCAAAGGTAAAGAAGAAATCAACCACAAATGCAACGTGGCCTCAAGGCATGCGCAGATGAATGCTCTCCCTGGAAGCATCGCTTCTTGTCAACAGACACCCGTCTTTCGTCTTTCATCTTTTCTCTTTCTCAGCAACAGCAATAACAGCCACCACCTGCAGGGAAGGCTTACCACACCCAGGCTCTGTGGCTTTCATATCTCTGAAGTAGGAATTGTTCCTCAGGACATTTTTTTTTTACAGACAGGTGAACTAAAGGAGAGATCATTGTCCCCATTAGTAAGTAGAGAGTTGAATTGGAACATTTTTTTTACATTTCTTGAGAATGGACCTAGGGTCCGTCTCTCAGTCCTACTACTCAGTGAGCTGTGCTCACAGTATGTTAAACCAGTGCAATATCCTACCTCCTTAAGGACAAAGTCTTCCCTGTGGAGCCTGCTGTGTGTGTTACCCCTGCTAGCAGATGGGAGAAGCAACTAGGAGAAATAACTCATCCACGTCACAACTGCTCTATGTCAAGTACTGTGTTTCTGCATACACACATACATATACACACGCACCCCCTGCCCCAGCACACACACACACACACACACACAGGTACATCACACGATGAACAAATGAATGGACACAGTAGAAATCAAACAGCCCTCTCAGAGGTAGATGGAGCAGACAGAGACATTAGTGAGAGCCAGAGATAGCAAAGGAAGACCTCATGTGTATCTCCAGGCAGTTAGGTATGAGGCTAGATACATTGTAGCAAGACTTCCCAGAGCACAACCCGCTGACAGTATATGTGCGAGGTGGCTTGCCTCACGCCCCATAAATAGCACTGGGGGTAGAGGCTGTTATCCCAAGCTGCATAATAAGGAAACCGCACACATGCGACAAGGAATCCATACAGCTAGGAAAGAAAAAGGCAGCAGGCCGCCCAGACTCGTGCAGCACTAAACCGTCCTTCCATGAAGACTCCCAGGGCTGTTGTAGAGTTTTATTTTGTGAAGCTGAAATAGAATGAAATGCACAAAAAGTAAGCCTATAGACTCTAATGTTTATCAATAAGTTGCCAACACAAACAAATGTGTATACAGAGAGAGAAATTATCTCCAAGCTATCTGGACAGGTAGCATCTCTAGAGAAAAAGGTACCCCGGGGGTTTCTGGGGTTGTTCCCCATGCTGTATTCTTTGCCGTGAGTGACAATGGCATTGAGCAGCACATTTGTTTGGTACACCTCCCTGGACCTGTACGTGTGTTATGCCACTAAGAACAGTTAAAAAAAAAAAAATCTCACCATTTCTTCCAGCAACACACAGCCTGCCGTATGTCACAGAGGTTTTGGAGAGAGAGGCAGCCTGCCACACATTACTGTGGTCCTGGGGAGTTTATGAATATTAGTTTTCTGCAAGACCTGAAGGGACGAATTCTTGAGAGGGTGACCTGAAGGAGATGAGGTCATCTTCTCCCTAGCTCCAGGTCCCAGGATGCTCTGCTCCCTCTCACCAGTCCATGTATGAGCCCAGAATGGAGGAAAGAAGGTAGCAAGATCTAAGCAGTAGTCCCGTTCAGGAGTCAGGCCAGGAAAGCCTCACCATCAGGGGATTTTTCCCCCTGGAAATCCACCAAGGATACCTACAGTACAAGGGCAAACTTACAGTCCACTGCCATAGCTCATGCAAGTAATCCCTGTAGCTCAGCCTGTCTACTGTTCCCTAAAGCCACTGCCCTAGGCAATGGTATTGGGAGTCTCCATTATATTCTTCATGCAAGTTAGAAGGGTGAGGCTGCTGAGAGCGTGAGCAGACATACATGCTACAAGAGGAGGCCCAAGTGAGCACAAACACACCGGGACAGAGAGTGACTGACGGTGGAAAATTTGAGGGCCGCCACTGACAGAGACCATTCTGCTATCTGTAAGTCTCCATTCTCTGGTTACTTATATTTCAACATCATTGTATTTGGTTCTCGGGCCTATTTTGGTCTTCCCAAAGCAACACTTGAGGTACAGGACATCTGTCATCTCAATAGTCTAGGTGCATTTATTGTTCTTCGTTTTGTAACAGCTTCTAATTTTATAAGAAATGTGCAGAATTCATACATCATCGCCTTAAGTACTACACACACTCATGTATACACATACCCAGACATAATCACACACGCTCACACAGATACACACACACACACACTCAGTCTTACATACTCACATACGCTCAGATGTAATTATACATATACACTCAAACATGCATGTTTACAGTCCACTGTAAACACACACAAATCTTGTTCTTCCTACGAAATGTGGTATGTGCTGAATGTATACCTCAGGAGGACACATGAACGGATTTATTTCTTTTTATAGTCGCCTAAATCACTTTTATGATTACTGCCAATGATCTCATCTAACAAGCCTTGCATTTCATTTTTTAAGAAGCAAAATCACTTTTGAACTTTTGCACTTTCTTTACCATCTTTTTTTTTTTTAAAAATCAAGTTCCTAGCATATCTAATCATTCCAAAAGGTCAAGCCATTTTAGACATGTGAGACCCAGACAACTAAATTAGCCTCTCTTAGCCTTAGTTTCCCCATTTTTACACAGAAACAGTGATGTGTGGTTTACACAACTGTAGAAGAAATAAGAGAATAAAAATATGGAAAGCCATGCAGGGAAAATAAAAGCGACTGATCCACAGTAGCTCTCTACCTTGTTCCTCAGTTTATCAATGTCTCTGGAAGGCAAGACAGACACACAAATGACACCCCTGGATTTAAAACATGGCTTTTGAAAACACAGAGCTTTTCGGTTTCTAAAATATCTACCACACATGCCAGGACAGCTCTGTTTATAGCCATGCTTTATCCATCTGGGTTCACTCAACCTCCAATGTATCACAGAGTCGCTCACATTCTGTTTAAATTTCACGTCCCCAAGGAAGACTTCCCCAGGCCCTTCAGCTCACTACAATCCCACTTCATAACAGCCATCCCCTGTTATGGCATTAAACACAGACTTAGCTGTATCTATGTTTGCATGTGCATTTTTTTTCTTTGCCAGGTTGTACACCTCTAAGGGTCTAACCAATGCCCATCTGTCTTTCCAGAGTTCAACACAGTTCCCTGCATCCACCCAGATAATGAATACATACTTATTAGTGAGTTGATTGACTGAAGAATAAGTAGATAGGTAGTCAAAGACTTAAATCCTTTCTTGTAACTGTGTAACAAGCTTGTGTAATCTACAGTCTCTATGAAGAGCAGAACTTCCTGCAAGGAATCTAAGCATCCATTTTCCAGCATCCCCAAATGCCCCCACTTAGAGTAAGTGAGGCAACATCACCCAGACCCCATGAGTCAAGCCAGTCTGAGATCTACTATAAATCCAGCAGCTTAAACTGTTCCTCCCACCCCCAGCTAAGCAATTGAGCTGTGTTTCTTCTCCACTGAAAACAAAAACATTTGTCCGGTTTAGCAAATATTAGCCCAAGCAGCATGAAGAACAAAATATTGAGTGTCATTTCCATGAGGCAAAGTCACTGGGCCAACAGCAGATGCAGCCCCTGGCATTGAGTAAAGTCCATTATGTTAGCAGCCACAGCACCAGAGATGAAGAGCTCACAAAGCCCAAGCTTTCAGGGCTGTGAAAAAAGCCCATCTATTGTTCTCTGGCAGACAGCGCTAGAGAGAAAAGATCCCGGAGACTCACGGAAGGCAGGCTGAAAATGCATGTGCCAAGCCAAGACGAGAGCGAGGCTGCACAATGGTAGCTACTGAAGAAGCAGCTGGTCCTGGTGGCACCAGACTGTGGCTTTCAACCCGTGTCATCAACAGTTGTCCACACAGTAAACACTTTCTGAAGGGATGCCTGTCAGTTTCCATTTATTTATAAATAAGTAGATGAATAGCATCCAACTTACATTTTTCATGGTCATTTTTTTCCCTCTTTAGATGCCAAAACCAGAGGAGAAAGGACACCGTACAGCAATATGATAACACAAGGAGCCCACAGCTCTGTCCAGGAAGCAGAGTTGACAACTGACAACTGACAAATGACACTGTTGGGCCAGTGCTATGGGGCAGTTGCCGACTTATTGTTGGAACAAAAAAAGGTCGAGTTTTATTCTTTTCTCCAGCTGGGACACAAAGAGTTGGTCCCAACTTTTCTTTTAAACGAAGGAGAAGAATGCATTCCTAAATCAAGGCTACCCAGGACTCCAAGTACCATTCCAACACTCCTTAACTACAGGCACTGGTTTGTGGACAAACACTTCTGTCCTTTGGAATTGGCCTCCCAGTCTTCTTGGGCCAGCTGCCAAGCTAACCAAGGTTCTTTTGAATGCAAATGAGTTGGAGACCTCTCATTTAACCCACCACCTCTCGGTAAGGGCAGGAGTGTCTCGTACTTTCCTCCTCGGATCTCAGTAAGTGGCCAAGTAAGTTTCCTATCTTAAAAAAATAGTTCTAGTGCTCTTTTCTCTGCTCTCATCAAGCTCTTTTGTTTGAAAAAATAAAAGTAAAACTCTTCAAGTATAAACAAGTACAGAAATTGAATCCATCTTAGACCAGAGGGTAAGTTGAAAACAAAGTCAAAGACTTGGGATATTAAATTTTTAAAATTGTATTAAATTTAAATGCATCTTGTTTTAATCCAGTGGTAGCACATTTAAGGCCCAGTTCTGATAGTATGCAAGGCAGCATGATTCACAGGAAAGGCCTGTCAGGGTTTTGGGCTTAAATCTCAGTTGACATCTATTACCCAAGTGTAGATACAATACATGTGTTCCTCAGTTCTTCACACACATACACACACACACACACACACACACACGTAGTCAATTTCGGAGTCCAGTCTGAGCCATTTGCCTTTCTTTAAAGCTTGATAGAGATTACCAGATAGATTGCACATGAAGAGTAAAGGAAATGTTTCAACTTGTGTACAAGCAAAGGCTAGCCCACCAGAAGGGTGAAGCAAGAGGAATGCACACTTCTCACACTTCTCTCAGCCAAAACTATTCTAATCTGCTGACAGTCCCGCGGAAGTATATAAGGAGCCCAGCTTAGCCTGAAGAACTACAGAGCAAAGCCCAGCCTGTTGTGTTGAGTCTGCTAACCCTAGAATGGCATGTAAGACCTTTCATGAGCTCATCTTCCATGTCTACTTCTTCTACTTCATGCCCTCCTTTCCCTATACCTTCTGTGTTGGCCACAACAAACAACTGAAAAATCCTGATGCTATTTTAACAAGCACTTACCATTCACTGTCTCTCCTGTCTGGATTCTATTGCTCATTTGCAGCTCTCCGCTCCTCTCCTCCTTGTCCTCTTCCCTTCCTCCTTCCCTCCATCCCTCCTTCCCCTTCTCTGCTTTCCTCATCTTCTCCCTCCTGCTTTCATTCCTCCTCCTTCTCTCTAGGTCTGGAGATTGAGGATTCAACTTAGCATATGGTAGGCCAGCACTATTCTGTCACTAAGACATGTTCTTAGTCTTCTTTTGACCTTTTTTTTTGTTGCTATTGTTGAACCAGACTTTCACTATGTAAACTGGGCTGGCCTGGAAGTTCCTTGGTATACCAGGATTTACAAAGATCTGCCCGTCTCTGTCTCCCTGAGTTCTGGGGTTACAGAAATGTAGCCCCATGGCCAGCTTGACTATTTTTGAGGCAAGGTGTCACTAAATTGCCCATGCTGGCTTTGGTCTTGAGTTTTTGTTTTGTTTTGTTTTTTAAGTCCTCATGCCTCAGCCTTCCAAATAGTTTAAATTAAGGGCCTATACTCTCTGGCCCAACTTGAATCCCTTCAAGACAATTCTTTCAAAACATTTTGCAAATCCATTTCTTCATCACTTTTGTCTGAGCCCCTTCTCATGGTACCAAGTACCTTCCTTCATTACAATTAAGAATTTTTAATTATGTTGTATGTGAGTTTTATTGATGTTAATTTTAATTGATGTTAAATTTAATTTTAATTTAATGTTAAATTTAATTCATTGATGTAATTTTAATTTCTCATTATATGTGGAGGTTTACTCTCTGTACTTGGTAAATTCCTATAACAGAAGACCTAAGAGTACTTCGGGCACTATGGATGAAGGTCCTGATACGGAATGATGTTCCTAGAGCTCCTAGAGAATGACATTCAAAAATTATTAGTCAAAACATGTAGTAAAACCCTCCCCACTATTTCCAAAATTTTATCTTAAAGTCATTTACATCATTTTCAGCTAATACTCTATAGTAATGTGTTTGCTCATATGTCATTTTTCTCCAACATAAACTGTGATATGTGGGTTCCCATGGACTTTATACTGTGTCCAATAAGAAAGTATTGAGGTGATTACTGAATCAGAGACTGTGAGTTGCCTGATATGTGTTTTGGGAACCAAACCTGGGTCTGCTGCATCAAGTGCTTTTAACTGATGGGTCATCTCTCCAGCCCCTAAGGTAAGGGTTCTCCACTTGTAACTCTTTTTTTACCAAAGAAATTTTGACAGAACATCAGGTGTACAGGTATATAAAAAAAGTATACAAATGAAACACTTACCCTAATAAATCATATTGAATTCTATTTTAAAACAACTTTGTATATACATAATTTAGCATTTACTAAAGACAAAAGTCCATTTGCATACTAACAAGATAGGTGTGCATATTTGTTTTTACATAAAGAATTAAATCTTGTGACTAAGTATTTGATATTCAGGATATAGAGTACTTTCAGTTTTTCAGAGTTGATCAATATTTGGATTTATATTATATTAATGTTAAAAGAGCCACTTTGCATAAATCAGAAGTATGTTTAGGAACATCTCTGTCATTGTTGGAAATTCTACCCTAATTGCAAGTCAAAATTCGCTGACCAATTTTTATATGACTCAAAGAAAGAGGAAGAGATTTTAAAAAGGGTTGAGTTATTTATTTGTTCATTCATTTATTTATTTATTTTGTTCAATTTTTTCAGAACAGCCATGATTGCAATTCTATATAGACAAGGTGAAATACACATAGAGTGTAAGTGCGCCAATGATGCCTATTCACAATCATGTCTAGTCAGAGTAAACTTGAAAATGACTCTGGGATAACAACATCTCAGGATTCAAAACACCCATTGGACTAGGAGCCCATCAGCACTTCAGTATAGTCTACAATAACCTACTGCAACTAATAGCAACTTACAGTAACTACAGTAACTCACAGAAACCTACAGCAATCTACAACGACCTACAGTATCCTACAACAATGTACAGTAATATACAGCAACCTACAATAACTCACAGAAACCTACAGCAATCTACAGTAAGATACAGAATCCTACAGTAACTTACAGTAACCTACAGCAACCTACAGTGGCATACAACAATCTCTAGCAACCTATAGCACCCTACAGCAAGTCTAAGTCTGAATGCCTAAGTCTGAATGCCTCAGTAAGAAGAGCTTCCCTACTACATCTCTGCGTAAATCTGGAGGTAATAAAACACGGCCAAATGTTGCACTGAAATGTGCTTCATCACAGCTTTAACTGATCAGTTCTAATTCCTTGTTTTAGACAAGCGATGCTTTTCCCACGTGGACTCTTCCTGGATTTTGACTCCAACTGCTGGCAAAACTGAGCTTTATCTTTTCCAAAGTAAACATCTCTCTGTCCTCCAACCATCTGTATATGATGCTAAAAGAATGGCAGGAAATCAGTGAGTCACCTTGGGGACTGGACAACGGTGGAATGTGTGCTCTGAACAATGGTGACATTAAAGGTTACTGGACAAGCTGACATGGTATTTTGAGAAATAAAGCCAAAATTTCAGGAATAAGCAAAAATTTTAAATGAAGAGAACTGAGCATTGTCTCCCCAGAGGGAAGAGTGTTGTTGGGGTTGGAGAGGAAATAAACAACAGGATATGACAAAGTGCCCAGACAGAGAGAGACTAGGCAAAACAGAAGGGTGACAAAGTAGAGAGGTAAGGGGGAATAAATAACCCAGTTACCGCAATCCTTCCCAGGTAAACTGATCACCTACTATGGTAAGACGAGTTAAGAGAAATACAGTGTTTTGTATTTCTGAGCTGGAAAGGCAAAATTAATTTAAAATATTAATTAAAAATACCACAATGGGCCTGGGAAGATGAATCACTGGGTAAAGCACCTGATTCAAACCCCTAGAACTCAGGTAAAACTGACCACAGTCTATAATCCCAATATTCCTACACAGAGACAGGAGTCAGAGGCAGGAGGGTACACCCCACCCCCAATAAAAAGCTTGTAGGCCAGACACCCTAGCAATGTGCATTGGCAAGCAAAGAGACACTACCTCAAACAGCGTGAGAAATAAGCATGGACGCACTGCTCATCTTTTGACTTCTTTACATGTGCTATGGTGCCTGCATCCACACATGAACATACATACAGGCACACATACAGACATACACACACACACACTCACACACACACACACACACACCCTTTTCAAAATGGCCACAAAGGAAACCAAAGAGGGAGGCAACAGAAGATAATTCTAGGCTTTTGTGATGGCCAAATGTAGAGAAGGACTTACATTTCTTGACATCGAACATCTCCATGTTTTCTTCCCTTGCTTCTCCCTCATGCTGTGACCAAATATATGGCCAGAGCAATTACAGGACTGCTTGCTGTTTGGTGACCTATGAGGCCTGCTTGCAGAGTGAAAGCAGTGACTTTGTCTCCATTTCCAAGGGATGTGCACTTTGGTGCATGCAGCTCTACAAGCCCCTGGCCTGGTGGCAACCTTCCACTCTAGGCACGTACTAGAGAGTCACAATACTTTCCCAGATTGCCTGAGTTATTACAAAAGCCCAGCATCCAGCAGTATGAACTGCCTGCCCTGTTCAGTCAGTCACAATAGGAAATATAGGAACATAGGAAAGGGTTGTATTTTCTTGTTTTTAACAATTCATGTCTCCCATGACATTCTAGTGAACTGATTGAAAACATAGTTGGGTGTGTTTTCCCCCCTTGCCCCAGACTGTGTTATCCTTGAGAACTGTTTTATATCAAAAGATTGGGTGGTTCATTTCTCTGCCAGTGTTCTCTGGAAGTACACTCCTGACATCGAAGAAAGCTGGGTATTTGAAGAGCTGGGACACAGATGGTCCTGTTCCACACAGAACTCAGCCATTTTCCTGTTTTTTTTCTGGATTGACTCCTGCTTTATCCACCGCTACCCTTGTGTTTGCTACACCGGGTTTCTCTGTGTAGCCCTGGCTGTCCTGGATTTTGCTTTGTAGACCAGGCTAGCCTCAATCTCACAGAGATCTGCCTGCCTCTGCCTCCGAAATGCTGGAATTAAAGGTATGCACCACCATGCCCAACTTCTGACATTGGTCCAAGTTCCTGCCTCTCTCTACAGTCCATGTATTCTCTAGCTATTAGCTTTCAGTCGCCTGTGCTAGAAAATACCACCTCCATCCTTAGGATTTCAACAGTTTTGACCCTTTGGAGGACTGATATCTGTCAAAGACGAGAACTTGTTAGAATCAAGACACC
The DNA here is from genome assembly GCA_028658305.1 of Pachyuromys duprasi. NCBI lineage: Eukaryota > Metazoa > Chordata > Mammalia > Rodentia > Muridae > Pachyuromys > Pachyuromys duprasi. The sequence goes on from CM053766.1 coordinate 74,261,515, forward strand.
CAGAGATACTGTGGACATGATGGTACCTTGAGCATCCTGGGAATTATAATTAACCTCATGTATCCAAGCAGCACTGGAGACAGGCTCACCAAGATTCACACGCTCAGGGAAACACGTTTTCCTATCCTGCAGTTGTAAGCTTCTCATGTAAGTGTGTTTTGAATCATCTCCTGTTATTTCCTTCCTAAAACTCTTTCCAGTATTTGACATCAAGGTCAGTGTCTTGTAACTTGGGCCCCAAAACAACTAAACAATGGAAAAAATAAAGAAACAAACAAGGTAAAGTGTTACTATGATAGTGATCTTGTCACACTGTTCTGAAACTTATTTAAATCATGAATCTAAAGACCCTATTCCTTCAGTTTAGAATGTTTCCTAGAATTCTTAGCTCTTTGTATGAGTTTAATAACACGGCCAAATTACAAGTTTAATATGTGGCCATTACCATTTCTTTGTGCGGTTTTTTTCTTTCTTTTTTGCTAGAGATATGAAAAGGAATAAGGAAATTAGCATGCAAATACATTACGAAGACAATGAGACCCTGAGTGAAAGCTAGTGTAACTCTCACAACCAAAAAGGATTCCAGCCTGCTTTCTGCTCCACTGTTAAAAAATTATGCCCACCATCCTTATCAATAGTGTGTGCATTCCAGGGTCACTATAGGGACAATAGAAAGCATTCAGCCTTAGTTAGGCATAGACGCGTGTGCACATATGTGTGTGCTGAAGTTTTTCCAAAATTTGGTGTGGCACACACTCTTGGTCTACATGGCAGTGATCAGCCCTAGCCCTCGTGGATCAAAAAAATAAATAAATAAAATAAAAAAGACAGCAAAGGAAGCTATGCAGATGCCATGACCACTCTGCCCCCTCCCCCTTGTAGTAGAGCAAATTTCACAAACAATTATAATAAAATCAGATCTAATAGAACATCAGCCCACTCCTATTCAAAACTAGGATTTGGAGTATGGATTCACATGTAACTTCCTTAGCAGCAAATTTCACCCTAAGTATGTGTAGTCGCCCAGGACCACCAATAGTAACCGCCTGCACAAGGGCTGGGAATTAAAAGAGACAGAGAACACGAAGAAGTGACACCAAGACAGCGCTCTGATCAAGGCGCCATCTTTATTACAGAGTAAACCACTTATATAGGTTTCCAAGTAAACATATCCAAGCAAAACAGGAAAATTAACCAAGCAAAAGAGGAGGTTTGTAAGACTTGGGAAGGACAAGAGCTCCACAAAGATCAAATAGATCAGGGGACAGGGGTCTTCTATGAGATTGTTTCTCCAACCAAGGACCATGTATGGATACAAACTATAACCCCTGCTCGGATGTAGCCCATGGTAGCTCAGTACTCAACTGGGTACCCTAGTAAGGGGGACAGGGACTATTTCGGTCATTAACTCAATGGCTGGCTTGTCGACCCCTCAACCTCGAGGGAGGAACAGCCAAACTAGATCCCAGAAGAGGACATTGAAGCCAGTCCTGAAGAGACATGATAAGCTAGGGTCAGAGGGAAGGTTGGGGAGGTCCTCCCCTATCAGTGGACTTTGAGGGGTCAGGGAGAAGATGAGGAAGGGATAGGGAGAGTGGGAGGGAATGAGGGGGGGGGGTTACGGCTGGGATACAAAGTATATAACCTGTGATTAATATAAAAATAAATTACTTTAAAAAAAACAGGAGGCTTAACTAAGCAAAACAGGAGGTGTCTGCTGAAAACAACAAGAATAGCGAGCCAGTGTGACTTGCATGCACCTGACCATCTCAGGTCCAATGGAATGGCTACGCCAAGTATGTACTTAAATATTAACTATATGAGTTAGAACGATTCTTAAACACCAAGAAAGCAGAGCACTAGCATTTTTTAGTGGGGAAGAATTGAAATTAAACATATTTTAAACATAGCACATTTCACCTTCATTTTGTGGTCTCAAGAATTCACTTTAAATTTTATGCTATAAAAAGTTATTAATAAGGACATTCACATGTGCAGCCCACAGACAGGTGTGCATAAGTCAGCAGAACTTGCTCAAGCATTGTGGACTACATCAAAAGATGGGAAAACATAGGTCCCAGCCACCCCGGCTGTGTGCCCCCCTTTGGGGTTACAATGAGGGTCTGTGAGTTGAGGCTGTTAGTAGGCTGTAGCCCTGACTGGGTGGTTTCCACACCAGATGCTGACCCCTCACAGTTTTGCACAGTGAGCGGTTCAAGATCAAGATGCCGAGCTCCTCTGGGAGGAGCTGCTTCCCAGGCCACAGATGGCTGTGTCCTCACTGTGGGCTGACCAGCTTTCCATGCATTCCATTCATGAGCACTCTAATTTTGTTCAGTTTTGATCCTCGATTAATATAAAAGTATTGGGGTTCATTGTAGCCTTTTCAAACTTAATTGATATTGTTGGTATCCTATCTCAATCTTCCTTACACCCCCGTGTTCTCTCTTGCAGCCCTCCCTCCACCTTCAGCAGCTTCTCACCCTCAGGTCACATGTGTTCTTTTATACCCTGTGCCCTTTCTTCACACTGCTTTCTCCTCATATATATATATATATATATATATATATATACATAGTCAAAGCTAGAATCTGCATATAAGAGAGAACATGTGGCATTTGTCGTTACCCCCACCAGATTAGAACAGACTGATTTTTATGTCTATCATTTTCCTTCAAAATTTATGATTTTATTTTTTCCCTTAAAGTAGAATATAAATCTAACATGCCTATATTAAGATCGACCCATTGATCTGTTATATGTTGAAGGTAGTCTAGGCTGGTTTTGTTTTCTTACTATTGTGACTAAAACATCAATAAATGTGGGTGGACATGCATCTCTGTGGTGGTCTATAGAGTCCTTTGGCTCTTTCCCCAAAAGCTAAGTCATATGGTAGTTCTATTTTTAAGTTATTGCAAAACCTCTATGCTATGGAAATTACATAGTGGTTGCATTAGTTTACACTCTTGCCAGTCATGGATTAAGGGCTCTCCTCTACCCCCTTCCATGCCAGCATTCTTCTTTGTTTTCCTGATGACAGCTATTCTGACTAGGGTGAAAGGGACTGGTTTTAATTTGTAGCTTTCTGGTGGCTAATGATGTTTGTGCTGGCTGGTGTTTCGTCGACTTGACACAAGCTAGGGTCCTCTGGGAAGAGGGAATCTTAATTGAGAAAACGCCTTCATAGGCAAGGCTATGATGCATTTTCTTGATGATTGATGTGGGTGATGGCACCCCTGGCCAGGGTGGTATAAGAAAGCAAGTTGAACACAATCGTGAGGAGCAAGCCTGTAAGCAGTGTTTTTTCCTGGCCCCTGCTTCAGTTTCTGCCTCCAGGCTCCTGTTTTGAGTCCCTGCCTACTCCGACTGTCCTCAGTAGTGGACTGTGACATGAAAGCTGAAGGATAAAATAAACCCTTCCCCCACCATTTGCTTTCAGTCACGATTTTTTTTATCACATCAATAGAAATCCTAACTAAGATCATGTTAAACAATTCTTAAAATATTTATTGGCCATTTATGTTTCTTCTTTGTGAAAACTACCTGCTCATTTAATTAACACACTTGTCAACTGGCAACTTTGCTATTACTTTTTTTTTTTTTGGCAACCATCTCTGTATTCTCCATGGGGGCCTCCTGTCTGACACACAGCAGGCAAACATTTTCTCCCATCCTACAGCCTGTCTGTTCTCCTGCTGGTAGTTCCCTTCACTCTGCAGAAACGCTCTCATTTCTGATCTTCCCACTGGTCAACCCTTGGGATTAATTCCACTGCTGTTGCAGTTTTGCTCAGAAAGCTCTTGCCTGTTTCTTCATTTTAACATGTTTCACATGGCTCCATTTTCATGACCTTACAGCTCCTGGGAGGCACTTCCTAGAAACGTCATACTGATATCTAACATGTGAGCTTCGGTCCAAGCAAACATTCAGACCACAGTGCCTACAGCAAGATCTGGCTCTAACACATCTTCTCTGAATAATGAGTATTATTCAGTCAGTCTAAGCTCCTGAAGGTTAGGGCTGTGGTAACTCCATCCTTCAGTTTTTTTGGTTCTGGCAGTTAACAGATTGGCAGAGGTAAGCTAAATAAAAGTTGACCAGGCTACACAGACAAAGGCAAGATATAGAGCAACCACAAGGTATAGAAATAGGAAAGATAGAAAGAATGTCAGACCTGGCACGCTAAAGTATTGAAAAGAAGTGTTACAGAGGGATGAATGGACCTAGTTCTTGCAGAGACCTTCAAAGAGGGATGCAGCTGTGTGGAGACCACCACAGACAGTGCACCTGTCTCCCTTATCTGCTTCTACTGGCTAACTGCAATCTAACGGAAGTAACAATATGGTTCGCATAGGTAAGAATTATATGGAGAAGGATGGAAACCGGTTCCGGGAAAAACAATAGAAGGTATTAAAGCCAATTTCTTTCCAACCTTCTAAGATACTCATTGATGGATTCACTTTTTATCCACCAATTTCTATCAAATGCAATGTCAGGAACTAGTGTGGTTACTAGGGATACAAAGGTAACAAGACAGTTATTTTATTTTATTTTATTTTTTATTTTTATTTTTATATCAATCAGAGGTTAGGTACTTTGCATCCCCGGCGTAGCCCCCTCCCTCTTTCCCTCCCACTCTCCCCATCCCTCCCTCATCTCCTCTCTGCCCACTCCAAGTCCACCTACAGGGAAGGATCTCCTCCCCTTCCATCCGACCCCAGTTCATCTTGTCTCCTCAGGGCTGGCTACAATGTTCTCCCCTGGGATCTAGCCAGGCTGTTACTCCCTGGCATGTATGGGGGAGAGTCAAAGAGCCAGCCATCGAGTTCATGAACAAGACAGTTTTTGATCATGTCTTAAACCAGCTGTTAGAGAGCCAGGCAGACAATAAACATAGGAACAGTTAAAATAACTCTATGCTATGAGGCATTCCTTGTGACATGTGCTACCTAGCAATAGCAGAGTACCTGCTTCAGAGGAAGTGGCTGTGGATGGCCTTGATGAGGAGGTAAAACCTACAGAGAGAAAGGAAGAACCATACAAGAGTTGAAGAATGTTCCGAGTGTTCCAGAAATAAACAGTAAGTGCAACTGCTCCTTGGTAGAATCATGTTTGTCTGATCCAGGAACAAAATGGAGCCAGTGCTGCTGGGCTGTGAAGTACAAGACAAGTTTGGAATGGTGGGTAGGACCACTCTGTGTAAAGCTGTGCCAGCTGGGATGAGACTGGAAAATGACGTGTACATTTTCAGAATAGTCGTCCTACCAGACAGTGCCGGCTGTGTGTGCCTCCAAGCCATGCAGTGTGTGCAAGCTGTGCCTCCAAGTGTGTGCAGTTCCATTAGAAACTCAGCCCTTCTTCAACCTAAGAAAGACTGGCTCATCCTTCTTCACCCAGATTCTGTATCATTTCCTATGTGAAGCTTTCTGGGATCTCCACAAGTGACCTTAGTCACTTCCTCTTCTGTGCTCACTTAGCACTGTGTACATCTCTTGGTACTTTGTCACTGTTTACTGATCCTCCCTTTCAAGGGGGTGAATGCTTTGAAGGCAAGGAACACTTTTTTGCATCCCTGCTCTATCACAGAGGTCACCTAAGCCCTTTCAGAACTAAGCATATTGCACTCCTCGCCCTACTTTTCCATAAGCCCCAAAACACCCAAGACAGGATACACTATGTTAATAACATGCCAAAATACACAAGGAATGGATGAAATCACAAATAGACTTGCCGCTAACTCTGGTCTTCACTGATAAGCAAAGCCAACCCAGAAGAGATGTCAATGATTGGAAGCATCCCAGAGTTGCCAGGCATGGAAAGGACAGTTGCTAGGATCTACTTCTATAGCTTAACATCTAGTGTTTTGCTGGAGTTTAGAGGATGTTTTCATCCAGACAAGGATGGTAGCAGCTGGCATTTATTAAATACTTGCTGTATACCCGGCTATTGCAGCAGCTGTGCATAAACACCTCCTTAGCCTTCAGAACAATGTGAAACTGCTTTCATAGTGACCCACTAGACAAATGAGGAGCGGAGCTCAGTGAGCATCTGCGACTCAGTGCAGGGCGCACAGCCCACAGGAAGTGGGAATCACACTCAGGACGCTCAGCTGCACAGGTCGCTCTCTTAATTTCTAATATACGGCCTTTGAAGATTAAAAAGCAGTAACTCAACTTTCAAGGATGAAATTAGTAACAACAAAGCCTTGCCTTCATCCTTTACAATATATAGTCGCAGCGTTTGTGCAAGAGAGATGGACTTGAGCTGATCTACTGCACATCTCATATTTCACATGTGCCCAATGGCCATCTCCGACTGAAGAAATCAGTGGTCATTCATCCGTAATGAGTGCCTTAGCTCAAAGGTCATCCAACTCTAGTCAGGACAGTTTGGGGCTACTGAGAAGTATCGGTTACTTATTTCATTATTGTAACCAAACACGGGACAAGAGCAATATAAGGCAGGAGGAATTCATGTGGGTTCAGTGTTTGAGGCCTCAGTCCATCACAGAGGGGATGGCAAGGATCAGAGAAGCTTGAGACTATAACAGGAGGAATGTGAATACTTTCCCACAGCTCTGTGGACCAGGGAGCAGACATGGGACTGGAAGCAAGACAGAGCTGTAAACTCAAGTCCTGCCTCCTAGAAATCTAGTTCTTACAGACAGTCCCCACTTCCCGAGGGCTTTGCAACCTCCCAAAACAAGGTCAAACAAGCTTACCAGTTGGGAACAAGTGTTTGGACACATGACCCTGGCAGGGGGCAGCAGTGGGGGGATATTTTATATTCTAGCCATAATGTCAGCCAAGCTGTATTTTACCCCAAGGAAAAAGTACATGATGGGGCCATTGATATAAACAGAGTCAAAGCCTCTGGTCATAAGGGACTCCATCACAAAACATAGTCATCTCTACTCTCTTAACCACTGAGCCATCTTTCTAGTTCCTTCATCTTTACTCTCCTAGGCACAAAGAAGAACAAGTCGGTTGTGGAGTTCATCACAGCAATAGTAACCCTAACTAAGACAGCAGCTGACAAGCAATGCTTTCAAATTTTCAAATATCTCCTGTAAAGTGACTGTATGGTGAGGTGTGCCTGAGATCCTAGCACTTGGTAGTTGGAGACAGGAGGGTTAGGAATTCAGCGGCATCCTTGGCTATCTATCAAGTTCGAAGCCTGTATCAAAAGTAACAAAGTCTACCCTGCAAATGAGATCAAGATCTCAAGTCTTAAACGGAGCCTTTATCGTCCTCTGTTTTCTGCTCTTCCACATTAACAGGAATTCTCTCTCTCTCTCTCTCTCTCTCTCTCTCTCTCTCTCTCTCTCTCTCTCTGTCAGTCTGTGGTATTTTCACTACAGGACACTCTTCTTATCTCTTCAAACCAATCAACCCCCAAAGGAGTGGGAGGAGCAATGGATCTTGAGTGAGAATACTGAGCTCACTCCTCAAAACGTTGATTCACTGTAGACCCAGCTCATTGCCACTCTGGGCATCAGCTGCCTCATCTATAAGGAAAAGAAAGAAAGAAAGAAATTCTCTAAAACTCTGCAGCTCTAACATTGAAGTAAGCTTAGGAACAAACATCCACGTACAGCTAGCCCTTCTCTAACTCAGTGACACATAGCCTTGTGCTTAAGAGTATGTCCTTAGCCACACATGCTTTAAAAGATCACAAAATAGGGTGAGGGGACTAATCATTCATCAAAGGCGGGGCATGATACCAGTTCCAAGAAAGAGAAGCATAGTTCAAAACAATCAGAGGAGTGTCAAGAATGTCACATGGCTCTCTCCTGTCTCATGGCTAGAGAATTCAGAAAAAAGATGATAAGGCATATTTTTCACATGGTGGACTAGAGCCCTTGTTCATGGGGCATATTGGGAGCAGCAACCACTGTGATAAGGCAGATGTTCCCTCTGTGCTGTCACTGTCTGGGAAGTCAGGGGTGGCTTCTTTAAACTGCTACTGAGGATGATGGGGGGGGGGGATACCCTGGGGCATGGGAGGTGGGAAGGGTTAGAGGTCAACAAGGAAAGAGGTAGGGTCATCATTCCTTTGCCAAGAGTGTCTTAGAGGGAAAGTCACAGATCCAGGAAGGAAATTAACTGCATGGTCCAGGCCATATCTGTTCATCTCCTGCTAATGACATGAGAAGCTGTCTAGGTGTGGTGGTACCTGTAAACTGGGCACCAAGAAGGTGTAGCCTGGGCTACATAACCAGGTCAAGGCTAAGTTGATCTGCAGGACAAGATCCTGTCCCCCAAACCCAAAACAAATCAATAAAGAAACAAGGAAAGGCTGGATCAGATCAACAGTTATCAAACTGAGTCTTAAAACACAGATGTCTTATGAAAAACGCAATTGGGGGGTGAGAGGCACAAGGAAGGTTGACCTGCCTCCTGGCTTCCATCTCCTACACAACCATCTGTTTCAAAGTGGCTTGTATTAGAGTTCAACAGCATACCTATCTCAAAGGAGTTTTGCTATTCTAAAGAATAATGAATGGGAAATATAAGTTAGATGTCCTCAAATATCTCCTATCTCACATTGGGGAAATGACTCGGGGTAAAGCATATTTTCCATGCAAGCATAAGGACCTGAGTTCAAATCCCCAGAGCCCACATAAAGCTGGGGCTACAACACAAGTGCTCCTATAAAGAGATGGGAGGTAGAAATTGCCTGGCTGGCCAGCCTGGTGCACCCCAGCAGCCAAGAACGATGAGGTCTTGTCTCAAACAACGTGGAAGAAGGCAAGGATTCATGCCTAAGGTTTGTCCTCTACTTCCACACTTGTCCAACTCACATGCACCCACACAGTCACAGTTTCTGTCTGTCTGTCTATCTCTCTTTATCTTACACACACACACACACCCCTCTCATAATTCTGAACCCATAAAACATCAACAAATAAATAGGCATAAATTTTGCTTTCTCAAATTACAACACAAACACCCAGAAAATGCTGTAGAATGAATTCAAAATAATTCATCTCTACTTGACCCATTTATTTTCTGTCTTTTTGGTCCAGCAGTACATTCTGGAGCTCTTTGGCAAAATTATCTAAATGATAAAAAATCAGCAGTGGTCTATCTTTGCTAGGAAAGAAGGGTGACTTTCAGCCAGGAGACTGATGTGTTGTGTTATACTCATTTCCTCCAATCATCAGCCCTTTGGCTTCATCACGATAGTAATTGCCTTTGTCAGTTTTCACGGATCTTGAAAGAGTCCTTGGCTCATCACTGTAATATCAGACAGAAGCCAGCTCATCTTACCTGTGTGTGGCTTGGTAGCACCCCCATTCCGCCACGTTCAGCAAAATTGCTGCCACTCTCCAGCAAACAGTCTGTCTGCAGCTTTTGTTCTTTACTTAGCCACCTAAACCTTCTAAAGGGTTGAAAGAAGAAGTTCCCATTCACAGGGGAATGCTCAGAGATGGTTGAAGATGATAGAGTCTAATTAATTGAAATGAATAAATAGAAGCAAATGGTCTGTATGTGTAGAATAAGAGGGAAGGGGTTGAGAATCATCTACCACACTATCAAATGCAGCCATGTGATTTTAACATCATGATGATTATCCCAGCCAGACCTGTAGAATATGCCCAGTCTTATTGGAACAGTTTCTCTATACCTAAAGAATCCAAGAACAAGTCCACATTGATAGCACAGAAGGCTTTATCAGTCAGTTTTGGTTTGAGTATCACAGTCATGAAACACAGACCATACTGTATTTCAGCTCTTGGACTCTGTTCCGGTTCTCACCACACACACAGTCCCTTCAAAGCTTACTTCTTGTGCATTTTGCAAGGTTTGGAATGATACGTCCAACGCCACACACATGCTAACACATCTGCCCAGTTTCCTTCCTTTCTATACTTGAAAGAGGCAGTGTCAGCCAACTGTGACAATCAGAGTTCTACCCAGAATCTCAGGAAGACACAGAGGTCAATGACAGCCACATTTCCACCAAATCCAGATGCAGTCTCTGAACAGTTCTCCACAAATCTGTAAAAGGTTGCAGCTGTAACTCACACAAAACTCATTTCCACCTTGAATGGACCGTTGTTGTGCATGGGTTTAGCATGTATCATTTCAACCATGAAAACATTCCAACCCCCACCCAGTTGCTGAGCCCTGTCCCCAGCAGAATCTAGATCTCAACATAGTTGGGGGGGGGGGGAGGTTCTGGTTAAAAAAACACATTTTTATAAGTAAAAATGTAAACTTTGCATTGTGGATTATATGTGTGATTAATTTGGTGAGTATTAAAAATGTGTCGCTGCAGACCCCTCCTAGAGTTTCCAATTATTTAAAGCTATTGATGGTCATGCACCCCCTCCATGCCACAGTTGCAATGCATTTGCAGCATCCTCAATTCTGATTACAAAGGACTCTTTGTTCTTGAGACAAAAACACCCAACAGAAGCAACTAAAGGAAGGAAGGGGTTTAGTTGAGTTCTCAGTCTCGTGAAGGCTCATGGGAACAGGTGCTGACTGGAAAACAGAGAGGTACATAGCATAGGAACCAGGCTTGACTATAATCTATAAAGACCTATTTCCTCTAGTGAAGAGCGAGTCCGTACCTTCTAATGAGCCTTCAGTGGCTCAAAACAGCACCAACAGCTGGCGACCAACCGTTCAAGCACGTGAGCCGACACCCCATAACTAAACCAAAACAAATCCCTTTGGGATCTCAGACATAGGCATATGGATAGTGAGGCAAGCACTTTCACCTCAGTGTCCTGGAGATGTTGGCCTCAGCTACCTCAGAATACCCTCTCCCTGGCTTTATAACAGAATGAGTCTGTTTCAGACCCTCCTTCCCTGACCGCTCATGTGATGCTGCCTCTTTATTCTCTGCCATGACTTGCTCTTCTGTTTAACACCAGGTTTTCTGCCTACAGATAAATGGTGATGATGTATGATGATGCTCTATTTTCTGTTGGAGGTTGGTCTAATGCTAATTACTGGCCCTCTGTGTAAACCTGCCTAAGTCATTATACTTGACTGGCTAATTAAACAGCCTGTACCTGGGCAGGGCAGAATGGGGTGGGTGTGGTTAAGTTTCCTGGGCTTTGGAGAAGCCCATGAGAAACCACAGGAAGGACAGACAGATGAGAAGAGAGGAAGGAGGAAGATGCCAGGATGGGTTAGCCTGGAGAAAACACCATGTGGGCCGAAGAAAGACTCCAACAATGGTGTTTAAAGGCCCAGATGAAGAATATAAGCAAGTATCATGAGATTCTGGATGAAAGGTAGTCCAATTGAGGAGGATTAAGGAGGATGGCATTGGATGGGGGCTGAGAGATGGATGGTGAGGATACTGAGTCTAAGTGAATTATCTGCCTGACCCAAGATAAATACAGCAATTACAAACCTAAGAGGTGTCTGTGTCTCATTATTTGTGATAGTGGGTTACATAATACCTCTGTGATAATCTTGGGGCTAATAATAAGCACCATATAGCCAAACATCCATTTTTTTTTAATTTATGACAATAATTTTTATTACAAGAGACTGTGAAAATGAAGTCCCTCCTGGTTTTTGTAACTATACTGCTCAGGAACTGCTGCTTTACAGAATACTCATTAAGAAATCAACAGCAGATAGAGCTATTTTTACTTTTTTAGAATATTTTATTTTATGTTATGAGTGTTTTGCTCCCATGCGTGTCCGTACACCATGCGCATGCCTGATGCCCTTGGGGATCAGAAGAGGCAGGCGTTGGATCCCCTGGAATGGGAGGTCTGGATGGTTGTGAGTTGCCGTGTGGGTGTTGTGAATTGCATCCTGGTCCTCTGTAGGAGCAACCAGTATTTCTAACCACTAAGACATCTCTCCAGTTCCCCAAATAAAGAGTTACAAAAAAAAAGGAAACCACCATGCTAACTTTCCAAGGTGCCCACAGACTACAGACTCCTTCAAAGCTGCCCAGAGTCATAGGCAAAACTGTGACAAAGAATTGTACTCTAAGGCTCAGGTTGCCCGCTCCATAAGACCACGTTGCCCCTTCTTTTATAGCCCCAGGGAGTCATAGCCAGTTTACCATTAGGCAAAAGGAGGAATGAAGTGACCTCACAGGAGTGAACACTTCTTACCTTTGCGTAGACTTTTCTCAGCCTGAATGATTGTGATAACGCGAGTGTGCATTCCACTGCTGTTATTCTACTTCAGGACACACATGATAGTTATAAACTTTATAAAATGTACCTCAAGCAGTGAGCCTTCCTTTCACAGAGCTTACAGTTCATTGAAAGAACCAAATGAAAACTTGAACATCTGTAAGGAGAGCACAAAGCTTATTGCATCTAAACCAGGGAGTGTAAAATCCATAAAAAGATAGGGGAGTAGCTGGGAACAGACACTGTGTGGTACACGGCTCGCCCCACCTCTCGGCCCCTAACCTCTTAACTCTAAATCTTTTTACTTGGAATAGAGTATTCATAAAGTACCCATTGCTTATCACTAGATGTCAAGTAAAAGAAGACAAAGCAAGGGAAGAAGAAAATGAAACACTATTAGTACCAGGGAAAGGAAATTTTTTGAGGAGTTACTGATATAACATGTGGCTTGGTTAGAAGTTCAGCAAAAACTTAAAGGGATTTAACTAAGAAGGCTATTCATATAAATTTGAAAACTACTAAGCAGTCAAGAGACGTAATCTAAAATTCAAAACTCTAGAAATATTTAGACATTATTCAGAATGAAGAAGGTAACGTTTAGAAAGACTTTTAAGTATAATCTTTGGAAGCAAAGGGATAGAGGGAATGGGCCCAGGAAGGGTTGGGTACTGTCTTTCCTTCACTTGAATCCTTGTATGGGAATTATTTTATTTGTTACTGTTTGGAATGAAGTTGCACACACACACATACACACACATACACACACACACACACACACACACACACACACACACTCCTTGAAGTCTCTGTGTTCGGTGAACAGAGAACAGTAAAGCGAAGGAGCCGTGTCGTCCGTCTCCAGACAGACATAGTGACGGGTGGCACTCGCCTGTCCACATCTGCCTTTATTTCTGGCCAGGAAACAACAGTGTCCGATTTCTTGGAGGAGTTTTAAGCTGGATTGCTTAACAACCTTCCTAGTGCTGAGGAGTTGAGAACCTGAGCACGTCCTGGAGCCGCCGGGAGCAGATCCACTGGGAAATTGAGATTTTTCAAGGGAGCCCAGGAGAAGATGGGAGTTTAAGTTCCAATCGCAGGGGCAATGCAGAGCCTGTTCTTTGATCTGACTGAAGCAGTTGCCAACGGAAAACAGTTGATCACAGATGCTCTATCTCAGCATAAGGGGCTTTGGGTGCCTTGGGTCCCGTTATCACACACCCGCTCACGGGAGGAGAGCGGGATGCAGTGCTTGACAAGCACCCTCCTTCTGAGCCGCCTCTTACTATCCGGCCAGATAACATGTCGGGAGAAAGGTTGCAATGGAAGCAATCAGACTCAAGAGGGGACGCTGCTCTCAAGTATTTTCGAGGACTTTAGAAGAATCCATTTTTTTTCTTCAAGATTTTAATTAAAAATCATTCCTATTTATTAGAGCCATTCCTCCAGTTTTCTCTACCAGATAAAAACGTTATAGGACACTGTCAGTCACATAGACACATTTGAAAGAAAAATAAAAAGAGAGCGATCAAGTGAGATTTTTTTTCATTCATTAGAACAAGTGTTACATGCACAGAATTTTTAAAAGTCAGAGTGTTACATGTCCTAAAACAACTGCACCCTCTCTAAAGTCAGGGAGAAAAGGTTCTTTTTCTCATTTTTTTTCAGTGTTAGGTGCTTGATTTTGTGTGTGCATGTGTAATTTTGTTTGCTTCCTCAACGTTGGATGTTTCCCAGCTCTTCTGTCATTATAGCTGAGAAGAATGGCTTCCATGTAAGCTAATGCTTGTGTCCAATGTTGTTAAACACAAACGGCATAATGACTAAAAATAGTTCAAAAAAAATCTCTTGCTACATTTTGTCAGCAATCCTTGCTCTAGCCAAGTTCCCCATTAATTGCACAATTTATATTTGAGAAAAGGCAGAACTTAATTGTTTCCAAACAAAATTTTGGGCCTGGGTACATTTTCTTCCCTCTGTCAATTTCAGTTCAATGAATTATTCTTACAGAAGAGAGAATGAGGAAAAGAAGGCTTCTCCAAACATCCTTATTTACTGTGTGTGTTTCATCCAGGCTTTAATTACACAGCTCAAGCAGATGATAGCTTTATAGCCCATCGCTGGAGAGCTTTCTGGGTTTAGAGAGTTTCTTTCATCCTCGGCGCTAACACACTTTGTACTGACACCAACAAGACGGCTCATGCCAGTGAGATGAAAAATGCTTAATCCCATAAAAGCATAAAAGCAAAGACAAGATTTTTTTCTCTAATATACTTCAGGCTATAATACATTAAAAAATTATCAATTGCCTCTTCTGAGTAAAAGAGAATGATGAATTCATTTAGGGGACCAAGTTAACTTTTCCTGAGTTGTGGATGTTAGCTTTATGGGATCTTGTAGAATCCTTTCACTTCATCCGGTCTCAAAGCTCAAAGCGTAGCATGTGGATGGAAAGGGAGCGTGAGCAAGGTGCAGTTCTTGCTCCACTGTGATCAAATTCTTCCCAGGAAAATGGTCTTCTGCCAGGTTTTGTCTTAGCACAGCCTGGTAAACCATGAACACTTCAGAAATGCCAGCACTGACCAGGAGAAGAATTAAAGTTGGCCCAAGAGAGAAAGATTGGGAATGGTAATAGATCCACACTCCGTTTCTGATATCCCACCACTTACAAGGCCCTTCCTCAAAGGGTTGGGGAGTTGATTTGATGGGTAAAGTACTAGCTGAGCAAACAAGAAGACCTGAGCTCAGACCCCCAGGACCCAGGTAAAATCCAGACACGGCAGCATGTTTCTATAATCCCAACATTGCAGGGTGGAGACAAGCGAGCCCCAGAGGCCTGATGGCCAGTCTTGTCAAGCTGTAACAGTGAGACTCAAGTTTAAAGAGAGATTGTATCTCAAAAATAAGGGAGTGTGACAGAGGCAGACATCCAAAGTCAATCCCTGGCCTACACACACACTCACAGGAATCTATACCTAAGCTGTATTCACCACACACACCATATATACACATACACACCATATACACACATACACACAAGGGTTCTTAACATGACATCCTTGGAAGAAGACTCCTACACAGTGTTATCTATTGTCAAGAGTGGAGGAAGCTCCGAGTGAGTGAAGTCCTGAGTGAAGTGTTATTTAGACATAGTCATGGCTTCTGAAACCAACTGGCCTATGGGAAACTGGCAAAGCCCTACCTATATGGGCCAGATTCAAGGGGCATGATGCAGCTGTTCTCATGCCTGAGCATGAATGTTTATGAATTATTGACTAGCTTCCTCCTCTCCAATGCAGCCTGAGACTCTCACCTACAGAGACTAGCTGCCTGACCTCACCCACTGGGTGGTACCTAATAAATATGTTGAGCGTTCAGGCTGTAGTAGCAAGGACATTAGGGAACCACACCTGATCCCAGCTTTATCATATGTGTGCCAGGGTGTCTGTCCTTTCTTCATTCTTGCCCTGACCTTAGCCAGGGTTCCAGGAGCAAAGCTGTGCAGGATGCAGTAATCTGTAATAAAGTGTGTTTATACTTTATGTGAATCTGAATTCAGCCCTCACAGCACTTGGTAGAAATCATGAAGTTGTTCCCTGCCATTTGCAGACAAAATAATAATAATAATAATAATAATAATAATGGTAATTTGTATAAAGATGTGGATTTCTGAATGGCTTAGTCAAAACTTAAATAAAGGGTTACAAAATATATGTAGAGTAATGAATCTTACTGTGGTTTAAATGAGATCATACATCATAGATACATATTTGTAGGGGGAAAAGGTTCCCTTTGTGTATGTGAAGGGGTTGATATCATAAAGACTAATGAGGTTTCTGAATGAAACTGAGCCTTTTCCCCCCTCTTGTTGTGTGTACTGATAACTTATAACCATAGTGACTATGTTTTGGTCATATATTAAAGAAGATGTTATTTTAAGAATAAAGTTAAATGTTAACAATTAAATTGATTTAATGACAAAATGAAGACAGTGAGTCCTGTTCTCCTGCTAATAATAGTAAAAAAACAAAACAAAACAAAACCTAAGTGTTTTAGAGCATTTATTTGATGGAACACTGGGTCAAGTCCCATACCTCATTTAACCCACTCGATATTCTTATCATGGTGATGTGACTTATTATCCTCCCTTCACAGATTGTGAAAGTGGAGCACAGGAAGTTCACATAATCTGTCCTGGATCACATAAGTGTGGTCAGCAGCAGCCAGTCTCCAGAGCTAACCAACAGTTTCTCTCCCACTACTGGAACCGACGCTGTCTGGAGAGACAGGTGCTTCCAGGAGGAAGTCATCTAGATTTGAAGACAGATGGGTACTTCTTCCATGACTAGGGGAGTCTTTATTCAAGGCTGGACACTCATGGTCTTTTATGCAGTTCATGTCCTAAGTGGAAAATTGATTATAAAGAGGTTTTAGAAGGCCTTTTGTACAAGTAGAAAGTACTTAATAGCCTTCAATATTTCATATATATAACACTTTGAGAGTTAAAATATGCACCAATGTTATACACTTTATATACAAAATAAAACAAAATACTTTAAATATATATTTCTATGAATTCAATGATTTGAAATCTGAATTATGGATCTCTGTGTTACATCCTGAGAAAGAATTTAATGTATGCTATGTTTGTATTTGAGGCAGCTATTTACGCTACCTAAACATTCAATAAGGCAATATGAGTTTCTAATGAACCAGAGGAAGAACTTCAAATTGAGCAACTTTTTTTACTGCCCAGAAGAGATAATTATGAAAGTTTAGATGTGTGATTCTATGCGGCTTTCTAAATAAATTATCATAAGACATTAATTAACTCTCAAATCCAAGAAATGACCGGTGAGACACATTCATCTACTTTTGACAATGTGTATAGAAAGCTCTTATGCTTTTCAATTAACCTGATGCTAACACATTCTCAGATTCTGCCAGTAACATTCAAGGATGTCAGTGGAAGGGTTTAGTTAGCTAGTTAGAAATTCCTCTCTTACACAGTACATCCGAGCACAGCTTTCCCTCATTCCTCTTTTCCCAGTTCCCCACCCTAACCTCCCCTCTTCACCAGATGCACTGCTCCTGTTTCCAGAAGGGTCTTTTAAATTGTGTGGACAGTGCTAAGCACTGGTGTAGAAACTAAGCATCTACACCAGTGGTTCCCAGCCTTCCTAATGAGTGACCCTTTAATACAGTTCCTCATGTTATAGAGATGCCCAACCATAAAACGGTTTTCATTGCTACTTCATAACTGTAATTTGACTACTGTTATGAATTATAAGGTAAATATCTGTGTTTTTTGATGGTCCTGGGTGACCTCTGTAAAAGGGTCATTCAATCCCCTAAGGGATCATGACCCACAGGTTGAAAACCACTGATCTACATGTTTTGTTTATTTGTCTGCTAGTTCCCTTCTGCTTGCAAGATATTTAACTAAGTGTCTCTTGAAGTACAGGTAAAAAAAAAAATCTTTGTAACACTCAACAGCCATTTCTTGAGACAAGATGGAAATACAGCCTGAGATATTTCTTCCTATGTGAATAATATAATTCACCTCCTTCAAAGAGCAATTTAAAATATCTCAAAGCTTGCTTATTAAGAGACACTCCCATTTTCTCTTGTACTGACTTAGTTTCATTAAGCTCTTCAGCTCACGTTTCTATCCCCTGGAGGGATACTTAGGCCAACGTCTATCTCCACACCCAAGGAGAATGGTTAATTCCCTCTGCTTCTATAGTGTCAGACAGCACTGTGATGCATTTCAAGTCCCAACTATACACGTGCATTAAAAATAATTATATATTGTCTATCACCCCCATAATAGTGCTGTCTGGTGGTCTCATTAAATTGTTACTGTGCCTTCCTGTGCCACAGAATCCACTCAGCTCTTTGCCTCTCACCAGAGGGATCTGAGAAGCAGGGTGGCATTTTCCTCCCTCTTTTTCCTGTCCCGACTCTCAATCATCTTTTCTCCATTCAGCAGAGATCTTAATTCCTTTTGCTTTAGAAGAAAAGGCAAAATGGCTGTCTGAAGAAAAGAAAAAAAATGTTCTTTCTCGCCTTTTCATCTCCAGGGCAGATGAATCAATAAACTATCAAGGCACAAAGCTGCTGTGTGTTGTGGTCCAAGGTGAACCTTGAGCAGAAGACAGTTGCCACTGTCAGAGGAAGCACTTTATCTCCAAGACAAAATGCTCAAGACAGTGACAGATGAACCCTCCAAAGCACTGGGAATAAGACCACCTCCCAGCTGGAAGCATCCCCCTTCCAGTTTCTCCCTTATTCTCTATACTCACCGGTCTGTGTCTAATTATAACACAGAACTGCAGTCGATTGAAGTTGGATCTCCACTCTGCTCACCTTGTATCTGGCACAAGTTACTTAACCTCTGCTTCCTTGCCCTCTCCATGTATGGGATAAATATAGTAATGATTTCTCCATCTGCGTTATCTGGATGACTAAATAAAATAGGATTTGTAGAATAATCCCACCTCAGGCACATGCAAGAGACTTAGTCACTGTGGGCTGCCCTGATTATCATTATTATAATTTTTAAACGTTTTCATTTTTAGCCATTGCAAATTTTTTACTATGACCAGGAAGTAAAATTTCTAAGCACAGGAATAGGACCCACCACAAACACAGGTTAATATTTGTCCTTCATAAAGAAATGTCTAGTAGCAGTTAGAAAATATCCTTTAAATGTTTCTAATGCAAGACATGGTAGAGGCCAAGGGAGATACAGTTTTCCAAGACAGCTTTTGTTTTAACTGTACTGCTCCCATGACTTTTGTGGACATTCTACTAAAATGTTCAATTGGATTCAGTCTGTCTGGGATGGCGCTGAGATCCTGTAGTTCTAACAAGCCCTCAGGAGATACTAATGCTGCTGTTTCTACAGTCCACCCTTGAGTAACCAAGTTCCAGGATATTTAGAGCATGCTCTAACCAGGGTTTTTACTTAGCTACACTATATCCATGCTTCTGCTGTTTTCTAAATGGCTGTGGCTGTGCTGGTTGGCAGTTATTCATGATAAGCCCCATGGCTAAGATGTAGTTGAACATCATCCTAAAGGTACCCCGCAAAGCTGTGCTGGTGGACAGCCTAGCTGTTCCATTTGATTTTTAAAAGACCAGCTCATTCATGGAGATAACCTAGAACCCCTGCACAGAAGTAGCCCATGGCAGTTCAGTGTCCAAGTGGGTTCCATAGTAATGGGAACAGGGACTGTCTCTGACATGAACTGATTGGCCTGCTCTTTGATCACGTCCCCCTGAAGGGGGAGAAGCCTTACCAGGCCACAGAGGAAGACAGTGCAGCCACTCCTGAGGAGACCTGATAGACTAGGATCAGAAAGAAGGGGAGAAAGACCTCCCTATCAGTGGACTGGGGGAGGGGCATAGGTGGAGAAGGGGGAGGGAGGGTGAGATTGGGAGGGGAGGAGGGAGGGAGCTACACTTGGGATATAAAGTGAATAAACTGTAATTAATAAAAAAGATAAAAATTAAAAGAAGGGAAAAAAAGAGAGAGACCAGCTCAAAGAATAAGCAGAATTTACCAACAACTGTGAGAATTGCATTAGACACATTCTCACGTGTTTGTGTCCATTACTCCTACGTGCTAGCTGTATGCCATAATGAGCAATACCTGAGAAAAGCACCTGAAATGAAGAAAACTTCAGAGAGTTTAGTCAGTGGTTGTCTGATCCTTTGCTTTGATGCCTGTGACAAGACCGAAACGTCATAGCAGAAGGATGTAGAAGAAGAGAGATACTTACCTCAGTTCATACAGGAAACAAACAGACAAAAGGAAAGGGGTCAGAGACAGTGCCCAGCAAAGGCATGTTTCCAGTCTCCTGTTTCCTCCAACCAGGACTTACCCACTACTTTCCACCACTCTCCAGTAACACAATCCAACTATGAATCCATTGATCAGGTTAGTGCCCTTAGGGTTCAGCCTCTTCTCAATGATTGGATCCACCAACTGGTCCTCATCTTTTTAACCCACCAGCCTTAGGAAGAACATTTCATATCCATAGCACCTGCCTCTACCCTGTCTCACACTGTCACAGGGCAGCTGGCTATAGAGTGGCTTGCTGTGACCGCTATCCCAAAAGATGTCCCTTAGACATCTGGGAAAAGACTTCAGTGGGAGAATTATGTGTCGTGGGATGCCCTTGTGTTCTCAGAGCTTCAGCGTCATTTCTGATTTGGGAATAAAAATTAAAAATTAAAAAAAAATCAGTAACATCTACTATCTGAGGCCAAACCCAGCTGCTGCCAGGGGTGTATGATGGCCAGATAGCAAATGTTGAAGTGGATACCAACTTTTAATTGGAGGATTCTGCACATTGCCTGAAGCATAAATTCTCACTTAGAAGCTCTGAGGGGGAACAATACAGACCACCTTTAAGTGGGAGATGAGCTCTACAATTTCCACACTCCAGGAAAATAATCATTATCTCTAACATCCATCCCACTTTGCTCTCTCAAATTGTTGTGCAAACATGAGAACGTGTGAGTTTGTGACCCAATCTACTAATAGTCCAGGAATCATTCTCATTGGTTAAAAAAAAAAAAAGCTTTGCTACTAATGGCATAAAATAAGTATATATGGCATTTTTTTAGAATGAAGAATAACATGTTTTTACAAAAATCAACCTATTACAATAATCAAACAATTTAAAGCTAGTTAACATATTTCAGATTTCTTTGGAAGAAAATGTTCTTAATTTTTTTATTATTATTACTTTATATATGTGAGTGTTTTACGGTGCCTGTGTATATGCGTGCTTGGTGCTTGAGGAGGCAAGAAGAAGGAGGAAGCTTGGGATGACCTGGAATTGGAGTTGCAGATGGTTGTGAATCCTCATAAGGGCACTGGGAATCAAACCCAGGTCCTCTGGAAGAGCAGCTAGTGCTATCCACCACTGTGCCATCTCGCAGCCAGAGATTCCTGGAGTAACAGTCGTCACTTGTCCTTAATATTCCAGTATCCAGTTCTAAGAGTTGACTTTTTTTTCTCTTCCCTTCTCTAGAAACAAAAGGAAATTTAAGTCAGGAGGAGATAGAGCACATACTGGGGAATCAGTGCTTTATTCTTTGTGTGAGATATTTCTAACGGATATCCTAGCAACTTCATGAGACAGTAGAGAATGGAATAAAAAAAAAAGCCAGAGGAAAAGCTGTACATGTTTTCCTGGACCCTTCTCCAAACCCAGAATTTTAGGAACAACTCTATAAATCTGGAGGAATCACCTTGGCTCCCCCAAAACCTTGTTTGTTCTTCCCAGTCATTCTCAAAATAAAGGGTAAGCATGGCAAAAATCAAATAGAGAAATGGATTTTAGCCGCTTCAAACATAATTTCAGATGAGTGTTTTGCAATTAAGGATCTATTTACTCCTTTAAGTTATAACAATGTGTTTTAGATTGTTTGCATTCATATTTAAAGGTAGAAAGAATAACCCCACCAAATGACTCTGACATCAGGGGGAAAAGAAGTAATAATTGACTTCCTGAAAGGAAAAGGAAAAAAAAACTGTGTTGATATTTATTCATTTATTTTTTATTTTTTTCTTTCTGTTTTGTTTCCAGAAAAGAAAACAGCCTAATTTTCAATTTTAAACAGTGTAATAACCAAAAGACGACCACTGAAAATAGTTTAAAGGTCAGTCAGCTCCCAGTATCTAGCTGACACAGGATGCAAAAATAAAAAGATCCAACTTCATTATTCTCTACACAAAACATGTCTTCAAAGTGAACATACCAGGGAACTACACATTAAAAAGCAACAGTGAGAAGCCAGTGATGGGAGAACCCCACCCCTCACTCTACCCTCACAGCCCTGGAGGTCCTAGGGTTCGGCTGGGGGTCACTTTCTATGTCAACTTTCATTAAAAGTTTCATAAATAGAGCTGGGGAAGTTGTTGAAAGATAGACTACCGGAAGAAGTTACATTTGAGTTGGGCTTTAACCAGTAAGAAAAGTTCCAGTAAGTGAGAACTAGGAAAGAAAGAATATTCCCAGAGAGAGGAACCAGCTCTACCAAAGGAATGGAGGTTTCTAAGTGTAGTATAACTGGGTAACAAAATGGATACAAGATGACAAACTAAACTCTGGTGGAGTTAACTGTTTAACATTACGATGAAAAATAATCTTTTGGCCTGGAGTCTCACTATGTACCCCAGGCTGGGCTCCAATTCATGGTACGCCAACCTCAGCCTCCCAAGGGCTGGGATTACAAGTATATATTATTACACTTGACAAGAAAATAATCTTTGCACCAACTGTATTGCACCTTAGATATTTCAGTGACACTTATGGGTTAATCTAATCACTTTTAACACAGATTCAGGTTCCAGATAGATAAACTACAAAGTAAAAGATACAATGCTATTATCATTATTATGGAAAAGAGATTGAATCTAAAATTCATAGAAATTGAGAAAGAAAGGGAATGAGAAAAGTAGGGAAGAAGGAATAGCAAGATCCCTGTCACAGCCCTGGGTAGTGTATCCTTCTAAGACAGTTTTCCCTCCTTACCCACCCTACTCTCGTGATAGCCATTGGCTATGGCGAACCATTTGAATTTTGACCCTTGGCAGTAACGCTTTAGACTAGTGGTTCTCAATCTTCCTAATGTTGTGACCCTTTAACGCAATTCCTCATGTTGTCGTGACCGCAATTACAAAAGTATTTTGCTGCTAATTCCTAACATGAGTGCAATTTTACTACTGTTACGAATTGCAATATACACATCTGATATGTGAGGCCTGAGAGGCCATGACCCACAGGTTGAGAACCACTGCTTTAGAGGCCCGGGATGAAAGGGGTTGGGAAGGGTTTTAGTTTCTTATAAAGAGAGGAGCTTTTGACATTTCTGTCCTATATAGAAATCTCTTCAAAAATCAAGAAAAAGCCAGTAGCATCTGCAACCAAAGTCATTAGTGGATTTAAGTAAAAACCAGACATTTTCTTCTATTTCCAAATGTCTCCCTCCTCCAAAGCCTGACCTCATAATGATAACTTTGAAAATACTCTTCGTAGATATTTTCAACTGTTTTTTGGGAGAAAGGGGGTTTACATGTAAACCATTACTCGGGCAGGTTCCTGGTAGCCTGAAAGGCTGTGACTGCCAGCCCCGACCTTGAACCAAGTCTAAGCTAACTGGTCTTCACTACCCTAGGGAAACATGAAGTTTTGGTCCAGTTTCAGGCATATTTTCTAAGCACATTTTCCGGTATGAAACTTAAACTGAATCAAAAGCGCCTTTAGGGATAGAATTTCATCATCTTCACGGTGTGGAGAGGACAAAATTATGTGTTGCCTCACAGACGTTACAAACAGGGAGATGTGTAGAGGACCAGTTTATTCAAGCTCACCAGGTTTTAATCAGTATAGCAAAGAATTCGAAATTCACAGCCAGCGAGAAACACCTATAAGACTTCTAAAATTTGAAGACAATAGGAGCCCTTGGGTAACAGGGTGTTACTCCATAGTAGCCTTAGGAAACAGTTTAATATGACAGTTCCAAGAATTTGTAAATTGAGCTTACCAACCAGAAATCCCTGGAGAATGCCTGCCCACAGCAGCCTGTAGTGGGGTGATGTAGGTTAGGCCAGCTCTGGGAAAATGGCCAATGTTTAAAAAAAGGAGCTCGAGGGGACCAAACAAAGAATGTGGTAAGAGGGCCCAGCGGCATATACTGTTTTTCTAGTTATCATCTTCTTAAAATGAAAACGGACTTTTTCGCCAATGCAAGCTGAAAAATAACCACTGTCATTCTTGCAACCTAGCCAGGTCTGAGACAAAAGCAACTACCTCAGAGCCAGGAAGAAATGGCCACACATAAACCATGCAGAAGAGAAAGAAAACTCCTAGTGTTCAAAACAAAAACTTGATCAAAACACCCACTCCCATTCTTGAGACTCGGTAGAAACATTTCATTGCAGAAAACAAAAGACCCTCAATGAAGGATTGAAAACAAAGAAATGACCAAAAGAAAGAGATAAGCGTAAAACAGTGACTTTCTTCCAAAACCAGGAATGAAATTCATTCTAATAAAACTTGGGGGGTGGACAGGCAGAAAAGAAAGGCAGCTACAAAAGAGAAATATAAAATGATTATGATATGTTGGGCCAGGAAGCCAGTATGGCAGTATTTTCTCATAAAATGATATTCTATTTCATCACCATATGCTTTAGGAAAATCCAATATGTCCCTGACAGACTTCTAACATTTTCCCCAAGATGCTTAAAGTGTTAGAGAATATGTCAAAGATACTTAGCACCCACTGCATTTTTGAATATTAGACACCGGTAATTCTCCGGTTCATGAATTTTAATACTACCACTATAACTCAGTCTGCCAATCATTCTCCCAAGTACTAGCTCACGGAAGGATGGAACAGATTCCGTTTGGGTTTTATTCTTGTGTTTTATGGCATCTGCAAAGAGAATACATGCACACGTACATATGTGCCCATGCAGATGCACACACATGAAAAAGTATGCTAAGATAAAAGGTCATTTGAAGAATTATTTCAAATCACTGGCTGACAACATTTCAAAGTACAGCTCTCTAGCTGGAAAGAGAAGCAGTCAGCATTAAAGAGCTACTGAATTTGATTATAATATACCACTTCAAACTAACGAAAGTGGGAACTGATGGCCATCCTGGTTTAATTTCTGTTGCTGTGACGACGCACTGACCAAATTAGGGGGAACAGTGGCTTTATTTCATTTACACTTCCAAGTCACAGTTCATCACTGAGGGAAGCCAGGGCAGAAAGTTGACAGGAACCTAGAGGCAAGAAGTCAAGCAGGGATCATGGAGGAATGCTACTTCCTGGCTTGCTCTTCATGGCTTATTCAGCTTCCTTTTTATTTTTTTCCTCACCAAATAGATTGCAAACCCAGGGGTGGTACTGGCCACAGTACTGTTCAGCTGGACCCTCCCACATCAATCACTACTAGGTAAAATGTCCTACAAACTTGCCTACAGGCCAGTCTGATGCTGGCAATTCCTCAACTGAGGTTCCCTTTTCCCAGGAGACTCTACTTTGTGTCAGGTTGACGAAAACTAACGAGCACACGGGTAAATGGGATATATCAGTATATGCCTCTTGTCCTGGTTGCTTCTGCATGCAAGGGCTTCCAAGCTCTTCCGACAGCCATACTCTTATTCTAGCTGTGGTAAGAATTTCCAGTAGATTATTCTAGTTTCAGTGTCAGTGACACACGGTTACCTGAGAATGTGCTGGGGAAACTATTTGCGTAAGGTGTGCCTTGGTGTGGTGGTTTGAATAGGAATGGTCCCCATAGACTCATGTGTGTGAATGCTTGGTCCCCAGAGAGTAACACTGTTATTAGGTGCGGCATTTAGGAAGTGTGGCCTTCTGGAGTAAGTGTGACTTTGTTGAAGGCAATGTGACTGGGTGCAGGTTTTGAGGTCCCAGGTGCTCAAGCTAGGCCCAGTGTGGCATTCTCTCTTCCTGCTGCCTGCCAATCCATATGCAGAACTCTCAGCTCCTTCTCCAGCACATCTTCCTGTACACTGTTGTGCTTCCCACCATGATAACAATGGACTAAACCTCTGAGCTGTAAGCCAGCCCCAATTAAATGTTTTCCTTTATGGCAGTTGCCAAAGAAACCCTAACTGAGACAGTTGGTCTATAGTGATGGACTAGGGTGAATACATCCTAAGTTAAAGAGGCCATTAATGTACATGACCTGGTAAAGAACATGGCTTAGCCTAGATTCCTTCAAATATGTTCAGAACATCTACGTTTTTGCCAGGTTCCTTCTTTGTCCAGGGCACTGGTATCAATACCCAAAGATAGAGGGTTCTATATATATATATATTTTGCTGTTCTGTAACAAGAATGGAACAGTGCATATCAGAACTGTCTGGTGTACATTTTGAGTGGGTTGATTTCCATAATTTTTTCACTGTAAAATGATTGCAATTTTCCTGTCAAAATCCCAAACTTCCTTTTTAGGGCAACTATAGTGAAACACTCTGGTACCCTCAATACACTTGGGTAACAAAGTCAGTATCTCAGTGCCCACTTTTGTGTTCCATTCCGGGGCTTTGGCTACAAAGCCCTTCCTAGAGAAGCTTTCAGAACTACACTCTCCCTCACTACTCCCTGTTTGATTTTTCTCCGTAACAGTCAACTCCATGCTGTTGTTTCCTCCAGCTGAAATGCAAGTGGTACAAGGGCAGCAGTCTCCATCCACTGGCATCACTACAGTCAAGACTGGCACCTGACAGTGAAAGAACCCATTAAGATGACCAGCAAAACATCCGCTGCTTGACAGTCATTTAAAAGTAAATAAGCGAATGAAGAGAATCATTAGATCAGTTAGTTTCCTGGAAATGTCATGTGCTTGTCATACTAAGGCAACTCTTTTTTCTTCTTTTTTTGAGACAGGGTTCTCTGTGTATCCCTGGCTCTCCTGGAACTCACTCTGTAGACCAGACTGACTTTGAACTCACAGGGATCCTCTTGCTTCTGTCTCCCGAGTGCTAGGATTAAAGATATGTGCCATGTGTACCACCATGGCCCGGCTACTAATGCAACTCTTATGTAGAGGCTAGCCATGCTATATGACTCTCCCTTTTGACTCTGCACCCCTGATCTAAGCAACTGGCTGCACAGTGATGGTGCTAAAGTCTATCAAAGCTAATAGAAATTGAATATTTCCTTTGTGCATTTCCTGTCTCTGTTCATTTCTCTCTATCTTCTCTGCTTTCTTTGTAATTTTGGTCAAGCTCTTTTCTAACTTGCATGCCCAATGCCAGGCTTATTAAGCTCATAATCTACTGGCACTGATGGACAACTCAGAGGGTTCTGTTAGGATTCAGATCCTAACAGGTGAATACTCACCTGAGCTAGCCAACACCTTTGCTGCTCAAAAGCCACTCTGTTTATTGTCGTGTTTGCAGTGCAGACAACTGAAGTGACAAGATAGATGAACACTTGAGAGAAAGGCCATTAACGAAATCTGGGCTAAGACGCATGAATATATGCTTTGTGATATATTTCATACATGAAATGCCAATCTTCTTCAACATAAGAGGAAACATAAAACTCTGGACTTCTGTGACTGCTAAATTATCTTTGAAAGAAAATATATTAAAATCTCCCAAAGGTTCTTTAATGACATAACTCATTCATACTTATTAAACTCACTATTTGCCTTCCCTCTGATTCAAATGTAACAGAAATTTTTGACGATTTACTTTTCAAAGGTCAGAATAATTTTAATTGCTTTTTAGAATATGATGATCTTAGCTCAATCAAGTAGTATTAATTCTGTCTCTCTGTGCAACTGATTTCATAACTCTTTCAGCCTGCAGATGCAGAAAGTAGTTCAGAGCCTTTGAAGATGTGTAACCAGACCCCTTTGGTCCCAGGGACGACCTGATTAGGGTGATTAAAGTTCTCCAGACGCCTTTGCCATTTTGCCTCAGAGCAGTCTCTATACAGTTTCCTGGGGTAGTAATATGTGCCTGGCCTAGTTTCCTAACCTCAGCCTAGAGTCACATTGCTTAGTGCTGCAAGGTTTCTGGTTTTGTTTTGTTTGATCATCTTCTATCCATAGTGGAGGACGCAAAGCAATGCTTCAAAGAAAACACAAAAACAAACAAACAAACAAATCTCATGTCCCTGGACTGATTCTCTTTCTGGTGTTCTGAGCCACCTGTTCCTACCTCAGTCTCCCAACTATAACTTCCTTCTGTGTCATCTGTAAGAATGACACTATCACTTCTTTAAAATAGTTTAGATCACTAAGTTTGGATGATATCATAATGCTGTGCCTTGAATTTTATGCCCCTAAACTTTGCAATTTGAAGTCCTAAACCTTAGGTCCCCGGGCTATGACTGCATTAGGAAATGGGGCCTCTAAAGTACAGCAGAAGCCAGAGATCAGGACACTTCTGGACAAGCCTGATGACTGAGTTCAATGCTCTGGATGTCCATGGTGGAAGGAAAATCAACCATATTGTCCTCTGACTTCCATGTGTTTACTATGACATGTGAGCCCACTCCACATACAAACACAAAAAAGAAAAAACCCTAAAGGGAGCTAAGACAAAATGATGTCATCTGGTATTATCTAACCCAATATAAAACCAGTGTTTTCAGATGAAGACATCGTGCCACAGATGTGGGCCCCCGGGACTGAGGCCCTGTGTACAGGGAGAAAGCCACCATCTGCAGGCCAAGGGGAAAGGCCTTGGAATTTTGCCAGTAACTTGAGCTTGGACTTGCAGCCTCCAGACTTGTGGGAAAACCCATCCTGCTTCTTAAGAAGCTCAGCTGTACTTCTCTGTTCTAACAGTCCTAGCTAATCACTACACATGGCTTTGCCACTGTGTGAGCATAGTTTCTCTATTATAGTGAAGACTCTACCTACTTTGAAGAACGATTTGAAGATTTAAGAAAACATGAAGTTCATTGATCTACATAAATCATTGCACACACACACACACAAATCAAATTTTAAAGATTGTACACCATTATCCATATCCCCTAAACAGGTCTCCATACTGATTGTACCATAAGAATGATAAAATTTATATTCCATTTAGAAAATAACCGTTCCCTAAAATTTTACACATGTTCTAAAACCATGTCCTTTGCTTCAACAATGAAATCACAGTTGACTGGCTTAAAGTCAATATGTCCAATTAAGGCTAAAATGTCCTCATTTTTGGCATCTTGATTATTTCCATCTTTTTCTAAATTGAATTAAGTTTATGAGCCCAAATCACTTATCATTAAAATCAGCACTCTTGTGCTTTCATTTTCCGTTCCACGAATTTTATCAAATAAGTACAGAAATGCAATAAAGCTCAGATGATTTTTTTAAATCTCTATAAAGATTAACATAGAGAGAGTACAGCCAGAACTGGCTCTCAGCTGAGCAGCTCAACCAGACTGAAAACATCAATCTGTGATAGCAAGTCTGAAAGTCTAAACACAACCTGGCAAAGACAATTAAGAAGGTGAAATCTATGAGTGCAACCTGTTTGCAAACAAATAATGACTCTCAGCTGAGTTCCTCATTCTTGGTCAGTAGTAACTAACTTTCCTCCAGTTGCTTTTGTGCCATTATTGATGTCCACTGCTAAGGTATTCTAATTGCAACCTAGGCATAAATAGATCACAAAGGTTCTGTGTCTACCAAACAATACTCATTATGTACTGACTTTGTACAGACACAGGACTAGTCACGGTATGAAAACAAGCACCCCAAGCCACTTGCTCTTGATTTCACTCCCACAGATGAGAATCACACAAGCAGGCAGACCTCAAGGCATGGAAACAACCTACGTATGTGTAGAGTCCTCAACCGTCATCCACTACATACCTTCTGGAAAAAGGATCATAGGAGTATAGCCAAGAAGACTAAAAACCTAGACAGTAGCAAAGGTCATGGTATCCCTCTTCCCTCATAATGTGATAAGCAATCCTTCTGTGACCTTCACATCAGTTGTACATATGTCCACAAATGGCCACTGGAAAGACATATTCCACTGAATTAGGATGTATGTCCCATCACATATAACAGCAGTCGTGTAAACTTTCTGAACCTTGATTTCTTTCCTTTAAAAAAAATGGGAGTAAAAATACCAACCCTAAGAGTTAAAGAGATGATACAGCAGAAGTGCTTGGAGCCTTACCTAAGCAAGTACCTTTACTATGCTCTGCATGGCTTCAGAGATCAACCTAACTAGGGTGAGGAGCGAATGAAGAAAGGACAGACACATGTACAGAAAAGCTGGGATCAGATGGGCTGTGCTTACTCTGATGGGGGCACCAACTGCAACAGCGACCTGCAACCTCAGCGTGATTATTTTATATATCTGAATGGGGGAGGGGAACAGTTACTATATACAGCTGGATAAGAAGGTGGGTTTATGGTGTAGAAATGAGCCAGAGGTGTGTTTAGCTAATGTTGTAGAAAGTCTCTGCAGAGGAAGCCATCTCAGGCTGCAGTGATCCAGAGGAGGAAGCTGTGGCTGAGTTTCTGAACTGAGTAGTCAATCATTGGTAAACACTTGTGCTTACATCAGAGGATGGTTTTGCCATCTCTCTGAGCCTCACCATAGGAAGGTTTTGCTTCTCCCACTCATCACATACTCCATGGAAGGAAAACGGCAGAGTCGCCTTCATGCTACTGCTCAATACAGATGCTATGAGGACAATACATGGTGTGTTGCGGGTGACACAGCTATAAATGCCCCTTTGTTAGTCCCAGGGGAGGACTGTGCAATAGTATTTTATAAAGCATAAAAAACAGCTTTGAGTGCCTTCCCTTGGGCTTACTATCCCAAGTTTCAAACATTTAAAGACAAAAAATGTGTTGGAGATAATATAAAACAGATGTTCAAAACAGGATGTCCTACCAGCTGAGCTAGTGTTGACTCTTGCTGGATACCGCTATTGAAAGCTTTCTAATTTAATATCCATGGACCAGTACATCTAAACACTTGAAAATTCTGATCACCTTTTACCAGTTAACATGTCCAAGGCTAGATATGCTTTTGCGACTACACCACAACCACATAATTATAGCCTTCACTTTTTGCTGCTCAGAGAAGCTACACTTCTGACACTGCCCAAGCAAACCAAGCAATTTTATTTTAAACTACCATTGTTTTAGCTCCTTTGTCCCCCAAACCATAATGAGACATGTATAGAATTTCTAATTTTAGATTCATTATACTACCAGAATATTTTCTTTCAGAAAGAAAAACTAAACAGAGAAATTACTATCCAAATAATTGCATTCCTCTGATGACGGTGTTGGAGAGCATAAAACAATGCATACGTTTCCGTACTCCTGTGACTTTATCCTCAAAGCTATCACATGTAAAGTGGCTTGTGAAGACACTTTGCATTTCTCAGGACAAATCTGCTTTGAGTGACTTAGAGAAGCAGGGAGAGATTTCTCAGGGATCACAGTGCTTATCATCTGAGTTACTATTTTTCTTAAGTCAGAAATTTGGCAGAAGAATCAAAATACTCCTTCTGAGAATCTACGTAGAGAAATCTCTGAAAGCAATTAAGGCCAGCTAGGTGGTGGTCCCAACATCTCAGTATAAAGACAATGAAGGTGAGAGATACAACATAGCTCAACTTTTTATTTTTTAATTTTTTAATATATATTTTTATTTTTAAAACTTTTTATTGAAATTTATTCATTTTTATTCCAGCTGTAGCCCCCTCCCTCATCCTCTCCAACCCTCCCTCCCTCTTTTCCCATGCCCCTTCCCCAGTTCACTGATAGTGGAGGTCCTCTTCCATCTGACCCTAGCCTATCAGGTCTCATCAGAACTGGCTGCATTGTCCTCCTTTGTGGCCTGATAAGGCTGCCCCCACCTCAGGAGGAGGTAATCAAAGAGCCAATCACTGAGTTCATGTCAGAGACAGTTTCCCCTTACTAAGGGAGACTGAGCTGCCATGGGCTACATCAGTGCAGGGGTTCTAGGTTATCTCTATGCATGATCCTGTGTTGATGTATCAGTCTCAGAAAAGACCACTGGGCTCAGATTTTTTGGTTCTGTTGCTCTCCTTGTGGAGCTCCTGTCCCCTCCAGATTTTTCTATCTCCCCCTTCTTTTGTAAGATTCCCTTCACTCTACCCAAAGTTTGGCTATGAGTCTCAGCATCTACTTTAATATCCTGCTGAGTGGAGTCTTTCAGAGGCCCTCTATACTAGGCTTCTGTCCTGTTGCCCATTTTCTCCTTCTTCTGATGTCCATCCTGTTTGTCTTTCTGAGTGAGGATTGAGCATAGCTCAATTTTTAAAGCATTCTTGACTCTTAACAATGTAATTTCATGTCCCACTTAACTTGTATAAGTGTAACAAAGCCCTCTTCTCTTGGAAGTGTTGCTCCTCCTCCCAAGCATCCAGCCCATGGGTGAGGGCAGGGGGTTCAAGTTGAGGTAAGTGAAGGACACCAGGAGTTTAGTAAAAATAAACTGAGGCAAGCGGCTGCATTCTTATTTATTCTGAAAGAGACGGCAGGTTATATATCTTAGGGCAACCAATCAGTTTCCTCCACACCATCTCCGAGCCAGCCAATGGATGGTTTTCTCTGGACAGACTCTCCAACATCAAGTCACATACTTTCCACTGGCTACTGCTTCCATAGTCACTTCTGTAGAAGCCACCCTAAGCCATGAGCCCTAATGGCCCTTTCCCGAGAATGCCCACATGTATGCATATATACTTTTAAATTTTATATGCTCATCTATGTGGGGTAGAAATATTAGAGGTTATGAAGCCATCCTTAGTAAATTGATAAGGCAGAAATAAGTTTTAAAACATCTAAAAGTTAAAATTCAAGGGGAGAAATTATTAGTTACGAAATTCAATTCTTTCTTTTCTTTTTTGGTTTACTAGGCCACTGCTCTTCTTGGGCCTCTAGAATACTCACACACACAGGAGTTTTCAAATGCACATAATCTTTAGTGATTCTCATGTCAATTCTGGGAGAAGGAAGAGCAGCATCAGAGGGAACCATTTATGGAACATGGGCTCTGCTGGTCAAAGATCAACTGATTCTTCTTCTCAAATACCCTTTGAAGTCAGCATCAGTCCCCACCCCCACCCCCCACCCCCACTCACACGGCAGCAAAAAGCTGAGTTGGAGGGAGACTAAGTGACTAACTGTGGATGGAACAAGAGGGGCATCTAGTGGGATGTTCTGACACCACTGAGTTAGTGCCTGTCAGATTTAGGGCTTCCCACCACCACCATCCCAGCTCTCGGAAACACCACAGTTATGGTTCATCTGTTAATTGCAGGGAGACAAGAAAGAGGGAGGACTCTGGGAACAGAATCTCTGACCTTCTAATGCTGTGGGTTTGGGAAGGCTGCCAAGTTGCTCAGTGAGCCATGGAGAAAATAAGTGCAGACCCTTCAAAGAAATTTCCTCCACTGGTGAAAAAAAAAAAAAAAAAACCAGAGAGACTAAAAAAAAATGTGTTCTCCTACTTCTAGCCTCCAGGGAACTAGAATGATTTTTCCCTCAGGATGATGACCACCATGGAACTGATCAAATTGTCATTTTTACTCGGGCCCCTGGCAAGCATAGATTCACGTTTGCGGCTTGTTTTCATTAACCTTAAAGCACCCTCTGGTCTAAATATTTATTCTAGTTCTTCAACCTGACCTTCCCTTTGTATATTCATATATCCTCAAGTACCATTTTCAACACTTTTCTATTAACTTGTAAATTATGTATGTGTTCTAATGGACCAAATGCCTATGTAACCCATAAATAAAGCAAATAATTTTTTTCATTTATTACTGTCTTTAGCACCTGATATAGTTGTTGTCTTAATTTTTATAAGTACTCAATATGCTTTCTTTGCTCTGTGGGTTTTATTCAATGGATTCAAGTTGGGCCCCCCCCCCTTTAATCAGTCAACAAATATTTACCAAGTGTCCACCCATGAGCCAGGATATAGGTGGGACTTGCAAAAGAAGTAGCATATATATTGCATATCCTTCCAGGAAGACCAGGAAATTGTCAAGCAATATACAGAAAGGCATAGTGGCTATCTGCCCAGAGGGTAAGGACAAAGGACAGGGTGAGAGGCAGAGCCCTTAACAAGGGCTCATCCCGAGTGAGCAGAGAACAGGACCTCAATGGAAGTATCCAATGGGTTGATGTCTCTGGACCCCTGAGAACAAATGAAGGGATTCATCTTGAGGCAGAGAGGTAAGCCATAGTAAGGTCCATGTCTTAGGAGCATTGATAGAGATACCCAAGGGCTTGTTCAAAATCGTCTGCACAATAAAGATGGGTTTGGGAGATACTGATAAAGTGAAAAATGAAACAGCTTGTACCCCAAAACTCTCTGATAAAGAAAAATATGAAATAGTCACATAGTTACTTCTAAGCTTATCATCAAATTCCCCAGTTGACAGATAAGAAAGCAGATGCTGAAAGGAGGAAGGAGAATATTAGTTGACAGAAACGTGCTGGGACTGGGGAGAAATTTGTCTATCCCATGGAAATCTTGGGCTGTCTTCATGATGTGTACCCCACTGCTGCTCAGGGGATCCCTCGGAGTGATCACAGTGCCAGATACCGGAGGGGAAATCAGCCGATAGACATCTCTCTGTAAAAGTGTCCTTGAGCTCCACTCCTGAAGCGTGTAATTGACCGTAGAAAGGAATATACAAGACAGGCTTTATAAATTATTCTAATAAACAAAAGTCCATTGCCTAGATTATCCATGCTAAGGTGTGCTTAACCTTGGGTGTTTAAAAGGTGAAGAAAACAAATCATCTTTCACCACTGAATGACAATTTAGAATTCGTAACACTTAAGAAATAGGAATAACACTTAAGGTGTAGGTGACCCTTCTGTTCACATGCTTTAATTTCAAAAAGATATTTCCAGGTAGATTAAATTATCTCATTTCTGTCTCTAATGGAGGAAAGGAAAAGGGAGGTGATTTTTTTAATGGTTCTGGGTCAGCAATATAGTTCAATGGGTAATGGAGCTTGCTGCCAAGTCTGGTGACTTGAGTTCGGTCCCAAGGACTCAAGTGATGGAAAGAAGTAACCTTCAGTAGTTGTTCTTTGACTCTGTACATGCAGACATACTGAGACATACAAGCACATGCAAACACAAGCAAAAATGATATTTAAAAAAAACTGTTTATAAACACTGAACTTTGCTCTTTCTCTCTGCTAAGAAAAGAGCTTTTATTGCAAGAGTATTTTCTTGATGGCAAATGAGAAGGAAATCTGATAGAAGGGAGCTTGCACAGAGAAAGCTGAAATTCATTTGTTTCTGGAGTCTAAGCAACCTCCAATACTCCTTGAGAGAGTTCTAGAAATGCCCTCAGAGGGGCTGCCATGAGCAGAACCCAGCCACCCTGCCTTAGGCTGTTGGCCTTCTTATTCAAAAAGTTACAGGATTAATGGAGTGACTCTTGGTCATCCAGGACTAGACCATAAAAACCAAATGGGGCCTTATAATCTTGTCCCTAGACTTCACAAGAGCTCTGCCTCCTCACAGCCCTCTTTCCTGACTACGTACTCAGTTATATACTCTATGTCTTTACTCTGTGCACCTCAGCTGACACACTTGGCTGATTATCCATTTGTCAGTCACAACTCCTGCTAAACCTCCATGGTTTTATGGCCTCACTTTATCCAAATCATATCATATGACTTCAGATGTCTACTCTTTTCTCTGAATTTTACTATGTTCTTTATAAGTCTCCATAATGGCCTCTGTCCTGGTTTGACACAGCTGCTTCTACAACTTCACTGACTGCTATGGAAGCTCCCTATAGGTCAAGCAGTCACCACTCTCCTAACAAGGTTTAGATGAGAGACATCACATGGAGGCTCTGATACAGCCACCTGGGTTCAAATCCCAGCTCCTCCACTTGCCAGTCCAGGGACTTAGGACTAAATTCTTTAGCATTTCCTTTGTGATAGAGAGGTATTTATAGCATCCTATTTCATTGATTTGTTGTGGTATCGTGGTTAACACTGATTTTAAACTGAATGGACTGGGAGAACCCCATGAAGTGTCATAGGCTCCCTTCTGGTTGTGTCTTGTGGGCATTTTCAGATATGATTAGATCATGAAAGCCCTGATCTCATCAGTAGTCTACTTATTGATTCAAAATTTGGATAGATTATTGAGAGGTGGTGGATAGCAGAGAAGGTTGCTTCAATGTGCCTTTGAATAGCATATCTTGGCCCCTGGTCCTGGCCTTTTTCTGTTATTCTTTCTGCCCGCTGGCTACCATGGTATGGGCAGCCTCTGCCAGCAACTCTAATAATACATCAGGCTCCAGCAGACCATTGGGTGTCCTGCTGGCATAAGAACACCCAGGAAGTTGTTTCTTTGTAATTGTTTTACCATGATCAAATGCTTGGGGACTCAGGAGCCATATCAGCTGCAGTGCAAGTGGAGACAGGCTGGTGTTTAAGCTAGTGGCAGGCCCATATGATGCTGGTCTTAGAGAATGTAAAACTCAGAACATAAAAA
Organism: Pachyuromys duprasi; assembly: GCA_028658305.1. Lineage (NCBI taxonomy): Eukaryota > Metazoa > Chordata > Mammalia > Rodentia > Muridae > Pachyuromys > Pachyuromys duprasi. The sequence continues at coordinate 74,297,688 of CM053766.1, forward strand.
TATGGGTCGTGGAGGTCTCTATTCAGGTGTCAATGAATGTGGGAATAGGCCAGCATCTCTGCAAACTTCCCCTGAGAGGACAACAAACTGTAAAGCTGAAGCTGCTGTGGAGACCGTGCGGTATTAGAAACCATCTACTGAGAAGGCCACGGGCAAGGAGAAGAGCCAGCCTTGAAGAGAAGCTGGTGGGACACATTACAGCTGTGACAGAGGGGCTGCCTAACCTGATGGCAGCTCACACCACATCATGTGCTCTGGATAACAATATAAAGTTGAAGGATTTGATGTTTTCCTGATGTTTGGTCTTACTTTTGTGTCTAATTCTCCTTCCTTCCTATACCTTTTTTTCTTTTCTTCAGATGAGGAGTGCTTACTCTGTACTACTTTATATGAATGTGGAAGTATACTGATCTCAAGTCTCAGAGGAGCTATGAATGGTATTAAGGGATCTGGGCATATGACTCAGCGAGGATAGGGCTTTCATAGCATGCCCTGGCTTCTGTCTAAGCACCATATTGCCTGGCTATGGTGGTACATGCCTATAATCCCAGCTCTTGGGAGACAGGAGGATTAGGTATTCAAGGTGTTCAAGGATTAGGTGTCAGCTTTGGCTACATAAAGAGTTTGAGGCCCGCATAGGCTGTAGGAGACTCTATTTATAGCTTTTTACTTATATAAAACATATATGTATACTATATGTATATATGTGTATATATGTATGTATATATATACATATATATACATAAATGAATGCATAAAGTCTAAGTTCTCCCAGCAAAGGGTTATAAGCCCTAAGTTTAAAGGGCCATTGGGGCTCTAAACTTCAAAGTTTCCAGTTGTGGCAGGACTGTCCAGCATGTCAAGTACTTGTTAGGAATGGGGCTCCTTGTGTTTCTTTCTTCCTCTTCAAGGTGGCACAATTACCTCCCAAAGTCCTCCCCTCCCTAATAACAACATATTGATGCTTAGAACCTCAATGTACAAGTTAAACATTCAGGTCACAGCAGATGACACACAAGACTTCTTATAACATGGCCCCAGATTACCTCTCAATTATTCTACTTGCCACTCTCTTATCAGTTCTTTTAGAGATTTTAGAGAATAATCAGTAATAGTTACCATGCAAAATTAAGCAACCAATTGCTTACAATAACCTAAACAAAGCAATTGTTGACTTGAGGGAAAATTATCCAAGAAAGGAGACCTATTCAAATTTCTTGGAATTAATCACAGGAATATTACTTGGCTCAAGTAGGAACTTTTTTTTTAAACAAAACTATTGTGCAGAAAAACACTAGCATAACAAGCCAACTGTTCTGCTTACAATGTCTGCCTTTGGCTCTTGGCTGGCATGTTGGCTTGCATGGTAAGTTCCCAGTGATTTACTGTGCCTAAAAAGTAACAACAATATGGTTCATACTGAACACCAGTTTTAAGTTTAAAAGTCTAGAATTGTATATGTGATATGTATGTGTGTGTGTGTGTGTGTGTGCGTGTGCGCTCATGTGTTACATGTGCCCCCAGAAGAGGACTCTGGGAACTTGTAGCTGCCTCTTCTGAACTTCACTGGGTGTGCCTTTTCCTGACGATGGTCTGGCCAGGCATCCTTTTGCTACCAAAACACAATAGTTAGTCAGGCATGGTGGTACCCACCCATAATCACAGTACTTGGGAAGGTGAGGCAAGAAGATTGGCCTAACTTCAATGCTAGTCTAGACAGCCTCAAAACAAAAATAACAAGAAAAGAAAAAGTCAATACTTAGCTACGGTGTGGCTGTGGGCTCCACTTTTATGTGTGAAACCTTTATCTCCAGTGCAGCAATTGGGAAGTGATACTGTAAGGGCTGATTATACACCACAGCTCTCCTTTCATGTCTACACCAATACTGTTCTCTTGGGAGTAGGTTTCCCATATTACACAAATTCATCCTATGCACACACTGCTCATGTGTGCAAACTCCCTGTCTGTTGTGCTCTGGCTGTCCACCCTACCATCACTTGCCCCTTTGTCTTCTCCCCTGGAATGACATAGCACAGAGGCCATCACCTGGATTTTGGGTTTCACAGTTCCAGATTTATGTACCCATACATTTCTGCTCACTAGAAACTACACAGACTTGGGTAATTAGTTACACTAGAACAAAACAGACAAACAAACAAACATGAGCACAGTTATTATGTTGAGTCTTGAAAATCTTCCTAGTAGATCATCAAACCTGAAAGCAAAGTGGGGCTGAGACTGAGTTACCAAATATTTCTATTATTTAAAATAGATAAATCAAGAATTATAAACATGGGAGGATCCAAGATGGCTGCCCCAGGAGGACACTGTGTCTGAGGAGCAGGACAGTAGTGTAGGCAGACCAACGGGGAGACCGAGATCTCGGACCTAAAACACCAGCGTTTGCGACTGCCAGGTGAGCGGGATTCCTACGGTGGGGAAATCAAGTGGAAAAGTCCAAGGGACACCCAGCTATTCCCAGGAAAAACTCTGGAGGGTGACAGGCTGCGCACAGCCGGGCTGGGCACCTAAGCCACCATTTTGGTCTGGGGCACACAGTACCCCGGACGGACTGAGTTTCACCCAGATACCGTGGGCTGCACCGGTCAGACCCACACCCCTAGGCACACCCAGCCACCACCCCGGATTGGGACTCATAGTATCAGGTCCAGACCGTGATGCCCCCAAATACCATCTCAGACCTTGGTGCACAGCCCCTGACCCAGAAGGAGGCG
>CM053766.1:74300923-74330298 GCA_028658305.1 Pachyuromys duprasi
TCTACCTAGCACTGTATCAAAGCAGATATTAAGACTCACAACCAAACCTTCAGCAGAGTGCAGGGAATCATATGAAAGAACGGGGAGTTAGTAAGACCTGGAGAGGACAGGAGCTCCACAAAGACCACATAGATCAGGGTACAGGGGTCTTCTATGAGACTGTTTCTCCAACCAAGGACCATGTATGGATATAACCTAGAACCCCTAATCAGATATAGCCCATGGTAACTCAGTATCCAACTGGGGAACAGAGACTATTTCTGTCATGAACTCAATGGCTGGCTCTTCAGCCCTCCCTCTCCCTGGAGGGAGGAGCAGCCTTGCTAGACCCCAGAAGAGGACATTGCAGCCAACCCTGAAGAGACCTGATAAGCTAGGGTCAGAAGGAAGAGGGGGATGTCCTCCCCTATCAGTGGACTTGGAAAGGGCCAGGGAGGAGATGAGGGAGGGATGGGGAGAGTGGGAAGGAATGAGGGAGGTGTCTACGGCTGGGATACAAAGTACATAACCTGTGATTACTATAAAAATAAATTTAAAAATTGTTTTCAAAAAAAAAGGAAAAAAATTGTTTGAATTCTGTGATGCTTCCCCAAATTCATGTTGTCAGTGATAAAGGTGTAAACTTCTAAAGCTCAGTTTTCCAATTCAAAAGGAAGAATGCAGCAAAAGTGAGAATTACGAAAAATATATGTGACAGTTGTTTGTAAATTACACGTGGTGCTGTCTTTAATAATACTGGCCGTGGAACTAATACTATTAGTCTTACTCTCCAAACAGCACTGACAGTTGTCACATCCTCATGAAGACAGACTGACAGACTACTTCTTTTCCTGATGAACATATATGTGCTCATACATGTTCATGCATCAGTGCATGCACACACACACAGAGGGGGCTAATAATCATTAGGAACTAGAATGTTATGTGTTGTCTGGTGGCTGATTTTTGTTTTGGGGGAAGTTGTTTTTTGTTGTCATTTTGGTTTGTTTGTTTGTTTGTTTGTCTTTGGGAGGACCTCAGTGAATGCTTCTCCTTGTAGTTTGCCAAAACAAGCAACAGCCACAAGCCAAACATTTGCACAAACACACACAAAGGCTTGAAAAATTGCAAATCCCATTGGCTTCTCTACAGGCAAAAAATAAGATAACATGGCAAATACAGATAAGGTCATAAAAAACAAAATCCTGATCTGGATGGTTGGGTTCCTGGCAACATGCATAGAACTTTCCCATGGACCTATTTAGAAATTAGAGGGAGAAGTGTCAGATTTGAGAATCACCATCCAGAGCCATGTTAAGTACAAACCACCCAGAGCTACTCCATCCACATTCCAGACTCAGCAGGTAAGGGGTCAGGTGCTGAGACTCACCCTCTCTAACAAGCCACCATGTGACCTAGACTGAAAGCCACTGTCTAGATACCGCTGAGAATTCTGTGATCATTCTCAGCTCCATGGGGAAGGCTAGGAAGACAGCTCTAGGTCATTTCCATTTAAACATGAGCATTACTCTAAATGGAAAGAAACAGGAAGAATTGTAGTCAAGAAAAATCCACCATTTGTTGAAACATCTTTTCTGGAATCCATGGAGACCATAGACTCTCATCCATACTATCTGTAGATGACCTGTTGGTCAGCAGTTCTGCAATATAAATATAAAGAAAAATGCCTGCCTTTGAGAAGACACCTGGATCTCTCAGAGATCCAAGCACAGAGCTAGCGCCCTGAAAGGACCTGAACCATCATTAGCTGGAGCTCCAAACCAGATCAGCTCTCTCTTCTGTCTCTTTGACTAGTATCTAACATGACCTGGCCCATAAAAAATTCTCTTGCGGAGGTTGGAGCAAGAGGTGGCTCAGAGTTAAGAGTACTGTCTGCTCTTCCAGAGGTCCTGAGTTCAATTTCCAGCAACCACATGGTGGCTCACAACCATCAATATTCTCTAATGCCCCCTTCTGGCATGCGGTTATACATGCAGATAGAACACTCATACACATTAAATAAATAAATAAAATCTTAAAAAAAAAAACCATTCTTACTCTTATAACAGGGCACATTTATTAAGAATGGTTAGTGTTTATTAAGGGTCTACTATATCCTACACCTTTCCATAATCTTCCATCAACCTGTAACATGGGAGCTATTATAACTGTCCCCATTTTTCAGATGAGGAAACTTGGATTGAGGAACTGGCCTTCTGAGATGGGTCAAGCTCTTGACATTGGAACATGACCTTCTTATCTACAAAGTTCATCCACAAGAACTACATAATTGGGTTATATAAAAAAATCTTGTGTTTTAAATAAGTTTATAATTTTGTGCTGGAGCACATTAACTTATCCTGGGATGCATGTGGCTCGTGGGATGTGGGTTGGAAACAGCTGTGGGCCCTAAGCCATAAACCCAGTGACTAGCTAGCCGGGTTCCAAACAAAAGCATGCAGATGCCTTGTGTTCAGACAACTCAGGCAGCCAGGAAGAATGCCTTCTCCCAGCTCTAAAGCCGAACTGGTCCTCAAGACTCCTCAGAAACAAAGCAATTATAAATGTGAGTCTTGCCACTTATCTTGAAAAAAAAATGATTCTGGTCACCATCTACTTCACAATGACTTAGAAAGATACAAACAAAAATATCTAGTCCCATCAGCCTTGTGCATATTCTTTATGTTCTTAGACAGACAAGAATCTTCTTTGTCTGTAGACCACCACTGGCTTCTACCCTAGCAGTCAAGTCCTCCTCCCTCCAGTGAGATGGGAGAATCTTATTCTTTTTCTTAGTTGGAAGTAAAGAAAACAAGCTGAAGAAACAGCTTCCACGACAATGAAGCGCCTAAAGGCTAATCATGAATTTACAACTTAATGTATCTCACAGCCTGCAAGACAGGCAGGCACTGGCTAAGCCTTCCCAAGCATTAGGAAGTGTGGTTAGTGCCATACAGCCAGAGAGCTCCCGGGTTCCTTGTGCTCTGAAGCCAAGGCCGATCCTCTTCCTTGCCCCTTATTTGTCTTTCTTATTTCACTCCTTCTTACCTTTAAGACAGACCCCCTCAGCAGAAAGCCCAAAGAGGGAGGGGCTTGTGAGCATCAGATACAGAATAGTTTGGAAGGGATAGGCTGGCATCTCTGGGGGTTGGGGAGGTGTTGATGGAATGCTCTCAGATGCTGTGCTGTTAGAATCGCTAGCATCATCGGGCGTGGGGTTTCTGGAATCTTCGCCCCTGCGAGTGGCTGGCAGGGAATGCATTCCGTGTGTCTGCGCCCAGGAAGGGTAGAATGCTAAGGCCAGCCTAATTAAGGCCAGTCTGTGTGTCAGACGTGGGTTTGGCCTGCCTAATGCAGTGGGAACAAGGACTTTTCTCCCCCGCATTTGGGCTGTGTGAGGTTCTACTGCCACCATGTGGATCCTCCAGCGTGAACTTGGAAAATGAAGCTGTGGCTACAAACAGCCATTGCATGCAGCCTGGGGAACCTGTGGCTGGGGACTGGAAAGACTTTTTTTTTTTAAAGACGTCTTGATTTGTCAAGGAAAACAGAAGTCACATCGGTCAAGAAGATAGTCTACATCGGTGAGCACAACTTGGAGCCAAACAGACACTAGTTGAAACTTACCAAGTGAGAAGCTCTTTTTCCATCCTCAGATGCCTTGATGGTCTAACAGGCACAGTCATAGTCCCTCTAGGCTGTTGTTAGAATACAAACGTTGTACACACAAAGTGCTCTCTGCCTGCCACATCTGGCTGTTATTATGAATCTAAGAAAGGAGCAATGAGGCCTTACACAGTGTCCCGGTCCCCTGCTAGGACTCTCTCCATTTTCACCCTGTTCTTACCTTGGTCTGCACCTTAACCATTTCACATTTCCCTGCCCTTGAAGTTCAAGCTTTAGAGCAGTCAAATGGTGTGTTCCAAATCCTACCTTTATCATCTTGTAGCCTTGTGGTCTTGGGGCATTTAAACCTTTTGAGCAGTAAAGCTGTGTGGTCCATTATTCCAACATTTGGGGCATGAAAGCAAGAGGAGGGAGTTTAAGGGTATTCTCTGCTGGATAGTCAGTTAGATGCAATCATGGACACACGAGACCCTATTTCAAGAAAACAAAAATGGATGACAGCAAAATCTTGGTTTCCTCGTCTGTAAAAGAGGGTTAAGAACCCCTGGTTTCCTGGTTACAGAAGGAACTGGAAAGTGCAAAGTGTCAGGTGCAGTGTCTGGCAGTCACTGTTACTGTCATTACTATACTACAGGACAGAGCAGCACAGGACAAGTCCCCATTCTTTACCTTGCCCTCCAACAAGTAACAAAACCTTTAGGCTCACCTTAACGTCCAAGATCTATTGAGTAACTAGACAGGCAGCAACTATGTGGTCTATTTATGTACACAACTCAAAAGGCTGAGTTTCTGTGCTTTTATAATTATCTTTTCAAGGCTAAAATCACAGCTATTCACTAGTCACATTTCATTGCTTCTAATATTAAAGTGTATTTTGTAATCGAGGTTCATGCTGCTGAGCAGTGGTGCTACACACCTTTAATCTCAGCACTTTAACCTCAGGCACTCCCTGCCTCAGCAGAGGCAGATGGATCTCTGAGTTCAAGACCAACCTGGTCTACATAACGAGTTCCAAGACAACAAGAGTTACACAAAAGAAAGTCCTGTCTCAAAACAAACAAACACAACAAAAAGGCTAATACTCAAACTATTTTTATTTTATTTTACATCTTCATCTTTCAAGACCCAAAATCCAGAGGTTTCAAATCAAGGAAAAAAATCTTAGAACTAATGAAAAGATTTGGAATTGATGACGAACTCAATAATATCCATCACCACAAACTCTGAAGGTCTAGATTTACAGTGACACCTGAATGATCTCACCAGAGTAACGCAAACTCAAAGCCACAGTGATCTTAGCTCTAAGCCTTACCATCTCCAGCTATTGGGGAAGGGATCTCCAAAATGTTTCATGAGCCTCCTTTGTTGGGGCGGCTGAAAGCCTCCTCCAACCCTGACCCTTCCTCCTACCTGCTGACCATGCATTGCTCAGTCACAGTCTCACAGCTACTTCCTGGACTGTGATACCACCCTGCTGCACTTTCTCCACTAAGCCATAAGCAGCCCTCTAACCAGCAGAGGGACCACTGGCGTTGTCCACGCCTGTCCCCTTTTCCTGTCTCTCTCCTTAAACACCCCCTCCTCAGCAACTTTCCTCATTGCTGCTTCCATTAAAATATCGAAACTGCAGAGCCCCTGAGAGCATTTAGGGCATTGGAGTCTTGGTTAGGTTTAGCTGATAGAAGCCATAATAATACATATACATGTATGATAAATATATATTAGAGAAAAATCATCTTTTATCTGAAAAGATATCTTATAGGATTTCCTTAAGTGACAGATTTTTTTTTTCCAGGACATTCAAAATGTCATTCAGGAGAGAAGATGGAGTCCACAGGTTACAGTACCTACAGCCAAGCTGCCCTCAAGCTGGGCTATAGTACTTACACCACTACCCAATCTAAGGATATACACAGACCACCCAGACAGATGGGCACCAAAAACTGTGGAACCTACGGACAACCTACTGATGTCAACTACGCTCAGACCACCTCCACCCATGGGCAGACTGCATATGGAACTTCTTACGTACAGCCTCCCACTGTGTACTACTCAACAGCCCATGGGCATACAGCCTGTCCAAGTGTGATGCTGGTGTTCACTGCACAACTGCTCCAGGAACCACAACCCAGGCTCCTGAGGCAGCTTAGTCTTGTATGGCACCCGGCCTGCTTACCCAGCCTATAGACAGTGGAGAAGAGCCACCATGCATGAAAGACCACAGGATGATAACAAGGCCACTGAGACTAGTCAACTCCAGTCTAGCAAAGGGAGTTATAACCAGCCCAGCCTGGGAAATGAGCAGAGTAACTACAGCTATTGCCAGGTACCTGGGAGCTACTCCATGCAGCCAGTCAGCGCACCTCCATCCTAGCCTCCTGCCAGCCACTCCTCCCCATGGCCCATCAGAGCTGTTACTCTAAGCAGAAGACCCATGAGCAACCCAGCAGCTATGGATAGCAGAGTGGCAGTGGTCAACAACGCAGCTGTGGGTTGGCAATTTCTCTCTAATTTTCCCCTCCTCAGACTTGACCCCAAAGCCTGGCTTCAAGTCAATACTGCCAACAGAGCAGCCACTGAGCAAGGCAGACTTGATTCTGACAAGACTATCCCAGCAGCACATGTAATGGAAGTTTTGGTTTCTTTGTAAACTCAGTTATGGTAACATAAATACGTTTTTGTTTTAACCCCAAGTGTGGGATTTCAGTTGGGCTTTATTTTGTCCACAGCTGTTAATTGTCTTGTGCAGGGTGTGGCTTTTGCCAGCTGGTAATGTCTACCTCCTGCCATGTGCCACAGAGAGGGATGTGGTCTAGGGCTCTGGGGATAAATATAAGAGCCCAGAGAAAGAGAAAGGGTGGTGCACGGTGTTGCTGTGTGGTGAGTGGCAATCCGAGAGACCTGAGAGACAGATGGTATGGCAGTTTGGAGCAGACAGAGAGAGAAATGCTCGGAGGAGACTGCTAGCTGCCGTTTGCTGTTCATGGAGATTGGTATATCTCCCCCCCCCCCCAAAAAAGAACCCTTCGATGACACTAAACAGAGGGGAGAAGTAAAGGGGTTTGTGCCCCCTCATCCCACTAACATTCTCTTTCTTATGGATGGGGGAAGGGTTGGTGGAAAGAAGGTAGAGGCCTACACACCGCAATTAAAATAGACTTTAAAGAAAGAGCACTACAAGTGTGAGTCTTTATAGGCAGGAGTCTGGAAAATTTTCTGCACCAACAGAGAATTGGAGCCTGAGTGTCCCTGATACCTGGGGCAGGGTAGGAGACATGACCAGGGGTGGGCCAGGAGGTGGGCACAGTGGAATGGTGCTGGAGATCCAAAGCGGCTTTAATAAGCCTGGTGACCCCATGGCTGAAGAACCAAATATTGATCTAGGCATTCTTAGAGATCCGGATGAAGACTCTGACAACAGTGCAATTTATGTGCAAGGACTGCACAACAATGTGACTGGATGATCCGGCAGCCTGTGGGTTGTCAAGATGAACAGGAGAACTTGGCGACCCACGATCCACATCTACCTGGATAAGGAGCCGGAAAAGCATTCAGTGTCCTGTGAAGATCCACCAACTGCCACCTGCCGTCAAATGGCTTGATGGGAAAGGTTTTTCAAGGAAGCAAACTGAGAGTTTCTTTTGCTTCCCACTCAACCCCGCCCCCCCCCTGCAAAAATTCTCCAATGAATAGCAGTTGGTTGGCATGCCACCTTGTGAGAGCAGAGGGATGCCACCACTCCTCTGTAGAGGTCCTGGTTGCTCAGGAGGTCTTGGAGGACCCATGAGTTACATGGGAAGCCATGGAGGAGACAGGCAACTTCCCCACAGAGGTCCTGAAGCCCTTTGGGGAATCTCTTTGGAAGAAGAGCTGGAGACTGGCAATGTCCCAGTCCGGGCTGTGAAAACTAGGACTTCACCTGGAGAACAGGGTGCAACCAGTGTCCACAACTAAGCTTCCTCCCACCACCTTTCCCTCCAGGTAGTGACAATGGCCAGAGCTGACCTGGAAGCATCCAGGGAGAAAGAGATGGACTTATGGACCAACGTTATCCTAAAAGAATGTTCAGAGGTGGCCAAAGTGGAGACAGATGCAGCTTACAAGGTGGCCATGGCACAGAATGAGGTGACTTTGATGGAGGAAAATGACATAGGGCCCCTCCTGGGCTTTTGATGAGACAGATGGGAGGAAGAAGAAATGAATGTGGAAAACCTAGAAAAATGGATAAATTCAAGCACTTTCAGAAACACAGACACTAGCCCTACTAGCTAAACCTGCAGAGCTACATTGACAGCCAAGTTTATTTTTAAATCAGAAAACATTTTTAATGTAATTTATTTATTTTTATATCAATCACAGGTTAGATACTTTGCATCCCAGGCGTAGCCCCCTCCCTCATTCCCTCTCACTCGCCCCATCCCTCCCTCATCTCCTCCCTGCCCCCTCCAAGTCCACCAACAGGGGAGGTCCTCCTCCCCTTCCATCCGACCCCAGATCATCTTGTCTCCTCAGGGCTGGCTGCAATGTCCTCCCCTGGGATCTAGCCAGGCTGTTACTCCCTGGCGTGTATGGGGGAGGGTCAAAGAGCCAGCAATCGAGTTCATGACTGAAACAGTCTCTGTTTTCCTTCCTAGGGTCTTCAGTTGGACACCAAGCTACCATGGGCCACATCTGAGCAGGGGTTCTAGGCCATATCCATACATGGTCCTTGGTTGGAGAAACTGTCTCCTATAAGACCCCAGTGCCCTGCTCAGTTTGGTCTTTGTGGAGCTCTAGTTCTCCCCAAGTCTTACTCACATCCCCTATTTTTATTATTACTTCCCGCCCTCTGCCAAAGGCTTGGTTGTGAGTCTTAATATCTGCTCTGATACATTGCTATATTGATTCTTTCAGAGGTCATCTTTGGTATGCTCCTGTCCTGTTGCTTGTTTTATCCTCCATTCAATGTCCATCCTATTTGTTCATCTAAATGAGCATTGATCATACCAACCTGGGTCCTCCTTCTTGTATATCTTCCCTAAGTGTGTAGATTTCAGCATGACCTTCCTATCCTATAGGTCTATATAAGTGAGTATATACCATATGTTTCTTTCTGCTTTAGGGATACCTCACTTAGGATGATCGTTTCCAGGTCCCACCATTTGCCTGCAAATTTCATGGTTTCCTCCTTTTTAATTGCTGAGTAGTATTCCATTGTGTAAAAGTACCACAATTTCTGTATCCATTCCTCAACTGAGGGACATCTGGATTGTTTCCAGGTCCTGGCTATTACGAAAAAAGCAGCTACAAACATAGTTGAGCAAATGTCCTTGTTGTGTCCTTGAGCATCTTTTGGATATATGCCTAAGAGTGGTATAGCTGGGTCTTGAGGAATCACCATCCCTAATTGTCTAAAAGAGCGCCAAATTGATTTCCAGAGTTGTTGTACAAGTTTGCATTCCCACCAGCAATGGAGGAGGGTTCCTCTTTCTCCACAACCTCTCCAGCATGTGTTGTCACTTGAATTTTTTATATTAACCATTCTGGTGGGTGTAAGGTGAAATCTCAGAATCGTTTTGATTTGTATCTCCCTGATGGCTAAGGACATTGAGCATTTCTTTAAGTGTTTTATCAGAAAACATTTTAAGTTTATAATTCCATATTGATAATGTTGACTGCATTATGGATAGTCCTTGTACTTTAGTATTTTCATCATCTGTGAAGAAACATAAAAACAAATGAAATTGTGATGTGGTGAGGTTTCTTCCTTCTTTTAAGATGGATATGGGTAACCAAGGTTCATAACTGTGATTTTTTTAAATAAAATTCCAAATGTTTAGGGAAAAATCATTTAATAAAATATTCACATGCACTTTAAATTCATATATGTACGTTATAATATATATGTGCTTTATTTTTACGTTATACTTAAGGTATATAGATTTCCATTGAATAAATTAGATATAAGGAGATTATATTCCATAAATGCATTCATGGGTTGTGACACTTAATACATTTAGCCATCACAATGAAGCTCTGAAATAATTATTGATTTCCATTTCTTTTGTAGGCAAGAAAGCTCAGACATAGTACGGTAGACAACCGTCAAAACTAATGGGGTAGATATAGAGCAGCTCGCTTTGGCTTAGGTCCACATGGTATCCTTAGGACTCATCTGGGCCAAAGTGCTGATCAAAGGGTCTATGAACATGAACATGCCTTGACTGATAACTAAAAATAACTAAGTGCCCCTATGCCACAGCCTCCTCACAACCACCACACACCATCACACTGTCCCCACTATACCCTATCAAACTGTTCCCGCTAGATTCCACCCATCACACTGTCCCCAAGGTACTCCACCACCTGCCCCCCCTGATACCACATCCCACCTTATAACACACAAGTGCAAGCACACAAACAATGGCCATGTCCAATTTCAAGGCAAGGGTCAGTTTTCTTTTGGAGCCAAGCATGATGGCAAGTGTCTACAATCCCAGTCTCTGAGGGGCCAAGACAGGAGGATCACAAGTTCAAGGCCTGTTTAAGCCCCATAGTGACACTCTATCTCAAAAAAGCAAAAGTAACAATAATAAGTAAATAATTTTTAAAAAATGATAAATTAGCTTTTGTTTTGGAAAAATATTTAAAAAGTAGAATTCCTATCCTTTATGTTCAATGGAGATCAGGGCCAGAGGCTTGTATCCGATGGACTCTTGTTTGGTTCAGTGAAGAAAAGCCTTTGGAGCAACTCCCATGAAGAAACTTAATGCTGGGTCATCCAAGGCCCAGCAGCTATATGATAATTACCTTCCCTCAGAACACAAGAAAAAACGGAAACTCCTGTGTCTGTAGTTACTCCGTATCCCTGAAACTCCCTGAGCCCCTCAAGTGCGAGAGATCCGGCTCTCTCAGCATGCACAAACATCAAAGCGCTCCCAGGACAGCTGAGCTGGCAGCAGATCGCTGAAATTGCTCAACCTTGGGCTCAATAGGGAGCTGCACTTCCAAGGTCCCAGAGCTGGGACCCTGCTCTGGTTGCTAATGAATGGGGACTTGTTGTATAATTGCAAACAAGCTCAACATGGTTCATTCATTATGTCAGAAAAAGAAAAAGAAGAAAAAGGACCTAAGTCCTGACTCCAACTTAAAAAAAAAAAAAATCCTGGCTAATTTGTCTACAGAAAAACCAGCCAGGCATCGTCAGCCACTCCGCCTCCTGCCAGTGCCTTCCTGGGTCCACCCTTTGGCACCGAACATAGCATGATCTTTGTATCCGTCCTTAGGAAGGGTAACTTCAGCGCAGAGGAATAACTGATAATGGTGGAGAAATGACTAACCACTTTACTCCAGCCTAAGCAGGCTGCTTCGCCTCAGAACACAGCTGGCGGTGCGGCCAACAAACCCCTTTTTCTAACTCTGCCAAAGAAAAACAAATGAACTTGGACAACAGAGGGCCTTTGAGAACGTCCCAGCAGCCAAACTGAGCTCCAGCCTCTGTCAGATCTCAATGAGCTGATGGCTTGTTCTCTCCTCCCTGTGCCCCTCTCCTGAGGTGAATTTTCAGTGATAATTGCCCAAACACCTGGGAGCAGGCAGCACTTAAGGCCCAGATGGAAGCCATCAGATTGCCTTTAGTTGTCCTTGCCTGACCTAACTAGAGATTTTGACACCAACACACAGAACTTGAAGATGAGCCGTTCAAAGGCAATTACCAGGAATGACCACAGCTGAGCTATTACAACAGGGAGTTGCCTCAGCTATCTCTTTGGAGCAAAATAAAAGCTACAGTATTGGCTTGAACTGAAAAAAGATTTTTTTCCCAATATATGCTACCACTGGGAGATCATCAACTCAATTTGTGGGTCTGGCAAAAAGATCTAATTTATGTATTTGCACAGGCAGACATACAGACACAGACAGATACACACACACACACACACATACACACACGGGCTCATCTATTTTTTTTTTAATAACCCACCTTCTGCAATATCCAGAGATAGGAAAACCAACAGACCTTAACTCTAAATAAGTAAAAAGCTCCTTGGTCAAGAAGAGAGAAGAAAAAAGCTTCCTAGCTGGAGAGAGCCAGTGAAAGGATCATGTAAGGTGATTAAAAATAGTAAATCATTTATCTTCAAGGGACTGAGCTCCCTTCCTGGAGAAGAGAATCTTAGACGATAAATCAACTACTCTTCACACTTTCTAACCCTACTTCACTCCCTAAAAGCATCAAGAAGTTCAGCCAGCTTATGACAGTGTATATTTCACTTAGCCAACAAATATGTACGGAGGACCTATTGAATGCCAAGTACCCCACAGCACTGAAAAGCTTAAAGCAATCCTGGTCTTCACGGAGTTTATAGATGGCTGGAGACAGCTGCTCCTCCAAAACACCACAAGGCAAATGAGAAAGAACACTGGTCAAGGGTCAAGGCTAGACTTCGACATGGATCGCATCAAGTGTCCCCACACTTCAGAAAGAGGGGAGATTTGGAGGTGTGATACAGCTTACCTCTGAGAAGCTTAGATCAGTCTAAGGGCAAAAGAACCATAGTTTCGTCCCTTTAGAGTCTACTCCAGTGCTGAATAGGACTCTCCTCCGGGCCCACTGCCACATCTTCAGGGGTTATGGTAAGCCTGCTTGACAAAGACAGGTGGGCTTGTTCACTGTTGATGATAGGAGGAAGCATCCTGCTACCCCACCCAACCAACTGCTTGCAATTCTGTGCTAATTGCTCTGGCTTCAGGGACTCTGGAAGGGACTATGGTATATAGGTGGGGAAAGATTAAGGAAGGGAAGCTTCATGTAAGAGGAGTCCTCATCTGTACTGAGTATGGACCTTCCACTGTGGGTGGAAACTCACCTATCTCCTGCCCATAAACCCTCACCCATTGCTCTGAAAGTAAGACTAACAGGAACTCATTGCTTCCTCTGTTTGAGCTTTAGTGGAATCCAACTTTGGTCTGTCATTACTTGGTGCCCCCGCCAGGCTTGAAAATACAATGCTCAGTCTTATCTCCAGCAAATCACTAACAGCTGTCTCTGATGAAAGTTCCTCCTTGGCGATTTGTGCTTCTCTCATGAATAGCACCCTCAGCCACAGCCCTAATAGAATAATGCTGTCTCCCCTCTCTTCCCCAGAAGCTTTGGGTCTTTCTGACTCTTTCGCCATCTGTGGGTCACTGATGGTATGAAGAGTACAGTTCTTCCTCTCACGCTCACTAGCCTTGCTTATTTTTTCTTTAAGAAATCATCCTTTATTCCTATTGTAGCCACTACAGAGATGGTGGAAAATCCCTGGGAAAAATCTTCGTTTTATCTGCTTGTTTATACTGTGCATTATCCTCAGAAAAGATTCCACGTAGCTTTATAAGCATGAATGAAATCCAAGATTGCAAAATATCTAAAGTGATATCAAAATAATGGTGGGAGGGGAGAACTACTTCAAGAAGCAACCCAACAGAGCAGCTGCTTTAATGAGCTGGGCAGGATGGTCTATGCCTTTCACCCCAGGCAGAGGTAGGTGGATCTCTGAGTTTGAGGCTAGCTTATTCTACAGACAGAGTTCCAGAACAGTCAGGGCTATGTAGAAAGACCCTGTCTCAAGAGGGGGAAAAATGGTTTAGCTTTTTTTCTTTAAAAAAAAATTTTTACTACATTTATTTATTTGTATACTAGGAGAGGGGTGTGTGTGCCACAATATACAAGCGAATATGCATGTGTGGGTCACAGGAAATCCTGTGGGGACGGTTCTCTTCTTCCACCATCAGCATCCTGAGGAGCAAATACAGGTCACTGATCTAGGGGACAAGTAGTTGCACATGCTGAGATTTTTTTTTCTGGCCCAACTTTTTCTTCTTTTTCAGATCTTGACAAGTGCCTTCATATACCTGTCTTAGTCACTGCTCTATTGCTGTGAAGAGTCACCATGACCAGGGCAACTCTTATGAAAGAAAGCATTTTACTGGGGGCCTGCTTGCCATTTCAGAGGCTTAGTCCAGTATCCTCATGGTGGGAAGTATGGCAGCATGCAGGATGCTGGAACAGTGGCTGAGAGCGCCATCCTGATCCACAGGTAGAGCCAATGAGACAGGGCGAGGCCTGCCATAGGCTTTTGAGACCTCAGACTTCACCCCCAGTGACTCACTACCTCCAACAAGGCCACACCTATCTCAATGAGGCCACACCTCCCAATCCTTCTAATGTTCAAGCAGTTCCACTCCCTGGTGACTAAGCATTTCAATATATGACTATATGGAGGAAATTCTCATAAAAACCACCACAGTACCCAAGAGGGTACGCTAATGTTGCCGAATCTGGATTTTCAACATTTTTATATATATATATGTTTCTGCCACTGTGGATGAGGTGCTAGCTTTCGTGGGCTCTTGCTCCCAATGTAGACATATCTTTATTTTTGACATACTAATATGTTTTCTAATACAGTAATTATGAAATGTAGGTCCTGAAAAGCTATTCAGCATGCATAGATCTTAAATGGAAGCTAGCAAGTGGAAAAACAGACTAGGAATTAGAATAGAGGATGAACAACAGAGAGATGAGAGGCTGGGAAGGTGGTGGGGCTGGTGAAGCATTTGCCATGTGGAGTAAACATGGAATTTTGGCTCCCTGGCATTCATGTAAGTGCTGGGCCAGTGTGGCAAACCAACTAAAATCCCAGTACTAAGGAGGCAGAGAAGTAACCCCCAAATCAAGGTGGCTAGCATGACTGATCAGCTCTGAGTTTAAGTAAGAGAACCTCTTTCAATATATATGGTGGGGAGAGGGGAAAGACACCCAATGTCAACTTCAGACCTTCACTTCACACGTGTCCACATGCATACACACATGGATGTATACCATGTACACATAGAACAACAAAAAAAGATTCACATGCATACTCTATAAGATTCATGATAGTTTCTGTCCATGAACAAACCACCAGATAGCTCACTCTCAACTCTAACATGCATGAAAACTACTCGGAATCTTGTTCAGTTGGAGATTGGAATTTGGGTCTTGGTAGGGCCTGGGATTTTGCATTTTTGACAAGCTCCAAAGAGCCTCAAGTGCTGTGTTGCATGAATTATATCAGTAAGATCTTCTCTGCTGGCGTCTACAAGGCGTCGCCCATTTTTCTCCACAGAGTGCTCTCTTCAGAAACATTCTTCAGGATCAACTCATTCTATTCCATTTCTTACTCCTTGCTGAGAAACAATGTAGGGCTGGAGAGATGGCTAGAATATAAGAGAATATGAGAAGAAGCAGTGTGGCTTTAACTATCACTGAGCACAGTGGCAGAGCAGGTCTCTCTTGCACTGGCACAGTGGCAAATAACGACCCAGACCATTAAGGCTAGCAACAGCATCCCAGCACACAGAGCTGTTTCTGTTTCTTACATCTTGCTAAAGCCACAAAAGATGGTGAAACACTCAGAAACAGAATGAAGAGCAGGTAGGAAGCCACAGAAAGAGAGGGGCACTTCTTTCTCTAACTCATCTCTTCTCTCATACAGCTTAGCTCTCAAAGGTCCGTAGACTCTGGGTGCTAGAAAAAGTGCCAAGGGAATCTCATCCTTTCCCTTCCATATTTATTTTCCATCATGAGAGAAATCTTCAGCCCCTCCCAAGCAGTGGCATTCATCCTGTTTTATATGAACAAAGGCCAGCCAGCACTATGATGTAAATGATTAATGACTCACTCATTTATAGCATTTGCCAGTTGCCATGGTATGAATACTCCCGCTCTGGCTGATGTCAAGATCTTTTTGCAGCTTTACCAAACTTGGAATTAGAAGCTCTCATGAGCTTTGGCTCCCCTAAGCTGGCACAATGTGGCCCCTCACATTGCAGATTATTCTTGCACAGCCGTACCCTTTATAATCAGGCTCTGAAATTTATCCCATCAAAAGGCGGGGTACGTATCCCTTTCTCTTGGTTCTCCTTGTGACTTCTTTGGCCAGTGCAATATGCCAGAATAGCACGCTCCAGAGAAGCCTGGGCTTCAGGAGATATTTTGGAACATCCCATTTGCTGATGAAGACAGACCAGAGCCACAGGAGGGCAAATCCAGGGCAACTTCCTGGAGAACCAGAGCCCATCAAGCAAACATGAAACATCTTACATGGTCTCGGTGTCCTTAACACCCTACATACCTGCCAGACTTGCACTGCCCCAGAGCCTGAGCACCTCAAGCCAGGCTGTCACAGGTTCCTGTAGCACATAGCAGGCCATTGACAAGAACAACTAAGGGGTTTGCCTTAGGTTCACAGCTGAACCTACCTGACAAAGTCACCGGTGGACTAGAGAAAATTCAAAAGATTCTTTAACCAATTACTACACGTGGCTCTCTTTGGATGGTGATTGAAACCACGCCAATCTTTAAAGTACTGCTTTTGAAGTCAGGAAATGTCAGTTCTTGAGAGGCAAAGTCTGGTGGCTGGGGTGAGGGCTGAGCAGTTAAGGGCACAGGCCGTTCTTGCTGAGAACTTGGGTTCAGTTCCCAGCACTCACATTGTGGCTCGCAACCGTCCTCAACTCCAGTTCCTGGGGATCTGATGCCCTTTTCTGAACTCAAGGGGCACTACAAGCATGTGGTGCACAAACATGTCTTCAGGCAAAAGACTCATACACATAAAATAAAAACAAATAAATATGAAGAGTTAGAATGCTAACTGGAGGCTGGAAGTGGGAAGCTGGGACTATGTTAGGCTAGTCTATCCACTTGTGTATATGCTGGAAACCCCCTAAATAATTCAATGATATAACTCAGAAAGGGACTTTTTAAAAAATTATTGTTCCATCTGTGATGCTAAGGGTTGAAACCAAGGCCTTGCCCATACTGGCACTCTATCACTGAGCCACATGCTGGCCCCACACTTATCCTTTCGAAAACAGTGTAAATGCTTGATGCTCCCCAAAAGTCAACTGAATATGAAAAATAAGTCAAGATTTCTCTAAATAGACACAGCTGTAAAATATTCTGAAAAGACTATGCCCTTTTGTTTTGAATACATGGCATTTAAAATTTTTTTTAGTTACAGGAAAGTGTATAATGCTGTTCCTGTATTTAACTTAGTTACCGGCTCCAACTGCTCCATGAAAAATCCCAGTGCAGAGGAGCATCACGTTCTCTTGTGACCAGCACTGTACATCGGGTTGGCATGCCTCCAGATGTCCTGAACGCTTCCTGCCAGGCCCCTTGTCTTTAAGAGTCCATAACCCTCCAATATCACCAGATGACGACAAATCCTCTCAGGGATTAGTTACCATCTAACTCTCTTCACCTCTGACACGGAAACTCAATACAAGAGTAGGGTTGGAATTTGTTTTTGTCTGTTGTTGTTTTTATTATAATACTTTGTAATGTTAAAAGATGTAGAGATAAGTTGAAAATATATAGAGGCAACTTCTTATCTACGATCTGGCACTTTCATTAGTCTCAGAATTTCAGTTATATCCATCCATGTGACATACGAGTCATGAGTTAAATAATATCTGATCACATTTGATTTCATTTCTTTCATTTTCATTTAAGTAATTCTGACTCTGATCTCTATCAGGACATTCAGGCCTGGAGCCATGACCAATTGAATTAAGAAAAGATTTAAGGCTTGTGTTTGAAAGAGTTTGTACCCAGGCATTGATTAAATTCTTACTGGCGCTTGAGGCAGTTACTTCTGAGTCATCTGGGCTTCGGGCTTACCACCCTCAAGAGTCAGACAACAGTGGGAATAACGGTAACTTTGCAGAGCCGGCGTTTAGAATCAGCACTGAAACACATCTCTGGTGTAACTGTGGTGCTGTTTTCCAGAAGCATTTAATTGAGGAGATTCACCCTGAATGTTGATGGCATCGTTGCATAAGATGGGGTCTGGGGCTGAACAAAAAGAGAAGGGGTAGGGCTGGGAGCTGGGCACCAGCGCGCAACTCCCTCTGCTTCCTGACCACGGATACGGGTGACCAGCTGCTCCAATGCCGCCATGATGCTTTCCACACCGGGATGGACTGGACCGTGCAACTGTGAGCCAAAACAAAGCCTTCCCTTTTCAGTTAGCTTTTGTCACAACAGCAGGAGAAGTTACTAATCCAGACAGCCACAGTCACTCCCAGTGTCAGCCCTCCCAGCCCCTGGTCTCCTTCTACCTCCGTCTGCAGAGATGCGGGATCTGCTTGAGTGCGGGTTTGTTCTTCAGATGTGGGAAACGCATAATGGCTTACCGGGTTTTATGGACCAATTTTCATATCTTGTGATCTTGTGTTTTTATTCATAGTACACACAAGAATGGGGCCAAGGTAACTAAACTATACCTCATAAAGTCCTAAGCATTAACACAATGTGTAATTTAGATAATTCTGTGCAAATCGAGAAAATAATTCATGCAACTTTGTTGAGTGACCTAGGAGATAAACACACGTTACAACCCAGACTCACAGACTTATCTTTATGACAAGGAGCTTACTATCTACACAACAGCGTACAGCTCCTCTTTTTTCACCTGAATTCTCATTTATTATATTCATGGTTTTATAAATGAGGACATTTTGATAATTTTTAAAGCTGTCAACTTTATAATTGTGAAAACATTTATTCATTGTCCTTCCATTAAGGAACATTAAAATGGGCATGTGGAAAATGAGTTCAACATAAATATGCGACACCAAGAGATAAGTTGTCTTAATAACATCACTGGGGCAATACAGGCATTTGAAGACTGCCCCCCCATCTCTGAATCAGACACTCACAACACCAGCAAGACATCTGCACTTGTCGGCTTGAACTGCAGCTTGAATGCTGTTTGCTTGTGGCTTCCGTAGTCAGTTATGAAATTCTGAACATTTGTATTGCTTTTAATCATTCCTTAAGTCTAGCCAAAATATCCACTATAAGGATACTAAAAATGAAACTTTCCATCCAGCTTGCCTTCTCAAAGATCACCACCGCCCTTTCTCCCTGTCCCCAGGCCATCGCCACAGAAGTGACTCCACTTGAGGATGTGAGGCTTGAGTGACAGTTCCCTCCATCTCTTCCTTTCGTAACTATATTTCCAATACTACCTATTCCTTCCACTCACTGATCCTGGCTCTCTGTCATTTCCCTCCTCACACGGACCTGACCCAGGGGGACACTTGGCTGTTAGAAGCTCTTGGGTTGCAAAGGATTTGGTGTGGGGGCTTCCTCAGTTGTGGGAGAGTCGCAGCCACTTGCTGGTTGTCCGTCTGCAGGCTGTTGTCTTTTTCCATATAACCCAGTGTCAGGAGCCGGCAGTTGCCATTACAAGATGGCGCCGGTTTCCGGGCTCTTCGTGGACACGGCAGTGGTAAACAACTCGTGTGCGCATGTGCATAGCCCGCCAGGGGTTATGCTAATGAGGGTTTGAGACACGGACCAATCATGGAAGTACAAGCCGTCTTAAGTCCTATTTAAGCAGCATCAGTCCGGAGCTCGAGGTCTTCTGCCTTTTACCGCTAGCTGCACAGCTGAATAACATGATGTATCCCCAATAAAGCGTGCTTCAGAAGAATTCTGTTGTAGCATCTTCCTTGCTGGCGAGGTGGGCACAACAACCCAGAGTGAGGATAACACCATTGTAAAGAAGGTGGGGATGAGCTAGTTGACAGCAGGAAGAGAAGCCACTTACTAAAAACCCATCTCCACATTTATAAGACATTCTCAAAATGTCTTAACCAAACATGCAAGTAAGTTAGCATTAGGATTAAGATATGTTAAATGTTAAGAGAGTGCTGTAGAAAGAGGTATGTTCAAGGAGCCCCTCTCTGTGATTGCCTCCCAGTCAATCAACTATCAGCAGAGGCCTCTCGCATCAGGCCATCATCTCTTCTCCCAGACTGTGAAGAGAGAGCTCTACACATTGCATGTGCTTTCCTTTACCAACCTGCAGGGGGGAAAAAACACACTTGATTTGTATGTTTGGAACTGCAGTGGATTTTTTAGATTAAAAACATTCTCAGGATAAGACAAGGAAGGATACAGTAATACAAGGAGTAATGTAAGCAGCTTTTACACCTGCCCTAAGTACACTTATCTTCAATGCTTTGTGCAATATATATGAAAAGTGACCTATTCCCTTGTATTGTCGAGGGAAGTAGTTTATATGGTAGCAAATGCATTTACCTACAGTCACACTGTGATTAGAATTTGATCCTTAGGTTTGACTTCCAAGTGTCCTGCAGAGGAAATAAGCTTCGAATTTATATTGAGATTAGCATAAACTAATGGATCTTAAATTATGAAAGATATTAAGATTCTAAAAGACACCAGACTGAAGATTTGTGAATATTTTAATACTTTTCTATTATTATTTTCATTATTATTAATGATTCTCCCCTCCCCGGTGGCATATTTTAGGGTATTGGTGAGCCTTGACCTTGGATGTCATCCCACCATGAGATTATTAACTGTCAAAAGAATTGATAGCTTTTAGAAAGTGCAGCAAGGATGAAATTACCTCCCAACCAGCGCATGGGTGACAGCGCAGATGGATGAGAGCCATGAAGGAAGGGCTGCAGCAGTGACCACAGGCTCCTGCCCCTCCAACCTCCCAAACCAACCCAGATCAGCTCCGGTTAGCATTTGTGTTTTCCCAGATGGCTCGGAGCTCTAATGGTAGAAGGAGCTGAGCCCTTCCTTTTATTTCTGTTGAATACAACAGCAAAGAACACAAATTTGTGAGTGTTCTTGTTAACCAAGGGGCAGGTCTTTGTCTCAGGTCCTTGCAAAGAAGCAAAATGATTGGGGCAACCAGACATTTGCAAACTCATTTGCATTTCTGTGGAACAAGTCCTGGCTGAAGTACTTTGGACATGAGAGTGGGCTCAGAGCCCTCTAAAGTTTTTCAAGGCTCTGCTGTCTTCCAATTTGTCAATATGTATGGTCTGGGTAGATGTTAGAAATATAGTGGCCTGGCTAATAAAATAGAAATGTAGAAAGGGGGAAATGAAAGTCCTATATTTCTTAATCCAGAATATAAGTCCTAGAAATACATTTTTTAACAAAAGTAGCTTTGACTTTGAACTTGAAGACCCTTTTTCTGAGCGTTCTTTGAAATGGAACCTCTCCCATGCTTCAGAGGCCCACAAACAACAGTCTAGCCTGGTGGTTCTCAACCTTCCTGATGCTGTGATCCTTTAACACACTTCCTCACGTTATAGTGACCCCCAACCAGAAAAATATTTTCATTGCTACTTCATAACTATAACTTCTCTGCTGTTATGAGTCATAATGTAATTATTTTTAGAGATAGAGATTTGCCGAAGGGGTCACAACCTACAGGCTGAGAACCCCTGTCCTAGCCTCCGGCTTGCAGCACCTGAGCCAGCAGTCTCTTCCCCACTGAATTATCACTGCAGATAAGATCCTGACTCCTGAAACAGCAAAACCCCGAGAAGGCTCTAGGAAAACTTGGAACATCCATCTTGTAAGCACCAGCAGGGACCCATGAGCCTGAGGACATTTAGGCAGGAAACCTCAACCACACAGTCATGAGCAAGACCGCGGGAGGTCTTCACTGGGCTGTGAGTTTGTTCTCTGGTGAGACCCTGCAATAGCTGTGGAGGAAAGGAAGGTGAGCATTGTGTTTAAAGGTAAATGCATCAAAGCACATCCCCTCCACAGACAGGACTGCAGAGACTTGGGGGTGGGGAGGGAGTAAGGGGAAGAGGCAAAGAAATTGGTAAATATTTAAACTGTTTGGGAAAATTGCTTGATACAGCGACTAAAACAAAAAGAACACAAATTATGCAATATCCTACTTATCTACAGGAGTTAGGAAACCCACCTCACAGTGGACACTTGAAACACAGATGGCCCCAAGCCCCATGTATACACATACTCCAAACCACAACCATTGACCTGATGGCTGAGACGTCCACCAAGTGACTGGAGACAGCCTGGACTGGGTAAGATCCACAGAGGGAACACACTAAACATAGGATATATTGAGATTTTATCACATTGCTGGAAGAGGACTGCAATTTAAAAGTTACCAATTGCCCATTCCTGGAATTTTCCATTTACCATTTTTGGATAAGAGCTGACCACGGTTAGTGAAACCCACAGAACGTAAAACCTCAGAAAGCAAGCCCGAGGTTAACAGGCAAGGGGGAAAAGAGGACTAGGGGACAATGGGTCAAAAGTGTAGTTTCACTGAGGGAACAGTTGTGTCAAAGCCCTGTGGTGAGAAAGAACTCCCTTGGCACATGCAATCATCTATGAGGAAGAACAGAAAGCAAAGATCAAGGTGGTGGCACATGAGCTGGAAAGTGGGGATAGGACCATTTCGATTTCACTTTATCCTGATAAGAATGGGGAGCCACCGGAGGGCTGAGGGCAGGCAGGTTGTAAGATCCTAGGGTAGCCCCTGCGTGAATCTTTCCGGTAGCAAAGCGGTGGATGGAGTATGTACTCAGGTGTTTTGAGAACTGGGGCTACACAAAGGAAAGAGGTTTCTTTCCCATGGGACTCTCCAAAGACTATAGATACTGGACAGCCACTGAGAACCTCTATGGAACTGAGCAGTCTTTTTTGCAGATTTTTTTTTGGCAGTCTTTTTTCAGATTGTCTCAAACCTCATAGCCATTGGGAAACCTTCTCTCCCACCACCCCTATATGATCCCTAAATTCCATCCTTTGGAATACCATTTTGAGGGCACCCTGATGAGGTAGAAGCTAAGACTGTGGCTGCCCAGGAGTGTGGAGGTGAAATGTACCCCTATCTGGACTCCTTCAGAACAGACCTGTCTCTGGGTTCTCCTACAGCCAGCAACAGGCTCTGTTTCCTGTAATGTTGGTACATGATCTTCTGGTTGACAGAATCGCTGTGCTACTAACTGAAGCCAACATGAGCGCTACTAACTGAAGCCAACATGAGTGCCTGCTACCAGATACCTCATAGAGTTTCTATTATTATATCCTTAGAAATATCCCTCTGGATTTCATGGGTCTTTTGGCAGTGAAAACAAATTTTCATTTAGTTTTAGCAAGACAGGTGAAGCCATCTAATGCTACTCTGACGCTCTTAGCAGTTAATTTTGCTGTGTTTAGTTTTCTTTCTGTTTTTACTTTGAAAAGATGGGAAAGGGTGGTCTAAAGCTATCAGTAAAAGGTCAATGTGACATCCTCCATCCCTGTCAGGCATGCCCTTCTAGTTGATATTATAATCTTAGTCATGACCAACTGGAATGGCTAATTTTAGAAAACATTTTTCCATGAAGGAGGAGTGAAAATGATAGCTTGCCCACCAGATGATGGATGAAATGAATCAATGTACAAAAGACTCGTATTTGACAAACTGGGAGCTGGAAGATTCAGTTACCAGGTACTAACATCTCATCCGTTTTTTTCTGTTTGTTGTGTGTGTGTGTCGTTTTGCTTTACTTTGTTGTGAGACAGGTCTTCATGCTTCATGTTGAAGCAGGAATTCTGTCTGCATGAACCAAACCAGGCTCTCACCGTTGATTTGGGAGCTCTGAGCCTCCATTACTGGTTATTCTTGAAGAAGCCACCGACTTGCCCAAGTTATGCAGGGCCATTGTTGCCCCCCTGGCTTGGGTTTTGGAGCACTGAGCTCATTTGACCCTACTGCTTCACCTTTTTCTTCATATTGCCTATGCCGGCCTTTAACTCGCTGTATAGCCAAAGATGACTATGAGATGAGTATGCGCTTTCTAATCCCCCTGCCTTCACATTCCAAATGTGGGATTACAATCACATACCATCATCCTGCCTGGTTTTGTACAGTGGTGGAGATCAAACCCAGGGCTTCATGCACATCGAGTAAACACTCTGCCCAGTGAGCTATATCCACAACCCCTTAACATCTTCCTGAACCCACATGCAGGGGTACACACCTCTAGTTCCAGCACTGAGGGTTGGAGAGGCAAGAGTATCATAAATTTAAGAAAATCCTGGGCTGTGTAGTAAGATTCTGTCTCAAAAAATAACAAGACAAGAAAATGCTTTGTGGACACCTTCCCAGAACAGCTTCTAGTGAGCTTTCTCTGAGCACTGGTCAGACATTTGATGCTTCTGCAGTGGAGAGCAACTCCCTGAGGTGCGGCTTAAGCCAGAGGGGACATTGTTTCCGTTTAGGAATCAGTCCCATCCTGGACACACCAAACAGAAAATAGACAAAAGTGTCACTGGAAAAGTTAATCCCCAAATCTGGCCTTAATCACCCACAAAGGTGCCAGGATTCCCCAGAGAAACAGAAGCATTTAACATTGTGCAATACGTGTACATCAACTTCTTCTTCAGCAGCAGTGCTGTCTTCACAGATGTCTGGGCCAGTATGCACCTCAGCCTGAACAAGAGCAATGGCGACTGTTGAGAATTTAGAGAGGGGAGAAACAGCACTGCTTTTGCCTGTGAGAAAGCAATGAAACTAGCAGAGAGATGGCCAAACCAGCAGTTTTATTGATATAGCTGGATCAGAGAGTATGACCACAATGAGATCCCTCAGCACTTCTGTCTATGAGGAACTGATTCCCCTAAACTCTGGGGCGGAAGGAGCTTTTGGTATAGTGCAGAGTAAACGGAGGCTCACTTCCCCTGTGGGACCAGCTGGAAGAGACTAAGCATGCTCAGCATCCCACCCCAAGCCCAGCCAAAGATGTTGTGGTGGTTTGAGGTAAGAATGGCACCCAGGACCGGAGAGATGACGCAGAGAACTGGCTGTCCTGCTAGAGGTCCCAGGGTCAATTCTCAGCACTTACATGGCTATCTGTAATTCCAGTTCCAGGGGAGCCATCACCCTCGCAAAACACCAATGTACATAAAATAAAAATAAATCTTTAATTAAAAAAATGACACCCATCGACTCATATATTGAAAAATAAGTCACTAAAGAGTGGAACTGTTTGAAGATTATAAGGATTAGGATGTGTGGCCTTATTGGAAGAAGCATGTCACTGGGAGTGGACTTTTTTAAAGCCCATACCAGGCCAAGTCTTTCTGTTTCTGTCTCTGCCTCTCTCTCTGTTTCTCTGTCTCTCTTTCTCTCTCTCCAGTCTGCAGATCAGGATGTAGCTCTCATCTACAACTCCAGCACTATGCTTGCTGCCATGCTCCCAACTACGAGGATAATAAACTATCCCTCTGAAACTGTAAGCAAGTCTCCAATTAAATGCTTTATTTTATTTTATAAGAGTTGCCTTGGTCACTGTTGTTGAATAAGAATGCCCCCATAAGCTCACATATTTGATGCTTAGTCATCAGAAAATGGCCCTGCTTGAGAAGGATGAGGAGGCGTGGCCTTGCTAGAGGAAGTGTCTCATTAGAAGTAGGCTTTGGGGTTTCAAAAGCCCAAGCCAGCTCCAGTGGTTTTCTCTCCTCCTACCTGTGGATCAATATGTAGGACTCTCAGGTACTTCTCCAGCACCGTATCATGTTCCCTGCCATGATGAAAATGGATAAGGCTCTGAAACTGTCAGCCGGCTCCAATTAAATGATTTCTTTGGTAAGAGCTGCCTTTATCTTGGTGTCTCTTCACAACAGTAGAATGATGACTAAGACAGTCATAATGCCTCTTTACAGCAATAGAACAGTGACTAAGACAGATGCCCTTCCTCTAACTCCACAACATAGTGAGAAGAGAAACACAGATAATGAAGAAGAGCTCTTCCCAGTCTTCCAATTCATGAAAGTGCAGCAAATTATATTTCTTCTCCAAGAATGTGAATGGGAAGTGTTCCCTACATTCATACCCATGGCTGTAGCAAGAATGGCTAGCCTTTGACATAGATGGTTAGAGATGGAACCCAGCTCAAATCAATCCTAGGAGGACATCACAAGCATCAACCCAACCTGACAGGTCATAAAAACATATATATTTTATGTGGTCAAGTCCCCAGTTAATAAGCTAACACTTAGCTAACACATAAACACAACTCAATTTCAAGTACTCCACTATACTATCTTAAAATGAGGCTGGAGAGTGAATGAAGGATCCAGTCTCCATAAGAGTTGATCAGTTTGCAAAGAACACAGTTCTGTTTTTACCCTATGGACCATCATCATAAAGTCACATCTACAAGTTAGCACTTCTAATTCCCAGGGGCCAGGAATGCCTTTGGTGGCTTTGTCTTGTATTGAGAAATGTCTGATGGCTCATTTTCCAGCCATCTACCACTGAGAGTACAAAGCATGAAGGTCTGACTGCCTCCCTGTGAGGCTGGCTGCCCTATGAAACACTGATGTGACCATGAGATCCAAGAGCTGGAGGCCCGAGGAGCAAGTAGCTTCATATGAATCTCACATTTGCTTTGAAATATCTCCAGTTCTAATATGATGATGAGGGCACAGAGCAGGAACACAGTGCTTTGAGGTTCCTACTTGGCTCTGGAGATCCCCTGCTGGGAGAGACTAATTCCTGTGGCATCACAGAAGACAGGAGATACATATGCCTGTGGATGGCTTCTAGGTGGCCCCCATGATCTCTTCGTGTTGGTGCCCTTGTGTAATCCCTTTCTTGTGAATGTGGAATTAACCTAATATGTGACTTTAATGGAATGGAATAAAAGGAATGGAGCACCCCCTCATGGTATTAGGTTACATAAAGACTGTAGCTTCTCCCAGATGCTCAGCGCCTGGCTCTTGCTTCATAAGGCACTCTGTGATTGGCAGCTCTATTACTTTACCCATAAAGCAAAGCTGACTGGCAGAACAGTGTGAATGCACCATGCTTCCATGGTGGACAGGAAGAAGAGTGAGAAGAAAATACCAGGTATCAGGTTTCACCTTCAAAGACATATATCCTCAGTGGCCCAGTTCCTCCTCCTTAAGTTTCCAGAACCTCCCAAAACAGCAGGCCCAGCTAGGCACTGGGGGTAAGATGAAAATGATAGGTATGAGCTGTGCCTTCCAGGAGCATGGTAGGAAATGCCAGTAACTGCCTCTTGAAAGCTAAGTTCACTTGAGCTACCTTTCAAGGTTATGTTGGTGCCGTTCAGTCATCCATGTGGTCACACCTGGTCCCCAGGTTCTTACTGTACTCATTCAGTCTAGTATCACTGCAACAAGGACATAAAACCCAGGCCCTCGCTATAGTTCACATAAACGTTCACATAGATCCAAATATATTCTCCAAACCTACAGGACATCGTAAAACTCACTGAAGGTCTACACCGCAGGTTGACATGGCTGTAGGTGCCCCACTCCAAGCTCAACTTCAGCTCCACCATAGTCATGAGAGCTCTGTGGACTTAAGATACCTTTCAGCCAGTCAAGACTGAAGAATCAGGATTATTGATTTCCCTCCAAGTAATCCCTGCCGTGTCACATGGCTGCTTTCTTTCTCTCTACGTACACTCTTGAACCTGCTTTCTGTTTCACTTCTCTCCTTCCATTTTCTTCCCCAAAGCACAACTATCTTAATTTTCTTGCCTCATTCATAAGAGCAACACTATCACCTTTGCAGAATTTATCACCATTTTTTCCTTTATGTTCTATGGTGGTTTGGAAGAAAATGGCTCCTAGGGAATGGCAGTATTAGAAGGTTTGGCCTTTTATTTGAGGATGGAATTGGCAAATCCAAGTTTAAATAATATGACAGGATCTGCAGGTGGTCAGACTATACACAAAAGGAGCGTTCGTACTCATACTTGTTAATGAATTACTGTCATTGTTAAAGTAATGTGATGATGTGCCAGGGATCTCCTCTCCAAAATCCTCACCACCATTTGCTGCCATCTGTTTTCTTCCTGACAGCCATTCTGACTGCAGAAAGCTGAAATTTCAATGATGTTTTGACGGACATTTTTCTGATGGCTGAAGATGTTGAACACATTTTCACATGTTGGCCATTTTTACTTCTTAGGTACACTTTGATTCATGAGCCCTCACACACATACTTAATCTTTTTGTTTTGTTTTGCTTTTTTTTTTTTTATTAATGGGATTATGGTTGGGTGCCACTATGCCTGGCAGTACATACTCATTTTACAAAATCATGAGTGTCCTTAGGACATTTCAGGACGTGTACGTCATGAATTTTGTACTTACCCTGTTACGTTACATTTTATAGCTCTAGACTGCTTCTTGCTAGTCCCCCTACTCTTTCCAATAAAATTGCTCCTATCCTTGTGTCTTTTTAAAATATAGATTTCACAAATGAGGGGGGAAAAAAGAAAGGTGTGGCCGTGCTGGAGTAGGTGTGGCTTTGTTGGAGGAAGTGTGTCACTGGGGGCAAGATTTCAGGTCTCAGAAGTTTAAGGCAGGCCTAGTGACTCACGTTTTCATCCTGCTGCCTTTGTATCAAGATGTAGAACTCTCAGCTACTTCTCCAGCTCCAGGTCTGCCTATGTTCCACCATGCTTCCTGCCATGGGAGAATGAATGAAACCTCGGGACTGTCAACTAGCTTCAGTTAAATGTTTTCCTTTATTGGTGTTGGCATGGTCATGGTGTCTCTTCACAGCAATAGAAAGTTAACTATGACCTTATTCTAGGACATGATAACATGTTTTCCTACATGTGTTTTCCTACTAAAGAGTTTCTTCACAGGAGCATAGGAGCATGGCAGCATCTTCTGTTGAGATAATCCACTCAATGCCTTATAACTACTGTGTTATTGCCAAGTTGGGCTTATAAAATCAGTAGAGACTTAAAAGGTTTTTCGGATTGTGGGGAAAGGAGTACATTCAGTGACAGAGAGTGATAAAATCCTGAGTGAAGATACTGGATTTAAAAGTATTCTATACAACAAGAGAGAACGATCAATACAACAGGATAGAATGAGCAAGAAGAGGTACAGGTATGACTGGAAAAATGATTGCTCCAAGACAGAGGTAAAGGGTCAAAAAGGGAAAAGAAACTTGGAAAAGCATGTTGAATCCAGATATGGAAAATTTTGAAAAATCCAGCTTTTTCTTATTAAAAATGAAAACTTAATTTTTACAGGAAATTATTCTATAGTCTTACTGTGGAGAAGAAAAATACAGAAGACAATTCATCAACATAGGAGCATCCCTCCACAGTAGAGAGATGTGTGTGCATGCAACAAAGAAAACTAGAGAATGCCAGCTTGATTTCTCCCATCCACTTCCTTGAACCTTGAGGAAGATCTTTGTGACATGATGAGAGAGTATCAAAGGGGAAGAAAAAGGTTCCCTCTGGCTTATTTCAGGAAAAGGAGCTCACAGCTGGCCTTGGCTGCTCATAAACTGGCGCACAGCCATTTGATGTCAATCAGAGGCAAATTCTGCCTTCTCTCCTCCTCTTCCTCATCCTCCCTCCTTTTCTCAACTTCCTTTTCCTCCTCTACTTTCTCCTTCATCCACCCCATTGAATGTCCACCCCATCTTCCTTTCTCCCCTTTCTTATTCTTTTGTTTTAAAAAAAACTATTAAAAAAAATTAATGTGTGGATCACAGGAAAAACACAAAGGAAGCAAAGAACAGGTCCGTCTGCTGTCCTAGT
Organism: Pachyuromys duprasi; assembly: GCA_028658305.1. NCBI lineage: Eukaryota > Metazoa > Chordata > Mammalia > Rodentia > Muridae > Pachyuromys > Pachyuromys duprasi. Next base: position 74,329,948 of record CM053766.1, read on the forward strand.
CTGTCCAGTAGGATGTGTCCTTCTAGGTCCTTTATGTGTACACACACATTGCCTTTTAAGTTTTAACTAAGAGCCTGTGCCACACTTTTCTCCAACAGTGAAGAAACTACAAAGCCACATGGCTATTTTGATGAGCAAGAACATACTACACCAATTCCATCTGTTAGAAAACAAATTATAATCCTTGTGCTCGCTTCAGCAGCACATATACTAAAATTGGAACGATACAGAGAAGATTAGCATGGCCCCTGCGCAAGGATGACACGCAAATTCGTGAAGCGTTCCATATTTTTATCAATCCCACTGAAATCAGGGACTAGGCAAGGCTGCCCATTGTCTCCATATCTCTTC
>CM053766.1:74330798-74361546 GCA_028658305.1 Pachyuromys duprasi
TCCCCTGTTGGTGGACTTGGAGGGGGCAGGGAAGAGGGAGATGAGGGAGGGCGTGGGAGGGTAGGAGGGAATGGGGGAGGGGGCTATGCCTGGGATTCAAAGTACCTAACCAGTGATTGAGATAAAAATAAATAAATTTAAAAAATGCCACTAGAGGGAGTGTTTTGTAATAAGTATATTTTCTTTCAGATGTTTGCCAGAAGAGTTAGACTGGATTTAAGAAGGGAACTGTATACACTAAAACATACAAGGCTGAGGCCATTATCCTTCCAACCAAGCTGCCCAAACAGTGTGCATGACATCACAAAATTAGAAAAAAAAAGAGAGAAAGTTTTAACATGGAATTAGAATTTATGTAAAACTTATACATTCTAGAAGTACAATAGAAATAATATCCAATCTTAAGAACCCTCAGATAAGATTAATATCTGTGTATTAATATCTGTATATACAAGATAACATCTGTATATATAAGCTTAATGTCTGTATGTAGTATACTAATAATAGTATACTAGAGCTCAAAGACAGGATTAGGAAAATCAAAGGGAGGCCAATGAAAAATCTCCAAGCTAAAGCCCTAAAATTCAAGGGTGTGGAGCTGCCAAATAATAAAATGAATGTAACAGTAAGTGGTTACATTCCACACAGGTGTGGAATCTGTGGAGAAAAGAGAATGAATCAGGAACAGTGTCAACAACAGACAACCACAAAATGCCAAATGATGCTTCCCCTTCATTAGTAATGTCTGTATTCATCATTCATGTTAAATTTTAATGCTGATGTAGGAGAATTCCAGGTTCTGGGCTAGGGTGTCTCAGTTAGGGTTTCTATCGCTGTATTGCTGTGAAGAGACGCCATGACCATGGAAAGTCTTACATAGAAAGACATACGATTGGGGCTGACAGTTCGGAGGGTTAGTCCATTATCATCGTGGCAGGAAGCATGGCAAACACAGTGCTAGAGAAGGCGCCAAGAGTTCCCTATCTGGGCCAGCAGGCAGCAGGAGGAGAGAATGCATTGAGCTTGGCTTGAGCATCTGAAACCTTGAAGCCCACCCCCGATACCACACCTACTCCAACTAATGCACATCTCCTAATAGTGTCACACCCTTTGGGCCTATGAGGCCATTTACATTCAAACCACACCCAGTCTCATAACACACACACACACACACACACACACACACACACCTACTTCAGAAACTCTCCAACCTCTTCAGCCCAGACTCCCTCTTGGAGATTTTTCTTCTATTAGAGAGGTCAATACTGAGGACTTGGCTGATCTCCCTGATCTGTGCCCCAAGCTGGGGGAAGTTCATTTTCTGATATGAATCCCCCACCCCATGTTTTATGCTTTAGTTACCTGAGGACCAGCTACTGAGTCCCACTCATAAGGTACCTTCCTGCGGCAGGACATGGCCTTCTGTATTTGAACAGCACTGAAAGCTTCCGTAAAATCTACCTGCCTCTACAATACAACCTAATTCTAAGCTAAGCTATTACGGACAAGGCTATTACTAAAATTCCCTAGAATAATTGTTTAAATGTAGAAAAATGGTTTTCATCCAGCTCGTGCTGTTTCTTATACAAGTTACACCTTTCCATTTCGTTTTGCTTCACCTAACTGTGGCACTAATGAGGACTCTTGGTTACTGGGGAGATTTGGGGCTGGAGAGATTGCTCAGCGGTAAAGCACCTGCCAGGAAAGTGTGAGTCTCTGAGCTCAGATCCCGAGCAGCCACGTAAAAACAGCCGACTTGCTCACACACATCTTTGACCCCAACACTGGATCACTAGGCAAGAGAGCGAAGGCAAGTGAATCCACGGGTCTCATTGGTCAATCAGCTGAGCCAATCAGTGAGTGAGGGACCCGGTCTGGAAAACATAATGGAAAAGGGAGAAAAGGGAGGCATCTGTGGCTACTACACGCATGAGTTCATGCACACATGCATCCACAGACACATGTTCACACACACACAGATGCACACCACGGTGACTACGGTACACAGCTGGGAGAGATGTGGGGTTAGGCGCGCTTCAGCATCCACGCGCTCTGCTTCTCTCACACGGATGCCACTTGGTGGCCGTGCTCCTTTGTGGTCACAAATGCTCAAGCGCCAGTGGGCACCATCTGCACAGAAAGAGCACCCGCTTCTTCGGAGACCAGTGAAAGCTTCAGCTGCCACCGCTTGGGGTAAGTGTCAGCTTCTAAACGGCCAGCAACCAGAGGGATAATGCCCTGCCCCACCAGGCTTGGTTCTGTGTCAGAGGATGAGGAAGGGAAGTTAGCTCTGCCTAAACCTAAACAAAGAATCCAGCTGACAAGAGAAAAATCACTCTAGTTTAGGAATCTGTTGCCCTATATTAGGTAGACCTGAGAGGCATGATTGGGTAATTATGGTCTCGTATTTGGAATAGTATAGAGTCCTTGAATGTCAGTACATTTAATTCTACCAAGTAACTCCTGTGGTATATTAAGCCTAAGCAGAATGTGCACAACGGTGTGTAAATTATTTTATAATTTTTATACATAGTATTCTCTTGGATTGGGCATGCATCTCAGTGCTGGAGTGCCCGCTCACCACCCGTGAGTCCCTGCGTTAAATGCCAGGGCCCTGAGAAATACAGACGCTGTCTCTAGCACACCTTCCACACTCACCAGAATGAGCCCTTTTGAGACAGAACTGATCTTTGTTAATCTCCCTACAACCCTTTTCCTTAAAGACAGCACGAAAATCTTTTTCAGATATTAAATTCAAAATATGCTACATCTTTTTAAAAAGTCTCTTTTCCAATAAAAATCAGAAGATAAACATACATACTATTGATTCTTTTTTCAAACAGTAGGAAAAAAAATGATCCTATGGAAACTTTGCTTGCTTAATTTGGTTGACCCTGAGAATTTAACCATGCACAAAAGGTTGAACGAAATGTGGAACAACTGATAATAGTAACCGTCACTGAAAGAAACAAGACCAATAAAGTGTAAATGGCTATTTAACTGTCTATAACTGTCTATTTAACTGTTCTATAACCAGTCTTGCACACTGAATATTTATAGTATGCATTGAAGACATGATCTAATCAATAACGTCTGATTGCTATAGTTCTTTAAATGGCAATCTGAGAAATACTCTAGCCACCAAAGAAAATAAGAAATAGAATCAGGCAAAGGGTTAGTCATAAAGTTTAAAGATAACTGCATACAACAACTGTCAATTGTGTCAGAAACGATGTGTATTTCTCTTCATCTTTTCTGCCTGTTTTTTTGTCATTCACAAAAATAAAATCCTACAGCCTGACTTTTTTTGTCTAGAACTGTTGGGGATAGAACAGTCCTTCATCCTAGGAACATATCAAAACATTTATCTGTTGGCGATGATACTCTATTGAAAGGATTGTTGAGCTTGTTTCCAGTATAAGGCTAATTATTTGTAGCGCTATTAAAACAAGCAAACAAAAAAATTCTGCAATTGTACTAAGTGTGACAACTTTATCCCATGTTGGGGAGACCGTGCAGAGTGGTAGAAACTGTGATGAACTGGGTACTGCCTGTCCTATCTGAACACAGAACCCTGTCCTCAACCAGTTCCTTAATAATATGGAAATAGGAGCATATGAATGCAGTGTGGCCACCTTAGTTAATATTCTTCAGAGAAAGGCAATCATGCGACCCAATTTTTAATGTTGGGTTGACCTTTACAAAGAATCTAGAGAACTGTGTAGCACCAATCAAAGCTCCACAGCTTGTGGTCTTTGAACTGCTTACTCATGAAACAAAGCAGCTTGCCAGCCAAACCCAAACATTCCAGATGAGAAACCAGAGAAAAGGCCAATATGCTGGAACAAGCTTCTCCCTCTGTGGGATGGAGAGAATCTTGTGAATCACACGGGAAGACAAAGGATGGCCTTCATGGTCAGTGTGGTTCCCCAAGCTCTTCATGGAGAATCGGGTCCTGAAATTGTTCTTCCTCTTGGGGCCCCTTCCCTGTCCCTACAGACTTCCTTCACCCAGTCACCTTGACAAATCATGTAGAGAAGGTACTATTATCATTCTTTGTGGCTTTTCTCTAACCATTTAATTTTCTTAAGTTACAACTGGAGATTGGGCTTTTTTTTATTTTTCTTTTTCTTTTTTTCATTGAGAGTGAACATCACATTATCATTATCCCAGGAGAGGCAGTTTTACATTCCCTTGTACGAGCGTGAGGGCACTAATAAATGAAGTACAACCTTCCTTCCATGTACCCAAAGCTGCAAAACTTTATTCATTTTTCTTTCTTCCGAAGTGAAGCTATTTATTTCTAGACAGCCTAGGCAGGAACTCAGACCACTTCGTACCAGCTCTGTTAGCAAAATGAATAGGCCTTGGTACTCCACACTGGGCTTAGGGGGATAGTGATGGTCATGGGGTAAGGAGAGGTGGTCAAGTTGGCTTTCAAAGTACAAAGTAAACATTCTTTTAACTAAAAAGGATGGGAGAGAATCAGACAATACAGAGGTTGTGACAGGCTACAGTTTATAACTTGTTTTCCCCCATGGTTCTCAGACTTTGACCCAGTCACAAAGAGCCTGATAGGTTTATTACAACACAGAAACCTGGCTCAACTGGAGAGTTTTGGTGGAACCCTAATGTGAGAACCAGAGCCACAAGCATTTCACACCAAGCGCTTGTCTGGCTTCAGCAGGTGGGCTTTTTAGGAGGTTAGCTAGAATGTGTAAGCTAGGCACAATGGTGACACCTGTGTAGGCACAGCTACACAGGGAAGGAGGATCCCGTTAGTTCAGGAGTTCTGAGCCGCAGTGTGCTACACTGATCCATTAGTCTATACTGAGTTTGACATCAATATGGTGCTATCAGGCTACAGCATTATCTCAGCCAGCAAAGTCCTTGCATTGTAAGCAACTGACAATTCAATCCCCCAGGATTCATGCTGGGAAAATAAAGGCCAAGCATGGTATGGGTGAGTGTCCTTGGGGCTCACTGGCCAGCCTGGCATATTCAATAAGTTCCAGGTCAGCGAGAGACACTGTCTCAAAAACAAAACAAAACAAAACAAAACAAGAACAAAAACCAAACAAACCCAAGATGAACAGTGCCAGAAGAACAAGACCTCTGTAGCCTCTACACACACATGCACATGTGCACACATGTGTGCACACACACATGCACATACCTGGTGATCTCATCGATTATAGATGACTACCATTAGATACCTAAGCACAGAGTAAATTGTGGCCTGGATCCAAATTAATTTGAATTTATGAGTAGTCTGATTTTTTAAATGCTGCACACATTTAAAAAGTCTGTGTGGGCAATAAACGATATTCAGGGTATGATCTAATAAGAATTCTAGAGGGGCATTTGTATTTCAAGTCCTTGAAAATCAGTGCTTGCAAACTTGTTTCTTATAACAACGGTCATTTCTTCTATTACTCAATGGTACCAAGTCATACCATCTGTGAAATAGATCAACACACACACACAAAGTTTGAAAGGGGGCAGGGAGACCGGTAGAGTCCCTTGGAATGACTGCGACAACCTTGAGGGAAATAAACCTAGTAGGTGCCGAGAGGGCCCCACTGAGGTGCTGGGGGAAGTCAGAAGCCACCCTTGCATCATTTCTATGTTAGAGCTACCATTGTTTGGTAAAGTCAAATCACCCGACCTTTCCTGAAGCAGCCTAAGTGCTGGCCATGCCTCTGGCTTTTTCGTAAACAAACAAACTAGGAAGTCTTTAAGGCAGGGGCAAGGACAGTTCCTCCCTTCAGCGCTAAGGCTCAGTGGGAGGGTCCACCCCATAGGTGTAGCCAGGCAGCAGGATGTGCAGCCACTAGCTCACTTCTGAGGCTGCTGTGGACCCAACCAGACAATGTCAATGTTCAGAGGCAGACTGTCCCAGAAGTATTAAGACATCGCTGCTGTCTGAATTCCCTCTTGCATTTTCTATTTATTGAGATCCTGTTAATTCTGCATGGCCCTGTATATCTGGCCTTCCTAGGTCTAGTACAACTGGTGAATGGTTGATCTATGTGACTTAACTTTAACAAGATGAATGTGTTTGTTGGATTTTGTTTTGTTTTAGAGACAGAATCCACAGCCCAGGCTAACTTCAAACTTGATATATAGTGGAGAATAGCCCCGAACCCCTTACATATCTGCCTTTACTGCCCCAAAGCTGGGATTCTTGGTGTTTACAATACCTGGATATTTGCAGGGTTTTTAACCCTGGGAGTTAAAAGCTGGTGAGTTTTCCGAATAGTGAACTCATACTGATCCATTCCTGTAAAGAACTGGGAAGAGACACAGGGCTATTGTTCAGTTTGACTCTCAGCTCCACAGGGGGGGGTCACTGTGAAGAGACATCACAGGTGACATGGCCACTATCTCATTTCAGTTTTGCAACAACACTGGAAGGGAGGCCTTCTGATGCTTGCCTTATAAATGCAGCACAAAAGCAGGCAAAGTGACCTTCTGATGCTTGCCTTATAAATGCGGCACAGAAGCAGGCAAAGTGACCTTCTGATGCTTGCCTTATAAATGCGGCACAGAAGCAGGCAAAGTGACCTGAAATGGTCTGTCCCAAAGTCACAGCACAAGTTGGCAATGAGGCTGGGAATGAAGCTAACTTAATCTGTTTGACAGTTTGGGTCCTTCCTACAAACCACCACAGAGCCCTGCTACATCCCAGGTCTCTCCTGTCTGCCGGTGAGTCCTGCTCAGTGACTGTTGCTTTGGCCTATGTGTACTTATTATTGCTGCACCTTAAATCCTACTGGGCTTAAATAACCTTCTACCAGTGGTCCTACACCTGTGTCAGATGATGGCTGCAACCTTCAAAGCCAAGTCCTTAAGCTAAAATGGCAGAAGGGAACCACTGAGAATTCGATGGAGTTATTGCACACAAGCCCATGGAAGCCTCCTGGATCTTGGTATCATCACTGTTGCCTAGAACCCAAGAAATCCTCCAAAGGAGGAAAGTAATAGAACCTTGCGTGTGTGTGTGCTCATGGGTAATTATCCTAGAACTCCAGGCCTCAGCCAGCCTTGTGTTTGTTGAGAAATGATGAACCAGTCCCTCAGGATTCTGGCCAGGAGGCTTAACACCTGCAGGGTTATAACACGCCCATCTGCCAATGATCCGAAAAGGCTTCTTTTCTTTCTTCTCCAGGGAATGTAAAATCATTTTCTAGAACAGCAACCAGAAACAATACAAAACTCTCAAAACGAAACCAGGTATCCCCACCTTCACTAAGTATTTCCTTTACCCTTCGGAAGTGGCACCTCATAGATCCTGTTTTGACATGTGAAGACCCACAGTGCTGGAGCCCTCAGCTCTAAAGCTTACAGCAAACCCCACCGCAATTCCAGATCTCTTAGTAAGGACAAATTGAATTGACTTTGGTTGATAGCTCAGCAGCTCTCTTTAAACGATGCTGCAGCAGCTGTTAGCTTCATTTGACCTTTAGCCAAATAAGAGTCAGAGTAAGTTAAGAGAATATGAAGTTCTGAGAGTCAATATCATAATACTGTCACAGCAATATCATAACACTGGGTTCCTCCTCTTTCCAGATAAGAATAAACCTGAGAGCCTTGCTACACAGTTATTGGACTTGGATGCCTGCGATTGAGTAAATGCAACAAAGGGGAGCAAGCACCTGCAGTGGACAAGCACACGAGTACACTGAGATATAGAAGTGGGGAGTGTTTGGGTGTGGGGCCCTTCGGGGTGGAGGCCGTGTGTGATAGCAGAATGGGAGCACAGAGTTGCAATAAACATGTGCATAGCCACAGCATCTCACCCAGTGCTGAGTCACAGTCTGGACAAGGCCAGGTCATGAAGAACATCTGTTGGTTTTCAGCATTCACTATTATTAAGTCAAGCTAGTAAGGAATATTTTGTAAAAGTGCTATTGATGAAGTTAAAATCATATTGTATTAAAAAGTGAATGATTAACCACTATAAAATTTGTCCTGTCCAAACACACACGTTTCCAGAGGGTTCCAGGCGGCAGCACTAAAATTACTGAGCATCTCACAATATGTGATTAACCGCCAATGCTCATCCACCAACAACCCATGCGCTGTCTACGCCCACCTTCCAGTGTCCCAGGGCAACGTGTGACAGTGTTAGCATCTATTCCAGAGTGCTCTCTCTGTGAACCGTCAAGAACTGACTTTGATTCAGTCATTGATAGGATGGATGGGTAGGAACTGGCATTGCCCCAATGCCACAGATCGTTTTCCATATTCCCATGATCCCCCATTGCCAAGTGGCAGGCTCATCTTTACTGCAACAGGAGAAGGAATTTGTGGGAAGGGAACTCTGTGTAAGCAAACTGTGAAGAATGCTTCTCATCAAGATAAACAGGCCACCTAGTGACATCTGGAGTCTTTTTTCTTATGTAGTGCAGGCTGGCTGTGAGTCTGCAGTACTCCTGGGTTTACAGATGTGTGTCGCCGTGCATGGCTCACATCAGTTATTCTTGAAAGCATGTCTCGTTATTTAAACCTTGAGGGAAGGGACTTTATTTTCCTCATTTAGGAATCCCTAGAATGCACTAAATGCAACCATACATGCATGAACACATATATACAAAGAATGATACAAGGAGAACTTAATTTATGTTTGCTTTTCTTCAAACAGAATCATCAAAAGGAGATTAGAAATGTGACTTTGGAGTCTCCTAATTTACCAAAGTTTTTAAAGGTCTTTTGTTTGGGAATAGTAAGTAGACAGTAAGTGAATAGCAATCTACTATTTAGATGGATTTAACATGCTATTCACTATACCAAAGTCACATGGGTAAATTATCTTCAAAATGTCAAGGGCACTAATGAAAATTTAGTTCTCCCTACCTCCTCTGAATTAAAAGCTTCCTTTTGACATTTCAGATACCTTTTGTACCTCAGTCTCTTTGTCACCTCTGATTGGACAAGTTGCTCCTCACTGAAAATGCAGCAACCTCCTTGTAATTTCCACTGGGAAGGGACAAAGAAATGCTGCAGGATGGGTGGCATTCGATCACTGACACTGAGCAAAGAACTTGTGACAAAGAGAATAGCAATTTAGATAGTGTCTTCCAGAAACTTCCAGAAATGGGTCCTCCTAGCCTCAGGGGAAGGATATAGTCACCATGTCCAAAGGCAATGCTCCCCCTCCTCCCCCCAAAAAACAACTATCAAACATTTTGAGAGCCAGGGAACCTTCTCCAGTTTGGCCAGCAAGCCTCTGACTACATTTCCTAGTCTGAGAAGATTGAGCGTCAGTGAGTGGGAGGTCTCACCCTCATTGCTTCAGCAAGAAGACACCTTGAAAGTACCCACCAGAGGAAGCAGGAGGCATCCTGGAGGCTCCTCAAGTTGCCTTCCCAAAAGCCTACCTAGAAGTCCAAAGAATTCTTCTCACTTTCTGTCACCCTTGAGACTCCAAAAAAGGTTGTCTTCAAACCCTGAAGGAACCATCAATGCAGCCAACACAATCTAGCCACAAACAAAACCAACTGATGAGGATGCCTTTGCTGTCCCTCAGCCTATCAGGAAGATGTCCCTCCCAGAGAGGAAGAAGCCAGTCTGCCTGGCTTCACAGCACAACACATAGATTCTCAGGCAAGGCCTCTGGTTTGTAACTGGGATTGCCACAACATCCAAGGACAGGAGGCCCTTCCATGCCAGATGACACAGGTAAATGTGTCAGAACACGCCCACCCTTTAGTAGTGATGCCCTTTCCAGTAAAACAGCGGCATTTCAGATAGAAGGAAAATAGGTCAAATCTAGCTCGCTCTCTCCTGTGTCCTTGAAGATACTTTAAGTAAGGCCACTGATGGTCTTTAAGGCACTGTATAGCAATGAATAGCTCTCTTGCAAGTAGACAGCACTTAAAGATACTCTGGTGGCAGATTTAAAGGAAGAGAAAGAATCCATTATTCAAGGCTCTTATTCTGCAACCCACCTTTACCCTCAAACTAATCCAGAGCATTTTAGCTTCAAGAGTGAAATGACTCGCCTCTTCTAGATGAGTCTGAGCAAGAAGAAAACAATTATTTTTGAAGTCTCTCTCAGGGAGAAGAGCCACATCAGCCCGGGCATGCGTGCACCTTTTTTTTTTTTAATTACAGAGCTGTGACAGCTATTAGCTCTTTAGGTTTCCATCTCTCTTTATGTTCCCACATGTAAGCCTGTTTGCTACACTTTCAAAAACCAAACTAAACAAAGCCAATCACTCTGCTATTGTGGCTACAAATTTCTTGACGTTTGGAGCCCTCTTTAAAAGTGGAGCATCTCACCCTGCTTGTAGGGGACACGGTAGATAACAGTCACAAGAGCTCATGATTTTTGTTTTGAATTCTCAACGTGTTGGCCCTGTGACTTATTTAGCATCCATTTAGTAATGGCATTATCTGGGAGAGGAAACAGAATGGCCAAAAATATTCACCAGCTTTTCAAAAGGAAATTCAAAGGACTGGAGATAAAAGGAACAAGATGCCCCGTTTAAATGAGCATGACCTTTAAAAACACCTCCTATAACACTCTGTGGCCTCACCTACAATTACAATGGAAGTGGAGCAGCCAGCTCTGAACTTGCAGCATGCCCCCCCCCCAGTTGCTTTGTCTTCCCCCCACCCCCGGGAGAAAGAGTTTCTGTGGCAGGGAAGGACAACTCTGTGCCTAATCTTACCCTCTTGATTTATCATATTAGCAAGAAAGCCCTGATTTCATTTGGAAAATTCCAGAAGAGTCAAGGGGACTTTGTCACCTATTTGTCACAGTCAACATGACATCAGCACACATGTAGAAAGCAGCAGAGGAAAATGAAAGTTATTGTGTCTGGTGTCTCTGTTTGCTATTATAACATAACAAATCATCTGCACACATTGAAATAATAGCCAATGATCATTCCCTGTAAGCCTGTGGGTCCACCGGGGCTCACATGGTCTAGGCAGGGCTCAAATGGGCACGTCAGCTCCTTTTTCTTACAGTGATGGGAGAGTCCTGTGTCCCTCATACCTTTTCCTGGAACAAAGGACACATTCTTCTTACAATGATGGGAGACATTTAAGGGCACAGTGGAGACATGCAGAGCTTCTTTCACTTGGACTCTGAATCTCATTTAATTTTATTGAGCAAGCTACATGGCTGAATCAAGGTCAGGGACTATGTGTTACTAACATAAGAAGAGCACTAAAATAGTGTGTAGCAAAATGGGTCGCAGTGTAAAGGGCATTCACGTAGCAGGAAGCAAGTAGGGAGATTTTTTTGGACTGGGAGCTCTTCCTGGCATGGCTAAGGCTCACAGAGTTCTGCCTGTCTCACCTCATCATCAGTCTGTTCCTGCTGCTGAAAGGAAACAGTGTTTTCATGAGAATGAACATTATCATTGTCAAAAGGAGCAGTAGTTAAATATACCCAAACTAACTAGGTCATTGGCAACCAAATGGCAAGGCATTTGAAAAGAGGAAGGAATCGACAAAAAAAAAATTGCTAATACTTCCCCAAGCAGGATCCAAGTGGGGTTACCTTTAAGAGGACAACACACCCAGAGTTAAGCTCCTGGGATGTAGAGCATTAGTTTGGATTGTCTCCAGGTCTTTTTGGCAACAGATCTTTGGCCATGTTCTTCAGAACTTTGGGTTATATTCACCATGAAGTAGAGCTACCATTAGAATCTGTCTGTCCATTTCTTCTTCTTATGTTGTGATAAAGCGCCCTGACGAAAGCAACTTAAGGAAAATGGTATTTATTTTGGCTCACAGTTCCAGGGTACATTCCATCATGGCAGGAGGCATTCTGGTACTCAGTTTGCTTCTCCTGTTGTTCAGGACCCTCACTCACAGAGTGGTGTCACCATAGGCCATTAGGTAGATCTTCCCATCTCAGTTGACCTAACCCAGATAATCCTTCATAGACTTCCGTAGTGGCAAGCCTCCTAGGTGTTTCTATATCCTGTCACTGAATTGTCAGTGGTAAACATCGCAACCTTACAACCTTTTTGTTTGTTTGTTTTATTAAATACTAAAACTCAATTAGTAGTTATTGTAGCTTTTTTTGGTTTGTTTGTTTGGTTGGTTGGTTGGTTTTTTTGGTTTTTTGTTTTGTTTTGTTTTGAGAACCCATTCCTTTATTCAACACTTCCTTATGTAAGTGAGTGATTGAGTTGTTCTAAAATATGACATCAGAGCTAAGTGGCTGGTCATGGCAAAGCTCATCTGCTATGTTGGAACATCAAGTACACTACAAAATTATACATACACAACCTTTTTTTCAAAGCTTCCTAGGTACCTGGTGTTGTTTTCCACATAGGGAAAGCAAGGTGCAAGGGAACAACATGTCAACGTCATCACAGCATGGGAATCTGGGATTTGAGCCCTCAGTTACATTGTGCTACTATGAGTCTCCTGTGGCTGCTATGATGAATTACCCAAAACCAGATGAGTAAAAGAAATGGTCATTTATCACTTCCCAGTTCCAGAAGCCAGCCATCGGAAATCCAGTAGCCTTCCCGTGAAGTCTCTAGGGAGGGAGGAAGTTGCTCTCTGTCATCAGGGCTTCTCTTTGCCGGAGGCCACAACTCCTGAACTATCCTGTCTTTCTCTAGAAAGCCTTCTCACTTACCCATGTCTCTTCCCTGTTGTCTCTTATATAGGAACTTGGCTTTGCATTTAGAGCCCTCCCAGACAGTCCAAAGTAATCCCACCTCAGGAGCCTCCACTCAGTTGCATCTGCAACCTTCTTCTGAAAATAAGATCACAGTCCAAGGGTGAGCATGTGGGCATGTCTTTGAGGGCAGACTACCATTCAACCGATGTACTTCTTCTTTCACTAAGGATGTAGCCATCACTGTATCCATTTTTATTTCTTTTATTTTTGAGATTATAATATAGACGCATTGTTTCAACCTTTAATTTCCTCCCTCCAACTCTTCCCATATACCCCTCCTTGGCTCTCTCTTTTGTTTCTCATGACCTCTTTTTTCATTAGTTGTTCTTACTTGTATGTATGTATCTGTATACATGTATGCATTTGTTAAGTAGGTTGTATTAGGAATGTATACACACATATGTGTTTAGATATGTTACATGTGTACATATATTTAGGAATGCATATTTATATGGATATGGATATACACATGTATCCATATATATATGTATATATATATACACACACACACATACATATATATGGATATGCAACCTACTCAGTCTGTATGATGTGACTCATCTGTGTGTTTTCAGAGCTGACACTTTGGATAACCAGTTGGTGTGCTCTTCACGGGAGCAGACTTGCCTCACTCTCAGCAGTCCCCAGTTGCCTGTAGTTCTTTGTGTGGGTTGAGGTCTTACAGACTCCCTGCTCCCTCCATTCTAGCGTATTTATTGTCCTTGTCCCTTTTCAGATCATGTAAACATGAGACTTTATGCCTATTGCTTCCGACATTCCTAGGAGACACAGTCTCATAATAACTGCCCTGATCATCTGGCTCTTACGGTTTTCTGCCACCTCTTCACCAATGTTCCCTGAGCCGTGGATGCGGGAGTTGTTTGGCAGATGTGTTATTTGCACTGGACTTCACAGCTCTGCATTTTGATTGGTTCTGGGTCTCTGCAATGGTATCCATCTGTTGAGAAGAGAACTTTCCTTGATGAGGGGTGGGGACTATATTTATCTCTAGGTAGAAGAAACTATATCCATTCAATTTTTTTCTCCATTATAGTGACTTAAAGCCTTCCTTTTCTTCCTCTATACATAACATAGGATTCCAACATATATTCTTGAATTCTGCGTTCTGACCCTGTGGCTCACTAGTGAGAAACTAACTATCCATCTTTCTAAGCTTTGGTTCCACTAGCCTAAAATGTGAGTGGTAATGTCCACTTCTTATGGTGCTTATGAAAATAAATATGATCACGTGGTCACAGTGTTTAGCAGCATCTCTATGGAGAATCAGGGCTCAGTATAGCCAGACAATTAAATTAGAAGAGTATTCACCAATAATGACCTATTGCTTACAAAATGTGCGTGTGTTCACATGGGTTCTAGCTGCAGAAACTTTTCTAGCACACAAGAGCAGTTTTCTTGAGTACAGGGCCTGCTCGGCAGTGTGGCAGATTCCTGGGATTCTCTGAATTATTCTCTGACTTTGCCCATGCACACCAGGAATCTTCCCACCTGCAATGGAAGACAAACTAAGGAAATGTCTTGTTACCAGAAGGGAGCTAAGACCTTCCCAGTAGCCACGGAGCTGTCTTCCATGGAAATGTCTTTGGATCTGACCAGCTTGAGACATGGAAACCCAGGGTTAGTGTATATGTGGCTAAATTGGGGCTTCTGGGGAGGAAAGAAAGGAGGATACACAGGAGGTGTTAAGGCCTAGAAGGTTGCCCTATTTGGGTGAGGATCCCAGTAATGCAACTCTCTGGATCCAAAATTTGTCCTCAAGCAGACAATTGGCCAAGCCAAGTGTCTGACAGAACAACAAAATGGGCTTCTCAAAAATAACTGTTTAGTTGCGTTTTCCCAAACAAGAGAAGGTTTAAGTAATATATTGTAACATACAAAACTAAATGGGTTGCTGGACACACTCTCATGTTTTGCATTTATTAAGTAACTTATTTTCAAATTTAACCTTGTCATGAGGAAATCAGGTACTTTAAAATTTGGTTTCCTTCCTCTTTATGCAGACTGTACCTACCCATATGAATAGAGTTTGCTGGCGGAAGTGGGTACAAATTCAGAGCTCATTTTAATAGTTATTTCCAGTGAGTAATGATCCCAGACCTGAACATATCCATCCCTCTTTTTAAAAGAAGAAATTTTAGTGTCTAGGACAGCAAAAATAAGAAAACAATTTTGAACCATCAATGACACACCCATAACCCTAAGTTCAACTGATGTTACTGTAGCTGTTTGCATTAAGGCGACAGATCTCAGTCCTTTCCAAAGCACCCAGAAATCTAATCCTCAGCTTGAGGGAAAAAAGTGTTCTCTGTACCCGTCTGTGTGTCTTCATGTTCCTGGACTCGAGTAGTCTTCCTAACTGCTTCCCTACATCTCTGCTTGATTACAACTGTGGTTCTTTATATTTTCATTTGTCCATCTTCATTTTTCACTGGTCAAAATTTTTTTTCACATCTATCCACACAGATTGTATTATACCCAGATGCAACTCCACCCTCCCACAATGGGTATCATTGTACTTTGACCACCAAAGTTACAAGCCAAGGTCATGGCTCAGGGCCTGCATAAGCCAGATGTCCTCTCTCTGCTCCATATGGACAAATTCAACTCAGTACTGACCTGTGTCAGTATTCTAAATGGATATCTCAGCTTAGAAATAGCTCCAGAGAGGGAAGAAGTAGAGAGGAGTAATGTCAAAATGTATTTTGCATTTGTATACACATATAATTTTTCATTTAGGATCCAGAGTTTAAAACCAAAATTATCTGAAGACTGCCAGCGTTTTATTGCATAGGCCAACATTTCTGGTTCTTCAATAAGCTCATTTGAATACTGCTGTAGCCCATGCTAAATGATTAAATTCTCTGTTATGTCAGCTCTAGAACAGAAATATTTATAAGAGAAAAAAATGGAGTGGGAGAAAGGAAGGGAAGAAGAGAGAGGAGGGGCAGGAAAGAACCTTCTGGAATGAATGGGGAGACTTCTAAAAGGAATCGTCTGGGATGGAGTTTAGAGAGGAATCACTACCAGGCAATGAAGATAGACCGAAGTGGAAAGGGAAAGTGCAGAGTGAGATTGGAGACCAGCACACAGCAGCTAGTTACCACCAGAGTACAAAGTGCAGGCTTTGTTATTGTTACGTTTGCTTAACAAATGTTTACTGAGCCCTTACTGAACAGGGGGATTTAGAGGAGCCAGGAGCTTAGGATAATGCAGAATTAAGGCAGGAATCTACAAAAATGACCTTTGAAAGGAAATCACCTTCCACAAGGGAGAACAACATGAGAGGCTTATTTCATTTATTCCTACTCATCTGCTTGAAAAACACAGAGAAGGGGCAGGATAAAGCAGATTCCAAAACTCCAGGGAGTGGAGCGAATTGAAGAAAAATGAGCCTAATTTTATTTGCATAGCCCTTATTGGAGGTACTTAGCATTGGTTCCACAGGTCTGAATCTCCTGGATAAGCAGTGGGAGACCAACGAAGATGGGGGCAGTGCTGTGCATCCCTGGCATGGAGGTAGAAAGCACCATGGATTACAGGCCAGTCTCTGCTCTCATGCAGTAAACTACAAAGTAACAAATTCAAGAAGACACATGGGGCCGGAGCATGCATGACTTGGATATATGGTTTATATTTTGCTCTTCTGTACAACATAAAGGGCCCTTGAAGTATCTCAACTTCCCAAGCAATTCTTCTCATTTTTCTCTAAAATAAATAAAAACTACTGACTTCAGACAATCAGCTTTAAGTTGCTGGGTGCACTGGGGTCACCTCCATGCCTCCTGCTCATTTCTGTGTGCACCATCTGCGAAGACACCTGGGCTTAAAGGCTTTCTTCTAGTCTCTGAGGCAGAACGAACAGGGTGCTGTTTGTGTTGACATTTCCATCAATTCCCTTTCACTCTGGATGAATTAAGATTGTACGTGGTCAAGAAGAATGAAAAGGCTGTGCTTGTGTTCTCTATGCCTCAAGACTGAGGTAGCCTGACTTTTCCTGAGAGAAGAGTTGATGGCAGCCACACCTATATATGATCAGACTTGTCTGAGGAATGACATTCCTGCACCGTAGCTCTCAGCTTTCCTCCTCTACTAGCGCAGGCAGGATGCTGTGGTGCTGAATCTGCCTGGATTTGAAGTGCTCGCTGGGCACCTTCTAGTGTCTGATGGGGTTGCTGATTATCTGTGCCTGCTGCTGCTGCTGCAGAATCCAGGTCCTATTTATTCTGTCTACATTTATTGTGCACTTGCTGTGGGGCAGGGATTGTTATAAGCAAAAGGGACTTTCCAAATTACTAAGATCTGTTAGAACTCAGGAATGGATGGACCCATTTGAATGGAAGTCTCAGCTAGAATAAATATAAGACATGAGTTACCGGAAGCGGCTGATCCATTTACAAAGATAAGGTCTGGGTCTCCCCTCGGAATGTTCTCTTATCAAATTATTCGTCCCAAGTCTAGCAGCACCTATGACAGGTGCACCAGGAAAGGTGAACATCTGGGATCAGAATGCCCTTGTGGGGATGGCGGCAGCTTATCTGCAGTTGCCGCTCCTGATCTTCAGCCTCACAACAGTGTCTTTCAACCAGGGTGGCATCATGTGGAAGTAGAAGCAATGGTGACAGATGGATGAATCATGAATGGCACTGGGTCATTAGCTTTGAAAGAATGTAACATTTGGAGTATTTGAGAGGCAGAAACATGAAAGCCCTTGAGAACCAGGAGATTGAAAATGTTTCCATATTGGTGGGTTTTAAGCCAGTTTTTCTCTTGGCCTATCTCATTTCACAAAGTAATTCCTGCTTGAGGCCATCCTAGCTGGGAAATTTCTGTGAGTCGTCCTGGACCAAAGTCCATCTCTTGGTCAGTATTGTACTATTTAATAAAGCTTGCTTTAAATTTGGCCCAAAATGTTTTTTCTGTTGAATCTCAGGACTAACACTCCATCTACCTGAAGATCAGACATGTACCTAAAATGAACAGGGGATAATCAGGCAGTCTGATCAGGTCCCGTCCAGATGACAGTGAAAACACTCACGGAGAGCCTTTTCAAGGAGCACTTCCCAGCTAATGACTTCTCTGAGTGAAGCATTACAAAGCCATTCCTGCTGAATCCAGAAGACAGATTAGAAGATACATGTTTCGAAGGTTGAGCGGTCAGAAAATGGTGCTAAGAGACTCTACCCAGCATTTTATTTGCTTGTATTCGGAGACAGAGTTGCTCTGTGTACCCTTGGCTGTCCTGGAACTTACTCTGTAGAGCAGGCTGACCTTGAACCCAGAGATCCAAATGCCTCTGCCTCCTGAGTGCTGGGATTAAAGGTGTGGGCCACCACCACCCTGCTCTGATCAGAAGCATATTAGAAGCATATATGACATAAGCATATATGACATAAAACCCAAAAGACCAGGATGGAATCTCTATTTCCTGGTCATGAAGACAAAGAATGATTGCAGACTGACTTCCTTCTCAACTCAGAGCAATACCTAGGAACACTGGTATGGTGGCCAGTAGTGTCTCCGCCATAAAGCTGAGTCACATGTTGACATTTTTTGTTTCAGGAGTATTGCGCAACAGCATCTAGGGGCGACCAGGGCTGGTCAGATGATTGCCATTGCCTGGCATTTGTTGTCAATGGGGGGAGGTATGACAATGACGGTCAGTCCATCCAGGCCTACCCTGCTGTAATTTTTTGTGTGTTAAATGAATGATTCACATACTTCCTGCAGTGCATAGACTTCTTCCTCACTGATGGAGAAACAGAAGCCCAGTAAAGAAACAATAGCATATTACCCAAAGGTGAAAGACCAATGGTCTTTAGCTTGTGATACTGTATCATCCATCCATTGACCAAAGTGTAAAAGTTCATTCTGGAACTCTCAGGGAGAGGAGAAAGCCAGCAATGAAATCCACTCAGCTCCTTTCTTAAAGGGAGCTTTGATAAAGCTCTACAGTGATCCTTCCCCTGTTCCTATAAGTAATGATGTATTTTCTTATGTGTGGCCCATTAGAATCCAAAAAAAAAAAATCAAGATGGACTTTTTAAAGAGAGGAGTGGTGTCACACATTGTCATTCGGTTTTTAATTAAACATCTTGTAACTAAGAAAGTAAGAGCAAGGAAGAGCCTCATCACTCAGCTTTATCTTTGTATGAAGGCAGATGGCAGGGGAAATAGAAATGAGATCATTCTATCCATAGCATCAGCTCCAGAACACGATGGATATTGCCATTTCACGAAGCAAAACAGGGCTAATTGCCAACGGGTGATTAGTTCTGGAAAAAAAAAAAAGATGAACCAATTTTAACAGAGTGAGGCTTTGCAACATGGATTTTATAACTTGATTTAAAAAGGCTTAGAAAGAGCTCGCTTGACCTGAACTTGCACCAGTGTCCACACCCCAGGTTGCAATCAGCCCCATGCATGTGGTGAACATTAAAAAAAAAGCAGGTTCCACAAGTGCATGTCTATCTCTCAGACCATCAGATCGATCCTAGTGGATTTTCTGATTCTTTCATGCTGCTGTCACTTATTGAAGAGTAATCAGCCTAAATCAGTGGCCCCTGGGTCTTTATGACTTAAGACAAGGGGGTCCTTAGACAAGCCAAACATTTCCTTCTTGTCTGCTGTGGGCAGAGAAAGGGAGCTGGACTCCACCCTATTGTTTTCTGGAGACAAGAGAAGGATCGATGCTGTGTTCCCCTGCTAGTACCATTTGCAATACACACACAGTAGGGTCTTATGGGAAGGCACTGTATCCCATTTTGTTAATTAATTCAAAAGAAGAAATAAACATTTGTTGTAGTAAAGAAAGGGGGAGCTAATGTTTATTATTAAAAGTTTATCATTATTACTGCAGTATTATTAAACCCACTATCAAATCAATAAAAGATATAGACAGACACCTGGTAGAATTTTAGATAAGCCATAGTTTTATCTGGGGCTGTGCAGATATTTCTACCTAACCTATCTTTTTATCTCTCCCAGCCCCCATCCCATGCCATCTGCTTTTATCATTTCTATCTGGGCTACTTCCCATCTGTAATCTCCAAATACTTGCTTCTGTTCTTCATCTGTGCCACTATTCTCCATGCAGAACTTTAGGGTTTCCTCCTCTGGGCCCACTAGGTTCTTTACCTATCCCATGGCAACTCTGTTTCTCTTTCTCCTCCCCCTGTCTCTTTCCCATGATCCTTCTGTCCTCCAAGCCCGAGAACCTTAGCTCTGTCCCTCACTCTGTCTTGCCCCTCATGTCTGTCCTGCCCAGGTGTAGAACTTTATTCAGCCAATTAGGGAGGCGAGGATACATACATGGGGTACCTGGGTGTAGGCAACATAGTTAACAATCAAATACAAAGCACCAGACCATGCTGTTACGAACACCTGGGGCTCTGCGCCCAGCTGCTTCACCCACTGTTCCAAGACCTTGGCCAACCAAACTCCCAGCTTCCCAACTCCCAGCTTCCAGTCTTTTCCTCCAAAGGGGGGTAAAGTCATCATGTCTAATCTACACTGTCTGTGATAAGGGAGCTGTCCCCAGGGCTGGGTGCTTGCAACACTTTTTCAGTATTAGTCATATTGGTACCAATAATGGTAGTTTTGTTTAGAACTTGGAAAACAGCTTTTTCTTATTGCCAGGTATATAAATGACTTCTTCTTCTTCTTCTTCTTCTTCTTCTTCTTCTTCTTCTTCTTCTTCTTCTTCTTCTTCTTCTTCTTCTTCTTCTTCTTCTTCTTCAGCATGTATGGGACAGGGTCTATTACTATGAGCTGCAAATGTAAATTGATGATAGTATGGCAACTCCACGGTCACTGGGGCTGCTGTTCCTCACTCATTCACAGACACTTGATTTTTTTTTTCCAGCTCTGACATAGAGTGGCTTCTCCCAGTGTCTTCTTCATATAAAAACAGGATGAGCATAAAGAGGAGGTCATTTCTACCCTAGACATCCTGAGGCTTCTCCAGAGCAGCAAGCTCTCAAGGATGCATGGAGCTAGACTGTATTATCAGGAAGAAAGGACCTTTACTAAGAAAAACGGCACCCTGCTAATTGTTAGGGTTGATCGCTCCCTTCGATCAACCCCATCCAAAGTGTGTCCTGGATACTGTATGTGTGAGCGCTGGGCTATATTAAGGTGCTGAGTGAAAAAGTCAGATTGGTGTGTAAATGGCAGGGAGGATGCTAAGTTGTTTGCATTCTAGGGTGAAGGTGTAGTGACACACAAAGGAAGAAAGATGAAATCCCTTATATAAAATGATATTAAGCACACACAGAGGGCTGACTGTAATAAAATTATCAAATGTTCTGAGCAAAAAAAACCACATCATTTCTTGGTGCTTCCATTTTTAAATCTTAAGGTGTACTTATTTTCTTCGTCTAAATTAAATAATTTATTTAAATTATTTAAACAATTTCTATTTATATATGTGATAATCCCATCAATTCACATATATCTAATAATATATATAGTATACTCCATTGTAAATTTTTATTTTTTTCTTCTTTCCTTACTTTCCAATATCAACAATAATATTAGTAATAAAATTAATATAGAGAATGCTATTTTACAAATAGGAAATTGCTGTAGGTGCTATTTCTTTTGGGGGTTCCTTAATGCCTCTACCTCACAGCCACCATCATGGAAACACAACGTCCTCCCTCTGATTCCTCTATGCTTTTGCTTCTGTATGAATAGTACTTCACCTATAGGGCCTCAGGCACAGATTTCTGGCACCACGTCACATACTGTATGGAGTGATCAGATGACATGGGACAGTCACAATGTTGTATAGAAATAAGGTTTGGGGGTTTGGCCAGGGCTGCAAACTCTGGAGAGGAGGAAATGAACTTCTCAGAAGATGCATACAGCAACAGAGAGAAGGGAACCACTTCCTCAGGACTACACTGTTGTGGAATATGGATATTAGGCTATAGAGGGCTTCTCTCCCCCACTATTTCCTAAATAATCGACACAGAGAGACTATGATTTATTTGTAGGTTTTAAAGCATCATAACTGGGCAGATATCAACCCTCTAAGCTATTTTGCTGTTTCCCCAGCTACATGCCCCAAGTTACTTGCCATAATTGTTCCTGCCTTCACTGTTTCTGTTCCATCATGGTCACGTGCTCATAGTCCATCTTGCTCCATAACAACTTCCTTCTCTCTGGCTTCCTCTTCTCCTGATACATCTTCTGCTCCTCTCTCTCTCTCCTTGAGACCCCAAGGTCCCTTTGAGACTCCAAGCCCAGCACCTAAACTCTGCCTACTTCTTTTCTGCCCAACTATAGACTGTCAGCTACTTTATTTAACCAGTCAGAGAATGTTGGCGAGCAAAGTTTACACAGCATCACTTTGTGCTCATCTGGTTAGCAACCAGATCTTGGGGATCAGTATTTAGCATTAGAATACAAAACACCAGACCAATTCCCAATACTACAGAGTAGTCTGGGCCATGTAGTATCCTAAATTACCTCTGCCTGTAGTGCTTTTAAACTCTGAGTACTTCCAGGATTTACAATATAATTTAAAAAAAATCAATTAGGTAAGCCTCAGTTCAAGCCCTGTATCTAACTGACTTAAGAAACTTATAGGCCTCCATGTTTAAAGTTGGTATTAATAAGCATTTTTTAAAATGGTCTTGGTCTCTTTCATGCTGCTATAATAGGATATCACAGTAGGTATGTATAAAGAAAATAAATGTATTCAGCTCATGATTCTGGAGGCTGGGAAGTCCAAGATAGAGGGTCTTTATCACGCAAGCATCTTCTTGATATTTTCCAGCAAAGCAGGTAGTATATTATTGAAAGGTCAGGTAAGAAATCAAGAGAGAAACAATCTTGCTTTTTGTTTTAGATTTATTCTTTAAATGTATATTTGAGTGTATATGTGTGTACAAATGCATGCCTGTGTAAATACTACATGTGTGCATGTCCTGTGAAGTATAGAAGAAGGTGTCAGATTCCCTGAAATTAAAGATACAGGTGATTATGAGCCTGCTGGTAACTGAACCCCGGTCCTTTGCAAGAGCAGCAAGCTCTCTTAAACTGCTGAGGCATCCCTCCAGCCCTCAATCTTGCTTTAATAATCTCACCTTTGTTGTTTGTTTTCTCTTGCTTTTTGTTTTGAGACAATGTCTTCTTATATAACACTGCCTTACCCAGCCCTCCCTATGTAGACCAGTCCAGCTTCAGACTTAGAAAAATTGAATTTATTTCCATATGTTCTAGTAGATTTAAGTAAATGTCTTAGTTTAGGTTTTATTGCTATGAAGAGACACCATGACTAGGGCAGCTCTTCTAAAAGGAAACATTTAATTGGAGCTGTCTTATAGTTTCAGGGGTTTAGTTGATTATCATCATGGTGGGAAGCATGGCAGTGTGCAGGCAGACATGGTCTTGGAGAAGGAGCTGAGAGTTCTACATCTTGATCCACAGGCAGCAGGAAGAAACAGTGATGTAGACTGAGCATTGGAGACCTCAAAGCCAGGCCCCACAGAGATAAGCTTCTTCCAACAAGGCCACACCTCCTAACAGAGCCAGTTCCAATGGGCCACGCATTCCCACACAGGAGCCTATGGGAGCCACTCCTGTTCAAACCGCCACAGCACATATGTGCTTCTGTTTTGGTCCCAGGTGTGGGATGTGGGGCTGATTCAGATGGTCCACAGGAGCAGACTATTTGCCTCATGTGGGCTCTGAGAGGAGCTCTTTGCCAGCTGCAGATAGTTTAAATCTGAGGACTCTGGAGACAGAATAAATGCCAGAGCCCGGAGAGTGTGGGAACCAGAGAAAGAACGAGGCTGCTCCTGCTCCTGCCTTGCTGCTCCTGGTTGCTGTTGTGAGACAAGAAGTTGAAATCGCCTTAAAATGAGGAGTGGACTGGCTCCAAGGAACCCGATGACCCTGACCAGCAGGAAGCAGCTAAAAAGGAACTGTGCACCTCTCCCATTAAGCCTTTCTCTCTTCTACCTAGTGTTGAGGTGTTGGAAGGGATACCGGTGGAGTAGGAGAAAAAGACAAAAGAAACACAAACAAAAGAGCTTTTTAAAACTAAGGCCAACACACTGCCCTTTGCACAATGTGAGTTTTCTAGAGTTGCTTGTGAATTGAAAACTCATAATTCAAATTGTAAAATAAATATGCTGGAGAACTTGGTGTCTTTAAAAATGGCAAATACTTATATAAAGAAAGACAGTTACAGTGAGAAGAGTGTCTATTCTAAACGGTTGCAGGTGAGTTGTAATTACAAGCCTCCAGGGCCTCTGCTTTGTTTCATTGTTGCTCCTTTGTCTGTGGTCGTTGCTGTTTTTTACAACAAGCTGTTGGATTTGTTTGGATACTGTAGATGCCTGCACACCTTTGGGAAGCTCTGGGGCAGTAGTTCCCAGCATAGGGCCTTTAGAGCAGCTGCATCTGAATCTCTGGGAATTTCTAAGACTCACATCCCAGACCCCATCCTGGACCTACTGAAAGAGCAGCGTCAGGGTGGGGGTTGGTAGTCTCCAGTTTAACAAGGCCTCCAGGCAATTCTGAGGCCTGTTCAAGACCTGTCTGCTCTGTGCCCTCAGCCCATACTATGGAGATGGGAGGAGGAGAAAGCTTGACTCTTGAAGTCCAGTCTTTTTACACCTTGACTTCTGGGAGGAGTCGGCCCCCTTGTCCTTTTTTACAGTTGATTACTACTCTCTTCAGTTCATAGACTGAGGAGCAGGAGGCCCAGTGAGGATGGTAGCTTTCTTATTTCACAGTCTAGCTCCTGTGATGTGTGAAAGCAATGACACCAAGCCCTAACAGCCAAGACTCCCTTCTGCATTCATGACTTGTGAACACCTTCACACACAACACAACACATGAGCACTTATAAGTTATTAACTTACTAGCTCTTTGTTTGAAACTCTCTAGAGGTAAAGGGCTTGGGGGATCTTGGCAGAGGACGGCAAAAATGAGAACACAGCATGAGTGCTGTTTTGTTCTCAAGTTAGTGCAGTTGGCAGACAAGAACCGTTGGGATTTCTCTGGCACCTGGAAGGACAGAAGTCACATTTAGAAGGAATATTTGAGAGAAATGCTGTTAGGATTCACATAAGCAGCAGCCACCTCATGCTGGGGAGTTCATTTCCAGTGTGTGTTATGAAGCTTAAATGCCACAAATAAGATGCTTAAGTCTTGGGAATGCTGATTCCTATGTTGTTTGGTAAAACTATTCCCAGAAAGTTTATGTTTAATATTTTTGCAAAGGGCATGCTTCAATATTTAAAACCAAAACTAATGTGCATTTGTTGTGTTTTTTAAAAAGATTTTTATAAATACACTAAAATACCTGTGAATTCATGACTATCTACTGGATGTGGATTTTTGGAGGCTCTTTGCAAACTTGGAGGAGTTTTAATTCAGGTAAGCCAAAGTCAGCTGATACCAATAGTAATATGTCAAAAAGTCATTAGGCAAGCACAGACCTTCATGGGGTTGGAGACTAGCCTAGTCTACATAGCATGACTCAGCTTGAAATAAAGTAAAATAAACCAAAAACTAAAAACAAAACAAAAACTGAGCTGGGTGTGGTGGTCCAAGTCTTTAATCCCAGCACTTGGGAGGCAGAGGTAGGTGGATCTCTGTGAGGTTAGCTTTGTCTACAAAGTGAGTTCAGGACAGCCAGGGCTACAGAAAAACCCTGTCTTGAAACATCAAAAACAAAACAAAACAAGCAAGCAAGCAAACAAACAAACAAACCAAAAGCTGGGCTGGGCTTACTGGTAGGCCACTTGCCTGATGCATGAGTCCTTAGGTTGGACCTCAAACACTGTAAAAAAAGAAGAAAAATCATCTTTGGTGGGGGTGGGAGGAGCTTAGAAGAAAATCAACATTAGAGAGGGAGTAAGACATCTTTGTATTCTACTTGGAGATAGATTTGAAATAAGAACCTTCTGCTGGAGGCAGGTTTGCAGCTTATCTCATCACTTTCAGCTCTTGGTAGTCCAAGAGCATTGTCATTATTATAAAGCCTCTTCAGTCTCAGTGCTGTGTAAAATTGTTCTCCATCACTTCTGATTGGTTAATAAAGAGCTGAACAGCCAGTAGCTGGGCAGAAGAGGATAAAGCAGAATGTCTATGGCCCAGAGGAGGGGGCACGATGAGGATATGGATGAAAAGGAGGTGCAAGAGTGAGACTAACTTCCCCTATTTTTATTATTACTTCCCGCCCTCTGCTGAAGGCTTGGTTGTGAGTCTTAATATCTGCGTTGATACTTTGCTATATCGATACTTTCAGAGACCCTTTTTGGTATGCTCCTGTCCTATTGCTTCTTTTCTCCTCCATTCAATGTCCATCCCATTTGTTCATCTAAACGAGCATTGATCATACCAACCTGGGTCCTCCTCGTTTATCTTCCCTAGGTGTATAGATTTCAGTATGACCTTCCTATCCTGTAGGTCTATATAAGTGAGTATATACCATATGTTTCTTTCTGCTTTTGGGATACCTCACTTAGGATGATCGCTACGCCTGGGATGCAAAGTACCTAACCTGTGATTAATATAAAAATAAATAAATTACATTTTTAAAAAAAAGTGAGACTAAGATGGCAGATAATGGACCACATGGCTGGGAAGTAGGCCAAGCCAGTATAGTTGGTTTAGGATACGTCAATATTTGCCCAGCTATAGTGCCTGAAGCAATTAATAAAAATAATAGGTGTTATATGTGAGGAATTGCACGCCATGCAACAGATCTGGTACAAGGTTTATTTGGGGGGTAAAGGAAAAAGCAAGGAGTTAGTTAGTACCTGAGTGAGCCATGAGGGCAGAGAGAGAAAAGGCAGAAAGATGGAGAGACAGACAGAGACAGAGGGAGTAAGGTGACTGAGCGGGTCATTTTTATTGGCCTTGCCTGGCCCCTGACACTAACTTTAGGTCTCCGTGTCTTTGTTAGGGAGCTAGGACAGGGACAGAAAAAAACCTAATTTTACAACTTCTGGAGCTGGGTATGGATACTTGACTTCCTTTGTTACTGCGATTCCTGGGAAGTTTTCTGCTATCACCTTCTCATACAGAAATTGCCTCCTTCCCTGCTAATCATTGTTTTCAAGAATAACCTGCAAATGCTGTTATCCTGTTGTTGCACTCCTGTACTTTTAAAAATTACATTTTTACTTCTTTATTTGGGAGAAGATATCCCACATTCCACAATCCCATGTGGAGGCCAAAGGACACCATGTGGACGCTGGGATTGGATTCCTGTCATCTTGGGGTTGATGACAGGTTGGACTCCTGTCGGACTTGGCCAACAGTTGCTTTTATGCTCTAAGGCATCACAGGCTTCAGGTTTTTATTAACACAAAACCCTGCATGTGTGGACAAATCATTTCCAAGTCTGTTTTCGATTTAAAGCAGTTTTTGTAGCAAACAGTTTCAAGTGTGCCAATTACGTGGTTCAGTGCTTCTTTTACAAAAAGGTGCCAGGCTCAGAAAGATTCAAAACTTTCAAACCCACCAACACCCTTGACAATACCTCTGCAGATGAAATGAAGAGAAAAGGAGGAAAATGTGCAGCCCTGGTTTATGAACACTATTTATTCTCGGGGAGCTATGGGCACCTCCTCCCTCACTGCCTTTACCGTGATCTTTATAACCCAGTCTCTACCTGTTCTTATTTGACAGTGCATTAAAACACACACACACACACATTTTGAGCTTTACTGAGCGCTTAGTAAGTGCTACATGTGAGGATGATACACAACGTACAAACTTAGGCCAGACCCCTCCCTTGAGGGATACAGTCTCTCCTGTGGAGTCTGCAGACTGAGGCTAATGATTATATGATCAAATTGAGATAAGACCTTCAGGTAAAACAGGAATGAAGATACCACGACATCTAAAACAGAACCTTTCTCTGTGGGGTGGGAGGAGGCACACTGACTGCTGGCATGTGCTTTCTGGTAAAATGATTGGGATGGGAAGGCACGAAAAAGTGGATGAGCTAACAAGGCCCACCTACACTGGAAACCAGGAAAGGGAGGAGCTTACAAGGCCCACATATGGAGAAAACAGGAAGAAAATGGCGAGGTTCCATGCTGTTACAGACATACAAAGATAACTTAAGAAAACTTCCCCTAGATTTAAGTGGTTCTGCAACATTTCTTACTGCATGTCAAAATATCAGTAGGACAAAAATTATATGTTTATGTTCTTTTGCAAACTTAAAACAGCCACTCACTTGAGGGGATTATTTTCTTTTCCAATCTTTAATTAAAATTTCAAAATGATCTGAGAACTTGGGATTGACTTTTATTATTTTAATAAAAAAACAAATTTAATTAAACGTTTAGAAATGCAACCAAGTTGATAGTTATTGTTCGTTTGGTCAGGTGTGAGGGGCAGATAAAAGAGAGTCCTCAGGAGATTGCTCAATGAAAGATCCTCATTGTTGAAGGGTAAGCTCTGGGTGGCCTACTGTAAGTCTATGGTCTTAAAGGTAACTGACTCATTCTGAAGGCTTCCATTGCCCATGGGATTCCACAGATCGATGGTTTACACCTGTGTTTTCCTGAATCAAACCTCAAAGCAACATCTGTAAGCAAAAAGCTAATGAACTTAAATTACAGTTTATCTCTAGGGGCAGGCAGTACTTCTAAATAATGGCGGTGCATGTGTGTTAAAATTTCTGTCCTGACGTTACGTGCATTTAAAATATACACTGGGTATGTCTTGTCTTTCAGGGGATCTTGAAAGAAAAATGAAATGGCTTAACTGTTGGCATTATTTTTTAACACTACTTTATTTGGGTACTTACATGTGCCCCCTTCTTTACCCCAATCCCTTCCAATACCCCAACACCAGGTAGGAGAGACAGAAGATTAGAGGGGAGAGGCATTTAGACCTTTTTAGACTTCTTCCTGCTGATTTGGGGTGTTGAGTTCCTTAGGGCAAGGCCAATTTTCGGATATCTCCAATTTTTTCTTATTGTCTGGTTTCTCATTTGCAAATCAGAAACAATAGGAGCACAAAACTGCAGGAACAATGATGCTTGCTCCCTTGGGGCTCTGATCTTTTTAACCTTTTTTGGAGTCCCCAAAATTTCAGCTGGCAGAATCACCTCCCTGCCAGAACACTCATGAGGCAAAGAGTCTGCTTCTGTGGACAATCTGGAGCAGCCCCATATCCCACACCTGGGATTAAAACAAAAATATGTTTACATAACATAACTGGCTTTTTTAAACCGCCAAAAATCTTACCACATTTGACAATTTCCAAAAATTTAAACATCTACAGGAGATGATCTCCACTTTGGGACAATAAAAGGTTTTTCATTCCAGAGGTACAGAAAGGATCAGTTTCCTGTCCTTCTTCCAAAGATTGTCGTGTAGGGGGGAATACAATAGTCTTTGAAAGTCCTCAGCTGTCTACTTGAAGAACAGACTAGTTTAACCCATCAAAGTTAACGTCTAGAGACATTAGATGTCGAGACAGTGATGTCATCATGCAGTTCTTGGGAGGGACCTTCCGAGAGGTTCCCATTCTTTCCCACTCCCATGTCCACCTACCAGAATATCCAAGTATCTTGGACTTTCTAAGTAAATACCAGTGGTAGAGTTCACTGGCCCAGCTCTTGAACATGTTCATTTCCTTTGAAAGCAATCTCATTTTCTAAACATGCATTTCCTAAAAAGCAAGCAAACAAACAAACAAAAAACTCGTTTACTTTTTCTCTTGTTTTGCCAGGGGTTGAAGCACATTATCAAAGAACACCCAACAGAAAACCTCTTGTCATCAACCAATGGGCACCTTTTCTATGAAGAAAAATTAACCCTCCCAGGTAAATAAATGGCTTTATTATTTATTTTTTAAGACATTTTCTTTGTAGCCTTGCCTATCCTGAACTTGATTTGTAGACCAGACTGGCCTCAAACTCACAGAGATCTGCCTGCCTCTGCCTCCCCGAGCACTACGATGGTATGTGCCACCACACCTGGCTATACAAATGGCTAATTTTAAAACCCAACATCTTTTAGCTTAGGCTGTAAGTTAATGGGCAAGAGAAATTGTACCTACACCCGTTCTAAAGTGATGGAGGGCATGAATCAGAGAGAATCCAGATGGAAAAGACTTCTCACTGTAGTAGCGAAGTAGTGCACTCCACTTTGCTCCTGTAAAACAAAACCATTTTATTTAGTTTGTTAAGTCATTGCTGAAAGAAAATGACATTCATAAAGAACTCGCCTCAAGGTGTGACATGTAGTAAACTTTCATTCAGTGTCAGCAAGTGACACAGATAATCAAGCTACCGAGGGTTTGTTGAGGATCCATTAAATACCACACACTGGACTAAGTAAAAACCCTGAAAAATATAAAATAATGAGTCCATGTGATCCTTTTCCACTAGTCAGGAAGCCAGTCCTAATTATCAGACCACAGTCTGAACTCAAAAGAGTCTTTAGAATGCCTGGCAAAAGCTTCACGCTAAACCATGACTGAGGTGAACTTTTGAGTACTAAAAAGCATGGGGTTGGTAGAAAGACAAAAAAGAAGACAGGGAGATGAGGAATGCAGCAGGAGATGCTAGGTAGATGTGAACTAAGAATGAACTATAGACATGCCAACTGCTCAAGTAATGACACGGAGCCCTTTTATTAATGTATGAAACCTTAGCTTAGGCTTGTTTCCAACCAGCTCATACAACTTAAATTTACTTGTTCATACCAATCTCCATTCTGCCATGTGGCTCTTTAACTCTCCTCAGTATGGGCACCTATTTCTTCCACCACCTCCAGCTAGCGAATCCCACCTCAGAGTCTTCCCCAGAGTTCTTATGTCCACCGGGGAGTCCTAGCTATTGGCCATTCAGCTCTTTATTAAACCAATCAGAAAGTGCCTTAGGCAGGCGAGGAAGGACAGAGACACATCTTCATAGAATGTACAATAAGATTGTCCCAACAAAGAGCAGACCCTTAACAGAGGGCATTAAACAGGAATCCACAGCTCATGCCCAGCCCACTCACACCTCAGCCTTTCTTCTGGCCTAACCTTGTGCCCGTCACAGGGCCCATCCCCGATTCAGTGGTCTCTCTTGGTTGT